>CM057456.1:160072500-161272500 GCA_016271365.2 Neoceratodus forsteri | reverse complement strand
GCGCTCACAGTCCCCATGAGTTCTAAATGGCAGGCAGAGTCCAAAAATAAAAATTGAGAACAGCCGCTTTCTGTGCAGGATGGTACTAGCTATAGTCCCACCCCAGCAGGAGAGAGTTGGCGGCAGGGAGGTTGATAGAACATACCTTGCAGGCTATACGCCTTCGGCGCTACAAGGTACCAGGGAGCGGCCGAGCTCCTGGTTCCCGTCCTTGGCTAGGAAGCGGATGGGGCGGACCCTGGCAACAGTCGAGGTGGAGGAACGCGGCTTGTCTTTTCTAGGTGCCGCTGGGCAAGCGGGGACCCCAGAGGATTTCTTTTCGTCCGGTAGCCGGTTCCTGCTGCTGGAGGAGGGGGTCCGCCCCGGCAGGCTTGGGAGATTCCTCAGAAACCAGCAGCCTGGGCGGCTCAAGGAACTGGGGAGCGGCCGAGCACTTGGTTCCCGTCCTCGGCTAGAAAGTGGATGGTGTGGCCCCTGGCAACAGTCGAGATGGAGGAGCGTGGCTTGTATTTTATGGGAACCGCTGGGCAAGCGGGGACCCCAAAGGATTTCCTTTCATCCGGTATCTGTTTCCTGGTCCTGGAGGAGGGGGGTCCGAAGCCCCAGTGAGCTCAGGAGATTCCTTGCAGGCTATGCGCCTTCGGCGATACAAGGTACCAGGGAGCAGCAGAGCTCCAGGTTTCCATCCTCGGCTAGAAAGCGGATGGTGCGGAACCTGGCAACAGTCGAGCTGGAAGAGCGTGTCTTGTCTTTTCTGGGTGCCGCTGGGCAAGCGGGGACCCCACAGGATATCTTTTTGTCCGGTGGCTGGTTCCTGGTCCTGGAGTATGGGGTGCAAAGCCCCGGTGGCCACGGCAGATTCTTTGGGAGGTAGGAAAGAGAGGCAGTAAAGTAGGAGCATAGAACAAAGGCAAGAGGCAGAGGTGTGAAAAAGGAGGAGATTTATCCAGCAGGGGGTAGACTCAGAAGCTTAGGCAGGTAAGGAAGACAGTGATGAAATAGATGTACTTTTAAACACAATAGAGGTCAGGGATTCAAACAAGAAAGGCGGGAAGACTGAAAAGGCAGTAAAGAACAGTCATAGTGACTATGCAGGTTATATTATCTTAGCCAAGGAAATTAACAAGTAAAGAACTCTAGAAATTAGGTTTTTAGAGTGAAAACAGGTCTGCACTAATGCTTTGGAGGAGCTGTATCGCTTAGCCGCAGCGGCAGCGCTCACAGTCCCCGTGAGTTCTAAATGGCAGGCAGATTCCAAAAATAAGAATTGAGAACAGCCGCTTTCTGTACAGGATGGTACTAGCTATAGTCCCAACCCAGCAGGAGAGAGCCGCGGTGGGGGGTCAATAGAACGACTTTGCAGGCGGGCGCCAGGCGCAAGGTACCAGGGAGGGCCGAGCCCTGGTTCCCGCCCTTGCAAGAAAGCAGATGGTGCGCCCACGGCAACAGTCGAGCTGGAAAAGCGTGGCCTCGTTTTCTGGTGCCGCTGGTAAGCGGGACTCCTGAGAATTTCTTTTCATCCGGTGGCTGGTTTTTGGTGCTGGAGGAGGGGGTCCGAAGCCCCGGCAGGCTCGGACATTCCTAGGGAGGTAGGAAGGAGAGGCAGTTAAGTAGGCCCACAGAACTAAGGCAAGAGGCAGAGGTGAGAAAAATTAGGAGATTTATCCAACGGGGGGCAGACTCAGAAGTTTAGGCAGGTAAAGAAGACAGTGATGAAATAGATGTACTTTTAAACACAATTGAGGTCAGGGATTCAAACTAGAATTGCGGGAAGACTGAAAAGGCAGTAAAGAACAGTTACAGTGACTATGCAGGTTATATTATCTTAGCCAAGGAAATTAACAAGTAAACAATTCTAGAAATTAGGTTTTTAGAGTGAAAACAGGTGTTTACTAATGCTTTGGAGGAGCTGTATCGCGTAGCCACAGCGGCAGCG
Organism: Neoceratodus forsteri; assembly: GCA_016271365.2. Lineage (NCBI taxonomy): Eukaryota > Metazoa > Chordata > Ceratodontiformes > Ceratodontidae > Neoceratodus > Neoceratodus forsteri. The sequence goes on along the minus strand of CM057456.1, from coordinate 161,270,564 downwards.
CTCACAGTCCCCGTGAGTTCTAAATGGCAGGCAGATTCGAAAAATAAGAAGTGAGAATAGCCACTTTCTGTGCAGGATGGTACTAGCTATAGTCCCTACCCAGCAGAAGAGAGCCAGCGGCAGGGGGGTCGATAGAATGTTCCTTGCAGGCTATGCGCCTTCGGTGGTACAAGGTTCCAGGGAGCAGCCGAGGTCCTGGTTCCCGTCCTCGACTAGAAAGCAGATGATGCTGCCCCTGGCAACCGTTGAGCTGGAGGAGCGCGGCTTGTCTTTTCTGGGTGCCTCTAGGCAAGCGGGGACCCCAGAGGATTTCTTTTCATCCGGTGGCTGGTTCCTGGTCATGGAGGAGGGGGTCTGAAGCCCCGGCAGGCTCGGGAGATTCCTAGGGAGGTAGGAAGGAGAGGCAGTTAAGTAGGAGCACAGAACAAAGGCAAGAGGTGGAGGTGAGAAAAAGGAGGAGATTTATCCAGCAGGGGGTAGACTCAGTAGTTTAGCCAGCTAAAGAAGACAGTGATGAAATAGATGTACTTTTAAACACAATAGAGGTCAGGGATTCAAACTAAAAATGTGGGAAGACTGAAAAGGCAGTAAGGAACAGTTACAGTGACTATGCAGGTTATATTATCTTAGCCAAGGAAATTATCAAGTAAGGAACTCTAGAAATTAGGTTTCTAGAGTGAAAACAGGTCTTTACTAAAGCTTTGGAGGAGCTGTGTCGCTTAGCCGCAGTGGCAGCGCTCACAGTCCCCGGGAGTTCTAAATGGCAGGCAGATTCCTTAAAAAAGAAGTGAGAACAGCCGCTTTCTGTGCAGGATGGTACTAGCTATAGTCCCAACCCAGCAGGAGAGAGCCGGCGGCAGGGGGGTCAATATAATGTACCTTGCAGGCTTTGCGCCTTCGGCGATACGAGGTACCAGGAAGCGGCCGAGCTCCTGGTTCCTGTCCTCGGCTAGAAAGCAGATGGTGCGGCCCCTGGCAATAGTCGAGCTGGAGGAGCGCAGCTTGTCTTTTCTGGGTGCCACTGGGCAAGCGAGGACCCCAGAGGTTTTCTTTTCATCCGGTGGCTGGTTCCTGGTCCTGGAGGAGGGGGTCCGAAGCCCCGGCATGCTCGGGAGATTCCGTGAAGGCAATGCGCCTTCGGCGGTAGAAGGTACCAGGGAGCGGCCAAGCTCCTGGTTTCCTCGGCTAGAAAGCGGATGGTGCAGCCCCTGGCATCAGTCGAGCTGGAGGAGGGTGGCTTGTCTTTTCTAGGTGCCACTGAGCAAGCGGGGACCCCAGAGGATTTCTTTTCGTCCGGTGGCTGGTTCCTGGTTCTGGAGGAAGGGGTTCGAAGCCCCGCCGGGCACGGGAGATTCATTGCATGCAATGCGCCTTCGGTGGTAGAAGGTACCGGGGAGCAGCCAAACTCTTGGTTCCTGTCCTCGCCTAGAAATCGGATGGTGCGGCCCCTGGCAACAGTCGAGCTGGAGGAGCGCGGCTTGTCTTTTCTGTGAGCCGCTGGGCAAGAGGGGACCCCAGAGGATTTCTTTTCATCCGGTGTCTGGTTCCTGGTCCTGGAGGAGGGGGTCCGAAGCGCCTGGCAGGCTCAGGAGATTCCTTGCAGGCTATGCGCCGTCGGCGGTCAAGGTACCAGGGAGCAGATGAGCTCCTGGTTCCCGTCCTCAGCTAGAAAGCGGATGATGCGGCCCCTGGTAACAGTCGAGCAGGAGAAGCATGGTTTGTCTTTTCTGGGTGCCGCTGGGCAAGCGGGGACCCCAGAGGATTTCTTTTCGTCTGGTGTCTGGTTCCTGGTCCTGGAGGAGGGGGTCTGAAGCCCCGGCAGGCTCAGGAGATTCCTTGCAGGCTATGCGCCTTCAGTGGTACAAGATACCAGGGAGAGGTCAAGCGCCTGGTTCCCGTCCTCGGCTAGAAAGCAGATGGTGAGGCCCCTGGCAACAGTTGAGCTTTCGAAGCGTGGCTTGTCTATTCTGGGTGCCGTTTGGCAAGCGGGGACCCCAGAGGATTTATTTTAGTCCGGTGGCTGGTTCCTTGTCCTGGAGGAGGGGGTCCGAAGCCCCGCCGGGCTCAGGAGATTCCTTGCAGGCTATGCGCCATCGGCAGTACAAGGTACCATGGAGCGGCACAGCTCCAGGTTTCCATCCTCGGCTAGAAAGCGGATGGAGCGGAACCTGGCAACAGTCGAGCTGGAGGAGCACGGCTTGTCTTTTCTGGGTGCCGCTGGGCAAGTGGGGACCCCAGAGGATTTCTTTTCACCCAGTGGCTCATTCCTGGTCCTCGAGTAGGGGGTCCGAAGCCCCAGTGGGCACGGGATATTCCTAGGGAGGTAGGAAAGAGAGGCAGTAAGGTAGGAGCAAAGAACAAAGGCAAGAGGCGAAGGTGTGAAAAAGCAGGAGATTTATCTAGCAGGGGGTAGACTCAGAAGTTTAGGCAGGTAAGGAAGACAGTGATGAAATAGATGTACTTTTAAACCCAATAGAGGTCAGGGATTCAAACAAGAAAGGCGGGAAGACTGAAAAGGCAGTAAAGAACAGTTATAGTGATTATGCAGGTTATATTATCTTAGCCAAGGAAATTATCAAGTAAGGAACTCTAGAAATTAGGTTTCTAGAGTGAAAACAGGTCTTTACTAAAGCTTTGGAGGAGCTGTATCGCTTAGCCGCAGCGGCAGCGCTCACAGTCCCCTTGAGTTCTAAATGGCCAGCAGATTCCAAAAATAAGAATTGAGAACAGCCGCTTTCTGTGCAGGATGGTACTAGCTATAGTCCCAACCCAGCAGGAGAGAGCCGGCTGCAGTGGGGTCAATAGAACGTACCTTGCAGGCTATGCGTCTTCGGCGGTACAAGGTACCAGGGAGCGGCCGAGCTCCTGGTTTCCATCCTCGGCTAGAAAGCAGATGGCGCAGCCCATGGCAACAGTCGAGCTGGAAAAGCGTGGCTTGTCTTTTCTGGGTGACACTGGGCAAGCGGGGACCCCTGAGGATTTCTTTTCGTCCGGTGGCTGGTTCCTGGTGCTGGAGGAGGGGGTCTGAAGCCCCGGCGGGCTCGGGACATTCCTAGGGAGGTAGGAAGGAGAGGCAGTTAAGTAGGACCACAGAACAAAGGCAAGAGGCAGAGGTGAGAAAAATTAGGAGATTTATCCAACAGGGGGGTAGACTCAGAAGTTTAGGCAGGTAAAGAAGACAGTGATGAAATGGATGTTCTTTTAAACACAATTGAGGTCAGGGATTCAAACTAGAAAGGCGGGAAGACTGAAAAGGCAGTAAAGAAGAGTTACAGTGACTATGCAGGTTATATTATCTTAGCCAAGGAAATTAACAAGTAAAGATCTCAAGAAATTAGGTTTTTAGAGTGAAAACAGGTGTTTACTAAGGCTTTGGAAGAGCTGTATCGCTTAGCCGCAGCGGCAGCGCTCAAAGTCCCCGTGAGTTCTAAATGGCAGGCAGATTCCAAAAATACGAAGTGAGAATAGCCACTTTCTGTGCAGGATGGTACTAGCTATAGTCCCAACTCAGCAGGAGAGAGCCAGCGCAGGGGATTGATAGAATGCCCTTGCAGGCTATGCGCTCGTGGTACAAGGTTCCAGGGAGCAGCCGAGCTCCTGGTTCCCGTCCTCGACTAGAAAGCAGATGGTGCGGCCCCTGGCAACCGTTGACCTGGAGGACTGCGGCTTGTCTTTTCTGGGTGCCTCTGGGCAAGCGGGGACCCCAGAGGATTTCTTTTCATCCGGTGGCTGGTTCCTGGTCCTGGAGGAGGGGTTCTGAAGCCCCGGCAGGCTCGGGAGATTCCTAGTGAGGTAGGAAGGAGAGTCAGTTAAGTAGGAGCACAGAACAAAGGCAAGAGGCGGAGCTGAGAAAAAGGAGGAGATTTATCCAGCAGGGGGTAGACTCAGTAGTTTAGCCAGCTAAAGAAGACAGTGATGAAATAGATGTACTTTTAAACACAATAGAGGTCAGGGATTCAAACTAGAAATGCGGGAATACTGAAAAGGCAGTAAAGAACAGTTACAGTGACTATGCAGGTTATATTATATTAGCCAAGGAAATTTACAAGTAAAGAACTCTAGAAATTAGGTTTTGGAGTGAAAACAGGTCTTTACTAATGCTTTGGAGGCATCATTAAGTCAGCAGTGGCAGCGCTCACAGTCCCCGGAGTTCTAAATGACAGGCAGATTCCAAAATAAGAAGTGAGAACAGCTGCTTTCTGTGCAGGATGGTACTAGCTATAGTCCCAACCCAGCAGGAGAGCCGGTGGGTCGAGCAATCTACCTTGCAGGCTATGCGCTGTCGGCGGTAGAAGGTACCAGGGAGCGTCCCAGCTCCTGGTTCCTGTCCTCGGCTAGAAAGCGGATGGTGCAGCCCCTGGCAATAGTCGAGCTGGAGGAGCATGGCTTGTCTTTTCTGGGTGCCGCTGGGCAAGCGAGGACCCCAGAGGATTTCTTTTCATCCGGTGGCTGGTTCCTGGTCCTGGAGGAGGGGGTCTGATGCGCCGCCGGGCTCGGGAGATACCGTGAAGGCAATGCACCTTCGGCGGTAGAAGGTACCAGGAAGCGCCGAGCTCCTGGTTTCCTCAGCTAGAAAGCGGATGGTGCGGCCCTTGGGAACAGTCGAGCTGGAGGAGGGCGGCTTGTCTTTTCTAGGTGCCACTGGGAAAGCGGGGACCCCAGAGGATTTCTTTTCATCCGGTGGCTGGTTCCTGGTGCTGGAGGAAGGGGTCCGAATCCCCGGCGGGCTTGGGAGACTCCTTGCATGCAATGCGCCTTCGGCGGTAGAAGGTACCGCGGAGTGGCCGAGCTCTTGGTTCCCATCCTCGGCTAGAAATCAGTGGTGCGGCCCCTGGCCACAGTCGAGCTGGAGGAGCACGGCTTGTCTTTTCTGGGAGCCACTGGGCAAGAGGGGACCCCAGAGGATTTCTTTTGTCCGGTGTCTGGTTCCTGGTCCTGGAGGAAGGGTCCTAGGCCCCGGCACTCTCAGGAGATTCGTTGCAGGCTATGCGCCGTCGGCGGTACAAGGTACCAGGGAGCGGACAAACTCCTGGTTCCCGTCCTCGGCTAGAAAGCGGATGGTGCGGCCCCTGGTAACAGTCGAGCTGGAGAAGCATGGTTTGTCTTTTCTGGGCGCCACTGGGCAAGCGGGGACCCAAGAGGATTTCTTTTCATCCGGTGGCTGGTTCCTGGTCCTGGAGGAGGGGGTCCGAAGCCCCGGCGGGCTCGGGAGATCCCTAGGGAGGTAGGAAGGAGAGGCAGTTAAGTAGGAGCACATAACAAAGGCAAGAGGCGGAGCTGAGAAAAAGGAGGAGATTTATCCAGCAGGGGGTAGACTCAGTAGTTTAGCCAGCTAAAGAAGACAGTAATGAAATAGATGTACTTTTAAACACAATAGAGGTCAGGGATTCAAACTAGAAGTGCGGGAAGACTGAAAATGCAGTAAGGAACAGTTACGGTGACTATGTAGGTTATATTATCTTAGCCAAGGAAATTAACAAGTAAAGAACTCTAGAAATTAGGTTTTTGGAGGGAAAACAGGTCTTTACTAATGCTTTGGAGGAGCTGTATCGCTTAGCCGCAGTGGCAGGGCTCACAGTATCACGGAGTTCTAAATGGCAGGCAGATTCCAAAAATAAGAAGTGAGAACAGCCGCTTTCTGTGCAGGATGGTACTAGCTATAGTCCCAACTCAGCAGGAGAGAGCCGGCGGCAGGGGGGTCGATATAACTTACCTTGCAGGCTGTGCGCCGGCTGCACAAGTACCAGGGGCGGCTAAGCCCTGCCCCTGGCCCGGCTAGAAAGCGGATGGTGCGGCCCCTGGCAATAGTCGAGCTGGAGGAGCGTGTCTTGTCTTTTCTGGGTGCCGCTGGGTAAGTGAGGACCCCAGAGGATTTCTTTTCATCCGGTGGCTGGTTCCTGGTCCTGGAGGGGGGGTTCCGAAGCCCCGGCGGGCTCGGGAGATTCCGTGAAGGCAATGTGCATTCAGTGGTAGCAGATACCAGTGAGCGGCCGAGATCCTGGTTTCCTCGGCTAGAAAGCGGATGGTGCAGCCCCTGGCAACAGTCCAGCTGGAGGAGGGCAGCTTGTCTTTTCTAGGTGCCGCTGGGCAAGCGGGGACCCCAGAGGATTTCTTTTCATCTGGTGGCTGGTTCCTGGTGCTGGAGGAAGGCGTCCGAAGCCCCGGCGGCTCGGGAGATTCCTTGCGTAACAGCCGGGCGGTAGAAGGTACCGGGAGCTGCCGGTTTTTGGTTCCCTGGCCCTCAGCTAGAAATCGGATGGTGCGGCCCCTGGCAACAGTCGAGCTGGAGGAGCGCGGCTTGTCTTTTCTGGGAGCTGCTGGGCAAGAGGGGACCCCAGAGGATTTCTTTTCACCCGGTGTCTGGTTGCTGGCCCTGGAGGATGGGTTCCGAAGCCCCGGCAGGCTCAGAAGATTCCTTGCAGGCTATGCGCCTTCGGCGGTACAAGGTACCAGGAGTGGACAAGCTCCTGGTTCCGTCACTGCTAAGCGGGTGGTGCGGCCCCTGGCAGCAGTCACGAGCTGGAGCGCTGGCTTGTCTTTTCTGGGTGCCACGGCGCAGGAACCCAGAGGATTTCTTTTCGTCCGTGGCTGGTTTCGGGTCCTGGAGGAGGGGTCCAAGCCCCATTTGGCTTGAGAGATTCCTTGCAGGCAGGCACTGACGGTGAAAGGTACCAGGTTGTGGCAGAGCTCCAGGTTCTCCTCGCTAGAAAATGGATGGTGCGGAACCTGGCAAAAGTCGAGCTGGAGCAGCGTGGCTTGTCTTTTCTGGGTGCCGCTGGGCAAGCGGGGACCCCAGGAGGATTTCTTTTCATCCGGTGGCTGGTTTCTGGTCCTGGAGGAGGGGGTCCGAAGCCCCAGCGGGCTTGGGAGATTCTCAGGGAGGTAGGAAGGAGTGGAAGTTAAGTAGGAGCACAGAACAAAGGCAAGAGGCGTAGGGAGAAAAAGGAGGAGATTTATCCAGCAGGGGGTAGACTCAGAAGTTTAGGCAGGTAAGGAAGACAGTGATGAAATAGATGTACTTTTAAACACAATAGAGGTCAGGGATTCAAACTAGAAAGACGGGAAGACTGAAAAGGCAGTAAAGAACAGTTACACTGACTATGCAGGTTATATTACCTTAGCCAAGGAAATTAACAAGTAAAGAACTCTAGAAATTAGGTTTTTAGAGTGATAAAACATCTTTAATAGTGCTTTGGAGGAGCTGCATCGCTTAGCCGCAGCAGCAGCGCTCACAGTCCCCGTGTGTTCTAAATGGCAGGCAGATTCCATAAATAAGAAGTGAGAACACCAGCTTTCTGTTAAGGAAGGTACTAGCTATAGTACCAACCCCGCAGGAGAGAGCCAGCAGCAGGGGGGTTGATATAACGTAACTTGAAGGCTATGATCCTTCGGCGGTACAAGGTACCAGGGAGCGGCCGAGCTCCTGGTTCCCGTCCTCGGCTAGAAAGCGGATGGTGCGGCCCCTGGCAATAGTAGTGCTGGAGGAGCGTGGCTTGTCTTTTCTGGGTGCCGCTGGGCAAGCGATTACCCCAGAGGATTTCTTTTCGTCCAGTGGCTGGTTCCTGGTCCTGGACAAGGGGGGCCAAAGCCCCGGTGGGCTCGGGAGATTCCTTGAAGGCTCTGCGCGTTCGGCGGCACAAGGTACCAGGGAGTGGCCGAGATCCTGGTTCCCGTCCTCGGCTAGAAAGTGGATGGTGGAGACCCTGGCAGCAGTCGAGCTGGATGAGCGAGGCTTGTCTTTTCTAGGTGCCGCTGGGCAAGCGGGGATCCTAGAGGATTTCTTTTCGTCCGGTGGCTGGTTCCTGGTGCTGGAGGATGGGGTCCAAAGCCCCGGCGGGCTCGGGAGATTACTTGCAGGCTATGCGCCTTTCGCGGTACAGGGAATCGGGAGCAGCCAAGCTCTTCGTTCCCGTCCTCGGCTAGAAAGCGGATGGTGTGGCCCCTGGCAACAGTCGAGCTGGTGGAGAGCGGCTTGTCTTTTCTGGGTGGCCCTGGGCAAGCAGGGAACCCAGAGGATTTCTTTTCATCCGGTGGCTGGTTCCTGGTCCTGGAGGAGGGGGTCCAAAGCCCCGGTTGGCTCGGGAGATTCCTTGTCGGCTATGTGCCCTCGGCGATACAAGGTACCAGGGAGAGCAGAGCTCAAGGTTTCCATCCTCGGCTAGAAAGCGGATTTTGCAGAACCTGGCAACAGTCGAACTGGAGGAGCGCGGCTTGTCTCTTCTGGGTGCCGCTGGGGAAGCGGGGACCCCAGAGGATTTCTTTTCATCCGGTGGCTGGTTCCTGGCCCTGGTGTAGGGAGTTCAAAGCTCCGGTGGGCACGGGAGATTCCTAGGGAGGTAGGAAAGAGAGGCAGCTAAGTAGGAGCACAGAACAAAGGCTAGAGGCGGAGGTGTGAAAAAGGAGGAGATTTTTCCAGCAGGGGGTAGACTCAGAAGTTTAGGCAGGTAAGGAAGACAGTGATGAAATAGATGTACTTTTAAACACAATAGAGGTCAGGGATTCAAACTAGAAAGGCGGGAAGACTGAAAAGGCAGTAAAGAATAATTATAGTGACTATGCAGGTTATATTATCTTAGCCAAGGAAATTAACAAGTAAAGAACTCTAGAAATTAGGTTTTTAGAGTGAAAACAGGTCTTTACTAATGCTTTGGAGGAGCTGTATCGCTTAGCCGCAGTGGCAGCGCTCACATTACCCATGAGTTCTAAATGGCAGGCAGATTCCAAAAATAAGAAGTGAGAACAGCCGCTTTCTGTGCAGGATGGTACTAGCTATAGTCCCAACCCAGCAGGAGAGAGCCGGCGGCAGGGGGGTGGACAGAACGTACCTTGCAGGCTATGCGCCTCCGGCGGTACAAGGTAACAGGGAGCGGCTGAGCTCCTGGTTCCTGTCCACGGCTAGAAAGCGAATGGTGCGGCCCGTGGCAACAGTCGAGCTGGAGGAGCGTGGCTTGTCTTTTCTGGGTGCCGCTGGGCAAGCGGGCACCCCAGAGGATTTATTTTCATCCGCTGGCTGGTTCCAGGTCCTGGAGGAGGGGGTCCGAAGCCCCGGCGGGCTCGGGAGATTCCTTGCAGGCTATGCACCTTCAGCGGCAGAAGGTACCAGGAAGCGGCCGAGCTCCTAGTTCTCGTCCTCGGCTAGAAAGAGGATGGTGCGGCCCCTGGCAACAGTCGAGCTGGAGGAGCTCGGCTTTTCTTTTCTGGGTGCCGCTGGGCAAGCGGGGACCCCAGAGGATTTCTTTTCCTCCGGTGGCTGGTTCCTGGTCCTGGAGGAGGAGGGGGTCCGAAGCCCCGGCGGGCTCGAGAGATTCCTTGCAGGCTATGCGCCTGCGGCGGTACAAGGTACCAGGGAGCGGCCGAGCTCCTGGTTCCCATCCTTGGCTAGAAAGCAGATGGTGCAGCCCCTGGCAACAGTCGAGCTGGAGGAGCGCGGCTTGTCTTGTCTGGGTGCCGCTGGGCAAGCGGGGACCCCAGAGGATTTCTTTTAGTCCGGTGGCTGGTTCCTGGTCCTGGGGCGGGGTCATAAGCCCAAGCAGGCTCAGGAGATTCTTTACAGGCTATGCGCCTTCGGCGGTACAAAGTACCAGGGACTGGCCGAGCTCCTGGCTCCCGTCCTCGGCTAGAAAGCGGATGGTGCAGCCCCTGGCAACAGTCGACCTGGAGGAGAGCGGCTTGTCTTTTCTGGGTGCTGCTGGGCAAGCGGGGACCCCACAGGATTTCTTTTTGTCTGGTGGCTAGTTCCTGGTCATGGAGGGGGGGGTCTGAAGCCCCGGGGGGCTCGGGAGATTCCTTGCAGTATAGCCGGGCGGCACAAGGTACCAGGAGCCGCCAAGCTCCTGGTTTCCCGCCTCGCCAGAAAGTGGATGGTGTGGCCCCTGGCATCAGTCGAGCTGGAGGAGTGCAGCTTGCCTTTTCTGGGTGCCACTGGGCAAGCAGGGACATCAGAGGATTTCTTTTCATCCGGTGGCTGGTTCCTGGTCATGGAGGAGGGGGTCTGAAGCCCCAGCGGGCTAGGGATATTCCTTGCAGGCTATGCACCTTCGTCGGTTCATGGTACCAGTGAGAGGCTGTGCTCCTGGTTCCCGTCCTCGGCTAGAAAGCGGATGGTGCGACCCCTGACAACAGTCGAGCTGGAGGAGTGCAGCTTGTCTTTTCTGGGTGCCACTGGGCAAGCGGGGAACTCAGAGAATTTCTTTTCGTCCGGTGGCTGGTTCCTGATCCTGGTGGAGGGGGTCCAAATCCTTGGCGGGCTCGGGAGATTTCTTGCCGGCTATGCGCCTTCGGCAGTACAAGTTACCGGGGTGCGGCCGAGCTCCTGGTTCCCATCCTCGGCTAGAAAGCAGATGGTGCAGCCCCTGGCAACAGTCGAGCTGGAGTAGCGCGGCTTGTCTTTTCTGGGTGCCACTGGGCAAGCGGGGACCCCAGAGGATTTCTTTTCATCCGTTGGCTGGTTCCTGGTCCTGGAGGAGGGGGTCCGAAGCCCCAGTGGGCTCGGGAGATTCCTAGGGAGGTAGGAAGGAGAGGCAGTTAAGTAGGAGCACGGAACAAAGGCAAGTGGCGGAAGTGAGAAAAAGGAGGAGATTTATCCAGCAGGGGGTAGACTCAGAAGTTTAGGCAGGTAAAGAAGACAGTGATGAAATTGATGTACTTTTAAACACAATAGAGGTCAGAGATTCAAACTAGAAAGGCAAGAAGACTGAAAAGGCAGTAAAGAACAGTTACAGTGACTATGCAGGTTATATTATCTTAGCCAAGGAAATTAACAAGTACAGAACTCTAGAAATTAGGTTTTTAGTGTGAAAACCGGTCTTTACTAATGCTTTGGAGGAGCTGTATCGCTTAGCCGCAGCGGCAGCGCTCACAGTTTCCGGGAGTTCTAAATAGCAGGCAGATTCCAAAAATAAGAAGTGAAAACAGCCGCTTTCTGTGCAGGATGGTACTAGCTATAGTCCCAACTCAGTAGGAGAGAGCCGGCAGCAGGGGTCGATCGAGAACGTGACTTGCAGAGCTGTAGGCTCGAGTGGCTAAGGCACCAGGAGCGGCCGAGCTCCTGGTTCCTGTCCTCGCCTAAAAAGCGGATGGTGCGGAACCTGGCAACAGTCGAGCTGGAGGAGCACGGCTTGTCTTTTCTGGGTGCCGCTGGGCAAGCGGGGAACCCAGAGGATTTATTTTCATCCGGTGGCTGATTCCTGGTGCTGGAGGATGGGATCCGAGGCCCCGGCGGGCTCGGGAGATTCCTAGGGAGGTAGGAAGGAGAGGCAATTAAGTAGGAGAACAGAACAAAGGCAAGAGGCCGAGGTGAGAAAAAGGAGGAGATTTATCCAGCAGGGGGTAGACTCAGAAGTTTAGGCAGGTAAGGAAGACAGTGATGAAATAGATGTACTTTTAAACACTATTGAGGTCAGGGATTCAAACTAGAAAGGCGGAAAGACTGAAAAGGCAGTAAAGAATAGTTACAGTGACTATGCAGGTTAAATTATCTTAGCCAAGGAAATTAACAAGTAAAGAACTCTAGAAATTAGGTTTTTATAGTGAAAACTGGTCTTTACTAATGCTTTGGAGGAGCTGTATCGCTTAGCCGCAGCAGCAGAGCTCACAGTCCCCAGGAGTTCTAAATGGCAGGCAGATTCCAAAAATAAGAAGTGAGAACACCAGCTTTCTGTGCAGGAAGGTACTAGCTATAGTACCAACCCCGCAGGAGAGAGCGGGCAGCAGGGGGGGTCGATATAACGTAACGTGAAAGCTATAAGCCTTCGGCGGTACAAGGTATCAGGGAGCGGCCAAGCTCCTGGTTCCCGTCCTCAGCTAGAAAGCGGATGGTTCAGCCCCTAGCAATAGTAGTGCTGGAGGAGTGTGGCTTGTCTTTTCTGGGTGCCGCTGGGCAAGCGATTACCCCAGAGGATTTCTTTTCGTCCGGTGGCTGGTTCCTGGTCCTGGACAAGGGGGGGCCAAAGCCCGGCGGGATCAGGAGATTCCTTGAAGGCTCTGTGCGTTCGACGGTACAAGGTACCAGGGAGCGGCCGAGCTCCTGGTTCCTGTCCTTGGCTAGAAAGTGGATGGTGCGGCCCCTGGCAACAGTCGAGCTGGAGGAGCACGGCTTGCCTTTTCTAGGTGCCGCTGGGCAAGCAGGGACCCCAGAGGATTTCTTTTCATCTGGTGGCTGGTTTCTGGTGCTGGAGGAGGGGGACCGAAGCCTCGGCAGGCTCGGGAGATTCCTTGCAGGCTATGCGCCTTCGGCGGTACAAGGTACCAGGGAGCGGCCGAGCTCCTGGTTCCCGTCCTTGGCTAGAAAGCAGATGGTGCAGCCCCTGGCAACAGTCGAGCTGGAGGAGCGCGGCTTGTCTTTTCTGGGTGCCGCTGCACAAGCGCGGACCCCAGAGGATTTCTTTTAGTCCAGTGGCTGGTTCCTGGTCCTGGAGGGGGAGTCAGAAGCCCCGGCGGGATCAGGAGATTCCTTGCAGGCTATGCGCCGTCGGCGGTACAAAGTACCAGGGACTGGCTGAGCTCCTGGTTCCCGTCCTCGGCTAGAAAGCGGATGGTGCAGCCCCTGGCAACAGTCGAGCTGGAGGAGAGTGGCTTGTCTTTTCTGGGTGCTGCTGGGCAAGCGGGGACCCCAGAGGATTTCTTTTTGTCCGGTGGGTGGTTCCCGGTCCTGGAGGAAGGAGTCTGAAGCCCCAGCGGGCTCGGGAATTCCTTGCAGCCTATGCGCCTTCGGCGGTACAAGGTACCAGAGAGCGGCCGAGCTCCTGGTTCACGTCCTTGGCTAGAAAGCGGATGGTGCGGCCCCTGGCATCAGTCGAGCTGGAGGAGCGTGGCTTGTCTTTTCTGAGTGCCGCTGCGCAAGCGGGGACATCAGAGGATTTCTTTTCATCCGGTGGCTGGTTTCTGGTCATGGAGGAGGGGGTCCGAAGCCCCCGCGGGCTCAGGAGATTCCTTGCAGGCTATGCGCCTCCGGCAGTACAAAGTACCAGGGACTGGCTGAGCTCCTGGTTCCCATCCTCGGCTAGAAAGCGGATGGTGCAGCCCCTGGCAACAGTCAAGCTGGAGGAGAGCGGCTTGTCTTTTCTGGGTGCTGCTGGGCAAGCGGGGACCCCAGAGGATTTCTTTTTGTCCGGTGGGTGGTTCCCGGTCCTGGAGGAGGGAGTCTGAAGCCCCAGCGGGCTCGGGAGATTCCTTGCAGCCTATGCGCCTTTGGCGGTACTAGGTACCAGAGAGCGGCCGAGCTCCTGGTTCCGCCCTGGCTAGAAAGCGGATGGTGCGGCCCCTGGCATCAGTCGAGCTGGAGGAGCGTGGCTTGTCTTTTCTGAGTGCCGCTGGGCAAGCGGGGACATCAGAGGATTTCTTTTCATCCGGTGGCTGGTTCCTGGTCATGGAGGAGGGGGTCCGAAGCCCCAGCGGGCTCGGGAGATTCCTTGCAGGCTATGCGCCTTCATCGGTACATGGTACCAGGGAGAGGCCGTGCTCCTGGTTCCCGTCCTCGGCTAGAAAGCGGATGGTTTGACCCCTGACAACAGTCGAGCTGGAGGAGTGCAGCTTGTCTTTTTTGGGTGCCACTGGGCAAGCGGGGACCTCAGAGAATTTCTTTTCATCTGGTGGCTGGTTCCTGATCCCGGTGGAGGGGGTCCAAATCCCTGGTGGGCTCGGATGATTTCTTGCCGGCTATGCGCATTCAGCAGTACAAGGTACCAGGGTGCGGCCAAGCTCCTGGTTCCCATCCTCGGCTAGAAAGCGGATGGTGCGGCCCCTGGCAACAGTCGAGCTGGAGGAACACGGCTTGTCTTTTCTGGGTGCCACTGGGCAAGCGGGGACCCCAGAGGATTTCTTTTCATCCGTTGGCTGGTTTCTGGTCCTGGAGGAGGTCGAGCAGTGACTCGGGAGATTCAGGAGGTAGGAAGGAGAGGCAGTTAAGTAGGAGCACAGAACAAAGGCAAGTTTCGGAAGTGAGAAAAAGGAGGAGATTTATCCAGCAGGGAGTAGACTCAGAAGTTTAGGCAGGTAAAGAAGACAGTGATGAAATAGACGTACTTTTAAACATAATAGAGGTCAGGGATTCAAACTAGAAAGGCGGGAAGACTGAAAAGGCAGTAAAGAACAGTTACAGTGACTATGCAGGTTATATTATCTTAGCCAAGGAAATTAACAAGTATAGAACTCTAGAAATTAGGTTTTTAGAGTGAAAACAGGTCTTTACTAATGCTTTGGAGGAGCTGTATCGCTCAGCTGCAGCGGCAGCGCTCACAGTCCCCGGGAGTTCTAAATGGCAGGCAGATTCCAAAAATAAGAAGTGAGAACAGCCGCTTTCTTGTGCAGGACGGTACTAGCTATAGTCCCAACCCAGCAAGAGAGAGCCGGCGGCAGGGGTGGTCTATAGAACGTACCTTGCAGGCTATACGCCGTCGGCGGCACAAGGTACCAGGAAGTGGCTCGAGGCCCGGTTCCATCCTCGCCAGAAAGCGGATGGTGCGGCTCTGGCAACAGTCAAGCTGGAGGAGCTCGGCTTGTCTTTTCTGGGTTCCGCTGGGCAAGCGGGGACCCCAGAGGATTTCTTTTCATCCGATGGCTGGTTCCTGGTCCTGGAGGAGGGGGTCCGAAGCCCCGGCGGGCTCAGGAGATTCCTTGTAGGCTGGCACCGGGCGGTAGAAGGTACCAGGGAGCGCCAGCTCCTGGTTCCCATCCTCGGCTAGAAAGTGGATGGTGCGGCCCCTGGCAACAGTCGAGCTGGAGAAGCGTGGCTTGTCTTTTCTATGTGCCGCTGGGCAAGCGGGGACCCCGAGGATTTCTTTTCGTCGGTGGCTGATTCCTCGTCCTGGAGGAGGGGGTCAAAGCCCGTGGGCTCGGGAGATTCCTTGCAGGCTATACGCCGTCGGCGGTACAAGGTACCAGGGAGCGGCCGAGCTCCTGGTTCCCGTCCTCGGCTAGAAAGCGGATGGTGCGGCCCCTGGCAACAGTCGAGCTGGAGGAGCGTGGCTTGTCTTTTCTGTGTGCTGCTGGGCAAGCGGGGACCTCAGAGGATTTCTTTTCATCCAGTGGCTGGTTCCTGGTCCTGGAGGAGGGGGTCCGAAGTCCCGACGGGCTCGGGAGATTCCTTGCAGGCTATGCGCCTTTGGTGGTACAAGGTACCAGGGAGTGGCCAAGCTCCTGGTTCCCATCCTCGGCTAGAAGGCAGATGGTGCGGCCCCTGGCAACAGTCGAGCTGGAGGAGTGCAGCTTGTCTTTTCTTGGTGCTGCTGGGCAAGCAGAGACCCCAGAGGATTTCTTTTTGTCCGGTGGTTAGTTCCTGGTCTTGGAGGAGGGGGTCCGAAGCTCTGGCGGGCTCGGGAGATCTTAAGTTGTTTCTGCACATTATCTGTCTCATTTCCTTTTCACTGTTAGCATTGTTTTTTGTATCTGCGGCCCTGATTTTTATATATAGAACCGAAGTAAACTGTACCCACACATTACTTGTTTTGTATAACTGGTATTGTTATTACAGTTTTTGCATTAGCCATTGTGATTTTTAATTCTATATACCCCTATGTATGTTAGTCCTTCCATGACCACCTCGCAAATGAGCTGTCTCAATGGTGTTATCCTGGTAAAAATAAAATTGAATTGAATTGAATTCAAAGCTAAGCTTCATGACTAACTTGCAACCCTAAGCTGTTGTGACTGCTTCCTTTAACCTCCTCAAGCCCCTATCAACACCTCCACTTTCCTCCCTCGCACATCCGCCTGCCTTCATATTTCTCTCAATGCATCCCTCAGTTTCCCCAGCCATGTCCCTCCATCTCCCTCCACCCAGGTCTATATGCCCCTTCCCCATCCACCCTCGCTCCCCCTCTATCTACTCCCTTCATCTGCTAAATTTTGACAAGGCCTACTTGGCTGCTCCAGTCCACCCCTCATCCCATCTCTTAGTCCTTCCTTCACTATCCCTCTCCTCCCCTCACCCCCTGCTACCAGTCCTTTCTCATCCATGGTCCTCTCTCCTTCTCCTGCCTTGCATTATTAGTGCACTTATGCTACACGTGATTTTGTTGCTGCATGTACTGTACCATATCTGTACTTTTATAATCCTACATGTTAAACAGCTATATCTGAATTGCCTGTTTGTTTTCTTTATAACACTGTTTTGACTTGCATAATTTAACTACTGTACCCCTGTTTAGTCATGACGTGGAACCTTTGTAAACAAGCTTCCATCTCATAGGTTGTATTCCGAGATGTCAATAAATAAATAAATCAGAGGAACTGCTAGGCACGTCTTAAGGGGAGGAGTATATAAGGGATGCACTTCAGAGGTCTGGAGCGGCAGCTCAGATTTTAATTAACGACAGCAGAGACAGGATCAAGCTCCTGAGGACTAGGGTAGCCTTGACACATGATGTACTCTTCTGTAAGCCATTGCAGGGATATTGGTCAGGGGCAACCTTATAGGGTCAGATGCATATGAAACTGAGCCATACGTTTGCTCACAGTCCATGCAAACATTCTGTCTGATGTAAATATCCTGTTACAGTGTTTGTAATTTTTGTCTGTTATTTTACAATAAACATGTGCTAAGACAAAGAGCACTTAAAACATATATTGTGCTCTATTCTCTCTGATCTGCTGAACCTACCACAGCTTGAAATAACATCTTCAGATCCCTATTGCTCCTGGAAGGCCTGAAATTCAGATGCTGTGAACTGTGACCCATGATCTTTAACCAATTGTTTTGGGATCCCAAAGCGAGCAAATATGCATTTTATCTTGGTCATGACTTGCCTCTTTTGTCTGGCACATATGTACAATCTCAATGTAGCTGGAAAAGTAGTCGATAACTACAAAATAAAATTGTCTCCCAGTTCCACAAAGGGCAGTGGTCAGATCCCAGCTTAAAAAAACATTATTGGACCCAATGTTTTATCAAATTACAGGCCTGTTTCAAACCTTTCCTTCCCAAGGGCAGTAACTGATAAAGTGGTGCTGCTGGAGAACTGCTTGGAATGTTATGACATCTATGAGCCTCTCTAGTCTGGTTTTAGGGCTCACTGCAGCACGGAGACTGCCCTCTTTAAAGTGTGTCACAGTCTCTTCCTGATACAAGACAGAAGGCTTTATTTGATCTTAGTCCTTCTTGACCTCTCTTTGGCATTTGACACAGTGGACCATGGGATGCACCTGAAACACTGTGCAAGACTCTCAAGGATGGTGTTATTGTGGTTTGAGTCCTACCTGTCTGGCAGTGAACAGCACTGCTAACACTGGCACCACCTCACCAGTGCTGGTTTCACCTACAAGGGGTGTCAGAAGACAGGGGTTATGCATGTTTGATGGACCCCAGAGAGGGCCAGAGGTCCACACACTTTCCAAGGTCATTCTCTCAATTTTCAGGAGGCACTTTGTGATTGTCTGAAAAAAAAGCATGAAAGTGAGCATCACACTGCTGATAAGGCTCCTGAATCGGAAATTTTTGGGGTTCCAATTCTTTCCTTGCCTAATCCTTAGCCCAGGACAGTGAAATATTTAGGTGCAAGCCACTTGGTGGCAGTCACTCTTAACTCTCATAGGAGGATCATGGGGGGTGCATTTCTTCAGTCATCACTGCAGGCTCTCATTTTTAAAAAGCATCACATCAGAATGTGAAGTGCATACTCATTCGTCCATCTCTCATTTGTTTTGTGCTACAGTGGTTAATTACTTACCAGTAAAAACAGATCTTTGAGAGGATCTCTGTGGAGCCACACTGTGTTGGACTGTAAGCCATTTGTGACAGGACCTCATGGGAGGCACTTGCAATGATGGAGCTGTCTATACATTGACATGCCTATGTAAACATTCCCCCTACTGGCCATCTCTGTCATGCTGGGGGGGGGCATAGCCCAGGAGTGACTCCCATCTGTAGGGGAATTTGGGATAACAGTTTTTCAACAGGTGCCACCCCCTGTCTATTGTTTCAGGTCTGGCTGCTTCAAACCCTGTAGGCATTACCATGGGGTGCATTCAGTTTAAGTCCCTGCTCCACTCAAACTGAGTTGCTTGGCAATGCTACACTGTGCCCCTTCCAGCGAGACTGGTTGCCACTGTTCTTCTTCTACTTGTTCTTCAATGCTACGGTGCCGCTGCCTGGTCTCCACCACCTTGATTCATCACGTTC
This sequence comes from Neoceratodus forsteri, assembly GCA_016271365.2. Classification (NCBI taxonomy): domain Eukaryota; kingdom Metazoa; phylum Chordata; order Ceratodontiformes; family Ceratodontidae; genus Neoceratodus; species Neoceratodus forsteri. The sequence goes on along the minus strand of CM057456.1, from coordinate 161,252,449 downwards.
CTCACCCTTTGGCACCTGGGACAATCAGCACCACCCTTTGTCAAAAAAATAGAGCTCATTCACACCATCCTGTGTATGGATCCCAGCAGGGCAATTCAGAATGGTGACAACATAATCAACTTTAGGGGGTGCTAGTGAGAGCTAGATACATGCTTATGTTTCTCATTTGCTCCACTACAGCCAATGCAAAATTCTGCTTCAATCACTGTCTTTTCTGAATTTTTGGCTTACTGGTTTCTTTTGAGCATTTTAAGAAACTACATAGAAGTTGTTGGAGTTGAAAGAGGCAGTAAAGCTTGACACCAATGGAAAAATGCATCTCTCCCAAAATGAATACCGGGAAGGCTGCTCAACCTTGGGGGGCAGCAAGTGTGCAGCTCCCAATCGAGGAGATGCCTACCCCGACTACATTGCGTTCAGAAAGCGCAAAGGCAAAAAACCCTCAGAAGCCGACTTTGGCTTCTTTGCAAGCTTTCGTAGTGGAGTTACAAGTAAAACAGTAGAGAATCGTTCAACAAGGTACAACTATCGCTTCATGAAATATCCCAATGTTGTGGGAGTATAGAAGAAAAGATGAATAAAATTGAAGAACATGTGGAGATAGCTGAAAAAAATGACAGAGCAATTGGCTTCGAGGGTTTTAACAGTGGAGTGGGCTATAAATGCCTTACTCCATGTCCAAACTGGAAAAAATGGAAAATACCCTGTTAATGAAAAACTTAAGGTTAATTGGACTTACAGCAGATATTTCCTCCCCTGAAACTGAAAACAGAGGTTGAAAAAATCCTAACGATGGCTTTTTCTCCCGATCAAAAGGTGGTATTAGACTCAGTAATTAGGCCACAGTCAAGATCGGAACAGGGTACTATGGAGTCTTTACCAAGATATGTTATTTGTACCTTTTCATCTCTGGATCAGAGAAATAAAATGCTGCAAGCTGGCAGGATTAAGAAGGGATTTATGTATGAGGGTCAGAAGATCCACTTATATCCTGACTTCTGCTTAATAACACAGAGGCGGAGGAAGTGTTTTTTTGAATTTGCAGTCAGAATTTCGTCAGTCAGGGGTTACTGCAGTATTGCAAGCCCCTACAAGGTTAAAAATTTCATTTCAAAACAAAGACTATGTTTTTGAGGATGTTGACGTTGCTAAGACTTTTTACTACAAGAATAGTGCCTTGCCTACTGAAATGTACTCTGAACTGTCTGAGGATGATGATCTGGTGGTCAATACTCAGTATATCCCAGTAGCTACATGATTGTGCTCTTTACAATACTTTTGTTTGAATGATGCACTTTATTCTCCCCCATTCTATCTTACTCCATTATTTAAAAATTTCTGTTCTTTGCCAGATGGATATTTTGATTAATAACTTTTTTAAAGGGAAGTAATAGCTTGGAGATGGGGAAACAGTATAAATATCATGGGATAAATTACAGACGCTCTTAGTATTAATGGAAATAATGATTGAATTTTCTTTTTATTTCCCCCCAAAAATGTATTTTTATGCTTTTCAGTTTCTCTCTTGTATTATTTTTTGTTTCGAGATGGATTCTGTTTACTTTTGTATCTTTCATTAATACATTTTCCCTTTGAATAAAAATAAATTATAAAAAAAACAATCAACTTTAAACAGCACTTAACTTTTTGGCATGCTATATTTCAGTTAAGCTCTGTTCCTTTTATTCACCCCATTCACATCAATAACATGGGACACAGGATACCACAAGTGAGGCAAAAACTTGCTTGCAAAACACTATTTATTTACAGGGTGCAGTGCATGACACCAGTTAGTGACAGCGTATTACATAGCTGGGACTACACGAAACAGATTCTCTTGGTAAATCTGATTACAACTACAGTATTTAGTTTCTTTCATGCCTCTTATAATGTTTTTCAAACACATTACTAGGAATTGTTTCAAATCTGTGTTACGTCATAATGTATCTTTGATCAGGATTATCTTATAAAGTATAAATTATAGCTTGAGTCCATGCTGTTTGACATTACTTACCAAGAAGAGTATTTAGTGCTTTTTTTTAAATCCTCCATATCTTTTGTCTAATGATCTCCATCAATCTCTGAGCAATTATACTTTTATAGGAAAGTCTAAGCTTAATTCCAAGTTCATTATAATGTGATAAGTAAAAAAGTAAAAGAAGCTACAGTATCTCCATAGAGCCATAATACATTGCATTACCAAGCAGTACCAACCCCAGCTAAGTGGCTAGCGACACAGAGGACTGTCCCCTCAGAAAAGCAAGCCTTGCAGTAATACAAGGTCAAACCCCAGCTCTCCTGTGAGAGATCAGATCCAGACTGTAATGCTTGGCAAAAGTATGGATCCTGTGCCACATAGCAGCCTTGCAAATTTCCACAGCTAAGACAGACATAAAAAAGTCATACTGGCCACCAAGCCCCTTTGGCATGTCCCGTTATAGTACCAGGAAGAGCCTGACCCACCTGGCTGTAACAGAACAGGATACAGGAGAAAACCCATTTAGGAAGACATGGTTTGGAAATAGACTTACCAAATGTGCCAGGGGGAAAAAGAAACAAACAGTTGAGAGGACTGAGCACAGTTCTTGGTACAGTTCAAATGCTGTAGTGTCAAAGGATTTAATGGACCCCCAGCGAGTGCAACAATATCATCCCTGGGTTCCAAAAGGAAGAATATAGGCAACTCAATGGACTAATTTAGTGTAAAATGAGTCACCAGTTTTGGCAGGAAAGTTAGCAAGGCCTCTGTATTCTTGTCGAACACCAGGAATAGTGATCCCGGAACTAAAGCTTTCGGTTCTGAGACATGCCTTGTTGAAGTAACAACTACGAGAAAAAAGGTCTTTTCAGGACGTGCTTCAAGTCAGAGGAAACTGCAGGCTTTGAAAAGGGCTTTAGTTTGCAATTTAAGCACTAGATTTAGGTTCCAAACCAGAACAAGCTTCAGACAGGTGGGGCCACATGACGCAACAGACATTTTAGGAATCTGTGGACCACAGTCAGTTGGGCCACAGTCTTATCATTAATAGGAGCATGAAAGGCCAATGTGGCCAACAGGTGAACCTTCACTTAGAAGTAAAGAAGCCTGACCAAGACAGAGTCAAAAGGTAGTCCAGTATAATCTATGCAGGGCACTTGAAGATTCCAGGGATGCTCCCTGGCACCACACACTAAAACACCTCCACTTCAGGGAATAGATGTCCCTTCTGGAAGGTTTTCTGCCTACCAGGAGGACAGCCGAGACATCAGCTGAACACCCAAAGAGAGAAACCTCTATATCCTCAGGAGCTAGGCATAGATCCATAAGGATTGAAGGCCCAGGTGCAGCAATGTCCCAGCATTCTGGAACAGAAGCCCTAGCAACAGAGGTAGCTGAAATGGAGCTTCCACTACTAAATCCCACAGTAAAGTTGACTAGATCAGGCTGGGTCACAGTTGGGCCATCAGAATAATTCTGGCTGGTTCCTGCCTGAGCTTTGTTAGGACACTAAATTAATGAGAGAGAAGGAAAAGTATAAAGGGATCTCCCTTTCCAGTGGAGGGACAATGTTTTTGACAAAAAACTTAATGTCCTGGAGCAACAGAACAAAACAGTGGCATCTATGTAGTGTGTGGGGATGTAAAAAGATCCAACTCTGGCCTTCACCGTATACTGAACAGCCAGTCAGCCACACTGTTTTGCAGTTCTCACTCATGTGGCTGGACTACTGACTGATTGAGACTATCTGCCAGAACACTGGCTGAGGATGCTGGCCATGTGTACTGCTTTGAGGTGACTTACGGCCCATTTTCAAACCTTCACTGCTTCCCAGCACAAAGAGTAGCAGTGTGTGCTGCCTTGTTTTTTCTGGTAAAAGAGCACCCCAGATTGTCTGACTGGATCAACTGGGAAGCCCTCCGAACTTGAGTGTCCAGATCCTGGACCAAATAGAACTATCCTCAAATGCAGCACACTTATATGAAGACTTCATTCCAGCAGAGAACAGGACCCCTGGGTCTGATGAGGGCCCAAGTGAGTGCCTCACCTCAGGTTGGAGGCATCCATGATGAAGACCACTTGAGCTGAGGCTACAGGAATGGAGCACCTCTGAGCAAGTGGTCCTTGTCCTGCCTCCACAGCAGGGTATCTTATATGGTGTGGCAGGCCAAAATCAGATAGTCCAAGGGTTGAAAGACCACTGACCATTGAGGAATCCTCATATGCACGTGAGCTAGAGGAACCATAAATACAGAAGCTACCATGAAACCCGAGAAATGGAGCATAGCATCAGCCAAAGCCTGGTCATTGAGGCTTACCAAGGCTGTGTGATCTATCAAAGCAGAGATCCTGTCTTTGGGTAAAAAAACTTTCACCTCGACTGTACCCTGGGCGCTCCCGAACACCCCCCAACTAAAATAATCAACTCCGGGGGGGGGGGTTATACTTAAATTGCACAAAGTGCAAATAAAAGAAAAATTCCATGTATCTGGGACCAGGATCCGATATCCTGTCCGCAAACGCACCACCTCCATTACAGCCAGTCGCTCATCCTGTCGAGCGACGCCAGCTGCTTAGAGGACCCTCCTCCCAGTAGAGAACTTATCCTCTGCTAGAGAACAGTGACAGGGTGCACAGCCGTGCATAGACCATATGTTTGGTTTTGCACCCTGTTGCTATTCCCACCCGCGCTGTCTGTGTTGCATGGTTTTAACATATGTCTTCTTGCATACAGTGAACTGACCCAGTAGGGGAATGACAGTATATAGTACAAGACATTCAAATACAAAATTACACAGTAGTAAACATAATAAAATATTTCAGTGAATACAATACAGCAAAACAGGCTATGCAGAGCAACAGCTGTACAATGGAATGGAGTATCAAACTACATACTTTGGCAAGGGACCAAGACAGACTTTTCCACATTCACCAATACCCCTAAACTATCCAGCAGTTGTCTGCAACCAGTTGTCCAAATATCAGAAAACATACAGTTTCTCCCAGTGCAGTACCACAGCCACCACAACAAAGAATCTGGTAATGACATCTGATGCCGAAGACAGTCCAAAAGGCAAGACCAAAACTAGTAGTGTTGCCATCCCAGACACGAGAGAAGATATTGCTTGCGGCACTACCTGATCTTGATGTATAGATAAGCACCCTTCATATACAGTGCCAATCTTCCTTAGACAAAAGAGGCAGGAGGGACCCAAAGGACAGCATCTGGAATTTTCTGAATGCCACATGCTCATAGAGGTGTCTGAGTTCCAGAATAGGTTAGAAGTCCCACGATTTCTTGGGCACCAGGGAATACCTGGAGTAGATCCCATTATTTTTCTTGGTGGAGGGACTGGCTAGATAGCTCTTTTGGGCAGCAGAGTCTGCACCTTGGCCTGAAGGACCTCTAGGTGCTCAGGAAAATAGTGGCAAGGCCAAGAAGGAATCAGTGGAGGCCATAACATTAACTCCAGGGCATATCCATGCTGGATAATTTCCTGTACCCAGATGTCTGCAGTCACTTTCTGTCATGGTGGCAGAAACACAAGATCCTGTTCCCCACCAAAGCCCCCAAAAGGAGACCCTGAAAAGGAAGTAGTGAGCCAGAAGGAGGGGTATCTGATGACCCCCCCCCCGTACCACATCTTTAAGGGCTTTATTGAGTACTCCTCTGAATTGCTGCTGCTTTTGCACACAGCCTCATTCCTGAGCACAGGGAAGCAAGGCAATTTTGTTTTTATGTCGCCCAGTCCCAAAGGCTCTGCACACTTTACATTATACCCCAGATAATAATACAGCACTTTATAACAAGGTGGGGATAAAACATTAATTTAAGTATAATATTGAAAACTAACCTATGGCATACTAATGCTTTAATACTGTTAATACAGTCAATACAGCTAACTGGAACAATAGTGTATGATTCTCTGATGAGTTCTAAAGTTTGCTTGTCAAAAGTCCCTGTTTGTTCACATGAAAGGAGATCCTGCCAGTCAGAGATCTTTCCCTAGTGTGGTAAATTAATGTTTTCATACAATTATTTGGCAGACTGAAAGGTTCCAGCAAATACTAAGAGGTCAGCCAGGTCAAATTCTAAAAATTAGCACTAGTGGTCAAATGGTCTTGTTGTTTGTCAAATGTTGTTTATCAAACAGTTTACGGGGTGTCATTTGAAAGTTAAGATTTAACTGTTGCTGGAGGTAAACTCTCAGGAGGACAACCCAGGGAATGTGATACTTTTGACACTAAATGTGTTTTTGTTTTGTGATAATGCAGAAACTCATTGTATTATCCTTCTTCAAACATAATGTTTTATGTGCAAGAGACATGGCTGAAACATGAGAGCTATCTCTATGGAAAAGAGCCTGCTTCATGGTGTGAGAGAGAGAGAGAGAGAGAGAGAGAGAGAGAGAAGTGGGATCAGTGCATAGTTTACTAGAATGTAGACATCAGGGATTGGTCTCAGTGTCTTGTATAGGGGATCAGGATGGGGGGACCGCTGGACACTGGGGAACATTACCTAAAGATTGGGCATGGGTGCGGGTGGGGGAGGGACCACTAGCCACCAGGGAAATGGAGTATAATTATCAGGCACGGGATCAGGTGGCTGAAAGGACCACTAGCCACCAGGGAATATGTCTTTACATATCAGGCACGGGATCAGGCGGCTGAAGGGACAACTAGCCACCAGGGAATATGTCTTTACATATCAGGCACGGGATCAGGTGGGTGAAGGGACCACTAGCCACCAGGGAATATGTCTTTACATATCAGGCACGGGATCAGGTGGGTGAAGAGACCACTAGCCACAAGGGAATATGTCTTTACATATCAGGCACGGGATCAGGTGGGTGAAGAGACCACTAGCCACCAGGGAATATGTCTTTACATATCAGGCACGGGATCAGGTGGGTGAAGGGACCACTAGCCACCAGGGAATATGTCTTTACATATCAGGCACGGGATCAGGTGGGTGAAGGGACCACTAGCCACCAGGGAATATGACTTTACATATCAGGCACGGGATCAGGTGGGTGAAGGGACCACTAGCCACCAGGGAATATGTCTTTACATATCAGGCACGGGATCAGGTGGGTGAAGGGACCACTAGCCACCAGGGAATATGTCTTTACATATCAGGCACGGGATCAGGTGGGTGAAGGGACCACTAGCCACCAGGGAATATGTCTTTACATATCAGGAACGGGATCAGGTGGGTGAAGGGACCACTAGCCACCAGGGAATTTGTCTTTACATATCAGGCACCAGATCAGGTGGGGAGAGGGACAACTAGCCACCAGGGAATATGTCTTTACATATCAGGCATGGGATCAGGTGGGTGAAGAGACCACTAGCCACCAGGGAATATGTCTTTACATATCAGGCACGGGATCAGGTGGGGAGAGGGACAACTAGCCATCAGGGAATATGTCTTTACATATCAGGCACGGGATCAGGTGGGTGAAGGGACCACTAGCCACCAGGGAATATGTCTTTACATATCAGGCATGGGATCAGGTGGGAGAGGGACAACTAGCCACCAGGAATATGTCTACATATCAGCGCAGGGATCAAGGTGGGTGAAGGGACCACTAGCCACCAGGGAATATGTCTTTACATATCAGGCACGGGATCAGGTGGGGAGAGGGACAACTAGCCATCAGGGAATATGTCTTTACATATCAGGCACGGGATCAGGTGGGTGAAGGGACCACTAGCCACCAGGGAATATGTCTTTACATATCAGGCCAGGGATCAGGTGGGTGAAGGGACCACTAGCCACCAGGGAATATGTCTTACATATCAGGCACAGGGATCAGGTGGGTGAAGAGACCACTAGCCACCAGGAATATGTCTTTACATATCAGGCATGTGATCAGGTGGGAGAGGACAACTAGCCACCAGGGAATATGTCTTTCACGTATCAGGCAGGGATCAGGTGGGTGAAGGGACCACTAGCCACCAGGGAATATGTCCTTACATATCAGGCATGGGATCAGGTGGGGAGAGGGACTACTAGCCACCAGGGAATATGTCTTTACATATCAGGCACGGGATCAGGTGGGTGAAGAGACCACTAGCCACCAGGAATATGTCTTACATATCAGGCACGGGATCAGGTGGGGAGAGGACAACTAGCCACCAGGAATATGTCTTTACATATCAGGCACAGGATCAGGTGGGTGAAGGACCACTAACCACCAGGAATATGTCTTTACATATCAGGCATGGGATCAGGTGGGTGAAGGGACCACTAGCCACCAGGGAATATGTCTTTACATATCAGGCATGTGATCAGGTGGGGAGAGGGACAACTAGCCACCAGGGAATATGTCTTTACATATCAGGCACGGGATCAGGTGGGTGAAGGGACCACTAGCCACCAGGGAATATGTCTTTACATATCAGGCACGGGATCAGGTGGGTGAAGGGACCACTAGCCACCAGGGAATATGTCTTTACATATCAGGCACGGGATCAGGTGGGTGAAGAGACCACTAGCCACCAGGGAATATGTCTTTACATATCAGGCATGTGATCAGGTGGGGAGAGGGACAACTAGCCACCAGGGAATATGTCTTTACATATCAGGCACGGGATCAGGTGGGTGAAGGAACCACTAGCCACCAGGGAATATGTCCTTACATATCAGGCATGGGATCAGGTGGGGAGAGGGACTACTAGCCACCAGGGAATATGTCTTTACATATCAGGCACGGGATCAGGTGGGTGAAGGGACCACTAGCCACCAGGGAATATGTCTTTACATATCAGGCACGGGATCAGGTGGGTGAAGGGACCACTAGCCACCAGGGAATATGTCTTTACATATCAGGCACGGGATCAGGTGGGTGAAGGGACCACTAGCCACCAGGGAATTTGTCTTTACATATCAGGCACCAGATCAGGTGGGGAGAGGGACAACTAGCCACCAGGGAATATGTCTTTACATATCAGGCATGGGATCAGGTGGGTGAAGAGACCACTAGCCACCAGGGAATATGTCTTTACATATCAGGCACGGGATCAGGTGGGGAGAGGGACAACTAGCCATCAGGGAATATGTCTTTACATATCAGGCACGGGATCAGGTGGGTGAAGGGACCACTAGCCACCAGGGAATATGTCTTTACATATCAGGCATGGGATCAGGTGGGGAGAGGGACAACTAGCCACCAGGGAATATGGCTTTACATATCAGGCACGGGATCAGGTGGGTGAAGGGACCACTAGCCACCAGGGAATATGTCTTTACATATCAGGCACGGGATCAGGTGGGGAGAGGGACAACTAGCCATCAGGAATATGTCTTTACATATCAGGCAGGGATCAGGTGGGTGAAGGGACCACTAGCCACCAGGAATATGTCTTTACATATCAGGCACGGGATCAGGTGGGTGAAGGGACCACTAGCCACCAGGAATATGTCTTTACATATCAGGCACGGGATCAGGTGGGTGAAGGGACCACTAGCCACCAGGGAATATGTCTTTACATATCAGGCATGTGATCAGGTGGGGAGAGGGACAACTAGCCACCAGGGAATATGTCTTTACATATCAGGCACGGGATCAGGTGGGTGAAGGGACCACTAGCCACCAGGGAATATGTCCTTACATATCAGGCATGGGATCAGGTGGGGAGAGGGACAACTAGCCACCAGGGAATATGTCTTTACATATCAGGCACGGGATCAGGTGGGTGAAGGGACCACTAGCCACCAGGGAATATGTCCTTACATATCAGGCATGGGATCAGGTGGGGAGAGGGACTACTAGCCACCAGGGAATATGTCTTTACATATCAGGCACGGGATCAGGTGGGGAGAGGGACAACTAGCCACCAGGGAATATGTCTTTACATATCAGGCACGGGATCAGGTGGGTGAAGAGACCACTAACCACCAGGGAATATGTCTTTACATATCAGGCATGGGATCAGGTGGGTGAAGGGACCACTAGCCACCAGGGAATATGTCTTTACATATCAGGCATGGGATCAGGTGGTTGAAGGGACCACTGGACACCAGGAAAACTTATGTTTCTTTTATCAGGACAGCGATCATGGGGGTTGGGGGGAGACAGTAGCACCAGGGAAGGTTCTTCTTTTTTTTTTAATTGGGCTGGCAATTGGAGCGGGGAGAGACCATTAGCCACCAGGGACTCTGGCTGCGTATTGGGCAGAGGTTGGGGGGGCTATGCTAAGCTCCACGCAGCCTATGCAGATGGGCCCATAATAGGCATGCAAATGGCCACCTAGCGCCTTGCATGCCCAATGGGCACATTTGCATGGTTGCCATTGTGAACTGGGAATAGTGCACCTCCACTATTTATTGTGGGGCCATAATCCTAGCTAATGTTGGGGCAGCGCTAGTGGGGTAGTGCTAGCAGTACTGGGGTTATCACTACCTCGATCTAGCCCTATTCACAGTCGGACAGTGTGATGCACTATCTGACTGTGAATAGCACTTTTGGATACCTGAGCAAATGCAACACGCAATGCAAAATTTTGCACTGTGCTTTGTGATTTTTTGTGAATCTAGCCCCTGATGTTTTAAAATGTGGCATTCTTTTGGGCTACAAAATTAATTTCACAAAGGTTTTTGTAGTGGCTGGTAGTGGCTCTTGAGAGTTTAAGGAATAATTTCTATTCAGTTGGGTGACACAGAACTAGATTAGATATTTGGGTATACAGGTTTTTTCAGATTTAAATAAACTGTTTTCTCTTAATTATGAGAAACTGTGGGAGGCGGTGAGTGCTGATATACACAGATGGAAATTGGTGCCCCTTTCCCTTGTGGGCAGAATTGATACAGTAAAAATGAATATTTTACCTAGATTTTTGTTTCTATCCCAAACATTACCAATCAACATTCCAACCAACTTTCGGAATAAGGTTCACTGGCAGCTGTAGAAATGTATTTGGCATTATAAACACCCGGAACTGCCCAAATAATTTTGCAATTACTCCGAGACAAAGGGGGCATGCGCCCCCCAGATCTAAGATAATATTATTTATCAGCCCGGATGACAGCAGTTTGCATTTGGGCTAGGCAGAGAATAACTTCTAATCGGAATGAAATGGAAAATTTTGCAATTAAACAATAGCCCCTGTTTATGCTAGCCTTAAAGAGCAGCTGTCACCTTTTGGAAAACTTTAGGAAACATAATATGTAGACACAATTCAGCTTGTATTTCATATATTTTCTATATATTTCTCCTCCACATTAATTACCGATGAAATTCCCTCAAAAACAAGATCCTTATTCCTTAGAGTTCATCTGCCACTATAGGTTATACCCTACTTGAAATCATATTGCTCTGTTGTGACATCACAGTCTGCTGACATGGGAATAACTGTGATGTCACAAGCAGAGTATTACAACATCAGGTTGGGAAGAAGCAATAGGTGCTGTTGAACCCTTAAGGAACAACTCTCCTGTTTTTATGACTATGACTTCAGTAATAACTAATGGGGTTAAGAAATACAGAGCTAATGAGAGATATAAGCTGCACTGTGTCCAAATCTTATGTTTTTCAAAGTTCTTCTTGAGGCATCAGTGGCTCTTTAACGTTGGGAGCCCCAGATCTGAAAAAACTCATTAGAAATAGGTGGATTGAACACAACTTGGAAGTGTTGCAGAAAATCTGTAAATTTACACACACTCCCACAATCCTGGGTCCATTATCGTTAATTCGTTATGAAGATGATTTTTTACCACCTACTCTAGATGGGGGTATGTCTGATGGAAAAGGCAGGGGATAACTAGGTTTACATAAAGAATAATGGCTGGGTAGGGGGTTATAATGAGAATGTCACACACACCCAAGGTGTGGTATAACATATATACCCCAAGGGCAAAGCTCGAGGGGTTTATGAAAGCATCCCACACTGAGGGTGAGTGTAAAATTCGAGTTTTACACACCTACCCAGCCTTTATTTTATATAATTGCTGGACAGCGTTTTTTCACCACAGCAATTATATAAAATATAGATACATCGGTGCTGAGCCATGTCTTGTGGGAATGAATCATGGTCTGCGGTCCAGCAGCTGCCCAAACCTTCCATTACAGATGAAGTTCAAAAAGTCTGAGGCAAGTTTGTTTCTTTCAATTTTTTCAGATTTACTTACTGCCAAGTGGTAGTGGAGCGTCCAGCGACAAGGAAGGAAGAAGCGGCAGCTTGCGCATGCGCAAAAGAAGGGAAACCCATCGTGTGTTTGCTGTTATAACCACCTGGTAATAATGGCAAATTATAACTGGGTTTCCCTGAGGGAAAAAACACTGACCAGTAATTATACAGTTTTTAGAACAGGACACCTGTATTTCATTTACTGGGGCAAAGAAGAAATTTGTCTGGGATAATACCAAATTTCTACGGTACATACAAATCAGGCATTTTATTAACACCCCAGGGAATAAAAGAAAAAACTAGGCCAGCCCTAGTCTGGGTGGGAAGAATTTCTTTATGGGCAAGTTACAATAGCTTGACCTCAAAGGTACATATCAGGTATCTAGAAATTATTACAGAAGGAACAAGGGATCGCCATCAATTCTGTAAAAGTAGCATGGGAAAAGGAAATGGGGAGATGTTTAGTGATTCTAACTGGGACAGGAGATTACAAAATGGGTGAAGAGTTACTTCAGCCCCCTTATGGAGGGAATTTTATTGGAAAATAATACTTAGATTCTTTTAAACTCCAACAATAACCAAACACTACTAGGTTGCAAATTCAGCGCATTGCTGCCGACTATATGGTACCATAGCAGTCACTGGCATATTTTTTGGCACTGCCGAAAACGTCAGCCATTCTGGGCAATGGTCCAGACTGTATCTCATTAAATCATGGGGGTACTGGTTCTGCTGCGGTTTCTGACTGGATAGTGGGATTCCCCACAGCCATAACTTTCAGGGCGAATCAGAGAAAGGTGGTATTAATTTGCATGGTAACAGCAGTAAAATGCATTACTGCTCATTTGCTTACTGATACCATTCCTACCTGGGAGGAATGATTAGGCAGATTAACCAAAGTTCATGATATGGAGCTGTTGACAGCAAAACTACATTTTAATGAAGAAAAACATCTAGAGAGGTAGCGTGGATGGGCACAGTGGTTGATAGCAGAGGAAACTAGACAGAATTTGACAGAGGGGGAAGGCGCTGTTGATGATGGGGAGTAAGTAGGGAGGGCCACTTCCTTCTCATAAAGCATTGCTTCAGGGGATCTCCATGAGAATGATGTAATGAAAAGGATAACCTCTTTGAACTGAGTCTTTACCACATTATAACCACTATATTGAAAGGTGCTGAGTACAAAAACCACAAGAGACATTGTATAGGCAACCAGAAAGTTTATAGTTTATGATTGTTAAGCTACAACTGTTTTTACAGTCCATGTTTTTTGGATGATGAGTTGCAGCCAAACTCTGAGCACGTGTATCAAAAGGTGGATACTGGCCTTCACAGGAATATTTTTGTCCTATTTGTCATGTTTTGTATGCAACATCCTACATGAATAAAGATGAGTTTAAAAAAAAAGAAGCTGATGTTTTGATACTGGCTCCAGTTCTATGACTGTCCCATCTCTACAGGCTATTTTGTTATCCCAACAGATGTTTCTGATTTACACATAGATAATGAGTACCATTTTAGAACTGTATGACACAGGTTATGTCCCTGCTCAGCACTTCCATTGTTGGTACAATGCATCTGTGTTCTACAGAAGAGCTTTGCTTCTGAAAGGGACATAAAATATGTCACACAGTTCTAAAATGGCACTTAACACCAGAGTGTAGATCAGAAACAACTACTGAGCTTACTAATAGACCTGTATAGATGGAACAATAATAGAATTGTAACCAGTATTTAAAAAAAACAGCATCCACTGGGAAATATGACTTTCTGGTTCAGTGCAGTTCTCCTTTATGAGGCCGGCCTCGGACAAATGAAGAGGACAGACAAGAAACTTATAGGGTCAGGAAGTCTTTTAGGTAGCTAGTGCCCAAATGTTTCTAAGATGAAAAAATGTAACTGCAGACTACCACTGACACCTGGGACCAGATATTCAAAAGTTTGCCCAGGCGCAAATCCTTACTTGTGCGTGCAAACTGGGCTTTGCACAAATTGCCTATACTCAAAAGCTTGGTTAACACGGGCAAACATGGTTTGTGCCTGGGCAAACTGTGGAGAGGGTGCAGTGCAAATGAAGGGGTGGTGATTTGAATATCGTTGCAGTTCGATATTCAGAGTATCTGCGATGCTCAAGGGCATTTTGCACAGTTCCCTTGCACGGTGCAAATACCGCCGACTTAGACCATGACTTACTCCATGCAGCCCTAGTGGTTGACAGAGGAAGTGTAGTGTTTTACTCAGAATGGGGATGGGGATCGAGTGGGAGGAGGTACCATTGCACAACTGGGAAGTGATATTTCCTATTGGGCATGGCAGCAGGTGGGGGAAAGGACCGCTAGACAACAGGGACAATGCTATTTACTATCAGGCGTGACATCAGGTGGGAGAAGGAACCACTGGACACCAGGGAAAGTGATATTTCCTATCGGGCATGACATCGGGTTGGGGGAGGGACCACTAGACACCAGGGATAATGCTATTTCCAATCAGGCACGCCACTGAGTGGGGAAGGGATCACAAGACACCAGGGACAATGCTATTTACTATTTAGCATGTCATTAGGTGGGGGGAGGGACCATTGGACACCAGGGAAAGTGATATTTCCTATCAGGCACAGCATTGGATGGGGGAGGGACCACTGGACACCAGGGACAATGATATTTCCTATCAGGCACGGCATTGAGTGGGGAAGGGACCACTGGACACCAGGGATGATGCTATTTATTATTTAGCATGTCAGAGGTGGGGGAGGGACCATTGAACACCAGGGAAAGTGATATTTCCTATCGGGCACAGCACTGGATGGGGGAGGGACCACTGGACACCAGGGACAATGCTATTTACTATCGGGCATGGCATTGGCTGGGGAGAGAGACCACTAGACACCAGGGACATGATATTTAATAGCGGGCACAGCATCAGGTGGGGAGGGCACTGGGCACCAGGGGTATTGCTATGTAATATGGGGCATAAATGCTGGTGGAGGGAGGGAGGGAGGGAGGAGAATCTGCACCAGGGATAGCTCCTCTGAGACCAGGAAATTGAGGGGGCACGCCACATAAACCAGCCTCACTCCCCATGCAAATTAGCCCATAATGGGCATGCAAATGGCCCCTTAGCACCTTGCATGCCCAATGGGCTCATTTGCATGGGTCTGTTTGAATATCAGAAATTTCGCATGGGCACAAGCCATTGTGGCACCCTATTTTGGGAGCCATGTCGGTGCAGTGCTAAGTGTCTTAGTGCTGGGTTGACTTGTCCCTATATTCAGTGGAATAGTGCTGGCATGCTATTCCACTGAATATATCTTCTTCAGGCACCGAGGCTATTGCAAAGCGCAGCACAAATATTTGCACTCCAGTTTGCACATTTTTGAATATCATGCCCCTGATATTCTAATGACAGCTTGCAGTCCAGAATGATCCCCAGATTCCTGACTGTATCCACAGTTCCTAGCTTAGCAACGCCCAAAGAGAGTGACATACTAAAAATGCCATTTATTGCCATCCCTGACTGACCTGGTTCCACCAGCATCACCTCAGTTTTTGATTAGTTAAGGCTGAGCCAACTGGAGGACATAGAGTACTGAAATTCATTGATGACCCCACAAACTATGTGATTAATTCTCTCATGTCATCATAGACCTGATGACTTTTACAAAGCTATTACAGTGTTTTTTTACATGTCTGATAATTTCTCTTGTGCCAGATGAGTTTCTGGTTTTGATTACCTTGCTCACCTGACCTTTACCCAGTCATGTTGGGTAAATAGTCAGGAGAACTGCGGAGGCTGGCAAAATCCATAATTCGGCCAAGATCATGCCATTAACTCTATCAATGTGAGCACTTTCTTGGTCACAATGTAGCACTGATTGCCATGCATATAAATCATCTGACCAGCAGGTGGCGCTAAAGCACAGCATTTTAAATTGTTAAACTGCAATGGAGCAGCCTGAAAAAGAGTTACAATCATACTTCTCACTTTCAAGCTTTCTTGATTTTCTGGCCATACCTCTCAACCCCTTGCCTTATGAATCACAGGAAAGGCTTTAAAAACGACGGACAATGGACTACAATCAGGGACATATCAGTTAGTGATATTCACTCCGGAGGCTGAAAGAATAACAGGATTAGTTTCTGAAAAAGAAAATGTCTTTACCTCTAGTGTTTGACATCATTGTGTGTTTACAATACCCACTGTTCAATCACTGAAATACAAATATTAGGTGGGACAGAGAAATATTCTGAAGCAAAATTCTAGGCAGTTAAGAAGTATGTTTCAGGCTTCAGCCTTCTTTTCTGCAAGGTGACTATGTTAGGGCCTCCAGTCGGCTCCCATAGTCTTTGCCCCAGTTTTGGTGGCCCCACACTGCACCCTCTTGACTACCTCAGTGTTCTTTTTGGATTGAGGGTCCCAGACACACACACACAGTACTCCAGATGGGGCCTGACCAGAGCCTTGTAAAGTGCTAGGGTTACTTCAACAAACAAAAGGTCGGCCGCACAAATGCTACTGAGTCTGTGCAGTTTAAAACAAGCATTTGTCAATGCCAAATATTTGCTTGCTGGCATTAGCAGTGGAAGTGCAGGAGTTAGACAGATGCAATATAGGAATGGTAGTGAAGTATTGAACTGATGCCAACTTTACCCCCACCCTGCAGAGATGGACAGGCATTGAGGTGTGCCTTAGGGTCATTGCCTATGACGGTCACGGCATTTCACCTGACCCTACCCTGCAGGCACTGACAAGTGTTGAGGTGTGCCTTGGAGTGTTTGGGCTTTACGTTCACCTCATTCCATAAAGAAGCACGCTGAAATGGGTGTAGTATAGGAGAATGGAGTGAACTCTGGGGCCAGGAGGTCCAAGGCACACCTTGATGCCTTTCACTGGCTGCAGCGTGGGGGTGGGGGTGGAATGGCATGAGCATTACTGTCGACAATCCCAAGTCACACCCCTGATGCCTGTCAGTCCCTACAGGGTAGGGCATTATGGTCAAAATCCCTAACGCCCTGGGCGTTTCTTGGTATTTTTACTCCAAGTTTTCTACATGGGCTTTTTGTGACCCCTCCGCATGAACAGTGACGCTATCAGTTCATTAGCTGAAAGGTGATTTTGCACAGCGACTGTTCCATTTGGCGCCACAGGTGCGAAAACACATTTTAAACAGGATGTGGAAAATGACCACTGTACTGTCCATAAGGAGGTGTAACAAAATGGTAATGTTGAAAATTTGGAGTGAAAATATTAAAAAAACGGTGAAGTCATGAGGGTGCGTAGAAACTGCACAACACACACCTGTAATGTAATTAGTTTGGGAATTTTTTACAGCAAATTTTCAACACAGGCATTTTGGGAGCTCTGCTCATGAACAGTGTCACTGTGATTTTCTTAATCTGTCCCGAGCACTGATTTCCCACGGCAACCACGCTATTCTGCGCCGAAAGTGCGAAAACACCTTTCGGCCAGGGTGTGAATATGACAGCTGTACTTTTCATAAGGAGGTGTGGTAAAATACCAATGTTGAAAGTCTGGAGTGAAAATAATAAAAATTCTCTATAGTTACAAGCATGCGTAACAGTCATTTTTGGGAATTTTTTTCACCAAATTTGCAACATAGGCTTTTTGAGAGCCCACCTCATGATCAGTGACACTGTTGTTTCGTTAATCGGTCCCGAAAGGTGATTCCACACAATGGCCACAAATTCACCTTTTGGGACCGAATAACCAAATGACAATCACTGAATTCATAACATTCGGTCCCAAGAACCCCATGTTGAAAATTTGATGCAAAAATTTGAAAAAATTACTGAGATATGTACCAATGTTTAAAAACCCTATTTATGCCATTATACAGCTTACCGTCATTTCTTCAGTTCGTGGTTGGCTTTGAAGAGTGCAGACGTGTTCCCGCTACACCGAAGATCATGGCACCGGCCTCCGGAGGTAAGTATGGGGTAAGAGGGGGTTTGAGGAGGTGGGGTACGTAGAAGGTGGCGTGGGTTGCAGGCAGGGGGCAAGAGAGTCAACAAGGAACCGTTTTCTTTTGCTACAGGTTTTTTTTTTATATATGGATGACGTGGGACATTTGCCACACTGGGGTGGGCTCCCAGCATTGCAGCTGGAAGTTTTGGGGGTCAGTGGAACCAACGGGGGATTGAGCACCCCCGTTGGCCATAGTGTGGGCAGGGGAGACACATATGGGGATGCTGGACTTCTGCCACACTGGGGTGGGCTCCCAGCATGGCACCTGGAAGTTTTTTTTGGGGGGGAGGGTGGCACTGGAGCTGACAGGGATTGGGCACCCCCGTCAGACATACAGTGTGCTTGGGGGGTGTGCATGAGTCAAGAGGGATTGAGCACCCCCTCGGCACACAACAAAGGGAGGGCACGCATACAACCACCGCTACAATCAGCAGTGGTGACGTGGAGGCAATTTGCATACTGCTGATGGCAGGGCAATATGCAAATTGCCTACACGTTACCCCTGCTGATTGTAGCGATCATTAGCTTTCAATTGTATGCCACTGCAATCTGTACTGCTGTCATAGACAGCTGGGACATTCATTGGTGCGGTGCAGCTGTGGCTGCGCCTTCAAAAAGGCTGAGGGCATTGGAAGTGGGGGTGCCACACCTAAAACTCGTATGGTGGCACTATGTTTCTTGCACATGCATGCAAGCAAACATAAAAAATAGCAAGCATTTGTCAATGCTGAATGTTTCCTTGCATTGTGTATGTGGCAGGGGTGTAGTGCCTGAAGCAGGTCTGAAGATGGGATAGTTCCAGAAACAGACTGCTGGAAAAAGCTAGAATACACAAGGACAAGGAAGAAATGGAAGGATGAGCTCCCCTGTCAGCAGAATGTTGAACCCGGTTGTCATAAGCATTATGCCCTGAAAGGCCCAGTTAAGTGTACTGGGTGGGTGGTTAGACCTCAAAGGCCCTTTCCTGGGGAGAAAGCCATGGTATTTCATTGTCTGGGATGGGATTGCCTGTGATAGAGATAGTGAGGAACCTGCCATGGCCCTAGGGAAAGACAGGAGCATAAGTAAGGTTAAAAAAAATGTAGCTGTGTGGCAGCAGGCTGCAGGGAACCACTTTAGCAAGCTGGAAACCCATGTTTGCATGTGAGCACTGGATGTCAGGAGAAGACACCATCAGGGGAAAATTGTAAGTGTTGCATACACATAATAGAAGTATATCTGCAATATAGCATAATTCTTACTTTGTTTAATATTCTGTTCATCAGGCCAGCCAGTTGGGGCAGTAGTAGGCCAGCACTGGTGACAATAGCCACCTGGGTTCAGGATGAAAGCCAACTCATCGTAGGGCTGGTCTGGGAGGGGAGGATTGAGCATCCCACAGGATTCTGTCTCCTGTGCAGGAGGGCTGACTCGCAGTCAACGTGTGACTGCCACCTGCGTGACCACAGGTGGCAGTGCAGACTGGAGTGTGCACAAGGACAGGGAGAGTCAAACTTCACTGGGTCGATGCTGCCATTATGTGCACCATCAAGCTCTGGCATGTGCATCCAGGGGTAGGGGGTGGGGCTAGAAAATGGGAAAAACCCTCACTATCGCAGAATGATGGCCCTTACAGAACTCATACCCCACACCTGCTGACCCAAGATGTGACCTTTCTGAGGGACTCGGTTCAGCCTGAAGACCTGCACCTCTACTATGGGTGTACAGCAGGAGAACAGGTAAGCGCTGGGCTGGGGGGCAGGGTTGGGTCTCCTTGGGTGGGACCTGAAGCAGACTGAGAGAGAACAAGGGCAGGTAAAGAAAAAATATATAAGTATTAAAAATATAAATACATATGTATATATACAAAAAAAATTGCAACAGATTTTGTTCATGAATCATTTAGGGTTAAAGCATCAAAAGTAGGGAAATATGGCAATAAGGTGTCCAACCCAAACACCTCCCCACCAACACCCAACCCAACCACCCACCCCACCCCCACCCTCCATAGACCAACAGGCATCAGGGAGTGCCTTGGGGGCACCGGGCCTAACTCTCACCCCCTTCAACAGTAAGGAAACTGAGATGGTACAGTATAGGACAATGGGGTGAGAGTTAGGCCTAGTGCCCCAAGTACACCGACGCCTGTTGATCTGTGGAGGGGTGGGTGGTCAGGCTGGGTGTCGCTGGGAGTGTTAGGCTGGAAACCCCACGCCACATCTCCCTACTTTGATGCTTTAACCCTAACTGATGCATTAACAATTTTTTTTGCAATTTATTTCCTTACTTTTTGAGATAGTATAATAGTACCTTTATTTTACTATGAGAACGCAGGGTTCTTCGGACCCTGCAGTCCCATCCCTCCACAGATGCGCATATGTATCTAGCTGTGGAAATAAAGGGCCTCTGGCCCTGCACTTCCACACATCAAGTTACGAGCAGGCATAGTGAAATTGCAACAAATAGTCATAGCTGTGCCACCTTAAATAATTTTCACCCCAAATGCTCAACATAATCTTCTTATCACATCACCACACATACCCAGTACAGAAAATTTTCTAATACCTGTCGAAATGTAATTCTGCAACTGTAACGCCATTCTGCACCACAGGTGTGGAAAAACATTTTTGGCAGTATTTGAAAAATGACAGCTGTACTGTTCATGAGGTGTTGTAAAAAAATGGCAATGTTGAAAATTTGGAGTGAAAATATGATAAATTGCCAACGTTACACTCGTGTAGAAAAATTCCAACGATCGCATGTAACTCAGACATTTTTAGGTATTTTTACACCAAATTTTCAACATGGGATTTTTGGGACCCCACCTCATGAACACTGGTACTGTCATTTCATTAATCGATCCCAAAGGGTGATTTCACACAGCAACTGCACCATTCTTTGCCACAGGTGCAAAAACCTGCTTCGGGCAGGATGTGAGAAATGACAGCTGTCCTGTTCATAAGGTGAAGTGAAAAAATGAGTATGATGAAAATCTGGAGTGAAAATATTGTAAATTGCCAAAGTTATGTGCCTGCATAGAAACTACACAGCACATGTATGTAACTCAGGCATTTTCAACATTTTTGCACCAAAATTTCAACATTGGCTTTTTGGGACCTCCCCTCATAAACACTGACACTGTCATTTCATTAATCCGTCCCGAAAGGTGATTCCATGCAGTGACTGTGAAATCACCTCATGGGCTTGATTAATGAGATGGCAGTGACAGTGTACATGAGGTGGGGTCCCAAAAAGCCCATGTTGAAAATTTGGTGCAAAAATGTCAAAAAATGGCCTCAATATTAACATAAGTTCAAAATGCCATTGACTGCCATTATACAGTGCTTACCTTGATTCTTCTGTTCGCAGTTGGCCTTTGAAGAGTGCAGATGTGTCCCGGTCCAGAGCAGATGACAGCACTTGACCTTTGGTGGTAAGTATAGGGTAAGGGGGGTGGGATGGTGGGGTGCTCATTGGGAGGGTCAGGATGGGGAGGGGAAGCAGGGACGATGAGGGATGGTTTTCTTTTTTTCAAGTTTACAAAAAAAAAAAGACATTGGGGGGCTGTTTTCTTTATTTCAGGGATACATTCAGGGAATAAGGGCAGGACTGCAAACAGACACAGGGAGTGGGAGGATTACTTTTTTCATATTTACGGGGACCAGGGAACGAGGGTCGCGGGTGCTCTCTGTCCTGGTGATGGCCCTCTCGCTACTACTTTCTCTGCCTCTCTGTATGTGCTGTGCACTTCCACTGGGATTCAGAAAGACAGACAGAGAGTTAGATTGACATCAAGGTGCCTCAAGAATGAGCAGCAATAAAATGGATGGCAACCGAGCTCGGGCACACACTGTACCTCACTTTTCTGTTTGGGGGGGTCACACCATCTCTGATTGAGATGGGTTGGATCTGCACATATATGCTGCACTGGAAGCACCTCTTGCTGTTGCTGTGTCTGTCTCGGGTGGGGGTTGTTGACACCGCTGGGGGACGGGCCACCCACTAGTGAAATGCACGCTTGTACTCGCCACATCTCTGCATGTTGCTGTCACTGTTTGAGGGCTCTTTCTCTGCTCTGTCCCTGATAACTGGTGCCACTCACCACCTCTTTCAATCCTGTGCACACTCTCTTGGGAGGGGGGCTGGCTGCTGGGCTGCTGCCTCTCCTTATTGGCGTCTGTCCCTGCAGCGTGTGTCTCTTGCTTACCGGTGGCATTATGTAAATGAAAGCAATGAAACATTCTCTCCCATTGGAGTGTTTCATTTCTTTCAACTAGAGAATGGCTTCCAGCTGTGAAACTCGGACTAGTGTCACAGTCTGGTTATTTTCTCATTGGTCTGTCAGGGTTGAGCCCACTGTAGACTGCTCTGTATTGGACTCATCCCTGGCACACCTCTCGAATGTTGTTCTACTGCAAGATGTTTCTTGCACACAAGCAAAGAAACATGAAATGAAAAAGGAGGAATGCAACAAAAACAAACAGGTGAACCCACAGGAGGCCTCCAAATGAGAAGACAGGCAAATGAAGTGAGTATCAAAGTGATTTAACGTAAGATTGTGCAGCGAAAGAAAAAATGACCATGGAGAACTAACCCAAGTGCTTTGCCGGGGGCTTTTAATGCTTCAGCAGCTTGTTTGTTATAATCACCAGGATAATCGCCACATCCTTTCCTTCCTACGCCATAACACAAGGAGCCCCCTGTAGTGTGTAGGTCCACTATCTATCCTCTCATTTATAGCACCATGCATTTAGCTACACTGAATCAGAGACTCCAGAAGTCTGATCCATTCCATACCTTACCTGCCTGATGGCGAAAAAATCCACTCTGGGCCTAACTCCACCTTGTATCCAAGACCTGTTATGCCCGAGCACTAGCACCCGTTTTACCAGAAGATCAGAACACCAGCCTCTCCAAGTCCCCCGATGCCAGACTTCTCAGGGACAAAGATCATTTGCCTATCGTGCCCCCAGCTGGCTGAATGCCCTCAGCACTCATATTACTGCCTCCACCTCTCTAGGTATTTTCAAATCAAGGCTGTTCTCTCACCTTGCCACCTCCAGCTCCTGTGACTGCCCTGATTAAACCTCCTATTTTCTCACTACCCACCCTGTTCCATTATTTGACAAATACATGTTTGGGAAACCTTTTCTCCTGCTATTGTCTGCTCCCCACACCTTTCACTTACCCTCTCCGTTCTGGACTTTTTCCCTATTTGTTTCTCCTAATCTGGCATGACCTCTTTCTTGTAATAATAATGTGATTATTGACATCTCATGTCCTTTTGCACAAATTATTTGATATGTATTTGTATATGTTTTTCTCGCTCTTGACACAGCACAAATTGTTGTGTTATCTATGTAACCTTTTCTGTACTGTACCTAATTGATGTGGAACCTTTGTAAAAGAGCCTCTGACTCAAAGGTAGTAATTCCTAGAACAATAAACTAAACTGTTTTTCCATTCCCAGTTTGTCTGTCATCTAAGTTTGTCCCCATCACCCTCCTATGGCCACAGCATCCAGCCAACAGGGTTGTAAGGGGGCAAGTGGCCAGAAGAACCCCCCTCCCCCAAATGATCTTCCTCAGCCCATTTCTGCTGTTTCTTGCCCACCAGGACTCCAGCTAAGTCTGCACACCAACCAGAGACTCCAAAACATGCAATGGCCAATCGGGCGAGGAAACGCCAACATTTGAATGAACCTCGGCCTCCCTTAACTTGCACAGACTAGCGCAATTGACATTCACTCTCCTACAGCCACAGCATCCAGCTGATGCAGTTGTGATGGGACAAGTGGCCGGAAAAAAACACCTCTGTGCCAACAATATGCCTCAGCCCGTTCCTTGTCCACTGGGACCCCAGCTAAGCCTGAGCACCAATCAGAGACTTCAAAAGATGCAATGGCCAATTGGAGAGGAATTGACAGAATCTGAATGAACCCCAGCCTTCCTTAACCTGCATGGACAAGCATGATCAGCACTCACTCTCCTACAGCCACAGTATCCAGCCGATGGGGTCACTAGTGGTGCCAATAACCAGAAGAACCCCACACCCAACAATCCACATCAGCACATTCCTGCTGTTCCTTGTCCTCCAGAACCACAGCTAAGCCTGAGCACCAGTCAGAGACTCCAAAAGATGCAATGACCAATCATGTGAGGAGGCACCAACATCTGAATGAACCTCAGCCTCCCTTACCTTGCAGGGACTATCACAATCAGTGCTTATTCTCCTACAGCTATAGCATCCAGCCAACGGGGTCATGAGAGGGCCAGCAGCCAGAAGAACCCTTCTCCCTCCAGTGATCTGCCTATGCTTGTTTCTACTGTTTCTTGCCCATCAGGACATCAGCTCTAGGGCACAGCAGGCCACAGCAACCCCAGCTGTGTAGAATGGAGCAGGGTGCAGCAGCCCTGTCAGTGGTGACAGGATAGAAGACAGCATGGCTCAGAAGCCTCAACTGTGGGGCAGGACACATGGAGCATCAGGGTACAGCAGCCCTGACTGTGAGATGGGGTACATGTGGTGCAGTAGCCCTGACCATTTGGGCAATGGAAGTGGGTAGCAGGGTGCAGCACAAGCCCCACCTCTGGTGTTATGGCAGCACGGTGCAGCAGCCCCAGCTGTGGAGGCAGGGAACCTGGCACTCTAGGGCTTAGCAGAGCACAGCAGCACTGACTGTGGAGACAGGAATAGAGCAACAGGTACAGCATCCCTAACTGTGAGGGTGGGGGACAGAGGGCAGCAGGGTGCAGCAACCTCAATTGTTTGGGCAGGGGCAGCAGGGTGCCATAGTCCTGATTCTTTAGGCAGGGGATGGAGGCAGCAGGGTGCACAATCCCTGACTGTGTGGGAGAAGACAGTGGGCAGCAGGGTGTAGCTTCCTCGAAAGTGGAGCAGAATGCAGGGGGCTTGTGGGGCAGGGGACTGGTGTCAGTAGACTGCAGCTGCCTCAGCTGTGGGGCATAGACATGGTGTATCAGGATGCCACCTAGTGTTTTTAGTTATACACATACATAATGTATTTTCACACTGAAAGCACCAAAGAACTGAACTTTGTGAGTTCTGACAGTACATGTGCTTGAAATACTGTAGCAGAGTGTGATAAGCACCTGTTTGTTAATCTGACATGAAAAACAAATTTTCGTACATGATTGTATTTATGAAGGGTAAATCAAAAACAAACGTTCTGTGAATGAACAAAATTTAGTTTTATTCTATATTCATTGAACAGCCCTATGTTATATAGTTATAAAAAATTGGGGTTTGAGTAGAAAGAACAGAGCTGTGATACAGACAAGCTGATTTATCACAGAAAAAGATTTCCACTACTTCAATTCAGCACTAAAACTGAAATGATCAGCTTTTTAAAGGAAGAGAATGATATGTATTAAGCTGCTCTATCTAAATACAAGCCAGAGACTGGGTTTGTAAGAAACCTGGAGAGCTCAGCAAACCATAAATTCTACAGAGTGCTGCTCTGATTAGGAATCTGAAACAGCAAGCCACTCCAAAATGATGTAATCGCACTCTAAGCTTGACTGAGAGGACAGAAATAACTTCACTGTTTTCAGCCACTACAGAGCAAGTTAACAAATGCTGATTTAAACAAAACCACAAAATCACACAGCATGAAATTTTCAGGAAACACTAATCATGACACAAGGACTTGAACTGCAACTTTTTAAGCTTTTATTAAAAATATGTAAAAACCGTTGCACATGATCTTTAATGAAAGAATTGATCTCAAACTATTTTTAAAGAAATAAATTTAATTCTGATTGCTTGTGGTAAACGGTTTAGTAAAATTTGAACATTTAGTTCTCATAATATTGATATGTTATAGTAAGTGGTATGTATTAATCTGCATTTTTCATTTATTTTATAGATTTCTTCAATAACACGTGAATGCAAAGTGGATCCCCAAAAACATTGGAGGAGGACACTGATGTACAAAGTAATAGTGGTAAAAGTTAACATTAAAGTTAAATGATAAATATTTAATCATTTTAGAATGTAGTAATGTTTTAAACTGGTTTTATGGTGATATCAGAAATTTTATAATTAATGTTACACTGGCACTTTAAGAACACTGAGTATTTAATGGCACATTGTGGTTATGTCTGTCATTCCTATGATTAAGCACCAGGGGGCATGAAATGCGTTGGGAGTGTTCTGTTGAAGGAACAGCTTTTTATGGAAGCAGGGTGCACTTTTTGAATAAAATGAAGCACTTTATTTAGCACCATAAGAACAAGTCCTTGCTTCATTTGTTAATGGTGACAACCTTCCAGGCTGTTTAAAAAGGTTTTGACTTGTGGTATGCTTGTGCTGGTATTCTTTTTCTTACATATTTACTTGTCGCTGCCAAGCACAGTTCCTAGGTACAGGCCTGTAACTTATTTCGAATTAGATTTGTGATTAAGGCCGTTTTTTTGCACGGTTGCTATAAGAAAAGATTACCGACTTTAAAAACCTTATGACATTGTGATTTCCCCACTATTCATGTTTTTTGATTGGGATTTTGAAACAGAGATTACAAGAACTGTATAAGCCCCTTGAAAGAGTCAGATGGCTTGCAGCAGTGGAAGAGATGCAGCCGGGAGAGCTGAAGACGCCCGCAGCCGAGACCCAGGGGAAAACAGTTTGTTTAAGGACCTGATATTTAATAACATCGATACTGGAACAGAAACATTTGCAGAGATTCTGAATAAGACTGAAAACCCTGAGGTAAGCCCTACTAGTATTAAACAAGCTTTCCAGCAATTTGAAAGGGCAGCATTCAGGGCTAAAAGATTACATTGGGAGAGAATATCGCTGAAAGCATACCTGGAGGTTGAGCGTGCACCGCGGGGGTTGAGAGTGCTTAAGAAACCTTCGTTTGGTTTAGAGGGAAGGCTTCTTGGAGAAATGGCATAAAATTAGCCATGAAGCCAGTAAACAGTATATGGAGTTGATTTTAAAGGAGAATGCAGCAATGCAATTAGAGACAGAAGAAGAAATCAGAGTTGAAGAAGCTCTGTGTAAATACAGTGAATATTCATTATATGATGATTTTTGCTTGAGTTTTAAACAAAATTTATTTAAATATGATAAAAAAAATTTAAGATATTAAGAGGTCAAAGTTTGAGCGTGATGCTAATGACTATCTGACTGATCAAGTATTTGAATGGGGTAAAAAAGTGAGGATTAATACAAGCCCAAAAGTACATAATAAAACACCTATTAGACCCATTCTGAGTAATAAACATGATATGAGAGAAAATGAAGAACTAAGTAGCCTTGAGGATGTTTATTTGGGAGAAGAAGATTATGTGGAGGCATCAGATATTGGGAGAACACCTGAAGGCCCGAGGCCGAGCCAACGTTTAAATTATAATCAGGCCCCAAAAAACGGACTAGGAGGCGGGGCAGGAAGAGGAGGAAGTGGTGTCTTTTGCAACAGAGGGAGAAGAGGACGGAGTATGAGGGGCAATCTGAGAAGAAGCCAACAATAAGTAATGTGATTAATATCTCTTTGAGGGAATTAACAATGCTAGAAACACAATTGTTAAATTAAGGCCTTTCTTTCATCCCTCAGCAGAGATTTGATTTATTTGAAACTATAGTGGACTGCCACAAACTAACTAGGAACCTTGGCCTGCGATCTTTTTTTAGTAAAAGAGAAGAAGATAGCATCACAGACCAAGGGGTAAGTGAGGCTGTGATATCTGGGAACATTGATGTGAACGTCTGTAAATTTAAACCAGACTCTACTTTTTGTCCACCTTTAACACCAATGTTACAGACGTTTGTTAAGAGTTGCAAAAGAGACTTGTTAGATTTGGATAGAAGCTTGCAGAATGGGGGTAACAATGTTACAAGTAATCTAAATGCAGCAGAAAGATCTGCTATTAATGAATTGGGGAAGGACAAAAATATAACCATCAAGAAAGCTGATAAAGGGGGTTCAATTGTGGTAATGGGTACAGATAAATACCTGTTAGAGGCAAATAGACAATTGAACAATACAGCTTTTTACAAAAAAGTTTCTGTTGATCCAACACCAAAATATGAAGAACGTATTGATAATTACTTGATGGAGGTTAAGGAAAAGGGGTGGTTAAATGATGACACCTTCTCATTTTTGAAAGTACATAACACTATGAGAGCTTGTTTCTGTATACTCCCTAAAGTACATAAATGCCTCATAAATCCTCCAGGACGTCCAATTGTTTCAGGAAATGGTTCCCTGACTGAGCCTTTGTCACAATATATTGATTATTATATTAAACGCATAGCCCAGAATGTTCCATCATATAAAAGAGATACAGGTCAAATATTGTCTGTGTTAGAGGAAATAGAAATTGAAAATAAGAGTATATTTGTGACTTTGGATGTTGAATCTTTATTTTCCAATATACCTCATGAAGGAGGTTTAGAAGCGTTATCGTTTTATCTGAACAGAAGGGATAAAAAGATTTCACCTACAGAAATGTTAATTAATATGGCAGAGTTTGTATTGACATCTAACACTTTCTTTTTTACAGATGACCAATATGTGCAAGTTAAAGGGACAGCTATGGGGGCAACTTCTGCCCCTAATTTTGTTAATTTATATCTGGGAAAATGGGAAGAAGAGTTCATAAGGAACAGTGAGAATAACCCATTTAGAGATAAAATAGATATATATAGATGTTTTATAGATTATATATTTATCATCTGGACTGGCACAGAAAATGAACTCTTTGACTTTGTAAAGCATCTGGAACAGAGTAATAAAATTCTAAGGTTCTCACTATCCTTCAGTTGCACACAGATTAATTTTTTAGATTTGATAATTAAAAAGGATGGAACTGAGGGTATAGAAACAGATCTGTATAGGAAAAATACAGATAGAAACACATTATTACAAGCAGACAGTAGCCATCCTTATCATACTATAGCAGGCATCCCAAAAGGGCAATTTTTAAGAATGAAAAGAAATTGTAGTACTGAAGTTATGTATGAGAAAAGAGCAGATGAGTTGGAAGAGAGATTACTTGAGAGAAAATATCCAGTCAAGATTATTACTAAGGCAAGAGAGGAAGTAGACAACATGATAAGGTCAGAGGTAATGCATAAAACAGAAAAGAAAGATAAAAGAGGCCATAGGATTAATTTTGTGAGCACATATAGTGCACAATCTAATGAGATTGGGAAAATAGTTAAAAAACATTGGCATTTAGTAAGTTTGGATCCAGGTCTAAGGGACCTTAAGAATGTGGAACCTAGATTGGTACATAAGAAAGCCTGAAAGATAAATTAGTACATTCGGTACAACCTAAACAAGAACATGCTAGAATGTGGTTGCCTAGACAACAAGAAGGGTGTTTCAAGTGTGGAAATTGCAAATTTTGCAAATCCCTTGCACAGACCAAACATTTTATTAACCCGAAGTCAAAAAGAGAGACAAAAGTGAGAGGTTTGGTCACCTGTATAACAGAAGGGGTCATTTATATGGCCACATGTACTTGTGGATACTTCTGTATAGGTAAAACAAAAAGAAAGGGTGGGTGAACACCTGAGAGCAATAAAAAATGGTGATGTTAAAAATGCATTGGCTGTTCACATGGGGCAGGTGAAAAACCAGAAAGAACATGTTTGGTCTTTTGTATGGATTAAACCCATAAAAGCCCTGGGGGATGATTATGATAATGTCCTGCTAAAGAGGGAACAATATTGGATTTTGCTACAGGCGGTCAGAAAGACCTGGCCTTACTGAAATAATTGATCTCAAACCATTTTTACAGAAATAAATTTAATTCTGATTTCTTGTGGTAAATGGTTTAGTAAAATTGAACATTTAGTTCTCATAATATAGATATGTTATAGTAAGTGGTATGTATTAATCTGCATTTTTCGTTTATTTTATAGATTTTTTCAATAACACTTGAATGCAAAGTGGATCCCCAAAAATATTGGAGGAGGACACTGATGTACAAAATAGTAATGGTAAAAGTTAAGATTAAAGTTAAATGATAAATATTTAATCATTTTAGAATGTAATAATGTTTTAAACTGGTTTTATGGTGATATCAGAAATGTTATAATTAATGTTGCACTGGCACTTTAAGAACACTGAGCATTTAATGGCACATTGTGGTTATGTCTGTCATTCCTATGATTAAGTGCCAGGGGGTGTGAAATGCATTGGGAGTGTTCTGTTGAAGGAACAGCTTTTTATGGAAGCAGGGTGCACTTTTTGAATAAAATGAAGCACTTTATTTAGCACCATAAGAACAAGTTCTTGCTTCATTTGTTAATGGTGACAACCTTCCAGGCTGTTTAAAAAGGTTTTGACTTGTGGTATCCTTGTGCTGGCATTCTTTTTCTTACATATTTACTTGTCGTTGCCAAGCACAGTTCCCAGGTACAGGCCTGTAACTTATTTCGAATTAGATTTTCAAAAGGCTGATGCAGGGCTTGCATCAAGACCTGCGTTGAAGCCACTTTTTGCAGTAGCTGCACAAAACTCCTTTGCCGCAGCTGCAACCGATTTTCTATTGTTGGATACATTTGCGACAGTTTCCTCACTTTTCAGCAGTTTGCGCAAAATATTTGCCGCTTGTCCTGTAAAAAGGATCCCCTGAATCCTGCAAGTTAAACCAGGGAAAATCTGGTCTAACTTGTGGCATTTGGCATATGGGATTCAAAATCCCAATCGCCAGCCAGCAGAATGCCACAAGCCCTGTGTGCCAAAAGATCAGCACAGCAGGGTCTTGCGGCATTCTTGAGGCTTTGAGAATTGAGCACATGGAGTCTAACCCAGGTCCTGATTTTGTAAATGTCAGAGTGTCCTCTTCAATGGATCCCTGCTGAACTAGAACTAGGGGCCGAAAAATTCTACATATGAATAGTAACAGTCTGAGATCTAAAATCCAAGAAATGGAACCATGGTCGAACCAGTATGCCCCATATATAATTGGCATCTTGGAGACAAGACTCAAACCCAATATCCTAGCCCATGAGACTAAAATTCCAGGGTTTATCATCTTTAGGAAGGACAGACTACCACAAACGGGAAGGGGTGCTACTCTACCTCAGGTCTATCCTCTCTGCCAATGGAAGTTGTCCTGCCTTCCGTGGAAAACTCAACTTGTGAGTTTATATTCATGTCCTTAACCTTGGGGGGGAGGTGAAATCTCTCTGTCTTGGATTCATTTACAATCTCCCCAATGCTGCCTTCCAAGTTCTTACCTCCCTCACTACCTGCCTCTCCAAAAAGTCCTTAGGTGAACTGCTCCTGCTTCAAGACTTTACTCTGAATAGGCTCAGTGCAAGCCAAAATGGGTATAAATCAGTCTTGGAGGACGTACATCTTGCACAGCAAATTGAGGAATCCACCAAATTACACTATAAATACAGGAATTACACACTCTTCAACTGGGTCCTTGTCACAAAAAATGAAAGAATTAAAGCTGCCAGGACTTTACCTGACTCCCTCAGTGATCACTTCCCAGCCTATTGCATCTGGAGAAGAGATGCTCCTAATCCCCCCACCGAAACTCTTAAAAGCCAGGGAGCTTTCTCAGTTTGATGTGACTGCCTTCCTCCACAGTCTAAAAGAAATTTAACGGAGAACAGTATAAGATCTCCATGATGTGGAACATGCCCTTGATTATTTTATTAAGTATTTCAGTAGTGTGGTCAACAAGCATGCCCCCAAGAAGCAATGAAGAGCCAAAGGTCTCTGTGCCAAACAGTTGGCCTGGAGCCACATTAAGTAGTCCGACCTATCATCTAGTTGGAATACCTATAGGAACCTAAGAAACACCTGCAAATCTAGTCTCAAAGGCATCAAAAGAACTTATATAAATTCCCTCCAGACCAACAATCTGTCTCACCCCGTAAATTTCTGGACTCAAATAAATTGTCTCCTAAAAGGCCGGTCAGTCCAACATATCGTCCCATGATAGCATGATCAGTGGACATGCCCTATCTGATTCAAAATCCATGGCTACGGAATTTGATAAGTTCTTCACGGACTCGGATCAGTTCAAGAGTCACTTAGGGAGCTACTCCAGTAGTTCCCAGTCTCCTTGCCAACCACCTATACCTTCACCTCAACCCCAATTCCCTTTTAGATTGGAGACAAGGAAGGAAGTTCTCATGCAACTCAGATGAATAAAAAGTGAAGGCTCATCTGGCTATAATTTAGAATCCAAATTCCTAAAAATTGCAGCCCCTATCATCGCTACTCCATTTAAGCATCTTTTTAACAAATCTCTTTCCTGTGTATAGTCCCTGAAAATGGAAGGCAACACTACTTGTCCCTGTCCATAAAGGTGGGCAAAAAGAATTGACTGAAGACTACAGGCCGATCTCTTTACTCTGCAATCTTGCTAAGTTGCCAGAGAGGCTGCTGTTTAACTAATTGCAGGCCTACCTGGAGTACAGTCACTCCCTCACAAATGTCCAGCGAATGAACAGGAAAGGGAACTGTGAGATAGTCATAAATTTGCTGGGAAAATATGCCATTCAAAAACATTTCATAAAGAAAGGAGTAATGCAGCAATTGAAATTAAAATTGAAATTAAAAGTGCAGACAAAGGTGGTGCGATTGTGGTACTTGATAAAGTTAAGTATCAGTCTAAAATGCTTAGCCAGTTAAATAACTCCCTTTTTTACAGGAAACTGTCATCTGATCCTACTTTAGACTGTAAAAAACATATTGACATTTTTCTTTATGAAATGTTTTTGAATGGCATATTTTCCCAGAAAATTTATGATTATCTCACGGTTCCCTTTCCTGTTCGTTCAGTATTATATGGACTTCCTAAGATCCACAAAGATCTTAGGAATCCTCCAGCCAGACCAATTGTTGCTTCAATAGGCTCCATTTCCGAACCCTTGTCCAAATTTGTTAACCAGCATATGAAGCAGCTTGTCCCTTTGTGGCCTTTACACGTTAGAGATACTACTGATGTTATTTTACGTCTTAAGGGATTGGAAATTCAAAAAGAAGATTTCTTGGTTACATTAGATATTGCTGCGTTATATACTAACATCCCTCATGAAGGAGGCCTTGAAGCTTTACGGATTTCCCTTTGTGAATGTACAGATTCTTTTATTGAATGTTTGGTTGCTTTAACTGAACTGGTTCTCACTAACATTGTTTTTGTTTTTGAAAAAACTTTTTTCCTACAATTGAAGGGAACTGCGATGGGGGCTTCTTTTGCCCCTAATTATGCAAATATTTATTTAATGCAGTGGGAAAAAGAATTTGTGGTATCAGAAAAAAATACTTTTTTTCAAAATTTTATTTTTTTATGTACATTTTATTGATGACATATTGTTTACTTGGAGAGGCAGTTTGGAAATGTTGGATGAATTTGTGTCCTTCTTGGAATCTACGAATAACAACTTGTTTTTTTCCAAGAAGGTGGGAGATGTTGAAATTGAATTCTTGGATCCGAGTATCTATAAAAATGAAGCGAATGGCTTAGATACCAAATTGTTTACTAAACCAACAGCTAGAAATTCTCTGTTGTTATACAATAGTTGCCATCCAAGACACATTCCTGAGAATATACCAAAAGGTCAAATGATGCATTTAAAAAGAAACACTTCTGTGCCAGAACAGTATGCACATGATGTTAAACAGCTCATTGGTAAATTTGAAAACAGAAGATATAATAAAATGGCTTTACTAAAAACAGAGAAAATTGTAGACAATATGGATACAGATAGTTTGTTGAATAATAAAATATGCCATAGAAAACAAAATGATTTTACAACGATCAATTTTAATACAGATTACACACCCCAGAGTTCGGTCATCTCCAAAATTCTCCATAAACATTGGAACATTCTTACGCTGGAACCAAAATCTACTAAACATGTTATGGTCCCCCCCCCCCCAGGATGATATATAGAAGGGGATGCAATATTGCTGATATGGTGACCAGTAGCCTGTTTGAGTCTTCCAGTAGTCAGAACAACACGGCATTACCAAGCGGGACTTTTCGCTGTGGGAATTGTACATTTTGCTGCCATGTACATACAGGTACTGTGTTCAAACATCCTACTACTGAGAAGGAATATTTTAATCATGACATCATTAGTTGTTCTACAGCCAATGTCATATATTTGGCACAATGTTCTTGTCAGGATGTTTATGTTGGCAAAACTCAAAGACTATTTAAAAATGGAATAGCAGAACATTTGAGAAGTATTGCGAACAAAGATGTTACAAATGCACTGGCAATGCATATTATTCAGAAGGGCACTGGACATTTTTTCAAATTTCAAGGTCTTGAAAAGGTTACATCCAACATCCGGGGAGGGGGCGGATTTGAACAATAAGATCTTGAAAGCAGAGAGTAAATGGCAATGCTTATTGGGAGCACATAGATCAAAATGTTTAAATGCTATGTTTAGCATTATTCTTTATCTTAAATGAAGCTATGGTTATTATATATATATTTTTATGTCATCAATTTAATATTTTGAATGAGATTTTTTCTTTTCTTTTTTACTACCTTAGAAACTGAGCTGATAGTATCACAGTTATTGCCTTTTGTGTATATGTCTATTTTATATGGTATATTTAAACTGTTTTTCATTAAGACATATTTTCATCTGTCTTTAGGTCAGTAGGGATTTTTAGTTGATGTTTATAATTGTTAAATTACATCTTCTCAGAAAAAAACTTCTATGTCCTTACACACTCTGTTAAGGTGAGCTGCATTTGGTGTTGGTATCACATTGAAAAAGCGTTGTTTAGACGTGAAACGTATGTCTGTGTATGTAGAGTGCTGGCTGTTTCTATATATTTTTATGCTACCATTAAAAGCTTTTTAACGTGACCTAGCTTACAGGTCTTTTTTGTCAATCTACTGGGCAGCCAAACTTTTTTGCTTTTTGTTCCACTGTTTGTTCTGGCTCCAGTTTTTGTCGCCGGTAGCCACCTTCTATGTGTTTATATTGAGAGATAACACCTACTCAGGTTGTCCACCACTGGTGGCACTCACCTTGAAATGGTAAGGTCACTGAAATATCTTGGTGTCTTACTTGACCAGAACATGACATTTGCCCCCCATATGGATGCTGTAGGAACACTACACCAGAAACTGGGTCTCTTCGGCAGGCTTGGCCCCCACCTCTCAAAGAAGGCATGCCTTGCCATTACAGGCAGCACCTTAATGCCTGCACTCTTCTATGGTGCCCTATCCTACAGACTATTCGTGACTCAGAATGAAAGCACAAAATCCAGTAAAGTGCTTGCAAATCTTGGATGGCCCTCTTTTGAAGCAAGACTGCAAAACCTTTTGCGCTGCCTAACCTTCAAACTTGCTAAGCTTTCTACAACACCTAACCTCATGGGAATCCTTAAAGTTAAGCAACAGGTGTGGCTCCCGCACTCCACTGTCTGCCCATGACTGAAAATTCCTAGGGTATGGTCTGGATCTGGAAGGAGATGCTTCTCATTTGTGGCCCCTTCACTATGGAACACACTACCCTTTGAAATTCTAAACTGCCCTATCTTCACTCTGTTTAAAAAGAGACTCAGAGCCTCCTCACTTGGTGTGAACCAATGCAGGTGCAAACAGTGACGTGTCACCAACTTGACTAATGCTTGACTAAATGTAATATTCCTGAGGCTGGCCCCGGTTTTTCTTCCTTCCTACTGGGGAAGCTTGCACTCTTCACAACTGTCTTTGATTGTAAATTGTCCTGCAGAAACTGTGTACTGTGTTTCTGTAACTTGGGACAAAAGATTTATACCACTGTGCTCCAATTGTAACTAAGATCTGCACTTAGAATGTAGGATTTTCTCTACTGCAACTTTTTGTTATCACTTTTTAAATTTCTTCTTATTGTTTTATTGTTTTGTCCTTCTCGGTAATTTTGTGAAGGTTTACTAAAGTGTACATGACTAATTCCATGTCGCTCCTCAAAAAGGGACTTGCATGTCTCAGTGGGTCTATCCAGTCATCAAACCTCAAAAAAATAAATAAATGTTCAAGGGAGTCCACCACCCTGACCAGCTTAGCACCATACATGAACTTAAGCAGCCTGCTGAAGGCCTCAGCTTCTAGATGTTTATGAAAATATTGAACAGCCATGGCACCAGCACTGATCATGGAGAGACACCTCTAAGTACTGTACCCCTCTCTTTTCAGGCAGTATGTCCATCTGCCACAACCCTCTATTTCCTACTCCCAAACCAGTTAGCAATTCATGTTGTGTGTGCATTTTGTATACTGCATTGGTGTTCTTTGCCCAGGCACTTGTCATGCACAAGTGTGAAATGTTTTACAAAAATCCACTTTGACTATGTCTATGGCCGTGTCCTGTCCACCATCCTGGTCACCTCAGTGAAGATCTACATATTATACAATGGGCAGTAAAGAAATCACAGAATGCTGCATTCTGATTGGTTGGCTGGCACCTTTCCAGTATTGTAAATCCTCCAGAGTACCCACTGGAAATGGTGCCAGCCACCACTCAGCTGCATCAGAAACTCTCTGGCAAATCCCTCCATTCCTCCCAAACACACCACTGCCAAGCACACAGACCAACGGTGAGATTACCTCGTGGTTAACCCGACAACCGATACTCCGTGGCTAGCCTCAAAACTTCACCAAAAGTGCTGCACCATTCCATAAAAGCGACGCACCCGAAAAACAAAATGAAAAGAAAATGCGGTTCATTCCCCCCCCACAGCAAATAAGCTAAAAATATCCCACAGTAGTGGAGTCAAGCCGTGATCCTCCGGCACATGCGCAGACCGCGCAAAAAAATCCAAGCAGTCCGTTGGAACTGAAAAACAAACGAGCGGCAACTTTAAAAAGGAAGGGACCTTTTAAATATTTTTTTTTCTACGAAAACAAACAGGGCCTTTGTATAATCGCAATATACCCCTCCAGGGAGTGGGTATACTGGAGGATTTACCACTACTGGTGTGGTTAAGTCCCTCGGCTGCGCCTCGGGACCGAACCACACCAGCTGTGGTAAATCCTCTAGTATACCCACACCCTGTCGGGGTATATTGCTTAAGAGTTCTATTGTCCTCAGCAGTGACTGCTCTTTTTATTTTTTTTAATTCCAAAACATTTCATGTCATTTCATTAACAGGACACAAACAGGATACTACAGTAGCAGTTTGGAACCTTCAGGTGGGGCAGCAGTGAAACAGGCTACTGGCTTGACCCCTAAACCATCCCCCAGGAAAAATACAGTATATACTTCCCTCACACAGGTAGATAACCCCCAAACAATAACACAGTATTAAATAGCAACATCCAACTCACCAAAAGTAAAATGCATAAATAACAATTTATTTAAGAGGGAGGAGTAAGGAAAGCACAAGGGGACATGAGGGAAAAGTGGATGCACTGGGGAAAATTCTATATGTAACACCCCTACAAATGGGGGTTCCCGAAAGTCTTCCTCGGGTGTGCCTAAATGCCTACTGCCAGGCTGGTATCCTGTGTCTCAGCGTTTTAAAAAGTGTTTGTAAGAGACTGCCTTAATGCCTCTGTGCTCTGTCTCTTTAAGAGCTGCCTATAACGTGGTTCTTATTTAATCTGGGAGGGGGCTGAAGATTTCTATGCTCACCTCCTGCCCGGGCTGCCAGGTAATCGCTCCATTCTGCCATCGCTAGTTGTGCAGAGGGAGCT
This sequence comes from Neoceratodus forsteri, assembly GCA_016271365.2. Taxonomy (NCBI): domain Eukaryota; kingdom Metazoa; phylum Chordata; order Ceratodontiformes; family Ceratodontidae; genus Neoceratodus; species Neoceratodus forsteri. The sequence goes on along the minus strand of CM057456.1, from coordinate 161,214,733 downwards.
CTGTTAGAAGCTGTACTTATTTGCTGATTATCTATTAGAATAGTAATGATATTGTAGTTTGTCTAACCTGCCTTCTTTGCAGCATAGACAGTTCTGTTTATCACCACCATCTTGGTCCTGGACTGCCAGAAAGGGCCAATCAGTACCTTTGGAGACCCTAAAATAGAGTCTGTCCCCAGGGATCTTGTGGGAGTGAATTTCTGTAGGAATTGTAGTTTTCAGACTTTGGCGTTTAAATGCACCTGGAGGGGGAGCCCTTGCTTTTAGAGACAGATGAATCAAGGAATCGAACCTTTTGGACAGAAGGGAAATTCCCAAGCTGCCTGCTGCAGGAGTGAGTTGGTGTGAGCAGTTGAGAGAGTAAACAGCTCGAGAGATTCGAGCAGCTGCTTCAGCGTAGTTCATGAGGGGGATTGGTGGCAAGGCTGAGTTTGGCCTGCCTGCCTGCTGTCCCTCGAGAGGGAATCCTTTGAAAGGCTTGGCAATCAGTCTGTATCCGAATTGGAGTGTGACAAAGCCACTGAACTGTGACCAGACTCGAACCTGAAGATGACCGAAGATTTGCTGTACGCGATCAGCCTGTCAGGACATCCATTCACCATAGAACTCCCGGTTTTGCTCAGAGACACTGATATTTGTGACCGGACTGCTATCCACTTGGTGGTATGGTGATTGCTTTACTATAAATGTGCTGTAACCTGCTAGTTGGTCATGATTTGGTTCCCCACTGTTTAATTGTGTCTTGCTTGCTGTAAGCTGCATCCAGCACCTACTGGACTGAATCTGCATTCATCTCCAATTGGTTTGGGCCTCCACACTTTGGCTCAGCCAGCTACTCATGCCACAGAGACCACCGACGAGGGTAGGGTTGCCACCTTTGGATGAGATGAAAACTGAATACTAAACCACACCCCCCAAACTCCACCCCTAACCCCACCCCTTTTATGACTAATGAGGTCATCGCTTGGACTTTGATTCACTTGATTTATTCAGAATTGCTGCTGATATAACATTGTGTACAACTTCTTTAAATTACATCATGATTATTATTTTTGGTTTATTTGATTTAGATTTAAATATTTTAAATTTCAGTGTGTGTTAACATTTGGTGGGGTTAGAGAGGGGGGGGGGGGGTTCAGGGGACTTTCCATCCTGTGTACACAGCTTAGCTGACAAATCGAGTGACTACAAGAACACCTCTGACAACTGGCTATTTTGGATCAGGTGGCCTTTTCTGGTAAAACTCTTTCAATAAATAAATAAACTACACCAATAATGGTGGATGAGATGTAATTACAAATATCATCTGCCATTTTAAGATGTTCAAGTTTCAAGTTTCAAGTTTATTGCAGGAAAACTCCATTGAGCAAGCTCATTCACAAGGAGGTCCTGTGACATAGACACTTAAAGTACAAACACAGATAGGTAATAACAGTATATACATGAAATACACATTACATGATACAGGCTGGATATACATACAAGGGTACCACATAGGGTGACCGCAGGTGGTAAACATTGATATGAGACAGGGGAAGCGACTTAGCATACTGATAAATGAAACATGATGACTGGTGTGATTTGATTTAATCAAATCAAATATACAGTATTTTGGCAGCTAGAACAAACAATAGTCTACAACTGATATGGGAGGGAGGAGATTTGATAGAGTAGCAGTGGAGCGTAAGCAAAGATAAAGCCAGGAGTAGAAGGGAAGGAAAGCAGTTAATATGACAAATCAATTATACCTTACCAGTGGATAAATATGGCACACATGGGGAAGGAAGAGACTTAAAACGACAGTTACAGGTGTCTTTTATTTTGGCTGAACTTAGCGATTTGTAGAAGTTTATTGAAACTGTGCTAGTTAGTTTCAGTCACGGTTTGTAATTGGTTCCAAATGGAGGAAGGGCATATGCAATAGCACGTTTACCAAAGGAAGTCCACGGCCTGGTATGTCAAGCATAATAAAGTCAGATTTTCTTAACGAGTATGCACTATGTGAGATACTAATAAGGGAAGAGATAGCTTGGCAATTTCTGCAGGAGCAGTTTAAGAGTCCATAGCCCAGCATGGGCAGGCGTCTAGTAGTAAGGAATGTCCAACTAACAGCTGCATATAAGTCACAGTGGTGTGAGCAGTGAGGAGTTGGTAATGAACGTAACGCGGTGATAAAGGATGTCCAGTTTACTTAGATTTGCAAGAGTGGTGGAGGAATAGATTACATTGCCATAGTCGAGTAGGGGGAGAAAAGTGGCCTGTACAAACTTGTTCCAGTTTCAAGGGAAAAGGGGCCTGGCTTCTGTGAAGAAACTAACCTTGCTTTTAACTTCTAGAGACATCTTCGATGTGGTCATTGAAAGATAATTTATTGTCGATCCAGATACCTAGATATTTAAATTTGGTTACAACTTCCAGAGGCTCGTTTAGCGTGGTGACAATGAAGTCTTGGGCAAGAGTATTGGGGGGACCTGAGACAGCACTTCGGGAGAATATCATCGCTTTAGTCTTCTTCGCATTGAGCAGAAGCTTTGTCTTTATTAAATTATGCTCAAGTTGTGCGAAGTCCACTTGAAGCACTCCCTTGACTTCAGATAACGATGAGCCAGAAGTATACAACACAGTATCATCTGCAAAAAGGTGCAGATTGGACGTAGATATGTTAGCATCTAAGTCCTTGATGTACAGAGAAAACAAGATAGGGCCTAAGATGGATCCTTGGGGGACTCCTCTTGCAACTGGCAAGGCAGCAGAAAAAAAGCCTTCCGCCTTTACTTTTTGGAATCTTCCAGTTAGGTAGCTAGAGAACCACTGGGTGGTATGGTATGTGGCACCCAACTTTGCAAGACAATTGACTAATAGTTTGTGATCAACAGTATCAAAAGCTTTGCTGAGGTCCAAAAAGATGTGCTACTGTCCCTCCCATTCGCTCCTACTCTAAATTTATAAGTAATGTCAGAGAAGATTTTAAAAGTGGTAGGAACTATTCTATGCTGTTAAATACCCTATTTTGTTTTCGATGTCAGTCATACATAGCAGAAAGCATCATACCTCTCAACTGTACCACATTAAGAGGAACGTTCCTCATTTTACTTCACAAAAGCTCCCTGTTCCACATTGTGAAGACTTGTTCCACATTCAAAGTCAACATTTTAAAGCAAAAATCCATAGTAAATGATACAAAAAAATATACTATTCAATTAATAACAGACTTTCTGAACGTAAATGCAACATTTTAACAGTGTTTTGAGCTTCTTAGGTAAAGATTTGATGAAGTGCTCCACATTTTGCCCATTTGTTCCACATTTTGACAGGCAATGTTCCATATCTGGGGGACAAAAGGTTGAGAGGTATGGATAGCATGATATGTGATATGTAGCGTGGGGGCAGTATAGCGTAGTGGTTTAAAGCTCTGAGCTGCAATTCTGGAGACCAGGGTTTGAATCCTACAGCCCAAACTTGCATACTTTGTGGCCCTACACAAATCATTTAATTCCCTTGTGCTCTTAGGTTGCACCTACAGACAAGGTTTAGCTTAGTGTGTCTCTTCTGGTAAAAAAAATTATAATGTTTTGAAAAATTTTTGATAAATTGCCCAAATTTACAGTGCCATCAAATCTAGATTGTGTTCCTGTCATCTCATCAGCTACTGCTCTCTCTCTTCCTTTTCTCATTTCTGCAGTTTGGCACGACATTAGCCACATTATTCTGTGATGTTCATCTGAAAGGCCTGGGTTGGTCTTCCTGGAATATCCAAGTACTGTAGTATGAAAATTGACAACAATAACTACTGAGGAGAGAGAGGCATAGTATTGCTAGAAATGAAATAAAATGTTAGATTATTAATTTAACAACAAAAGGGGCAACAAATATTAAAATACAGTATAGGACAGACCCTAAAAGAAACAAGCATTTGTCAATGCCGAATGTTGCTTGCTTCTATGTGCTATTTAGGTATTTGGAAGTCATTGGAGTGCAAATATTGAAAATTTGCGAACTTACGAACGCATGAGGAACCGCGCAACGCATCAGAAACAGTCATTGTTATGAAATTTTCGATGAAATGTTCAATATAGCCATTTTAAGACCTCTGGTCATGAACAGTGTCAGTGTGATTTTGTTAATGTGTCCCATACATTGAGTTTGCACACCGACTGCGCCATTGTGCGCTACATGGGCGGAAACACGTTTTGGGCAGGATGTGAAAAATGACAGCTGTACTGCTCATAAGGAGGTGTGGTAAAATGGCAATGTTGAAAATCTGGAGTGGAAATATTGAAAATTCGCAAACCTACGAGCGTGCATGGGAACTGTGCAACGCACACTCGTAAAACAGTCATTTTTAGGAATTCTTTCACCAAATTTTCAACATTGCCATTTTAAGATCTCTGCTCATGAACAGTGACACTGTGATTTTCTTAATGTGTCCCATACATTGAGTTCACACACCGGCTACGCCATTGTGCGCTACATGGGCGGAAACATGTTTTGAGCAGGATGTGAAAAATGACAGCTGTACTGCTCATGAGGAGGTGTGGTAAAATGGCAATGTTGAAAATCTGGAGTGAAAATATTGAAAATTTGTGAACTTACGAGCCTGCGTAGGAACTGCGCAACACACGCTCGTAAAACAGTCATTTTTAGGAATTTTTTCACCAAATTTTCAACATAGCCATTTTAAGACCTCTGCTCATGAACAGTGTCACTGTGATTGTCTTAATTTGTCCCGTACATTGATTTCGCACACCGACTGCGCCATTCTGAGCTACAAGGGTGGAAGCACATTTTGGGTGAGATGTGAAAAATGACAGCTGTACTACTCATAAGAAGGTGTGGTAAAATGGCAATGTTGAAAATCTGGAGTGAAAATATTAAAATTTCGCGAACTTACGAGCCTGCGTATGAACTCCGCAACGCACACTCGTAAAACAGTAATTTTTTGGAATTTTGGACCAAATTTTCAACATGGGGTTTTTGGGACCCCTTCTCATGAATGATGTCACTGTCATGGCGGTATTTGGGTCCAAAGGGTGATTTACAGTCACTGCGCAGTCACTGCGCGAAATCACCCTTCGGGCCCGAATAACGCCATGACAGTGACATCATTCATGAGAAGGGGTCCTAAAAACCCCATGTTGAAAATTTGGTGCAAAAATTCCCAAAAATGCCTGAGATATGCAATAAAGTTGAACTCCTCTTATCTAGCCCATTATACAGCTTACCGGCATTTCCTCAGTTCGCGGTCGGCTTTGAAGAGTGCAGACGTGTTGCAGTCCACCGAAGATTGTCGCGCCAGAGTCGGAGGTAAGTATGGGGTGAGGGTGTGGGGAGGCTGGGTGCGCAGTGGGTGGGTGGGTGCAGGTTGTGGGAGGGTGGCGGGAGGCACGCATGGGGACGTTTTGTTTCTGAGGTTTAAAACAAAAAAGACCTCGTGGGACCGTTTTGCACGCTGGGGTGGGCTCCCAGCGTGGCTGAACAGAGGATGAGGCGTCCAGCCGGCGAGGATTAGGCACCCCATCGCCAAAGAATTGATTGCCATGCTGGGATGGGCTCCCAGCGTGGCGCCAGCCTGAGGGGAATGCGACAGCAGCTCAGCGGCGGGGATTGGGCACCCCATCGGCTACCTGGGAGCGTGCGGGGGCGCGCTTGCGCCTGCGTGTGGGGAGGGAGCTAAAACGCCGATTGCTCACTGAGCGTAGCTCCCCTTTCAACTGTATGCCACTGCATTTTGGGCGTGTCATAGACAGCTCCAAAATGCATTGACTACAGGCCGCTGCCAGGACACTGCCTGAATTGGAGGAGGAGGTGACACACCTCTGAAATCTCTGATGATGGCACTATGTTTCTTGCACATGCGTGCAAGCAACATAAAAATGGTGAACATTTAAAAGTATTCCTTATCACAGCAGTCAAATACCATACTCACAATGCAGCCTGGAAAGGATTAGCTTGATTTGCTGCTAATGGTCTTAATAGCCCTACTTTACACCTCTCAGACCAACTGGTATACAAACAAAGGTCTGCATGACATCACAATTTGTTTGTAATCTGACCATGCAAGTAAAATGGTGATGGATTTAACAGAATCTGTTTTACAAGCATGTGAGCATTCAAAATGACTGAAAAAGTACTACCTCTGAATAAAACTGGATTAGCAGGTAAAGTTTCTAAAACACATTGTACAGTCCATACTGGGACAGGAAGCTACCCTAATGTGGTGCCTGTCTGGTTTCAGAAAAATGAAGGTGTTAATTAAGGTGGTATTGTTTACCCTTCCCATGAATAATCTTCCAATTTGCTGGTGTGAAGTTAGAGGTGACAACTGAGCAGACAGGGATACATTTGGCTCTTTAAGTGCCCTGCTCTTGAAGGCACTTCCTGACTGGCATGCACTACAAGCAAGCAATCACACTAAAATGTCAGACACTTGCTTACAGTTAGATGAGAAGAAAATGAAACAATTAGTGGGGAATCTAACAGGTGCTGCTTGATCCACCATAAAAACCGAATTTGCAATGTTGAAAACAGGAGGACCGAATCTGGACCTAGAAAACCGAATCATTCGGTCAAAAACCGAGTAGGTGGTAACCTTAGACGAGGGACCTGCCTGGGGATCAGCCCCCTGCTCAACACCATGAACAGGAACAACACCATGGTGAATCATGTGGGCCCTGCTTCTCCTGGCAAACCAGCAAGTCATCCTGCAGTCTCCATTTCATTCATCCTGTATCCTGTACTGGGTAGTGTGAGTAAACACCAGGGTAGCTCCCTGCAACAACAGCTCAATCAAGGTGTGTCATCTGATGTCATTGTTTTGTGTAATCATCACAAACTGAGCCTCCTGGCTCTGGATTACAAATTGTGTGTGATTGTACATGCTTTCTCTTTTCATCACAGGGCCCTGACCTGCTGCGACCCTGGCCTACCCGGGGCAACATTCCAGGCTAGCCCACCTTACTTCCAGTTGGGTACCCAGAGCGTGTGACTGTGCAGGGACTAAATGTGTATGCATAATTGCCTGACTAGATCAGTTTTAGAATCAATCAACCTGATTACGCCCCTCCCTTGTTCAATTCCTCTGAAAAAATCAGATCTAACTCTTTTTGCATTTAATCTGACTGTGGTTCTAGTTTGTACCAAAAACACTGTACTGTTGTTATCTGCTGTGCCTAACCTTGTTTTACAGGGGATCTCTAGGGTCAAACTGGTGGAACCAGCCCTGGTGGTAAGTGCAAACAGTGTGGGGAATTGTATGCTGAATAGGGGGCTACTGTGAAAGTGTTTGTTGCATATTGTCTAGGCCACTAGAGGGGAAAGAGAGGGGTTACAGTGTCCCAGAGGGCTGTACGCAGGTTAGCCTTGCTATTAACAACCCTGTCCTCCGGGTGGAGGCACCTGTTTCAGTATCCAGGCCCCCTAACCTGCAACTAGCCAAGCAGGCAGGGGTAGTAGCCCTTGGGATAGCACCACCTAGGGGTTACATTTTGGAGGTACCAATGCTGGGATCTGCGCCTTCTAGTGGTCAGAAGTGGGTACTACAACCCCACGCTTAAAATTTGTGGTAAATTGGAGGCGCTCACTATGCCCTAGTTTAAACTTGCTCCCCACAAGTTGCTAGTGCACAGTATGATGCGGTGGAGTGAGGCAGAGGGGTGGACCCCTGGCAAGCTCTGCTATTAATGGATGTCCCCTTGGGGACTGATAATGCTACTATTGTGGATGTGGTCGAACAAATTAAGTGTTTGGGGAAGGTTGAAGTAAGGAGAAGGAGAAGGGGATTCTGACCTGTTTGATCAAACTATGGTGGCCCTACTCTCCTGCAGCCTGCCCATTGAACCAGAGAATTTACCCCCTGTCATTTTGCCTGAAGGGTCCCACAAGGGGTGGAGGGTCATTCACTTACATAGCAACCTGGCTGCTCCTGGAGGGTCCCCCCACATAGAGGGGTTCAAAGACAAGCTGTTTACATTGTTAGCCTCTGAGGGGCACTCTGCTACAGAGCTAGTGAAAATCTTAGAGCTTTCTGAGGATGTCACTCCCATGCAGTCCCCTGTAGCCTCTCCTGCCACCCCTACAGTTGCTTCCCCCATAGTGATACCTACTGTGCTTTTGGACTCATACCGCAGACTTAGGCTGTTTTCGGGCACGGTCCTGGTGCCAGTGGGGAGGACGATCTGGAAACATGGATGGACTATGCCACCCCATTGGTCCAGGAGTGGCAGTGTGCTGAGGGGGAAAAGAGGAAGAGGCTCATGGAAAGCTTGAGGGGGCCCTGCATTGGAGGCCATTCACTTCCTGCGATCCGCCAGCCCATTGGCCATGGCCGCTGAATACCTCTCTGCCTTGGAGGGAGTATTTGGTAGCATCGAGTCGGGGGATGATCTGATGTGGAAGTTTAAATCTGCAAAACAGTGGAAAAATGAAAAGTTATCAAAGTTTGTTACCCGAATTGAGTGAACTTTGCAGCGAGCTCACAGGAAAGGAGGGGTGCCCGCCAGTGAATTGAACAGGGTCAGGCTAGATCACATCTTAAAGTCAGCAGGGTATTCTAGTGTGATGTTTTTAAAACTTAAACTACAGGATAGAAGGAGCAACCCCCCGAATATTTCTATCTAATGAAAGAGATCCGTGAGGCTGAGAATGAGGAGGATTGATGGGAGCCCTCTGCTGGGGTTGCCTGCACCTGCCAAGCCCTTGAGAGAGGTGAGGAGGATGAATTGCAACAGATGAGGGAACTGATCAAGGAGTTAATTGAGTTGAGAATCGGTCAGCAAGCTGCCAAGGCAGCCAAAGATGTTAATTGCTGTCCAGCCACCCCCGAGACAAAGAGGGAAGTCCTGCCAGGAGGGGTGGAGGTACACATTGTTTCTTCTGAAACCCAACCTGAAGACAACCTGCTGGCAGTGGAATGAGAACTGAGAGCTTTGGTGGGAGACCTGCTCTGAGCTACCTGAAACACTGACCCTTGGGGGAGCTCAGAAAGCCAAGAGAGCAAAACCCTGACCAGAGAGAGACCTCGAGACTCCCCAACTATGTTCAAGCAGGGGAACAGCTCCTCTTCCCCTAGAGACTCTAAAGAACCTGTTTTCTGTTACCACTGTGGAGAGGATGGGCACACCTGGTTCACCTGCCGTTCGCCTGAGAATCTGAGAATAGTTACTACTAGGCTGCTGACATTGATTCAATGGAGCAACATACGGTTGCAAGGTGGGTCTGCCGAAAAAGCTATTTATCCTAGGCAGCTGTAAAGTCGACGCCCAAGTCCATGTCACCTGAGTGGTCCGAGGTGGTGGGCTCTTCAATGGAAACTACAGAGGTGGTGAATTGTGTGTCTGCCAGGGCCGTGCTTGACAGTGGATCTAAAATAACCATAGTATTTCAAGATTGGTACCAGAAGCATCTGCCTGACGTGCTCCTACAACCCTTGGAAGGTTTGCACCTGTGAGGGTTGAGTGAGAAGTCCTATCCATACTCGGGGTATATCCGGATCTGTCTGTCATTCCTTACCACCATGGCTGGGGTAGATGAATAAGCTGACACACTTGCCCTATGATGGGGTTCCCCTGTTAATTGGAACAAATGCCCTCATGTTTGGGAGACTAGCACAACTCTGCCATGAGAAACAAGTGCAACAGACTGGACGGGCCCTAAGAATTCCAGCATTAATCAAAAGGGCTTATGACTCGCAACAGAAACCCAATGAAGTAGACAATTATGAGCCAGTGGGGATAGTGTAGAAAAAGGATCCTGACTCTTTGGTGTCAGCCCCCCAACGCCCAGTGTACAATCCTTGGAGAAGTCTGCCTAAGGAGACATGTAAAGAACACAATATTGATGATAGACACCCCTCATGAAGGGAAGCTGCCAGAGGGGTTGATGGTTAAGCCCAGTATACTACCTGCACGTGCCCTCACCTATGCCTGCTGAGTGATGGTGCAAGTAAGAAACAGTCGGACAGGGAAGTTCATGTGAACCGGGGATGTACACTGGCTACAGTACACTGTGCAGACAATGCAGTATTACCCAGTAACAAGTACTCTTGCAAAAGGGAGAAAGTGACCCCAGACTTATTTGACTTTGGTGATTCCCCCTTGTCCACTGCATGGAAGACCCAAATTAGCATGAAATTTGCTCAGAGAGACCAAGTGTTCTCACTAAAAGAGTGGGACGTGGGATATGTCCATAGTGCCGAGCATAACATACGCCTGCATGATGACCGACCATTTCGAGAGAGGTCCCGACGCCTTGCCCCAGCCAACACAAATGATGTTAAGAGGCACCTACAGGAAATGCTTGTTGCTGGCATTATTCAAGAATCAAGAAGCCCACATGTATCCCCCATCATAGTGGTACGTAAGAAGAATGGATCTGTGAGGGTGTGTCTGGACTTTTGGACCCTCAACTGACAGACTATTCCAGATCAATACACCATGCCCATGCATACAGGATGCCCTGGATTGCCTGAATGGGGGTCAGTTGTTCTCAGTACTGGATCTCCGCAGCGGATATTATCAGATTCCAATGGCCCCAGAGGACTGTGAGAAAACAGCCTTCATCTGTCCTTTGGGGTTCTACGAATTCCTGAGGATGCCACAGGGGATGTCGGGTGCCCTGCCACCTTCCAAAGATTGATGGAACGTTCATTGGGAGACATGAACTTGATGGAATGTTTAGTGTACTTGGACGATGTCATTGTTTTTGGATGCATGCTAGAGAAACATGAGACCAGACTGTTCAAAGTCCTTGATCATTTGGAAGAATTCAGCCTCAAGTTATCCATAGATAAGTGCCAGTTTTTTCAAACATCTGTGAAATATGTGGGACACATAGTGTCTGCGGAAGGGATACAGACAGATCCCAGTAAAGTTGAATGTTTGACCACTTGGCCCCAGACCAATAACCTAAAAGAGCTGCAGCATTTCCTGGGGTACTGCAGCTACTACCGCAGGTTCATCAAAGACTATTCAAAGGCGATTAGACCACTCCTTAACCTTACCCAAGGCTGCCACCCTACCAACTGCAAATACAAAAAGGGGGCTATCAAAGACCAAGAGAAAGTGTATTTTCAAACAGGTTAGCCTTTTGAGACTCGGTGGACACCCGAATGTGAAGCAGTGTTCTTTGAAGTCATATACCAGCTCACCCATGCCCCAGTCCTTTCCTATGCTGATCCTACCAAGCCCTATGTTCTACATATGGACGCCAGTTTGCAGGGCCTTGGGGCTGTACTACTTCAAGACTATGAAGATGGCTTGAGACCTGTAGCTTTTGCCAGTAGGAACTTCACCCCATCAAAGCGGAACTATCTGGTCCCACAAGTTGGAATTCCTCGCCCTAAAATGGGCCATAGTTGACCAGTTTCATGGTACTCTCATAAAGATATTAGTGAAGGCTGACAATAGCCCACTGACCTATGTGCAGACTTCAACTAAATTGGATGCCATTGGGCACCATTGGCTTTCTGCTTATCGACTTATGATTATGTTGTTGAATACAGACTGGGACTAAACCACATTGATGCTTACGCCCTGTCATGAAGGCCAGCTTCTAAGAACAATCAGGTCAGATTATCTGAACCTGACATCAAAGCATCATGCAAAAAGTTTGATAAAGATGAACAAATGTCTGCAGACACAGTGAACTGCCTAGTAGAATGCTTGGGGCCCACCTGATACCTGCATACCAGCTGCCTATTGCCATTTCTCTGCTTTAGATATTAGCGCACTACCTCAGTTCGATAATGACAGTATTCAGTGGGCTCAATCCCAAGATCCCATGATTCAACCAGCACTTGACGCCCTGCGTGCAAGGAAACATGTGTCCAAGTTGCGTTCCCCTGACTTGCGAACTGCTCTATTGTTCAAGGAAGGCCCCAGGTTAAAATTGCATGACCAATTGTTATTCCGAGAGACAATGGATCGTCGTGGTCAAGTAGACAAGTAACAGTTGGTCCTACCCATGGCCTTTAAACAGCTGGTACTGCGGTCCCTCCACAATTACTTGGGGGCATCTTGGTATTGATAGACCTCTCAACTTGGTATGATCCCAATTCTACTGGCCGAAGATGGGGCAGATGTCTAGTACCATGTAAAGACCTGCAGTCATTGCCTCCAAAAAAAAGCCCAGCCTCAGAAGGCTGCCCCCTTGTCAATATCAGTACCAGCGCCACTCTAGAATTGGTCTGCATAGACTTCTTGTGCTTAAAACCCGACCAAAAGAACATTGGCAATGTGTTGGTAGTTACTGATCATTTTACGCAGTATGCACAAGCCTTCCCAACTAAAGATAAAAAGGCCTCTACCATGGCCAAGGTGCTAGTGGAAAAATTCTTTGTCCACCCCCAGCAGATCCATTCTGACCAAGGCAGAGACTTTGAAAGTAGGTTAATCAAAGAAATGCTCTCTCTGTGGGGGGCGCGAAAGTCAAGAACCACCTCCTATCGCCCGCAGGGGGACCCTCAACCAGAACACCTTATCGGCACCCTTCTGGACATTCTGGACACCCTCCATCCAAAAGACAAGCATAAGTGGAGCCAGCAGATTAGCATCTTGGTACACACATACAATTGCACCAAAAGTGATGCTACAGGGTTCTCCCCCTGCCATCTCATGTTTGAGAGGGAGGCCCGACTGCCAGTTGATGTCTGCTTTGGGGTCTCTCCAGATGGGGTCTGAGCTGAAAACTACTTGCAATATGTACAGAAACTGAAAGATCAGTTGAATCATGCCTATCAACTAGCTCAAACTCTGGCTGCTAAGTGAAATCTTGCCATCAAAGAAAGACATGATTGACGAGTAAAAGCCCAGGAGTTGTTGCCCGGAGACAGGGTACTACTACGCAATTTGGGACTGTATAGAAAACACAAAACTGCTGATAGATGGCACCATCTTCCCCATGTAGTAGCTGGTAAATTGGATGATCTGCCGGTGTACAAGGTGTGCCCAGAAAATAATTCAAAGCTGTTAGGACTATGCACCGCAATCACTTGCTTCCCATCGGCCAAGTTGTTATTGATGCTGAACCAACACTTGACACTTCTTCTGGGCCAGTGACTTGTGCTGCTGCAAAGAGGAAACAGAGCCAACCTGTTCATGTTTTTCCAGAACTAAGGTCTTCCCCTCAGAAGGCCCAGAGTGATAGTGATGAATGCTCATCTGTCTCTGATGAGTGACTGTGATAATGCCTATTATCCCTCATATGAACTGAGTCAGTTGTTTCGAGGTAATCCTCTGCAGAATCATGGGGATGAAGCTGGGCCTTCAGAACTGCCTAACCCCCCCAGGCTTCTTCCCTGAACCCAATGCCCCCTAAAAGTGAGATGCAAAGCATCACGTCTGAGGTTGCAGATTCTCTGTGTCTTGTAGAACTGTTTGACTTGCCTAAGGAAGGGGCTGATGTTCTGACTCTTCCTGGTGACACACAAGAACTAACAGAGCCAAGAGAAAATGAGGATAGTGCCCTTTCCATGCCACAAAGCTCCAGTGTGTCCAGGTGTCCTGAGGATGACCATTCAGGGCATTCTGCAGCAAACCTTAATGAGCAAAGTACATTGGGAACGGTGTCCTGAGGATGACCATTCAGGGCAATCTGCAGCAAACCTTAATGAGCAAAGTACATTGGGAACAGAAGCTACTGAGCCCGGAGCTGCCAGTGCTCCCAACCTGAACTTCTCGTCCAGTGCAGAGGTGCCCCTCCTGAAAGAAGAAAAGGAAGTGTCCAATGCCCGTGATGACAAGCCAGAGCCAGTGTCTGTAGCCCCGGAAGGCCTGGGTGACCTGTTAAGCCAGTGCTACATTTTAGTTATGATTCTCCTGGGAGGTCTGTGGACATGCCGCTCAATGTAGTCCACAAATGTGTTTACGTTTCCAAGAGCTCACTGCCCAAACTGAGCTTGACTGCCACCTCCTGATTAATTGTTCTTCCCTCAGAACATGGTGTTCCTGTCCCATCTAGCCCCAAGTTAGCTGATAGGGAAGGGGCCCCCTTTTACATTGTTTACTGTACAAGAAGTTATAACATGAAGTCATAGGTAATTGTTCATAGTATGTTAATCATAATAGAATCAGTATTGCATATGTAAAACATGCATAAGTATTGTCAATGAAGATATGGTATAGTGAAATATAGTGAACTGTATAGTAATGTGATAAGTTTACGTTAACTGATGCATCAGATATTATTCCCATAGTGTGCTAATGTCACGTAGGTCTCATATACATTGCTTCTTCAATATTGTGATGGTGTAGACTTGATGCAGACGCCAAGTTTTTCTAGGCAGAGAAGGGTGTAACCCCCCTACAAATGGGGGTTCCTGAAAGTCTTCATTGGGTGTGTCTAAATGCCCACTGCCAGGCTGGTATCCTGTGTCTCAGCGTTTTAAAAAGTGTTTGTATGAGAGTGCCTTGATGCCTCTGTGCTCTGTCTCTTTAAGAGCTGCCTATAACATGGCGCTTATTTAATCTGGGAGGGGGCTAAGTGTTTCTATGCTTGAGTCCCACCCGGGCTGCCAGATAATCACTCTGTTCTGCCATCGCTAGTTGTGCAGTGGGAGCTCTGTTAGAAGCTGTATTTATTTGTTGATTATCTGTTAGAATAGTAATGATATTGTAATTTGTCTAACCTGCCTTCTTTGCAGCATGGACAGTTCTGTTTATCACCACCATCTTGGTCCTGGACTGCCAGAATGGGTCAATCAGTACCTTTGGGGACCCTAAAATGGAGTCTGTCCCCCGGGGTCTTGTGGGAGTGAATTTCTGTAGGAATTGTAGTTTTGAGACATTGGCACCTAAATGCACTGGAGGGGGAGCCCTTGCTTTGAGAGACAGATGAATCAACAAATCAAACCTTTTGGACAGAAGGGAAATTCCCAAGCTGCCTGCTGCAGGAGTGAGTTGGTGTGAGCAGTTGAGAGAGTAAACAGCTCAAGAGATTCGAGCAGCCGCTTCAGCGTAGTTCACGAGGGAGATTGGTGGCGAGGCTGAGTTTGGCCTGTCTACCTGCTGTCCCTCGAGAGGGAATCCTTTGAAAGGCTTGGCAATCAGACTGTATCCGAATTGGAGTGTGACAAAGCCACTGAACTGTGACCAGACTCGAACCTGAAGAAGACCGAAGATTTGCTGTACGCGATCAGCCTGTCAGGACATCCATTCACCACAGAACTTCCAGTTTTGCTCAGAGACACTGATATTGCAACCGGACTGCTATCCGCTTGGTGGTATGGTGATTGCTTTACTATAAATGTACTGTAACCTGCTAGTAGGTCATGATTTGGTTCCCCACTGTTTAATTATGCCTTACTTGCTGGCAGCTGCATCCAGCACCTACCGGACTGAATCCGCATTCATCTGCAATTGGTCTGGGGCTCCACACTTTGACCCAGCCAGCTACTCATGCCACAGAGACGATCACTGATGAGAGACCTGCCTGGGGATCAGCCCCTGTGCAACAACATGAACAGAAATGACACCATGGTGAATCATATGGGCCCTGCTTCTCCTAGCAAACCAGCAAGTCATCCTGCAGTCTCCATTTCGTCCATCCTGTGTCCTGTACTGGGCAGCGTGAGTAAACTCCAGGATAGTTCACTGCAGCAACAGCAGCTCAATCAAAGTCTGTCATCTGATGTAATTGTTTTGTCTAATCATCACGCACTGAGCCTCCTGGCTCTGGATTACAAATTGTGTGTGGTTGTGCATGCCTTTTCTTTTCATCACAGGGCCCTGACCAGCTGCGATGCCGGCCTACCCTGGGCAACGTTCCAGGCTAGCCCACCTTACTTCCAGTTGGATACCCAGAGCGTGTGACTGTGCAGGGACTAAAAGTGCATGCATAATCACCTGACTAGATCAGTTTTAGAATCAATCAACCTGATTACGCCCCTCTCTTGTTCAATTCCCCTGAATAAATCAGATCTAAGTCTTTTTGCATTTAATCTGACTGTGGTTCTAGTTTGTACTAAAAGCACTGTACTGTTATTTGCTGTGCCTAACCTTGTTTTACAGGGGATCTCCAGGGTTGAACTGGTGGGACCAGCCCTGGTGTTAAGTGCAAATAGTACGGGGAATTGTATGCTGAATAGGAGCTACTGTGAAAGTGTTTGTTGCATATTGTCTAGGCCACTAGAGGGGAAAGAGGGGGGTTACAGTATTCCGGAGGGCTGTACCCAGGTTAGCCTTGCTACTAACAACCCTGTTCCCCGGGTGGAGGCACGTGTTTCAGTACCCAGGCCTCTTAACCTGCAACTAGCCAAGCAGGCAGGGGTAGTACCCTTGGGATAGTGCCACCTAGGGGTTACATATACACTAAGTAGTATTTCAGCTGCCCCAAAATCCCCTGGCAGTCCCAGTCCCAACCTGTGGGTGCACCTGGCTTGCTCCTCACAAAGGCTTTAGAGAGAGCTCTCTCTGTTGCAGTGGGTTTCTCACGGGCTTGCTGGTGGTTAACCAGGGTAATGATGAGCTGGCGCACTTGCAGGAATTTATACAACACTTTTTATAGACTGACAGAAACTGAACACAAAGGGGCCCTATATGTAATACAAACAGGGTTGGGCCAAATGGCCTTGCAGATCTTCTGCCTGGGCCAATCTAGAACATGGCACAGTTCTGCCCAGGGCCTCTGCCCTCCCTTCCTATGTAAGTACCCCAAGGAACCCCCAAAGCCACAGCTCTGAGGTGCTCACAATTCATACATAAAAATACAAAATCACACATGCCCCCACAATGCAAAGCATCGTGGGCTGCATATGCAAATCACCACAGAATGTTATGCTGGTCCAACTTTAAGCAGAATTGCATGGTGCCGAAAGGCCTCTCACACAGTTTGCAAAGAGTGCGAACAGAAGACATAGACACGTGTTTCATCCTACCAGGACTCATCAGTATGCCTCGTCTGTTTGACACCCCAGTGGAATGGACCAGCTACCCCTAAGGCAGTGTGCCTGGGATATATTGCAGTGAACCCATTAAAATAAAAATTATTTAAAGACAAAGAACCTCTATGCTGAAACACTGAGGCAAGGGTTACCCAAAGGGCATTTGGCTGGGAAGCCAAGTTTCAAGAAAATACAAAATCACACATGCCCCACAATGCAAAGCATCATGGGCTGCATATGCAAATCACCACAGAATGTTATGCTGGTCCAACTTCGCAGAATTGCATGGTGCGAAGCCTCTCACACAGTTTGCAAAGGGTGCTAACAGAAGACATAGACACGTGTTTCGTCCTACCAGGACTCATCAGTATGCCTCATCTGTTTGACACCCTAGTGGAATGGACCAGCTACCCCTAAGGCAGTGTGCCTGGGATATACTGCGGTGAACCCATTAAAATAAAAACTATTTAAACACAGAGGTTCTTTTGTCTTTAAATAGTTTTTTATTTTAATGGGTTCACTGTAACATATCCCAGGTACACTGCCTTTAGGGGTAGCTGGTCCATTCCACTGGGGTGTCAAACAGATGAGGCATACTGATGAGTCCTGGTAGGACGTAAACACGTGTCTATGTCTTCTGTTAGCACCCTTTGCAAACTGTGTGAGAGGCCTTTCGGCACCATGCAATTCTGCTTAAAGTTGGACCAGCATAACATTCTGTGGTGATTTGCATATGCAGCCCATGATGCTTTGCATTGTGGGGGCATGTGTGATTTTGTATTTTCTTGAAACTTGGCTTCCCAGCCAAATGCCCTTTGGGGTAACCCTTGCCTCAGTGTTTGCGCACAGAGGTTCTTTGTGTTTTATTCATACATAAGGCAAGTAACTTGGTGACCATGCTCTGCTTTGGTACCAGACTGGAACTCAGTGAGTCTTCAGCTTTAGCCGGCACAGATGTAATTTGTGGATTCACCCTCTCAAGGGCCTGTGACTGGATGTGTAGTAGTCACCTTTGCCTCTCAGGCCTTTTATCATCTTTGTCTCTAAGGTATTTTGATGTCTTCACCTTGAAGGCCTTTTGCAGCAGCATACAGCAATGGTTCTCCAGATCCTTCCTTTTGGAGAGATCAGGCACCCCCAACTGCATGTTGGATGAAGGATAGCAACCACTCTTGTGGTTCTCTCTTCCACTGGGGGTTACCTCAGGTTGTAGTTCCCCCTCTGCTTCTCTTCTTTTAGGGTTTCTCTGGAATAGTTGGTGTCTTGGGTCCTGCTTAGACCAATACCTGGAGCACTGGAACTGATCCTGGCTGGGAATGCTGTGACAGCGGGTTACCCTCTTGCATCCTAAATTTCCTTTTCTCCTATGATGTATCACTGAAACACCCTCCTCTTTGGATGATGCTCTGGCCGAAGTATACTTCTTGAAGTTGACAGACTCCTGAGAGCGTGGCTGTGACAGTCTCTGGGGTAGCTGTGAGCTCCACAGCCCACTTCCTCACTCTGTCTCGCAGCTCTGACTTACCCTGAGAGAACAATCTTCCCTTTCTCTCAGGGCTGAAACTCGATGCTGGATCATGTGTTTCCCTGTTTCTGGCCTCAGATGCTTGGTTGGGATTGCCCAGCCAGTCACAGCACTCCATGTCCTTTCCATTAGCCATGGCAGCTCTATAGTTTTCATGTGGGCTGCCATCATTGTTTATGTTTTTAAAGTTTATTTAACTGCAATTGTACAGCATCTAGCTGCTTTCTCTTTAGCCCCATTGGGCTGTTTGTGGATGGTCCTGACCTGGCTGGTGGTCCTGGAGCCAGCACAGGGATTTTAGGGACAGGCATGCCCCTCGGATTATTGCTGGAGCTCCAGCTCCACTTTAGGGCCTCTTGCACATGTATGGATGCCCGCTGAGGAAGTCTGTGAATAGTTGTGCTTCTCCCTGGCCCTGCTGCGAGCTTGAGAGTCAGGAACTACTGTTATTTAACAAAACAATACTCTGTTGCAATTATTTCAGTGTCCGGTCTCCACGTCTGCTCCTGGCACCAGGACTATTAGTGGCAGGCAGTCACATAGACTGATATGACATACAGAGCTCCTGCATGACACTCCAGCACTGGCAGGTGGGCTGCCAACCTGTCTTTGGATCTCAGGGGTGGGGGGAGCTTTGATGAAGCACCTGATGGCACTGCTGCAATTCATCCTGATCCAGACTCACCTTTCTCTCCTGTGACTGGGACTGCAGTAAAACTGTGGCTGGAGCCACAGAGGTCTGGTGGAGAGCCAAGGCTCGACTCCCACCAGAGCCACTGATAAAATGACTTCTGTGCCTTTATGGTCCCCAAGCTACAAGTCCTGGGGGGACCAGAGGGTGAAAATTCCAGCGAGTAGGCAGAGAAATTCTCTCGGGTCCCAAGAGCCCCACAGGTAAACCCGTAAAGGGGGGGCTTACACTTGGTATCCATTTGAATGGCCAGGAATGGTGTTACTGATGTTTGTTAACACAACTCTGTATACATTTTACCATTACTTGTCATGTGTGGCTAAAGACCTCTTGCGGTGGCTAAAAAATATTGGGTCTGTTTAGCCACAGTGGCTAATAATTTTGAAAATCTAGGGGGAACTTAGTGGCATAACATGTTCAGGTAGTATAAAAAGAAATAACAGCAACTGCTAAGAAAAAATGGTTTGAGAGTAGTTACAAAAGCAACAAAATTAAATTAGTAATTTAACAAGACAAGTCCAAACATCTTAGAATATTCGGTGGACACTAAAAGGAAAACAGGGGCATCTAAAGGTGTAAAAAAATATTTCCTATCACTATAATAGTGTCTGGCATGTTTGTAAATAAATAATTCTGATTGGCTAAGAATAATTTTATGATTTATCATTGTGTTTTTATTTGCTGTTCATCCTCAACTGGCATCCAGGCTGACCCCACCCAGTCCACTCACAGTGCCATCTGAATCACATCACTTCATCTCTACCACCATGCCACCACGGCTTACCTCTGCGGTGGGGCCAGTTGTGTGGGAGACACACAATAGAGCAAGGTCACTAGTCATGTGGCAGTGGAGGGGTACAGAGTCCAATAGTGCCTTTTCACATCCATCAGACTGCTGCACCTGCTGGTGAACAGCCTCCAGAATGCTTGATCATTCTCCTCCCACTGACGCTTTCACACCCCAGGCTCTCTCCCAAACCTGGTTCACTGGCATTGCAAGTGGCAGTGCTGCTGCTGCCCCAACCAACTCAATGTCCACTTTTCTGAAGTTCCATGTCCTGATTAGTGAGGTCTGGCTAGTCTTCTGTGTCATCATGAGGAAGCCTCACATGTCATCTGGCAGAATCAGTCTAAATTTTTCTGGTGATTTGCATATACATCCATGGATGCTTTGCATTATGGAGGTATGTGTGATTCTGTATTTCTTTGAAACCAGGGAGAGAGTTACCTGATTGTGATCGATACCTCCTGCTAGAACTTTGACTTCACAAAAAAAGATGACTCCATCCCCCACTGCTGAGAACATGGCCAAGGGTTTTTCCAAGCCTAGCTCTTTGTTGGACATTCTGCTTTAGGAAGCAATCCTTGAAGGTAGGCAGCAGCTCTGTCTCAGTCCTCTGTTAGCCTTCACTGCTCGTCTATGCCCAGGAGATTCAAGTCCCCCAGGATCCTTAGTTCATCCAGTTTTGCTGCTCTTGTAGATACAGCTATGGGTAGTTGCATCAGGTTAGTTGTTACAGAGTCTCTGCTGTTCTGGCAGTAGACTGTGTGAAATTTGAATATGGCAGGCAAGATGGCTGCAACATTTTAAGTTTGCTCAGCATAAATTTCATCCCCCCCTGATTTTTTTGTAAAATCTTTATACACACCCCTCCCATCCACATCAGTCCACCACCCATCTCCCACCACCTCTATCCACTTTACCATGAAAGGCCTTTGTGGGCTGTTATAAATCTTATCCTTATGTACCTTGTGGTTAAGGTATATTGTTGTCAGCTACACATCAGTCAGACATAAGCCTGTTGTTTTTGTATTACATCCCCCACCTCCAATATCTGTCCCAACTGTTGCTTCCCCAAACTAATCCAAACCTTCTGTGGCAAGAGTTGGACAGGCAATCCCTAGGATCCATTCTCCTCTCCTCAAACTGATCCGAACCTTCTGTGATAGGAGTTGGACAGGCAATCCCTAGGATGCATTCTCCTCTCCCCAAACTGATCCGAACCTTTTGTGATAAGAGTTGGACAGACAATCCCTAGGATGCATTCTCCTCTCTGGGGAGAGTCTCTTGCTCTCCTTGCAGAATGGCTGCCCCTTTGGTGACCCAAGGGGTTAGGGAGTCAGTCCACAAGAAACTCTCTGGGTCCTGCTTTTATCTTTCTTATAATTGATAAAGAAAGGAGCCTTTCGATAGATAGACAGACAGACAGACAGATAGTTAGTTTATTTATAAAGTGCCCCTTCCTGGAGGCTCGGAGTGTTGTACAGTTTCTTTAAAAACAAAATCATCAGAAAAGATTTCCTCAATCACATTACAGAGTACATAAAACCAAGATCATAATATATCTATCTACTACATAAGACAAGACTGCCAATGCAAATATAAAACTTTCAACAATTATATTAAATCATATGCTTGATTAAATAAAAATTGCTTTAGCCCTTTCTTAAAGAAGTCTAACAAGATCTGCCCATGCCCCTGCTAAATCGGTGCCCTACCGCAACATCATGCTAAAATTGGACAGGTTTCACAAAAGTGTTCCACACAGAAAAAGTTACAGCCCTCTTAAAATTACTTAAACCGGGTCCCAAGGACTTCCCATTTTTTTGCAGCTGCCTATGCTCTACCCCCACACTCACTAACGTTATGACGAGATGCTAGGGAGAACACAGGGGTGCATTCCATTAAAATCAATAGGCGGCGGGCTTATGATCTTTTTTAAACCTTATATTGTCCTCTTGGTAATGAAACATGGGCACCGGTCGACTAACAAGACCCTTGTTAGTCGACCATTGCATATGTTCCATTACCACGTGGCCAATATAATGTTTAAAAAAGATCGTAAAACCTCTGCCTATTGATTATAATTGAGCATGCCCCCGCACTCTCCCTAGCATCTCATCATAATGTTAGTGAGCATGGAGGCGGAGCACAGGCGGCTGCAAAAAACTGGGAAGTCCTTGGGACCCAGTTTAAGTAATTTTACGAGGGCTGTAACTTTTTCTGTGTGAATACTTTTGTGAAACCTGCACAATTTCAGCATGCTGTGGCAGCAAGGCACCGATTTAGCAGCGGTAGGGGCAGCACAATATAGCTTGGTGAATCTCTTTAAAGGTTTCCACCAAGGATGCCTCCCTCAAATAGCCTGGCAATGAATTCCATAGGGCTGGTGCAGCAACGGAGAAGGCACTATCTCCTGACTGCCACAGCATAGCCCTGGGAACCACTAGGTGGGATCCCTTGGAGGAATGGAGAGAGCAAGCCGGGCAGTGAGGAACCAGGAGGTCCTGCAGATAGTCTGATCCCTGGCCATGCAGTGCTTTGTAGGTCAGTAATCCAACCTTGAAGGCAATCCTCCACCTTATCGGCAACCAGTGCTGTCCGCAGAGAATGGATGTGATATGATCAAATCTTGATGCACCTGTTAGCCTGGCTGTTGCATTCTACACCAGCTGCAGACAGTGGAGATTGCCTCCAGATAGCCCTAGGTACAAAGCATTGCAGTAGTCCAACCGAGACGTAACAAAGGCATGTATTAGAGTGGCAAGGTCATCAGCTAGTAGCAGGGCCCAGATCCAGACAATGTTCCTAAGATGGTAAAAGCCACTTTAGATAACGTCCGACACCTGAGCATCAAGTGTCAGACCATTCTCAAGGACCACACCCAGATCCCTAACCCAGATAGATGGGGTCAAGGGAACACCTCCCAGTCTCAAATCAGGATCATTCTGCAACCCTTCTCCAACCGTCGATGAGCATGATGCACCACCAATACCTCTGTCTTCTCTTAGTTGAGTCATAGCCAATTTTGAGTCATTCAGCTCTGGATCTCAGCCAGGCAGGTGTTAAACACAGAGGCTGCCATCTGGTTTCCAGGTGCACAGGACAAGTATAGCTGGGTGTCATCAGCATAGCAATGAAAACCCAGACCATACCGCCTGATAATGTCTCCTAGAGGCAGCATGTTCACCGTGAACAGCAGTGGCACAAGGTCGAACCTTGTGGAACTTTACAGCATAGAGGCATTGGGTCTGGCGAGGATAAACCCATCATCACCCTCTTCACTCTACCCATGAGGTAGGACCTAAACCAGCTGATGACTTTGCCAGTTAGTCAGTCAATCCAGTAACACCTCATGGTCCATGGTATCAAATGCCACAGAGAGATCTAGGAGAACAAGGATGGTACACTCTCCCTTATCTCTTGCTATTAGGAAATTGTTCAGCACCTTCACCAGGGCAGTCTCTGTGCTATGTCCAGGTCTAAGTCCAGACTGGAAGTGCTCAAAAGTGGCAGAGGAGGCAAGACGAGTCTCAAGCTAAACAGCCACCACTTTTTCCAAAACTTTCCCTAAAAATGGGAGAGTTGAGGTATGTAGTTGGTGAGACACTCTGGATCCAAGGAGGGTTTCTTCAAAAGGGGGTTTCACCAGGGCCTCTTTCAAGGCCACTGGAAATACCTCACTCCTCAAGGAACACTGGATGATCCCAAGCAGGTCCAAGCAGGCCAACACAACCAACCAGAAGTCGGGTTGATCCAAGGTCTAGATCACAATGGGTTGGTCTCAGCCTCAAGACTATCTCAACTGCCTCATCCACTCCAACTGGATCAAAGTCACACCATACAAGAGGAGTGCCCTAGCATGTCCCTGGTCTGACCCTGCAAGCTCTTTGAGCTGCACTGGAGGAGATCTCAGCCCTGATAGAGAACACTTTGTCAGCAAAGAACAGCGCAAACTCATCACACTTCATGCTTTAACCTGCTCCCCCAGTGCGGAGGCAGGTCAGGTGCAAGAGCCTGTCCACCATATGGAAAAGCTGAGCCAGTCTGTTCCTTGCTGCAGCAATCTCCCTCAACAGAAAATCAACCTTTTTCTGAGAGATTGCCCTTTGATAGTCACCATAATGTGACCTCAAAGCCAATTTGTCCTCTATCAGCGCCGACCTCCTCTAATGCCGCTCCAACCTCTGACCTTTTATTTTTAACTCCCTGAACTCCTTATCAAACCAAAGGGGCCTCCAGCAAGTAGATAAGGGCTGGACATGGACAGGTGCAATAGAGTCGAAGGTGGCAGTAACAGCCCTAATATAGGCTGCCACTGTCTCCTCCCTACCCATAGCGCACCAAGTTTCCAGACTTGATAGGTCCAGCACCGCCTGTAGTCCTGTTGGGGACAATCCCTGCAAAGGGCATACCAGACCATCTCCACAGAGGACAGACCCTCAGGGGGAGCCCCGAACATGAACCTCACAGTGCTGTGATCTGACCAAACGACCAGATCAATCATGAGGTCATCCATCTCAAGACCCAGTGTGAACACCAGGTCCAATGTGTGCCCGTCCGAGTGGGTCACTGAGGTAACAACCTGCTACAGGCCCTGAGCTTCCATGCTCTGGAGGAGGTCATGACCAAATGACGAGAGTTCATCATTGACACAAGTGGTAGCAGGGTGTGGAGATGTTACACCAGGCTCCACCCCTTCTGTTGACAGAGGCATATCACACCATTGGTTGTCACTGCTAGGTTCCATCTCTGCTACCTCAGTTTTTCTCAGTTTGGGAGGATAGGTCTTCCTTAAGTCTGCTTTTCAATGGTCCCTGACCAGCAGCCCTGGAGAGATGTGCAGTTGCATGAGTTTCGGAGCCAAACTCAGCAGCTGGAGAACCAGCTTGCTCCACCAGTCTACCCTAACAAGGACTGCTCCTCCCAGCCTATCAGCCCATTCTCATGGTTAGATCTGTTCGCTACTTGAAGCAGTTAAGTGGTACAAGAGATGGGCAAGTAACAGGAGAAAACTCAAAAAGACAAAAAACTAAAACGAAAAATATGCCCCCATTCATTGCAACCACACTCATTAATTTGAGGGGGTCCAGGTTGCCATTGCATGGTAGTAGTGTACAGCACCATCCATCACAAAGTAGAGTGTTGATGTGAGAACCACAGTGTCTCATCATTGCTCCATCTCCAGATGGATGGAGCTGGTCTCTACTACCTTGCACAGGCAGCCCCCCAACCCCAATCATATAGGATAATGGACTATCCTATGCAAACATATCCAAGTGTTGCAGAATGGAGCATATAATGATCAACTCTAATTTCAGGATATCTGATTTGTATGCTAGCATGACAAGAGGGTGGGGTCACCTCCTGGAAGCACCTTCTCTGCTAATTCAGTGCTCAGTGTGATCACTGCACCTTTTCTCACTACATAGTGAATCAGTGCAGAAAACTCTGTGAAGCAAACACTGACCATAGAGGTAACCTCCCCACCACCAAATGGAGGGCTTACCTTCAGGGCTCCACAGAGCTTCTCTGTTCCTTCAGCCACATCAGAGCCCTTTCATTTGGTCCCACAATAAAATTGCTTTAGAGGAGAACAGGTAGTGTAAGGGGAAGTGGGTATCTTTGTGCTGTCAGTGTCACATATAGGTGGCAGTGTCAAAACTGTGAAAACATGCCCACGGCAGTTGAGATCAGGTGCTGTAAGTTATATGTGGCAGTGCAACATGAATTATGGTATTTACAACAAATGAAATTCATAACCAACCATCTGGGGTTCAGAAGTCGCAGCCTGGATCAATATGTTTTAAGGTGTATGTTAAACAAAACTATTTAACAAGATGGTCCAATTGGAACTGGCCTAGCAGCACTGAGGGTTGAGGAGATGGACACCACACTTTGTACAATGTTGGTGACCTGGGCTTGGGAGTGAACTCAGGTTGTTGGGGGTCGGCCGGGAAGTAGAGCATAGAGCATCCGGAGGCCTGCTCTCCTCTCCTGGGGAGGATGAGCTTTGGATCCCCCAGCATCAGTGACTCCCAGAAGAGGGTGGGGATGCTACAGCCAGGGGACACATCAGTAAGAGGTGGGGAGACAGCAGACATCTGCGGGATGGGTGTAAGAGCACACCCACCTTGCACTGGATGTCATTGCACATCCACATCCCCTGAGGGTCATGTTTGTGGTCACAAAAGCAAGGAAAAACCCAGGCATCTGGGAGGACAATGCTGAGACACAGCAACCCCATGCCCACTGCCAGATCCTGCCCAGCCAGGTCCTTGATATCCTCCAGCCTCACTCTGCCTGCGGATTTGATTGTAAGGAGCACCAAGGTAAGTGGTTGGTGGCCCCACCTTGGGAGGTACAAGCCGGGGGGTCTAAGCTGGGCAGAATGTAGACCTTGAACCGGGGGTCTCAAGTGGGTGGGAGAAGCTGCTAGCGCTATACCCTGGGGCTGGTGACCAGAGGAAAGAAAGTTAGAAAAAAAAAAAAGATGATCCAATTGTTGATTAAGTTTCACAGGGATAGTTAGTATTTGTTAATCATATACATTTAGTAATGTGCATACAATTATTTTGGTTTTATAAACATATTGACATTGAATGTGTCTGTGGAAAATTAATGGTAGACTTGCATATTCTGCTCTATTTTCCTTTCCTATTAGTACACCCTAAATCCTATTTATTCATTCATATGTTTCCCTCCCTCCTCCCTTTCCTCTACCTATTATACACATGTGTCTATACCATGCATGCTTGAAGCCCCCCCCGCTCCCGTCGTCACCCCCACCAGCTCTTCTGGCAGGCTGTTCTATGCGCCCACCAACCTTTCTGTGAAGAAATGTCTTCTCACATCCCTCTTAAAATTTACCCCCTCAACTTTCATGGCATGTCCCCTTATTCTGATACTACTCCTCCTCCTCCTGTGAAAGAAACTCCCTTCCTGCACAATGGTCACCCCCACGAGGTACCTATAGGTCTCTATCATGTCCCCTATCGCTCTTCTTTTCTCCAATTAGTACGTGCTGTGAACCCTCAGTCTCTCATCATATGGGTTTGCATGTAACTCCCATATCATTTTGGTATATCTCACCTGGACCAATTCCACCTTGTCAACATCATAGAAACATAGACACACAGAAAGACAGAATCTGACAGTAGCCAAGGACCGTTTGGCCCACCCAGTCTGCCTATTTTTCCTACCTACAGTGTCACCACAGCCCCTACTTGATCTCCATCTCTTCTCCCACCTTTATTTCCACTAGGATTCTCTTATGCCTATCCTATACATTTGTGAACTCCACCACTGTTTATGCCCCCACCACCTCCACTGGAATACTGTTCCAGGTATCCACCATTCTTTCTGTGATGAAGTGCCAGTCAAACTTTATTTGAAGTGTTAGTTTCAATGTAACTGCAGGGTAGGCAATCACTAATTACATGCAACAGAGGTAATTACATTGTAATTACATGTTTCTTGCATGTAACTACATTGCAACTGCAATGCAGTTACAGTGTACTTAGAGAAACTTAAAATGTTACCAAAGTGCTTCCTCACATCTCTCCTGAATCTGACCCCTCCAGCTTCATTGCATGTTCCCTTGTTCTTGAGCATCTTTTTTCTGAAAAACCTTCCCCTCCTGTACCTTATTTACTCCCATGAGGTATTAAAGACTCTTATCATATCCAACCTCTCCCACCTCTTTTTCAGAGTGTACATATTGAGGTCCTTTAGTTTTTCCTCATAGGGCTTTTGACGCAGACCCTGCATCATTTTAGCTGGCTTCCTCTGGACAACCTCCTTTCTGTCTCTGTCCTTCCGGAGATGTGGTCTCCAGAACTGGACACAGTACTCTAGGTGGTGTCGCACTAGTGATCTATACATAGCCAACACTACCTCCCTCTTTCTGCTGGAGAAACCTCTCCCTATGTACCCCAGCATTCCACTAGCTCTCCTAACTGCCTTGCCGCACTGCCTGGCCACCTTTAAGTCATCACATATGATTACCTCAGGTCTCTT
This sequence comes from Neoceratodus forsteri, assembly GCA_016271365.2. NCBI lineage: Eukaryota > Metazoa > Chordata > Ceratodontiformes > Ceratodontidae > Neoceratodus > Neoceratodus forsteri. The sequence continues at coordinate 161,186,844 of CM057456.1, read as the reverse complement.
TCATGTTTGGTGGTTTTCACTACCTCTCCACCCATTCTGTACTTCACCCCTGGGTTTCTGTGCCCTAAGTGCATAATTTTGCACTTTTGTGTATTGAAACCCAGCCTCCACATCCTTGACCATGCCTCAATATTCTCAGGTCTCTGCTCATTCTTTCCACCCCCCCCCCCAAAGTGTCCACCCTATTGCAGATGTTGGTGTCATTCACAAAGAGGCAGATCTTCCCTTCCAGCTCTTCTGCAATGTCACTTATAAAGACATTAAAGAGGACTGGTCCCAGTACTGATCCCTGACACACACTGCTGGTCACCCTCCCTTCTTCAGAGTGAACTCCATTTACTACCACCCTGTGTTGCCTATTCCCTAACCAATTTATTGCCCAGTTTACCACTTTTGGACCCACCCCTAAGTTGCCCAGCATAGAAACATAGAAACATAGAATTTGACAGCAGATAAGGACTGCTTGGCCCACCCAGTCTGCCCATTTCCCTACCTAATGGATAAGCTGCAGATCCTAGTTAACCAGCAGTCTACTTCTTTCTACCCCCACCCCCTAGAATTGCCTTATGGCTGTCCCATGCATGCTTGAATTCAACCACTGTTTTTGACTCCACAACCTCCTCCGGAAGGTCGTTCCATGCATCCACAACCCTCTCTGTGAAAAAATACTTCCTTACATTACCTCTGAGCCACCTCCCCCATCTTCAAATTGTGCCCCCTTGTTCTTGCACACCTCTTTTTTGAAAGATGTTACCCTCTTGGACTTTGTTGATTCCCTTGAGGTACCTGAAAGTTTCTATCATGTCCCCCCTCTCCCTCCTTTCCTTGAGGCTATACATATATAAGCTCCTTTAGTCTCTGTCTTCATATGTCTTCCGGTGCAGACCCTGCACCATTTTAGTTGCCCTCCTCTGGACTGCTTCCATCTTGTCTGTGTCCTTGCGGAGACTGGGTCTCCAGAACTGCACACAGTACTCCAGATGGGGTCTCACCAGCTGGCTGTACAAAGGGATAACAACTTCCTGTTTGTTTTCTACTGGTGATGCCTCTTCCTATGCATCCCAGTATCCCCCCAGCCCTCCTTACTGCTCTCTCACATTGCTTGCCCACCTTTCAGTCATCTGATATGACTACCCCCAGGTCCCTTTCCATTTTTGTTGTGTTAGTATCTCACCCCCCGCTGTGTACTCTTCCCCTGGGTTTTTGTTTCCCAGGTGCATTACCTTGCACTTCTTAGCATTAAATCTAAGCTGCCATACATTTTACCATTCCTCTAACCTTGCCAAGTCCCTTCTCATCCTTTCCACCCCACCTTGTGCATCAACTCTGTTGCAGATCTTTGTGTCATCTGGAAAGAGACATACTTTTCCTTCCAGTCCTTCTGCAATTTCACTTACAAAGACATTGAAGAGCACCGGTCCTAATACTGAACCCTGCAGTACCCCACTAGTAACCCCCCTTTCTTCAGAGTGGACTCCTATGTGGAATGGTGTTGAAAGCCTTACTGAAATCTTAGTAGGCCACATCCACTGCTCCATCCTGATCTAACTCCCTGGTCACCCAGTCAAGGAAATCTATCAAATCTATCAGATTTGTTTAACATAGCTTCCTCCCATGAATCCATGCTGCCTTGGGTCTTGTAACCTGTTGGATTCTAAGTATTCCACAATCCTTTCCTAAACCAGTGATTCCATTAACTTTTCCAACACCAATGTCAGGCTGACTGGCCTATAGTTGTCAGCCTCCACCCTGCTACCACTTCTGTAAAGTGGGACTACATCTGCCCTCCTTGTAGATATGGGGCATCCAGAACTGGACACATTATTCTATATGGGGTCTCACTAATGAGCAATACAGTGGCATCATCCAATCCCTTCTCATGCTAAAAATCCCATCCCTATGCACCCTAGCACCCAATCAGCATAGCCTACTGCCTTTTCACACTGCCATGCCACCTCAAGATCATCAGAAATGATTAACATAAAGTCTCTTTCTCTCTTGGAGACTGCATGTACCTCCTCCTCCCCATCTTATACACAGCATCTGTGTTTCCCTCACCCCAAGTGCATGACTTTGCATTTTTTGGCATTGAAATCCAGCTGTCACAAGACAGACCACTGCTCTAGTTTCCCCAGATTCATCTGCATTCTCCCCATCCTTTCTTCACTGTCCGCCATGTTACAGATTTTTGTGTCATCTGCTAAAAGACACACTTCCCTCTCCAGTTCCTCAGCAATGTCACTTACGAAGACATTGAAGATGTCATAGTACTGATCCCTGTGGCACCCCACTAGACACTGTTCTGTCACCAGCATGTCTGCTGTTTACCACCACCCTCTGCCACCTGTCATTCAACCATGACAGAGCTACCAGAGTACTGCTGGCAATGTAAACAGTTCCCGTGTTTGGGGGGAGAGGGGATAATGTGGCAGTTGATTTGAGTATTCAATCAATCAATCAATTTTTATTTATTTAAGGGGCCTTTCTCAAACCAAGGCGCCTTTACAAATGACATAAAACAATAAATATTTAAAACAGGATTTAAGCAAGATTAAAATTAAATAATTAACAGTCATTAAAAGCTTTGTTAAAAAGGTAGGTTTTCTGAGCTACGTTAAAGCTCTGGACAGTCGGGCAATTTCGTACCTGACGAGGCAGAGAATTCCACAGGGTCAGGGCCATAAAACTAAAAGATCTTGCCCCTGAAGTTTTTAAGCAGACCCTGGGAATCTCTAGCAATACCTCGACAGTGGATCGGAGTGGGCGGGAGGGACAGTAGGGATGCAGGAGATCTTTCAGGTAAGCAGGTCCCTGATCATATAGGGCATTATAGGTCAGCAAGCAGACCTTGAAGGTGATTCGCCAACAAGGTAAGTAAGCTAAAATATTTTTTTCTGTTATGTTTTTCTTTTTACTATCGTGCTCATTTAACATTCCTGAGTTTTAAAATGAACGCCAGCCACTCAAAGAGTTTACTCTAAACCAAGATAAAAGATAACATGCAGAACTTATGGTTTTGCATAAATAAGCAAACATAGTTGGTAAACCAAACAAAACAAATTTTCTTTAAAAATTGCGAGTATAATAAATTTTTACAGAGCAGTATTTGTGGATCTGTTTATTCATACAACAGTATTGAGATACTACTGGGCATCTGTTTACCAATAATCCAACTTCCTGGTACAGAAAGTCAGCAACTATGCCTCGGAGTGACATCACACACATAAAGTTTGGTTTAACTACTGCCAGTGAACACAGAGACATACCTTAATGCCTAAAAAAAGATTTGCATAGTCTGGGAAAATGTTGTATATATGAATAAATCTTGCTTTTTCCATTAGAGGGCACTTGTATTATTGTTGTCATATAAGGACAAAAGTCCTTACTAACAGTACACAGGAAACTCTCTTCCCATTTTATAATGCATAGATAACATATGCTTATTATAGGTAATATAATACAAACTAATCTCACATGCTGTAAAATCATATCTTATCAGAGCACTTTGCCATTCGTTCAGTTTGAGTTCATGAGCCACTAGCTGATACCACAGTAGATAAGTAAAGTACATAGTAGATAAGCGCACTATCACCTATTATTAAAACTGTGCCAAATAAAATGTAATTGACGTAAATGTTAATTTGTACTACATGCCAGAAAACAGACTCGTTAAAATTTCTGATTAACTTCTATTGTTCGTCTTCTTTCAGTATTATGGTATATTTATTCTCAGTGTTGGCTACAGTATATTATGGAAAATGGTAGGAACTGCATCATGTTTCTGTCGTTTCTGGTCTGGCTTGTGCCCTGTGCTTTGAAGAAAGGTCATATCTAAACTAAACTGGTTGTTATCGAAATGATCCGAGCATAGCACATAGTGATCAGCTGCTTGCATCCATACCTATTCACAGCCAATACCCACTCTTGTCTCCTTTCTTTATTCTGAAGAAATTTACAGAAACCTTTCCCGAAGTTGATTGAATTACTGCACCCAACTACACAGCAGCATTGCATTGTTAGTTTTACAAAAATGCTAGAAATTTTAAAAAAATTAAGTTAGCTGTTATTGCATCTGTTGTTGCTAACAAATCATTATACTAATTATTTACAGACAATATGAATATAAAACTAAAATATGTATATCTGACACTGTAACATAATGCTGACATGCCTACGTGCTGTATAGAGTAGCAGCCCACAAAGCAACAGAGTTATGTACCCTAAATGGCATGCTACTGAATACTGAATATCAAAAGTGCTAAATTTCAGTTGTAATATACATTTGCAAAAAGGGTACATCTTCATTTTTATGTTGCTTGCACGCATGTGCAAGAAACATAGTGCCATCATCCGAGTTTTCAGAGGTGTGGCAGCCCTCTTCCAATTCAGTCAGTGTGTTTGCAGGCACGGCCCCAGTTCTCCAATGCCTGATGGAGCTGTCTATGACAGCTAAAAAATGCAGTGGAGTACAGTTGAAAGGGGGAGCTACGCTTCAGTGAGCAGCGATAAGATGTCGCCTGCTCATGAGCGCTCCCCCTACACACACACACTGCTGTGCTCGCTCCCCCCACACTATATAGCCGACGGGGGTGCCCAATCCCCATCGGCAGTGCTTTGCCCCCAAACAGAGTTCACATGCCATGCTGGGTGCCCACCCCAGCATGGCAACTCATCGTATAGCTGACGGGGTGCCCACTACCCATCAGCCCACTGTCCCCCCCAGTACACGGTGCCACGCTGGGAGCCCACCCCAGCGTGGCAAAGCTTGTTATGGCTGATGGGTGTGCCCAATCCCCCATCAACTCCAGCCCCCCAAACAGTTTTTCCAGCTGCCACACAGATAGCCCAACCTAGCATGGCAAACGTCCCGCGTTGTCTTTTAAAACAAAAGAAACCCTATAAAGAAAAAAACGGTCCCTCGCAGTCTCCCTGCCCCCCACAACCCACACCCACCCACTGCGCACCCTGCCTTCCCACACTCCCCCTCACCCCATACTTACCTCCGGAGTCTGGCACAACAATCTTTGGTGGACCGGGAACACGTCTGCACTCTTCAAAGCCGACCACGAACTGAGGAAATGCCGGTAAGCTGTATAATGGGATAGATAGGGTTTTTTCAACTTTGTTGCATATCTCAGGCATTTTTGGGAATTTTTGCACCAAATTTTCCAACATGGGGTTTTTGGGACCCCTCCTCATGAATGCTTGAACTGTCATGGCATTACTTGGGCCCGAAGGGTGATTTTGCAGTCACTGCATGAAATCACCTTGCCACACTGATTAATGAAACAACACTGCCAGTATTCATAAGGTGGGCTCTCAAAAAGCCTATGTTGAAAATTTGGTGGAAAAATTCCTTAAAATGACCGTTTTACGAGCATGCGTTGCGCACTTCCTATACACACTCGTAAGTTTGCAAATTTTCAATATTTTCACTCCAGATTTTAAACATTATCATTTTACCACACCTTCTTATGAGCAGTACAGCTGTCATTTTTCACATCTTGCCCAAAATGTGTTTCCGCCCATATAGTGCACAATGGCACAGTCAGTGTGCGAAATCACTGTATGGGACACATTAAGAAAATCACAGTGACACTGTTCATGAGCAGTGGTCTTAAAATGGTTATGTTGAAAATTTGGTGACAAAATTCCTAAAAATGACTGTTTTACGAGCCTGCGTTGCGCGTTTCCTACGCATGCTCGTAAGTTCGCTAATTTTAAATATTTTCACCCCAGATTTCCAACATTTCCATTTTACCACACCTCCTTATGAGCAGTACAGCTGTCATTTTTCACATCTCACCCAAAATGTGTTTCCGGCCATCTAGCGCACAATGGCGCAGTCGGTGTGCGAAATCAATGTATGGGACACATTAAGAAAAACACAGTGACACCATTCATGAGCAGATGTCTTAAAATGACTATGTTGAAAATTTGGTCACAAACTTCCTAAAAATGACTGTTTCACGAGCGTGAGGCATGCAGTTCCTACGCACGCTCGGAAGTTTGAAAATTGTCAATATTTGCACTCCACTGACTTCCAAATACCTACACAGCACATACAAGCAAGCAACATTCAGCATTGACAGATGCTTGTTGTACATTACTGTAATGACTGTGTTACATTCGGACTGACAATGCTGAATGAATACCTGTAACATATAAAGGCAGAACATTTTCGTTTGTTACTTTACCAATGGAATGGTTGTCAGAGATGACTTTTTTTATTAGCATGGATAGGGACATGGTTTTATGGGGTGAAGGAACACCATAAGATCCATTATATCAAAACATGATCAACAGCAGTGACTGCGAAATTAGAGAGTGAATGTGTGAAGAGAGGAGGGGAGACAAATGGATGTCTGGTATAGTGCAGTTTCACCCTACTGTGTTATTAACAAGCATGGTATAAGAGAAGATACTGTGCGTGTGTGTGTATGCGCATGCGCATACGTGCATGTGCAGGTGTTGGTTGTGTGTGTGCGTGCGTGCGCGCGCGTGCATGTGCTGGTGGTGTTTTATAGTGAGTGTGTGGGGGGATGAGGTTGAACAACACCATTATTTAATATGGAGACAGTTTTATCAATTTGAAATAGCACAATAATTTATAATACAGATGGTGAAAATGTTCAAATCAAAATGAAGTCACAAGAAATGTTTAGTCACCATTAGAGCTATAACACAACATATGAATACAGAATTAGATACAAAATACATAACCAGGTGAATGCACACCTGTATAGACTGTCAAGAATATGAACAAATAAGTTAGGCACCAATTGCTTTATCGTAGCGCTAATGGTGAAAACCAATCTGCATTCATTCAACTAGTTGTGATTCACAGCTTTGTCATTCACTTCATCTAACTATTCAGGTTTCATAAATTGTGCCTCTGCAGTATCTTATGCACTGCTAAGTGAGGTGAAAGGAGGAAGTAAGTGGTGTATGTGGATGGTTGTTATGGATCAACATCAAAGAGGTATTTAAATAGTTAAGGTGATTTATTAATGGCAGATCTAACTATTGATACTATATGATGTGAATGTGTATGGAGGTAGTTGGGAGAAGATGGGTCGTGCAACAACCTACAATTTCAGAAAAATTAATGAGTAAAAATTGCATAACGATACTGCAGAATTCTATTGCTAGAAGGCAAACTTCTTTGTATGGCTGATTGGACCACATGCACTGTCTATTCGCTAATAATGCATAGCTTTCTACAGTCATGTATCTGACCCACAACCCAGGCTAGCAGCTATTTAGTTTTGATGACCATTATGTACATCTATCTGTGGACTGGGAAGAATAGTGGGGGGAAGAATCTATGCACATCTGTGTGGAAGGGTGGATGTGCTATTTGTAAAATTCTATAAAATTACATGAAAAGAATCAACCCGCCTGAGGGGTACAGCCAAGGCTCCATGGGGGATCGCTTCCAGGCTCCAGGTAGGTGGAGAATAGGGGCAGACATCATAGGTGACTCCCGATGGTGCGGGGCCCAGGGAGCAGGGGGGAGTATAAACAGAAAGTTAAAAAAAAAAGTGAAAAGAATAAACACTGTCTTCACTGACTTTGATGGTACAATGTGTGAGTTTGGATTTGAATGGGGGTGGAATGATGTCACTAACGTTATGCGATAACCTATGAAATTAAAAAGGTAAATAAATGAATAACCACCATGAATCTTATCACTATAAAACAGGGAGCTAAACGCTATGCTACTTGTGTGGTTAACATGGCTATAAAAATCATACCATACACCTGATGCAGATCACTGTATTCAGTAATCTTTCAGTTTTAACACTGCAGTTAGGTATTTCTGTCTATTAAATATTATGGAAAACGTGTGGGCCCTGGTCACTGAGTGTGAAATCCTCAATTATCTTGTAAAACATAAGATGTTGTTAACTAGGAGAAACACTAAGAGACTTCTGTAGGATGCAATGCCAGTCTGCCACATCTGTCTCATACTCACACAGTCTAGCTCAAAGTCCTTGTCAGTATACGCTGTTACTTTTGCAGACTGTGCAGATAAGCGTTACTTTTGCATACCGTGTCTCTATGTATGTGTGCACAAGGGCAAGTTGACTTAAAGTTGAATCACTTCAAACACTGGTTTCGTTTAGGACAGATAAGAGGAAAGTATCTGCTGATGTTGTGATTGTCTTTAATGTTTGAGGGAGAACAGGAGCCAAGACCCATTGGAAGTTCAGAGCTTGCTCATATCATACAGGCAAGGCAAAGTCCCTAGTGTAGCTCCATAATCAAACTGAACACAGCCTCGATGGGAAATCAGAGTGTAAGGGCTTCCATGTCAGTCGATGGAACTTCAAACCCCACTGAATGCTTTCCATCTGAGCACAAAAGAAGGAGGAAAGGCAGGTAATAACTGCAGTCTCACCCTTCATACTCATGCTTTGAAAGGCTGTGGTTATAGCAGAACTTCGAATGGGAGAGAGATATTGCAAAATCATCAGGCACTATGGGCAAAGTGCTACACAAAAAATAGTGTAGGCAACAGAGAAGCAGCTTTATTTTTTTAGGGGGTGTGGGTATTTGACGGCCTCATATTTTACATCTGTATGTAACAGCCCTTTGACTCACCTAGGTGGCACCAGGGCCCTTGGGGCAACTCAGGACACACCTCCGAGGGGTCGGCCTGGGTTCCACAGTGGTAGCAAATGTGGCATGGTGCCTCCACCTGGGGGAAATGACAGGGAATACCTGTGGATAAAAAACAGGTTATCACTACCCAGGAAAATAAGTAAGCTGCCCCTTCTTAATACTTTTTCCCTACACAATAACAGTTTCCCACACAGTAGTAACCCCCAATCCCAACAGCACTATTCCAATAATATGATGACAGAGGATAAAATGCAAACAGTGAACTTATTTAGTTGGGGAGGGGGAAACAAGGAGGAGAATGACAAATACTACAACACTGTAGCTAGAAAATAACTTTCCCAATAGCAATCCCTCTTCCCACCACTGGGTACACACAGAACATCCCTGTACGGTGGGTACCTTACCAGTTGGTGATACAGGCCTTGGGTCTTTCGTCGGGGCCCAAATAAAACACTGAACACACTTTCAAACTTAAAATCTTGGTTTTGCCAAACTTTGACATTACACAGAATCCTGTTTGGAAATTACCCCCTGAATCCTAACTTGCAAACTAACTAATAGACTCCCCAGAACCACAGCTCGGGGTACTCATGGTTTTTGCAGTTCACACAGGTGGTGTGCAGCTGGCTCATTTGCACAGTGCCGTGGTGGGTCTCTGTTGGTGGTGCACCACAGGCTGAAGGCCTTGAAGCTGGACAAAAATTGAGGCGTGCAGTCTCTCAGAACAGTGGTAGCGCTACCACTCGTGATGCCGGCGACCCGGGTTCGGTGAAAACTTGGGTCATCAGGGGCCAGTTGGGGGGAGGAGAATAGAGCATCCATCATATCACTCACCTCCTCTGGAGAGGGAGGGCAGTCATCCCTGCTGCAATACCGTCACCTGGGTAACCACAGGTGAAGGTGCAGCTCGGGGATGCCATGGGTGGGGAGGACATCAGCTGTGTTCTGGGATGGCTGTCATGTTGTGACGTGCTTCCTTTGGAACTCCTAGAGTGCCAATGTCCTCTGGGCCAGCAGAAACACAGGAAATACCCCCACAGCCAAACCTGGAGATGGCCGCTGGCATGTAGCCCATACATGCCAGATGATCCCTGGAGAGGCACCTGACAAAGGCACAGACAGGTGGGGGGGGAGTGGTAAGGGGTGACTGCTCTCCCTCTCCCCACTGAGGGTCAAACCAAGGCAGCCTGGAGGTGGCCCCAGGGAAGAGGTCTGGCTGCAGCCAAGCATTGATGCCTAGGAGAGCCTGAGGGAAGGTAAGACTGTGGGAGAAGGGGGAGTAAACAACAAATTAAAAAAAAAAATTGAGGCGTGATGATCTTCACCTGCCTGGCCTTGCCAGCTTCACCAATGGACCTTTATAGACATACTTCTCTCAGGCAGGCCTGTTCACATCCTTCTATACCGGGGGGGGTCTTCTTTTTGGGTCCACAGAACAAGAATTGATGATGGTCCCCAAACCTCGCTGTTTCATCTCTGATCAACCTACAGGACCACGCAGGGCGGCTGGGCTTACACAGTCTCTAACTCACAGCCCCTCCCTTAGGAGATGTCTCCACACACAGTGCTGAGTCCTGTCACAAATGCTTGCCACTGCACTTACAGTCTCTCCTCTGGCCAAATGTTCCCTTCACAGGAACAGTTTATCTGTCAAGGGGGCACAGTAGCTCAGTCAGTATCAGCAGTCCAACTATTTTTCCAGTTTAAAAATACTGTCCAACTGCTGGGGCCGCTTGTGAGTAAGTTTCCACTTTCACCAAATAACACAGCAGCTATTTCTCCTGCACACAACTTAGTATTTTTTTCTTTAGAGTTGAGGTCCAGAAGCAGCCAGGCAAAACTTCCGAGAATTTTGCTCTGGAGCCCACACAGTCTCTCTCTCCTTACAGCCACATTGCAGCTCCTCTCAATGACTCTTCCTTTCTGGCAGCAAAACAGTTCTATTTTTAATCTCCCAACAGCCCCCCTGTGATTGGCTGCCACTTCCCAGGTGATCTCAATGCTGGCTCTTTATTTTACCCAGCAGCCCCCGTTCTGTAGTTTTTTTTTATGGAGGCTGCCATTTTGTCTCTCTTAGGGCTCCCTACAGTCCAGCCCTGATTTATTTAATTGAGCCCTCTAACAGGGTTAAACTATGTCTCCCTATTGACTGGAGGCCTTGCAGTCACTATTTCTTTAGATCCCCGGCTCCTCTGCTCTTCCTATAGCCTGGGGTATATATTTTTTTATGAATAGCCGCATAGTCTAACTGAAATTTGGAGCGCAGTTCCTTTAAATTTTAGTTCTGGCAGTCTCCCATGCTCAGTAGGGGCACAGTCGCCATTTTGCTTATTTACTTTTGTGGTCCCGGCTTTTCTGGCCACACTGGAACCATTCCAGGAATCAAAATGCCACAGACGCAGAGACATGGATCAGACCTTAACCCCATTCTGTTCCTGGGCAGAGGTCCCAAAATTTTGGCGGCAGCCACCGAAGAGCAACAGCAGGGCCAATATAGCGTAAGCCACACCACAGCCACTTTGGGGACACACCAGGAGGACAGAGGCTGTACTCTTCACCAGGTAAGCCCATTTAGGGGCTTACATGTATAATTACAAAGACCATAACCAACTATTTTGGGCTTTATTTCAATTTACACAGTTCAAAATTTGGAGGTACATACTATTTTGGCAACTATGATGTTCTCAAAAACTACTTTATTTTTAAAAAGTTTCACCAGGAAGGGCACACTGAATAACAAGTTGCTAGTTTCACGGTGCATCCTTGGGGAGAGGGGAGAGGAAGGTATACAGCCATACATACAATAAAAAATTTCTTTTTTTTTACAGAGTGTCAATTCAATGCATCAGGGTTAGGAATACCCAAGTAATATACATATTATACATAAGAAGTGCAAATACAGATCACAAACAGCAATAGTGCAGAGACTATTGTAGGGGAGATCAGGGCTTAGAGCTAAGTGTACAGTGAGTCAAGGGAGGATGACAGAAAATCTGGTAGCTGGGGTGGGTGGCAGAAGGAGTGGGGGAAGGAAGGGAAGGAGAAAGCATAAGGTACTGAGGGAGTGAACCAGGGGGATGGAGATGCAAAGAATTTGATAAGGTAATTGATGAGGGAGGTACAGGTGAGAAATTAAATAAGGGGGAGTAGCAGGGGTTACACACAGGTACAGTTCACCGAGAAGAAGTTGTGCAGAGCAGATGAGATGGAGTAAGGGGAGGAAGAATGCTGAATTTGATGGGGAAGGGCATTCCATAACTTAGGGAGGTGATGAGAGAAGACCATCTGTCCAATCACAGTTGAGCGGCAGGGGATTATCAGTAGACGGGAGTCATAAGAGTGGAGGGAGTGGGCTGGAGTGGGAAGGATAGTGAAGGAAGTGGAAATGTGGGGGGAGTGTGCAAACCAAAATTTGGACACAAATTTGGCGCAGTGAGGTGGCGATGCTTTTTAGTGAGGGAATGCCAGGTGACGTCCATAAGGATGATGAAGTCTTCGAGGCGCTGCCCTGGCCAGGGATTGATGAGGCGTTGTCTTTTGATGTCCTGTCCTGAATCTGCTGACCCTTGGTCCACTGGCTGTGCTCCACTGCACCTGTGGTCTTCTCCAGTCCTCAAACATTTAACAATAAAATAACAAACTCTTTGAGGTGTCTTGGCAGTTAACTGAAAAAATAAATGGACTTTCTCTCACTCCTCCTTGGCTGGACTGTCAAGATCCAACAGCTCTGTAAAGAAATTTATCTGACTAACTTTTCCTGTCTAATTACTTTTTCTACTTGCCAGTGATAACCACCGAACTGACTAACCTGTCACTTTAAACTTTCTCTATTTTTTTCCTTTCTTCAGGTAGGAGTTGCCTGTGGCACAGCCCTCCCATAGCATTCCTGTCAGCTTCATGATGAGGAGAGAAAGAACTCCCAAGCTACTCTTTCTCAGACCTTTAGCCCACCCTACTCAACACCTGACTGGTGCTTTGTGTTACCAAGGCCTCTGGCGGCCAATCAGGAGAGTTCTTGAGCCCCCCCCGAAGTGGGAATGTCTCAAGCTGGCTCCCCCCGACTGCTGTCTTGCTCATTTTGAAGCCCTTTGTTTATCCTCTTCCTGAGGTAACTTTGTTAACATGTGGTGTGGGTAGATAGGGTTGGCAATTCCCTTAATCCCCCATCTCACACCTTTGCAATTTAATAATTCATTTAACTGTCGGGAGCTGCTGAAGGTAGCCCCCCCACTTCACTTTCCTTTACTATCTGGCTGATCCTAACTCCTGTTGCTGATGTCAGGATGCCCTAACGATGTCCGTGCCAGCCAGCATGCTCCATAACAACATGGCCTGCCTGGCTCCCATCCGGGTAGCAAGTTTCATGCTCCTCTGGGCTTTGCTGCTGTCTGCTCCTGCTTAGTTGTGGGCTCTTGTGGCCCAGTTGCTTTCTCTGTTCTGTCCATCCCCCATTCACATTTTACAGCCTCCTTGGGGCTTGCATACAGCCATGGTACGGTTCTTTAATTATTTCTCCCCTCACGGAGCACTCCATCCTTGCCTGCTTCCCTTGCAAACATTTAATTAAAATGTAAGCCCACTGGCCATTCATTTAAGCTGCAGTGCAGCTTTCACTGTGCAGCACCCACTGCTCTGTCTCCTCGCTCCTCTGAACTCCCTCCCCCAGGCTTCTACATTAGCCTTAGTGCGGCTTTACTTACTGGTGGCTCCTGCTGCCCGGGGCACTCTGTCTCCCTGCTCCACTAATGCTGCGAGACTAGCTTCACCGAATAGCAATTCCTTGCTGCATTTAAAGCCCCTGTTCTCCCCCAGGCTGCCTCTTGAGCCCCTTAGGGCATAAACTAATCTGCCGGAGTGGAGATTCGAGAAGGTGAGAGGAGGCGCTTCATCCCATGCTTCCTCACCTTCCGGTGACTCCATCCTGCTTCTCTTTTCCCACCCATGCGGGGTAGGCCACAGCCTAAGCTCCATATGGGCTGGGAGTTTCAGTGCCTGAAGGCACTTTCACTTAAGAGTGGACGCACTTGAGGCAGACTGTGCTGCAGCCCCAACTTGTCCTCTTGCTGCCTCCATCACAACAATGCCCACAGCATAAAAGGGCTCGGGGAGTCCCCACTACATCCCAGGGAAAGGTTATTGATTTATTTAAAAGAATGCTAGCCTCATTGCCTCGGGAGCTAGCCCACTAGACCACAAGGGCAATTTTTTTTACCTAATGGTGCCCCTCAGGGCACATCCTAACCCACAAGATCACCAGTGACTCTTTATACAAAAGGGCTACTAGCCCCACACTAGCCATCACTAGCTATCTGGGCTACCAAATAAATTACTGACCACTCTGCCACCATTATGGGCAAAGGGATCTTAGCTGAGCCCTCCTTTCCCCAAAACTCACTCCCTTGTTTTCTCTATTTCGTCTCTTTAACTGGTTTTTACCCCAGCTAACCTAACCTCTCTTTTATTTTGCAGGTCTGACAAGATGAGGACTACTACCTTCATCAGATAAGTATACTTTTATTTCTATACTGGCCCTTCTGCCCTTTTGAACCCCTAAGAGCTGTGGATCCTCTGTGACCCCTTTTCTATTTTTTATTCTACAGGTACAGTAGTGTCAAGACCTCTCCCCAGGACTACCCCTTGGTACCCTGCACTCAGGTAAGTCCCTCTATTATACATTATTTTGGTGGGTTGGCTGTAACGAGGCAGCCATGCCTGTTACCCAGTGTTGTTCAAGAATGCAGACATTCAACCACTCTTTCATTATATACAATGATCTTAATAAAGATTGAGGGAAGGTGGGATCCTGAGTTAAGATACACACAAAAAACATTTACATCTCAAAAAAAAAAAATTACAGGTCAGTGCAAGAGATAAAATCATTATTTTCTAGTATCCGACCCACAGCATGTTCAGTTAACCACTCCAGTTTATACAGCCGTTCCAGAGTGCAAGTATTAAAAAGAATTGATCATTAATTAAATATGCACTAATGTTATTATTGCTCGTATATTTTGTGGTTGAATTATGGATGTCAGGGTTCGAAGCATAATAGTTAAATGATTGCATATTATTGAAATGTGAGGTGACAGTACTCAGTATCAAACAAATTGTCATGATGGATTAGTAATCAGTTCACCCCTCAACAAAAGTTGAGTTGTGACTGGAGGATAGCATCTGATAGGTACACTGTGTGCCCAAATCATCTTGTCACAAACAGTACTTTTTTGAATGCACTGGATATGCAAGGATGTGGGGTAAGGTTTTTGAGATAGCAAGAAAACCACAATGAGGTACCAAATTATGATATTCAGACAATGTAGCATACATAGAACATATTCAGTAAAGAGCAGCCGTTTACATAGTTATTCAGACAGAGCACAGGAAATTATTATGTTTTATAGCAGGGTCAGATGGCAGTACCTGGTATCGAACCTAGTGACAATTAATGAGTAAGTGTATTGAACATACAGGTGAACTGTGGGCATGCTATTTAATTGTGCTTGTGCATTCCTCTATGACACACACCCCACCCCATCCCATGAAATAATTTATTTAAATACAATCAGTTTCAAACTATCCTCAGCCATCCACATTCCCCAGAACCTACTACTCACACGCAGTTTCGCAAATTGCTGTACACATCATGGTATGGCATTATTTCTTTCTCTTTACCTGCAGTAATAGAAACAAAAACAGAGTCATAGAAAACTTGCTTTACTGAGTACTTGGCACTGAGTCTCTGAGACTGACTATTTAGAAATATCAGGATGATTACACTGAAGAGTCTGGCTCTATCTGCTTCCTTCCCTTTAAAAACAGAAAATAAACTGTTTGAAATTTTGTGGATAAACAGCTTACAGTATTTGGCTAATTTTACAGGCATACAATTAAAAAAAAAAAAACCTTGCCAACATATCATCTATTGTGCCGTTCGGTCAGTCAGCAACAGGTGTCTGTGATACAGGGGGAGACAAATTGTTGGTACTTGTTCTCAATTCTGTCACCAAGCACAGTAGTCTGACATCACTCCTTCATTTACGTCAGAAACTGACTTGGACTGAACAGCTTCAGGGAAAAAAAATCTCTGAGCTCCTGGTCACACTAAGAGACAATTACAGAGGCACAAATTACCAATTTGACAAATAAAGACACTGTGAGACATATTAATTCATGATAAAATTATTCATTTTTTTATACTGCCATATACAAAACCTGCAAAAAGAAGAACTTTCTTGTTATGTTTGCCAGTGATCTTTAAACATCAAGGGTGGGATTCACAAAAGGGATGCGCCCAGTGCATCCAAGTTTGGTGCTTCCCCAACTTGCGCACAATCACGATTCTGGAAGGGCACTGATGCGCAGCACACCACCCATAATGTTATGCGGTGCATCTGGAGGGGTTGTGCAGGGGGCATGTCTGTGCATATGGGGCACAACCCTATTCATAACCTTCCATGGAGGCGCATCTCTGGAGCAAGTCTGGAGATGCACCCCAATAGATAAGTCTACAACAAGTAGACTTAAGTGGGTGTCCACCCACATGCAGGCTGCCGTACTGCAGACAGCAGCATGGCAGTCTGCCCACCCCGGCAGTCCTGTGTCCCCGTAGTGGAGAAACATTCACCAGGCATCCCTGGTAGTCTAGTGGAACCCCCACCCTTCCCCAGCCTGAACGGATACCGGGTTGCAAACCTCAATGTACCCCTGGTGGTCCAGTGGTCTCCCCCCCCACCCTAAATCCCTGAGGTAACAGACCCAGTAATATCCCTGGTAGTCCAGTGGCGCCCTGCTTCCTGCCCGCATCCCCAGTAATATAAAATTCAATGTGACATAATCCCTGTTAGACTAGTAGAACCCCCGCCGACCGATTGCAAATCGAAGGAGTCCCAAAGTCTCCCTGGTGGTCAGCAGATCCCCACCCCCAGGCACCCCAGCCCCAGGCACCCCAACCCCATCCTGCTCCCCATCCCAGCATGTTCCAATTGTTGGCAGGCAGCTCAACCCACCCATATACCGCTGTGGCTGCCTGCTGGCGGAGCTGCCTGTGAATGACAGCTACTGTACTCCTGGAAGCCCATTGGTGGATACTGTCAACCAGTGGGCTTGCAGTGTGTACTGTACTGTGTCATTCACAACTTTATGAATACCACATTTACTAGACACATTTACACAGGTACTAGACTACCATAGATTATGCCGCATTCACTATCATATTACCGGTGATGCAGGTGGGGGGGTTGGGTTGTCACTGGACCACCAAGATTGTCACCGTGTTCTGTTACTTTGGGGATTCTGACAAGAGGCTGAACCACTGGACCATCAAGGATATTTTGCAATTGCGGTTTGTAAATTGGACAGTGATCGGGCCGGGGAAGGGTGGGAGGTACCACGGGACTACATGGGACTATGTGTGCAGCTCACAGCCCTTGCAGGGCACCCGGCGCATTTTGCTGGGTGCATCCCTGCAAGCTGCATACTAATGAGACCATAATGACATTCAAATGGACTCACTGCACCTTACATGCCTAGTGGCCCCATTTGCGTGTTTGTGGCTGTGAATGGCAACATTGGGCGCAGCACATCTGGAGATGTGCTGCCCCATCAGTTTCCCAGCCTGAACTGGGAGATGCGCCGGTGCTTCTCGGGTTGGGCGCAAATGTGGTATTCACAGAAGGGATGTGCTGGGAGCATGTTCCGGTGCATCTTCTTTGACTACCATAGTTTGGGCACGGTGCATCTCATTTGCACTGGGGTAGCTGAGATGCGCCATGTGCACCTGCTTTGTGAATCCCACCCCAAAAGCTTGACACTCTTAATAAAAAAGCCATGTTGCCCTGGTATCTGTGTCCCTTCCGTTATACAGCTGGGTAAATGGATATGACAATGTAGTTTATCTGTGGGTTTTTTTTTTGGGGGGGGGCGCGCAAAAAGCCTTGTGAAGGGAACAGACTGTAATTTCTTTGACCAAAAGGCCAAAATATAAAATGCTGACTCTCCATTTTGAATTTGAAAATTATACTGCTGGTCACTTGCTATCAAGGGGAACAAGCTGAATTATTTAGTTTTTGTTGTGTGTTTGTTTTATTTTGTTTGTCATTTTTATTATGTTTGTTTTTATTTTATTCAGAAAAGAACTAATATATGTAGACAGTATGGCAAAAGCTGCAAATATCACCTATTTCCTTTCATGTCAAAAAAAGGCCTTCAGCATTTCACATCTAGAAGCTCTATGCTAAAAGGCTGCATGGCCCACTGTACCCCCCAGCTAAGTCCCCATGCTAAAATGTTGCCCTTCCTTCCATATCAGAGGAAGTCATGGCACTCTGAATTGTAGAGATGGAGGAATGGCACAAAAACTAAAGGGAGTGCTAAACACAAAACTAATAATGTGCTATAGTAATAATTTCTGCTGCTGAACAGGGGTTGAGAGGGGGCTCTGCTAGCTAACTAACAACCTCCCCCCATTGATTACCGTGGGACACTCCATTGTGGAAAGACTACAGGGCTGGAGTCTGTTGCAGTCGGAGCAATGAACACATGCTATGGCCCTCCACCAGCTGCCTCCTAAACCAATAGGAGAGCAGCTCACTACTCCAGAAAGTGTCTTTGTTCCTGGCTTGGACTCCTGCATGAAAATGCTGCTAGCCACACAGCAGACACCATTTCTGCTGCTGAACAGGGGTCGAGAGGGGGCTCTGCTGGCTAATTAACCTCCTCCCCCCATGATCACCACGGGATGCTCCATTGTGGGAAGACTACAGGGCTGGACTCTGCTCCAATTGGAGCACAGAACACACGCTATGGCCCTCATCCAGTTGCCTCCTAAATCAGTAAGAATGCAGCTCACTACTTCAGAAAGTGTCTTTGTTCCTGCCTGAAAATGCCACTAGCCATGTGGCAGACACCATTTCTGCTGCTGAACAGGGGTCCCTGCTGGCTAACTAAATCCCCTCTCCCCCCACCGATCGCCGCAGGATGCTCCATTATGGGAAGACTATAGAGCTTGACTCTGCTCCAATCAGAACACAGAACACATGCTAAGGCCCTCCTCCAGCTGTCTCCTTGTACTATCATGAAAACACCTGTGGGTACATATTCCTGACCTCACCAAGTAGTCCTCCGCACTAGCAGTCTGGAGCACAAAGGTCATCACATTGTGAGTGTCAGCTGGCCGTCAGCCCACCATGCTGCCCCAAGTGTCACTCATTGAAGCTACAACATCACAGACTACCGCTCATGTATGGTCCCTTATTGCCTACAGCTGGATGCTGTGTAAGGGAGCAAGCTAATCCACCAATGTTAGTCAAAACTGCAGACCAATGTATTGTCATGTTGAATCTACTGTTGGGGGGGCAGTAGTCCTGTTTTTCTGTTGCCACATCTCCTGTAATGTGATGCCTAGTTAACATACTGTTTAGTTCGTGGTTGCAAACCTTTAACTTGCTGTGAACCCTGTTTTCCCTGTGCACAGTAACTGGTCTAGGAGTGGCAGCCTGCCTTATCTACTCCAGAACAGTTTATGTACTACTGACTGGGACTTTATATACTCGTACACCTCTGATACTGTGGCCTATACTTATATGCTGGTTTCTTTCTCTTGCTGTTAAACCTACAGTTATAGGGTACGGTTAACCTGTTGGCTCCCCTTGCTCCTGGATCTGAAACGGTTACCTCTGCTTCTCAGACGGGTAGCACAGACCTCATATCGATAGTTACCCTGCTGGTTTGGGCTAACAACACCCAGGCAACAAATGATACTTACCCCAACTTTGGGTTGTTTGATAATATCCCTGCTCGTGGCACCAACACACAGGCCCAAGCATCTATTAGGCCTGCTATCAGCCCTTGCCCCTTAACCTGTTATATAACCCACTTACTAAATGTTAGAGGCCATGCAGGAGAAAACTTACTAAAATTCCTTCCTCAATCTAGCTGTATGACACTGAAGGTAAAATACAGGAGAGGTTCACAACTTCCCACATCACCCAAGCTCTGTCTCACAACTCAACAAGTGTTACTGCTTCTCCTAATCATTGGAGGCAATGTCCATCTGAATCCTGGCCCAATTACCCCTGTAAAGTCCTATCGAAGATATCTGGAATGTGGAAGGTACGTTACCTAAGCTAAATGATTTTAAGCATTAGGTGACAAACTTTCAATTTGATACTGTGGACATCACAGTGTCTTGGCTTACTAGCAAGATTCCAAACAGAGAAATTGATATTGACACCTACACACTATTTAGATAAGACAGAGGCCATAAAAAAGGGGGGTGGGTGTCTCACATATGTTAAATCCTCCATGCGCTCCAGCAGACTCCTCCAAGAACCCAAAGGCTGCAAAATTCTCTCAACTAACCTGAAGCTGGGTCCTAAGGGTGAAATGAATCTCAACCTATTAGTGGCATATATTCCGCCAAAGAATGTCACATCTGACTTCGTTGGCTTCATTAAAATCGTTGCATGATTGAAACTACAACACAAAAAAATCATGGTGGGAGACTTCAGCTGCAACTGGCTTGCAAGCAATAACAAGGAGTACAAAGACAAATTGGTTAATGTGTACTTCACACAGGTTATCACCCCCCTACCAGGGTAAACTATGAAACAGCTACTGCCACCCTGCTGGACTGGATATTAGTCAGCCACCCTGAGATGGTCATCTCTAGTGCAGTCCTGCCTGATTTCCTGAGTGGCCATTCCCCTGTCACCTGCACATGGTCAGCAAAGGTATCCAAAGGAGTGTCCTCCAACATCAAATCCCGTGTGTTCCACACCCACAGGCTCCCATATTTCTGAACCCTGCTACAAGTTAACTGGTCTTTCCTGTCCAGTACTTGTGATATGAATGCAGCTTTGCAGTACTTCATCCTTCAGTTCACTAGAATATGTGACATTGTTGCCCCCTTCAAGACCATCCACAGGAAGGGAAACTCCCAAGCCTGGCATACTCCAGCCATCAAATCCTTGACTAGGGAACGAGATAGAAACTTTGCCCATTACAAAGAATTTGGCCAACACAGATACCTCCAAAAATATAGGGAACTGTGGAATGCCGTAACGGTCCGCATCAAGGAAGCTATAGCTGATTTATACAAGACACGGCAAAAAACCTCATAAACCATCCTAAGCAACTATGGAATGGCATCAACTAAATTATGGGCAACACCCAAAAATCCCTACCTCAGCCCATTGTAGCTGTTGGTATCACAGTTGAAGGGGACAAGCATATTGCTGACACCTTCAATAAAACTTTGAATGATCTATCTTCATGCATACCAAACCCTGATATGCATCCAGTCCTAGCAGTGGATTCACCCAACCACTAAACTAGACCCAAGTTCTACTTCAGAAGGTTTACCTGGACTGATGTGTACATTTACCTATCTAGGACTAAAATAAAAACTAGACTTGGACCAGATAGTATAGACATGAAGCTGTTTAAACTAGTGATTGGGGAAGTCACTTATCCCCTACAGACTATTGTCAGTTATCCCTCTCCACTGCACAAGTACCCAAGCTTTGGAAAATAGCACACGTGACCCCTGTATTCAAAGGTGGCATCAATTACCTACCCTCCAACTACTGCCTTATCTCCATCCCACCCCCCACCAAAACCCTTGAGAGGGCTGTAAATGGCCAGTTTGTTCAATACCTGAGTCAGTACAAACTCCTGGTAAATGAACAGAATGGGTTTAGAAAGAACTTCAGCACAATGACTGCACTTCTTGAGTTTATAGACTCAATACATTGTGCCCTGGACAGAGGGGAAATGACCGGGTCCATTATTCATTGGCCTTACCAAGGCCTTTGACCTTGTTAATCATAACCTCCTCTGCCAGAAACAAATTAATCTCGGACTCTCAGAAGATTCAACCAACTGGTTCAAAGGTTACCTGGCTGACAGAACTCGGGCTGTAAAATGCCGCACCACACTGTCTGATGCTAGACAAGTTTCTGTAGGTGTCCCTCAGGGGTCTATCCTAGGATGTCTTCTTTTCAGTTTATCCATAAATACAATGCCTGTTGTATGAAGGTCTACTAGCATACTACTCTATGCAGATGATACTGTAATTTTCTCCAGTGACAAGTGCCTGGACAAGCTGAGACCTTGGCTTCAGGCTGACTTTACTGCCCTCCAGGATTGGTTTGCCACCAACCTGCTTGTTATGAACACCCCAAAAAATAAATGCATGATTTTTACAACTTGAGGCAAGCCCCCCCCTCCAGTACTCACTATTACATCCTCAGTGGGGACTCCTGTTGAGCAAATAAAAACTTTTCAGTATCTCAGGATCACACTTGATAGCACTCTAACCTTCAGTGGTGCCTACGTAGACCTCCTGGTTATGGCAGCCCACTCGAGGCTAGGGCTACTCTGCTGACACAGACACAACTTTCTACCAGAAGTTAGAAAATTACTGGCACAGTGTTTTATTGCATGCTTAGTTGATTATGGAATGATGGTTTATGGCTCTGCGACTGTTTTTTGTCCAGAGTCAGGGGTCTCCTTAACAGGGCCTGCTGTTTTGCCCCTGGCCTAAGCCCTGATACATACATCTGTGTGTTGTACAGCAAAATGAACTAGTTGAATCTGGACTCCAGGTTGCTCTATCACACCCTGGTCATTGGTTACGGAGTCATACAAAGCCTGCTGTCTCCAGGGCTTCAGGCCAAGTTCTCCTACATGGATAACAACTACTCAACACGGGGTGTAATGCGACACTCACTGAAGCTCCCACATACACATACACATCTCTTGGCCAGTACTGCTTCTCGTACCATTTTCCTAAGCAATGGAATTACCTGCCTGACTCCATGAAAAAGGACTGCTCTGTCGAACTGTTCAAATCCCAGCTCTACTCCTTGCTTACCCCACCTGGTTGTTGCAATTGCTACCGTTGACCCCCTAAATCTTTACACAACTGGTACATATTGGACCTCTATATACACTGTACTCGGCTCGCTGTAACTTGCTGACATGCTCTTTTGTTCTGACTACCACTGTAAAGCACAAACAACATGATCACTGTCTTATCTCTGCTTAGTGATGCGTAAATCGACCTCTGCTGTAAAGTATGCTGTACTGTTATCTGTAGTGTTATTCTGTAACCTACTCTGTACTTGTCGTACTTGTATTTTGACTCTAAACCCTTTGAAAACAGGCACCGCATAAAGGGTTTTATGTGAAATAAAAACTAACTAAAAACTAAACTGAAAAGGAACTGTAAGATGAATATAGACGCGATCCACTTTTGATCATGTTGGGCACACCCAGTATGTTCCTTTAGTATGCTACGGAAATCCATGTTTACCAAAATGGGGACTGTAATCCTAACTGTGCCCTTCCACTTCTCCAGGTTTTTTGGGCTGCAGGTAGGCGGAACCTGCAGCCCTCTTGCACCAGGTCTAAAAATGAGCTACCGGATGCAGACCATGGAACACTGCCTTTGGAGTTTTCAAATGATCCTTCCATGTCTTTGCAACCCTTCAATTTAACCCTTGAAGTGCTGCAGACCGAACATCTGTCCAGAGCTCAATCAAATAGATTCATTCTAGTTCTTTCGGCAGCCTAGGGATTAAGAAACAAATGCTCTGGACAATCACCTCTCCTCCCCAACCTTGTAGTGCTTCAGTGAGTACAAGAAACACATGTTTTCTTTTGAATCCAACTTGGTAAACAGCATTTTTAGAGCTAATGCAAGAGGGCCGCATACAGCCATCTTGCTGTCTGTAGCTGGAAAAATGAAATACCATGGCACACATTTTGGGAGTTTTCAGTGTATCCTTCTCCTACTTGCCAGTTAAATAACATACTCTCTTGTCTCTGTTGAGTAGACCAATGCCAACACTATTTTCTCAGCTTTTTTTTATTGCAATGCGACTTGTTATCTTTGGAGACTAATAATTTACTGACATGACTTTCAAC
Source organism: Neoceratodus forsteri (assembly GCA_016271365.2). NCBI lineage: Eukaryota > Metazoa > Chordata > Ceratodontiformes > Ceratodontidae > Neoceratodus > Neoceratodus forsteri. The sequence goes on along the minus strand of CM057456.1, from coordinate 161,163,288 downwards.
AGATAACAGCATCTAACTGCAGAATAGTTTCAAATTACATTCGTGGTCATCTCACTCAATGTGAGTGTGTGTGGCAATGATTTACAGTATTTCCTCTGAAGAGTTGATTTATGTTAACCCTTTCTGGATCTAATTAGTGGCATTGGAACTCTCATGGCTTTATACTTGTAGGAAGGGTAAATAAATGCTAGGCTGCTAATGTTTTAGGGGTTTTCTGAGGTTGCAAGGGGTATCCTAGGGAATTACAAAGAATGATAGCAGTGTACCCATATTGAACAAAGTCTTTCCCTGTAGGGCACCCTCCTTTTCCCTGTATTTTCCATGTAAAACTGGGACAAACTCCTGCACATTTTCCTGTATGCTCAAATCAATACATGTACGCAACTGACTTCATTATGCCTGTCAGTAAAATCACTATAACAAATGTTAAGGCTGTTTTTATTTATTTTAAATGGTAAAACTCACCTGCATAGAGGCTCTGGAAAAATGTTGGAATCTCTTATGCTTTGCTGTCAATGTTCACATGTCTCTAGAACCTCTTGATGGTATTATCGCATTGTTACAATGTACTGACACAGCCGGATAGCCTGGCTGAGATGTAGTATGTCATATTCAGTGGGGTCATACTTTCATCCATTTTGGCAATGTACTGACACAGGATAGCTTTGATGAGAAGCAAGATCTCATTTTCAGAGGAGTCCTAATTTTACCCACTTCTACAATGTACTGATACAGGTTAGCCTGGCTGAGATGCAGTATCTCATTTTCAGTGGTGTCTTACTTTTACTGGTGCTGACTTAAACTATGCATATTTGAGTATGGCACATAGGTAGTCATGTCAGTGCTGCCATGTTATGTCTGACAATGGGGCAAACTGTGCATGCACGAGTTTCACGCATGCGCAGTTCTGTAATCGCAGCAGTATCAGTTACATCTGTCTCTGGTGCGGTGAGAGCACTGCATATTCTTTTCAATGCTCTTACCACTCCTAAAAGCTCTCCACAGCTGTATCGGCTCAGTGCTGGCAAAAGCTAAGGGATGGGCAACACTGGGGACTGTTCTGCTGGGTTCATGTCCAGAGTCTCTATTGGCAGGTCATTTTAGAAGGCTGTCACCTTCTGGAACAAAATATGCTTCCTAATGTTACCCCTAAACTTGCCATCTGTGACCTTCAGAGCATGTCCCTGTCCTGCTGGAGAACATATCCATATGTTCAGTCCTGTCAATATCCCTGAGATTGGGAAGACTGAGCTCATGTCCCATCTCGGTCTGCTGTTCCACAGGGACAAGCAAAAGGATGAGGAGCATAGTGTACCCACACATATTGAGCATAAAAAGTGGCGGCTGAGCCTTCCTGCAACTAACATTTCTTCTGACCCCTGCCAGGCATCATCACAGTGATTCACTCTGATGATGCCTGGCAGGGGCCGGGAGAAGCATTACTTTCAGAATGGCTCAGCCATCATTTTGTTATGCTCACTATGTGTGGGTGCACTATGCACTTTAGTTAAATAAAGAATTTTGAATAATATTTTTGCAGTCTTGGTGCTTTCTGCATATGTGGGTGCTCCTCATCCTTTTGCTTGTTTCAGTTTTTTCATTGCTGAGCACCATATTACTTGTCCTGTCATTCCAAATTCATTTTGCTTTGTTCCACAGGGAGAAGACAGTAACAACTACTAGTAAACCTAAATGTGGATATTATCTGTTAGATCCTTCCAGGTATTCCCGTTTTGAAAATGCAGCTTCCCCTTAACAGTGGTATCCAAACAGAAATCCCACCAGCAAATTTCTTTTTATTTTTAGTACTAAACACATTCTGTTTACTGCTACAGTAAATGTAAACACTGGAGGAAATATGAAGAAACTGATAGAGGGAAGCTTACAAAGAATGTCATTTGGCATTTTATATGACTGTATAAATATGCAGAACTAAAAAATGCGATATAAATTCACTACCACTAAGCAAGTGGCAGATGGGGGGGGAATTTGTGAACACAAAAAGGGGGCTTGGTTTGCACTCAGAGAGGAGTGAGAAGGTCTGTTTTCCTATGTGGGACAGTGACCCACAGGGTGTAACAAGTTGGGGTTATTGAAAATATGATGGATCACAATGGTCTACATAGCCCATTTTCTTAAAGTAGCAGTTTTGTCATCAAAGAAGAAAAAAGGTGGGTCGGAATTGACAACCATCTGACATTTTTCACAATCCCCCACTCAAAAATGAATATGGACACAATTTAACTTCCTGCACTATAAAACCGCACCAAAGAATTCAGCATCTATGCCAAGCTGGTGTTTCTCTGCTTGACATATGTGTTGCATTCTTTCAGTAGGATCTTTATAGAGTATAGTACCACAATAAATTTTCTTTACCTTTTCCTCACTTCCATCTGAGTGCACCCTAACCCCCTTTCTGCCCCGATATCATGATATTTAGGGCTTGATTAAGTAAAGCTGTATCCAGATTTCCTCCTGTGGACCAAGTTAAACTTTTTCAATACCAATAAAAAAAAAGCAACTCATTCCCTTGCTTTGAATAAATTTAATGTGGGGTGGTATTATACTTTGCACATTCTTGTGTTCTATGATTCTAGTGTGTTCATTTATTAAAACAGCAGTGCAACAATCTGGTGAACATTTTGACCTATGCTTTTTTATGCTATTTTAGATTGCCAGTTACCTTCTGACTTGGATAATGCCCTTCTTTCCACAGTTTGAGTCTGCTTCAGTAATTTTTTCACGTCTGAAATAATAAAAGGAGCACTCCCTTTAACCCTTGCTGTGTCGCGGACTGACATAGTCCACAATTCCTATACGTTCTTATTCTTTTGGCAGCCTAAGGGTTAATATGGTGCAGACCAGGTCTTCATCAGTATTTTCAGCTGGTTTTGTCCATCTATTGTTTATATATCACTTCTGTTGTGACTAAAAGTAACTATTATGCAGCAGGCAGTGCTCTCTGACCTTACAGAACAATAGTTGTTCAACAACAGCTACAAATACTGATGAAAACCTGGTCCGAGTCATACATATTAAAAGGAGTGATCCTTTTATTATTTCAGGCATGAAAAAATTTACTCAAGCAGCTTCAAATTGCAGAAAGAAGGATATCATACAAGTCAGGAGGTAAGTGGCAATCTAAAATAGCATAAAAAAGTATAGGTCAAAATTTTCACCAGATTGTTGCACTGCTGATTTAAGTTATAAGGCTATGTTGAATTTTGCAAATGTGGGCTCATAACTTTGGTAATATTCAGAATTTTTACCACAACATTTCAACATAGCCATTTTAGTACAGTGACTCCTTAATGTGATAGCTATCATTTTTCAACTCCTGCCCAAAATGTGTGTTTTCAGCCCAAAAGTTGAATTTTGCAGTCCATGCATGACATCACCTTTAGACCAGGAGTTGAACATTTTCTCTGCCCTTCTTTATGAGGCAGGTTCATCACAAGGCTGTGTTGAAAATTAGGTGTAAAAATATTTAAAAAAAAGTATTATTTTCAACATTTTTAACCCAGATTCCTTTCATGCAGCCCTATCAGCTCTGGCCAGAATTTGTTTGAAGGTGTCATAAAATAAATGGGATGTGCTGGGCACTCAGCACTTCCAGGGTGGGGACGGGGGTACTTGAGAGGAAGGCAGTTCTTTCAAAAAACAAAGTACTGTAGTCTTCAATTCTGGCTCTATATAATTTTTTCTATAACTTCAACTGGTGCAATAACACAAGATAATTGTTTCAATTTATATTTTATGTTTGAGTTTTAGTGTTATGATCATTTGGAAACAGTTAATTTACCATTGTATTACTACTGTGGTGGTAGTGAGAATACCACAAATATTGAACAGTAGGGGTGGTGGTGAGAACCCATCCTCGAACAACACATATCTATATTTGCTTCTCTATTTATTTTTTTGGTGGCTATTTTAGAAAGTGGTTTGTGTAATTTTATTTTTAAGGTATTTTATATGTTGTTTTTAGGCAGATAATTGACTTAGCTAAAGGACTGTTTTGATAGTCTGTCACCAGAATGTGCTGGAGCCCTGCCCCCACGGTTGTGCGCTACTCACCCTCTGCTCTCCGTGCCCTCCACCCATTTTGCCTCCCCTTTTGCAGGTTGCTTACCAGCGCTGTAGGCGCTGGGTATTGTCCGGGGGGGCAGAGGATGCTAAACAGTGGAGGGCAGGAGCGAGTCTAATCGCATTGGGATTGTAGGATCCAGAAGATACCTTGGGGCAAAATGGAACCAGAATTGTGGTCTATCATGTCTGGTTTCCATACCCAAGGGCAGTACCAATTTTAGTGAGCAGGTGGTTTGGGCAACCTGGGAGGTTCATCCAATTCGGGTGGTGCTGTGCAATGCCAGGTCAGCTAAAAACAAGACTGCAATAATTGTGGATCTTGTTAGAAGTGTGGACCTGGCTTGCATCACCGAGACCTGGCTGAATGAGAACTCTGGCCCCGTTCTGGTGGCTTTAACTCCAGCCGGTTACTCAGTGATTCACCGCACAAGATTGGATCGCGGGGGGGGGGGTGCGGTCTGTTTCAAGACTGAACTCAACCTCACAAATGTACCAATTGAGCAGGCTAAGTCATTTGAGTGTACCGTGGTAGCAGTTGTAGGTTGTAGGCTCACTCTCATCTACCATCCGCCAGGAGATGAGAAGCTGTTTCTTCAGGAAGTTGCTGGCTTCATCGTCGACATGGCATTTGAGTCGCCCAGGCTGATGGTCCTGGGCAACTTCAACGCCTGGATCAATGACAAATTCTCATGGTTTGGACAACACTTCCTCCAGTTGATGACATCTCTGGGCCTCACACAGATAGTTACCACTGCTACCCATAAATATGGTCACTCTCTTGATTTGGTCTTCCTCCTGGGGATTGAGGCCTCTGATTTGGGGGTGGAACCAGTCAGATGGTCCGATCATTACATTATGGGGTTTAGTTTTAGCGCCCCCCTTTGTAGGCCTGCTCCTGTGGAGATGGTCAGGTACTGCCCTTTATGAGGTGTAAACTCCAAAGGCCTGGCAGCGGTACTTGACCTATCGTCCCTCCCAGTGGCAAGCAGTGATCTAGAGACCCTCGTGGCAGCCTAAAATTCAGCTGTTTTGGTGGCCCTGGATGTCATTGCTCCTGTCCGATTTTATCCCCTCTCCCTTCACCCTCGGTCCCCATGGTTTGATGGGACTTAAGGGAGATGCGGCGATTAGGATGAAGGTTAGAGCATTGATGGAAGAAGTCCGCTTTTGATGCCGACTGCCTTAGATTGCTGGACCATTATCAAGTCTATCAATCTGCAATCACCTGTAAGAAGGCAGAGTTCCTGTCTGGGGAGATTGTGGTCACTCAGAATTGACCAGCTCAGCTTTCTTGAGTGGTAGACAGACTGTGCAACCCAGCCTGTCTACAAGTTCAGAAAGCCTTTTCGCAAACAGAGTGCAATGAACTTGCTCGATTATTTGTGTCTAAGGTGGTTGACATCAGGGCAGTACTCCTGCCTACACACTGTATGAGTGTTGCTGTGGATCAGCTCGAGGCCACCACTTCTCAGTTCTCCTGGAGTACCTTTGACCGACCAGAGTTCATGGATGTCATGCGGATTGTTCAGGGTGCTCACCCTACGTGCTGTAGTTTGGATCCAGGACCAACTTCCCTGATTCTGAATTTTATTGATTCCATTGGTCTGGACCTAGCACTGATAGTTTGGTGCTCCTTGGAAACAGGTGAGTTTCCTAGCTCCCTTAAGGAGGCGGTAGTAACACCCCTCTTAAAGAAAGCTTCTTTGGACCCAGACTGCCATGCAAACTACAGACTAATCTCTAACCTTCCCTTCTTAGGGAAGGTGATTGAGAAAGTAGTGGCTGTCCAGCTGAAGAACCATTTAACCATTCTTGACATCTATGAGCCCCTCCAGTCCGGATTTCGAAAGAGACATAGTACTGAGACAGCACTGGTTCAGGTGCTCAATGAGCTCCTGATGGCTAGAGATCAGAAAAAAACTCCATCTTGGTTCTTCTAGATCTCTTATCAGCATTTGACACTGTGGACCATGGGGTCCTGCTTGACCGCCTGAGGTACATCTGTGGATTGTCAGGTACAGTCCTCAGGTGGTTTACATCTTTCCTAACTGGAAGAACTCAGAGAGTCGTGTCTGGGGTTTATTCTTTGGACCCAGTTTCTCTGTCTTGTGGGATCCCTCAGGGTTCAGTGCTGTCCCTCATGTTGTTTGCAGAGTACATGCTGCCCCTCGGAGACATTGTAAGAAGGTATGGGCTGAGGTTTCACTGCTATGCTGATGATACCCACCTCTACCTATTTTTTGCAACCGACCAAGATGGAGTTCTCTCAATCTTTAATAGCTGCCTCACAGAAATCCAGGAGTGCATGCATTCCACTTGGCTAAAGTTGAACTTGGAAAAGACTGAGGTGTTGGTTGTGGATCCCATGCACTGGATGGGGGGGGGTCAGAGTGGGCTCACCCTCAGGACTTATTCTTGGGGTGTATCACTCCCGACCTCTGAATGGGTGCGAAACCTGGGGGGTAATTTTTGACGGAAGGGCTGACTCTGCATTCACAGGTGTCAGCCGCCGTCAAATCCTCCTTTTACCATTTTAGGAATATCTCCAGGATTAAGCACCTTGTTCCATCCAGTGATCTCCCTACGCTGGTCCACGCCTTTGTGTCCTCGCGCCTTGATTATTGCAACTCCTTTTACCTAGGGCTACCTGGGGTGGAAATCCACCATTTGCAGCTAGTGCAGAACGCTGCGGCCCAGCTTTTGATGGGAACCTCTAGATCCTGTCATATTACACTGGTGCTGCATGGACTGCACTGGCTGCCAGTACAGTGGCGGATCACCTTTAAAGTCAGTCTTCTGACTTTTAAAGCCCAAAACGGACTTGGCCCAGGCTACCTGAAAGAGCTTCTTATTCCCTACTGCCCTCGACGATTGCTCCGCTCAGCCGACGAGGGGTTGCTAGAGATTCCGTGAGTGTGCTTGAAATCTTCAGGGGCCCATGCATTTATGCATGTGGCCCCAACTCTCTGGAATTCTCTACCCCGTCGGTTACAGGAGTGCACAACTGTGGAGGGATTTAAGCAAGCTTTAAAAACACATTTATGGGTTCAAGCTTTCGGTGAATAAACAATCTTGTGTTTGGTTTATTTGTTTATACTATTTTAATGATCTGGATGTCTGATGTGTTTTTAATTTGTTAGGCAGCTTGATACTCTGAAAGGCACCTTAAAAATAAAGTTGTTTATTATTATTATAAAGTAAAAAGGTGCACTCACTAAAAGTCATAGTCCTCACAAATAAATGATGCGTAGGATGTCAGTTGATCACTTTCAAGGTCACGTTGCTGACCTTTAAGGCCCTACATGGACAGGGACCAGGCTGCTTGCGAGACCCCCTTCGGCCCTATTGCCCCATTGGTCCACTCCGCTCTGTCGATGAGGGATTGCTAGAGGTTCCCAGGGTCCTTCTTCAGACTTCGGGTGCAAGGGTGTTTTCATTTGCAGCCCCAACCCTGTGGAACTCTCTACCTCGTCGGATTAGAGAGTGCCTGTCCACTGAGACTTTTGAGTCCTCTTTGAAGACGTATTTATTCAGTTTAGCCTTCAGGGACAAGTTTAGTTTGAGAATTATTTGCTGCCTTTTTTTATTTATTGATATGTTTTATCTGATTGATTATTTGTGTTTTATATAGTTTACGTGCTTTGATATGTGAAAAGCACGTTATAAATAAAGTTTGATTTGATTTGAGTTTACTAGTTGTTATACCCATTTAATGAAAATGACAACGTACCAAATAGCTACAAGTAGATACAGTTCACCATTTCTGTAGTCATTTTCATTAAATGGGTTCAGCAGTTACTAAACTGATATCCTAAGCACCATTTATTTGTGAGGACTGTGATTTTAGTGGGTGCACCTTTTTACTTTGGTTTTGAAAGTGTCATGGGGCTGTTTAGTCCTCCAACCACTTTCATGACACAATATCCGTTTTTGTCAGTCATTACTCCCAGTAGTTCCACATAAAGTCCAAATCATCCATTGCTTAACTGGATACAAAATGGTTGCCCAGGTAAAAATCAGTTAAGTATACAATTTAAATCTGTCATCTTTGCAATATCACATAAACATTCCTTCAATATAATTGTTTTTGTGACATGATTTTCCAGTTTGTCACTCATGTCATGTAAGCCTAGAATTAAAATCTGGTATCTTTGTAATGTTACGTAAATTTTCATTCCTGAGACCCGTTTTTGTGACACAGTTTTCAGGTTTGTCATTCGTCTCACATAATCATACAAATAAAATCCACCAGCTATGTAATGCCAAATTAATGTTCCTTCTCAAGAACCATTTTGAGGTATGATTTTCCAGTTTCATCACTTGTCACATAAGCATGCAATTAAAATCTACCATTTTTATTAAGTTATGAAAAGGTTTCATTGTAATGCCCACTTTTGTCATGTGTCTCAAAATAGAAGCATACAACAGTTTTAGCATGTGAATGATGAAAGCAAGTACCACATCACTAAAATGAATATTTTGCATCACGAAAAACAGTCTCATGATTTGCAAAACTGGACATCTGTAGAGCGCTTTCCTATTGGCTTTCACCAGTAAACGCAACTACTAGGAAGCAATCATAACTTCCCATCTTATACAGTTTTACCTTTACTCAGTCACTCTGTCATTACAAGAAGAGAGAATAGAACAAAAGCAGTCTCTCACAATTTAAAACCAGTAATTTAACATTATCAAGTTTTTTTTTTCTACACTTGACTTCTATGCAATTTTGCAATGGCCTGCGCAATTGGGGCTATCATTTTAACTTATTCAGTTGCCTGGTCCATTGAGGAGGGTGACAGATTTGTTTTAGTTCTGAGAGAACGGGGAAACATGGGCAACGAACACCCACTGCATAGGGTCTGGACCAGGCACTTACAAGACGCTGCTTACAGAGAGATCCTTTAGAGTACTGCAGGAAGTTAAAACTCATAAGACAGATGTGCTACAAGCTGCTGTATGGGCATGACTTTCCATAAGGCATCAGTGGTGGTTTGCTGGGGTTCTGCATATATATTTTTATTTTTGTATTACATTTTTTCAATAGTAATTTTCTAGAATATATATATACTGTATATACGTATATATATATCTATATATATATATATGTACTGTATATACATATATATATATATCTACACATATAACGATTGTACAACATAATTATTCCAATACATAACATGTATAAGCTTTGCAATGGATAACACATGACAGGGTGTGCAGTCATAAGGAAATAATGCATTCCTCAGGTGGTTGTTAGGCATGAGGCATGTATGTGTTGCATAATTATCTTTGGATTACCCAGTATTTTATTTATGTATATATACTGTATATACAGACTCACAGACACCAAATGTAAAATAAAGTTTAATATCTTTTCTTAACTAATACTGATTTTGTGCCCCTGGCCTCCCACATGGATCAGCCTGGCAACCACCCGAGGAGGATGAGAAAAAAAAGGAAATTTCAGTAAAAGAGAAGGTTCTGGTTGAGTCAGTAGCTATCGAGGACTCGGCAATATGAGTAAAGAGGCTTGTAAAGTATGATAAGCAATGCAGATGTGGCTCAGGGCACAATACTGCAGCAGATTCATGAGGCTCACAGGGCCATGCACAAAGAAAGTTGCAGCTTATGCACAGTACATATGATTTTACAACTCCTTCATCTGTGCCCTACTAGACCACTCATGGAGCAAAGTAGAGGTCTGGCAAAGAGTCTGTAAAAATGCTTCTCATTTGTGAGATGTCAGCAGGGCCATTGATATATTAAATGTTTTGTTAATCAAGTACATGGACTAGATGTATAATGCCTATTTTCAGGCACAACCTGTGAAATCACTGACTACATGACAAATAGAGGATTGCAAAATACAGTACGTACAACACCATTTACAGAAAATGCATCACAGATACAGCAGTTCTACAGTAGAAATTAGCAATGTATAATCCCTACAAAAAGCATGAATTATAAAATGATGTGCAACCCCTGGCATTTAATGTGTGTACATGTTTCCTTAGTTCACTCCAGAAGAGCAAATATGAGGCGATATTATGCATGCGCAGAGGAAGAGAGTTCCAATAAATGACAGCCGAGGAGAAGGAGTGTAGGTCCAGATCAGCAAAACACTTTGGAACAAGCAATAAGTACTTCTCACTGAATCTGAGATATTAGGAACACATGGGCAACCAAAGCAGATCAACAAAGAAAGCAGGCACTCATTATCTTAGTAGTCTGTCAATAAAGCAACCAAGGGTGAAAGAGCGCTTACGACAAGGATAGTCAGCCCAAACCAGAGTATAAAAGACAGTGGTGAGTGGGATGATGGCAGCAAGGGCACAGTAACAGACAGCGGTGAGTAACACGATTAGTAGTAAGGGCAAAGTGACATTATGAAGCAAGGTAGATGTGTAGCACAGATGCAACACCGTGTTGCTTACCATTCACAAATCCAGCTGCAGATGTGCTACAGTGTGCATGACTGCACAGTTGCTTACTTACTGACTGAAAGCTACACTCAGAAAAAGATACATGTGTGCCACATTCTGCATATGAATGTGTATGCTTTACAGTTGAACGACAGTCCACCTCACCATGTGGCTGCCTTATGAGCATCCTACAGGTCTGCAGCAGTGTTCATCGGTATGTAACTCTTTTGTGAGTGACCTGCAGGGGGTGCTCACAAACCACCCTGCAGGTCTGGCACTATGAGCATGACTATGAACCTGCTTCAAATATGAAAGTTCTTTTTTCTTTTTTCTTTTTATTTCATGTTATTTTTGAGACATTAGAGTCAGTTAAATCAACTACTGTGGCCTTGTCCAGATTACCGGCACTTGTTCAAAACGTTATGAAAACTGTTTTGTGTAAGGGTTTTCAGAACGGTTGTCGGTGTGTCCACAATAGCATCTAGCACCGAGGTTGCTGGCTGGAGTTCCCAAGCATAGTTGCATCAATACTGCAAAGCATTGCGGGCACCCAAAACATGCCGGGATACTCATGAACACGCATGCCAACTGATCGGAGTAAAAAAAGCACCGATCAATTCAGCACGTGATGGCAAGATCGGGATGTAAGTAAATTTATCCCCTTTTCCTTTGTGTGGCCAAAATTTGCTTTGGAAAGTCAGAGGAGGTTGCCTTAAACAGTTTTACATTACGGTTTGCATCCACACTACTGTTAAAATGATTTAAGGCAACCGTGTTGGGTTGAAACTGCTTGAAACCTGCTCTGATCAGGTTTCGAGCACAATTTCTTAAAATGGTTCGGAGTACGGCAAAACCGTGCTGTAATGTGGATGTGAACCGTGTTTGCAGTTTTTGTAACGTTACAGGCTACCTGTAACGTAACAAAACTGCTAGTGTGGACCGGGCCTGTGAATCCTCCTTTTTTCCTGAAGTTTGCATGCTTACCAAATAGGTCATGTAAACAACAACATAAACATCAAGTCAATCAGTAGTTATCAAGCTTATAAATATAATTAGTAGCTGTAGTGGTATCAATTTTAATTTGTTCAGCAAGTAAGTCACTACAGAAAAGACATTTAAATAGGATCAGTACAAATAAAGTATAAAAAGGAAACAACTTTAAAGACAATGGGCAGCATTCACAAAGCAGATGTGCTGGGTGCAAATGAGATGCGCCATCCCCAGACAGTTCGATTTACAGAAGGATGTGCCACAAGATACATTGTGTGCATCCCCACTGTGAATCGCACAGATGCAGCACAGCGCAATCTGAGATGCCCCAGCGCAACAGTGATGCACGAAAGCACTTGGGGCATCACAACAGTGAATATGGAGCAAGTAAGCAAGGGACAAAGGAGCAACAGGGGAAACTGCGGTGGCACAAAGGATGCAGGGGAACACACCAGCAGGGACTAGCCAGAGTGCCAAAGGTCCTGAGAGTGGCCACAGCAGAAGAGGTGCACAGGCAGAGTACACACAGAAACACCTGGAAGCACCAGACACACCCCACACAGGAGACCAACAGGCACAGATGCCATGCCCAGGGGTGCCTGTATTGTTAAGGTGTGCCACAGCTACAGAGGGGCACCATACAGCATGGCAGAGGTTGCAGTACATGGCCTGGTACACAGGAACCCAGTGGTGTGGACAATGGAGATGCCACACAGGTACGCATTGGTGGACAGGCACAATTGCGGACAGGCTGAAGGCCACACCCCTCACAGGTGTAACATGCCCACAAGTAATGTGGACCACAAGTAGAGCAGCACAACAACAGGGCACCAGCACAATAGAAGCAGCCCACATGCACCACACATGGAACAAGGGCACTGAGAAAGGCAGCATGCTCCAACACCCACCCACACACCACAGGCAACAAGGAGGGTGCACAGTGACTGCCATGGCAGGGGGACAGGACACATGTGTGTGCAGTACCACAGGTGCACACACATGGATGGGAACAAAGGGACAGAGGACAGCAGCAACCAAAACAGAGCACATGCACAAGGTACACTGAATGACCACAGACACCGGTTACAGTAGAAAAAAGTTTAGTAAAAATCAATGTAACAACAATAGCTATTTACAAGAACAAAAGGCTGTAGGAACAGGGAAGGTGAGATGTGGGGAATCTGTACAAGAACAACAACAAAGGTGAACAGCAGGGTGATGGTATGGATGTGGGGAACAGGGGACAGCAACAGACAATGTGGACGGGCAAGGATTGTGGGGTAGAACAACTATGGGCTATTTACAAATGCCCATGTCCTTAATGTGCTGGATGGGCCACAGCACGGTGGCCACCCCATGACCCCTGGCATGCAGCACTCTGACCAACATGGTCAGTGCCTGCATGAGCTGTCCTTGGTGCCTGTACGGCGGGCATAACGTCCTTCTCATTGCCCACTGGAGTTGCATCCCTGCAAGCTACAGAACACCCTGACACCTCCATCGACTGTGCACAGCTGGCCGTACCACCCATGGACCCACAGCAGGGGACACATACAACAGGTACTAAGTGCCATGTTCCACACTTTTCCCCCCGCCCACCATGCGACTGTGCCAGAGGCATCCACCACGACAATAGCCGACAGCCTGCCAAGCACACCGCATGCCAGCAACAGGCTGGTACACAGTGCTACACTGTGACCGTGCAATGGTACTCAGACAGCACATGGCCCACATGTGTATGTAGAGGTAGGTGTAGAGGGGCACACAGCCATGTCCCACACAGCATGTGCAGATGCCAGCAGGCTTCACAGGCATGCAGGCCCTTTCCAAACACCACTGGAGCACCACAATGTGCCCACAGTCCACATGAGATGCGTATAAGGTGGATGGACACACAGGGGCCAGGTGCACTGTGGCCCATGCACACATCGCCAAGCCCACACCTCATGTGTGTGCACATCCAGCAGCACATGGACATGCACAAGGGACTGGCAATGGCCTGCAGAGGGAGCCACCCTCCCTGAATACACAGAGGATGCACAAGACAGATACTCACCTGCACCAACACGTCCTTGTCCATGGGCTCTAACACCAGCCCTATGACGCCTGTCCTCCACCACAGCCGCAGTCCTCTACCTGTCTGCCAGCCCAGTGAGAGGAACAAAAGCACAGAGCACCATGAGGAGATGTCCCCCCCTCCAGCCCCCAGCAACTACACCTGTGCCAGCATGCAGTGATGGTACCACCCCCACAGTGTCCTAATTAATGTGCCCCTGACAGCATGCAGCAACACACAGCACCCCAGCCCATGCCCACCATGTGTGTGCAGTTGGACATGTGACATACCAATGGCTGTACCACACCACGCATGCCACAGTGGCCAAGCACCCCTCACTCATGCACCATGCTACACACAGTTACCCCCAGTGGTCATGCCAGCACACCACATGCTGAGGGTGCTCCACAGTCCACATGTGTGTGTGTGTGTGGTGGTGTGCAGTGTGACAGTCCCCCATGGACACATACCCCAGCCTGCCTGTATATCTGCAGTGTACTGTTACTTACCTGGGCATGGCACTGCACCCCTGCGTACACGTTCCCGGAGGCTCCTGAGCCTGTCCAAGACCCTGCGCTGCAGATCACTGTAATCGTGCCTGTATTGCTTGCCAGTGCAGGCAACCCCTCTTCAGTGCACCAGCCACTCAGCCATCCTGGCCCACACCGCTGAGCAGAGCTCAGTGAGGTCATCTGAGCCAAACAGCTGCCCCTCCACCTGCAGCACCAGTGCCACAAGGTTGTGGAGCTCAACTTCCACCCAGTTCATGGGCCTTGGCCCTGTTCTCTGTACTTGTGGCATGTTCCCCTCTCAGTGTCCCCTGGTCAGGTGTGCATAGATCAGGCTGCTGGTGTGCAATGTCACATTCACGCCACATGCGTGATTGGCTGTCATGCACTGCACTGAATAACACAGTACTGTGGTGTATCAATGCACAATTGCTGCCAATAGTACATCACCGTGCATGCGCACAGCACTACGCACAGGTGGGAATGCAGGGTCATGGGTCACGACTGGGTCACACATGCACATTCCACACAGATCTACCATACTGTGAGTGTAAAGCAATGCCATACACAGTGCACTGTTGCTGTGCACACTGCCGGAGTTGCACCATGATCTACAGGTGTATATTGACGCAGTGTCACAACGCAATGCAATACACGCACACTACGAGACAGGCGGCACAGTGGATATTGTACAAGTGGACGGGAATGTGCACCTGCAGGCGATCACGCAGTCAGGAACACCAGACCGGTTGCACCACGCCTGTCATGCCACTAACTTGGCATCACACATGCATGGAAATGTACCGTAACATTTGTGCTGTATTCAGGAAATGCCCCATGCCTGACACACATGTGCGGGAAATGTACCATAGGGGATGCGCTCAACACAGCAGTTGTGCATTGCAGATTGGGATGAGCTGGAGGCAATTATGCAATTCGCAGACATTGCTCCCAAATCAGCTCATTGCCAGATTCAGGGGGTATCTCACCTGTTTAGCATCTCATTACAGATGCTTCCAATCTCATTTACATGCCCTGAGCCATAAATGCTCCTGAATGCACCTCCACAGAGCTCAGGTGACTAAGAGGAATTACATCCTTGAAGGTAAGTCTGTTTACATTCTCCAATAGTCAGTGTGACAGCACAGAATGACAGTGTGTGGATTAGTGCACACAGCCATAACCCTCAACTGTTCCTGGTCAACAGACACGTCCCTGAGAGTGCCCCACAGTGTCCTACTGTTCCAACTAAGAGTGGCGTGGGTGGGGGGCTGTTGCTGTATGTCAGGGAGCATGGTACAACCGATTGTCAGACATGTGTGTTGCTGGCCAGACCACCATCTGGTGGTACATGGCAAACAATGCCAGACATGTGTGCAGGACATTTTAGCTACGTGTACCAGTGCTATATGTCTGTACGTGACATTGGCCAGCTGTCCCTGACCATCCTATGTCCTGTTCCAGATATGCACTGCAGGTGGGTGAAAGGTATGCAGACAGGGTGCTGTGACCCTACAGCAGCCAGACACCATGCCTGCACACGTACATAGTTGCCTGTTGTGTGCTAATGCCTGTGTATTCTCACCCACAGAAACCACTATGTCCGGAACGGACACAGCTTCGGGACACAGACATCCCAATTTCACCACAGACAAGGACAGGGTGCTGACTGAGGCCGACCTCATCCACAAGGGCATCCTGGCTGGCAGGGGTGGCAGCTTCCAGCTGAGGGATGAGGGCTGGGAGGCTGTGGCAAGGCATGTCAACGCAATTGGAAAGTTCAGCAGAACACCCCAGGAGTGCAGAAAGCACCTGAATGATGAGAAGAGGTGAGCCAAAGAGAAAGTGACACACACTGAGGCCTCCCTGCATGGGACAGGGGGTTGGCCACAGACAGGTGTGCGCCTCACACCCATGGAGGAGCTGCTGGTGGCCAGCATGGGCTGGGTGGTTGTGCAGGGTGTTCTGGGAGGAGGCATCCAGATGGGCGGCAGTCCATCGCAGCACTGTAAGTATACATGTCCCAGGAACTGTGCCTGTCCCTGTGTGTGTGTGCCATGGGTGCCGTGACAGCCCCACTGTGGGTCACTATTTGACCATGTGCCTGTGTGCACCAACCATGGTTCTGCATACCCCGTCTGTGTACCATATTGTGCATTCGCATGACAGGCCAGCCATGTGCAGTTTGGGGGGGGGGCACCTGTGGTGTGTGGGTCCGCTACACCTCAGTGATGTCATCCCTATGGATGGTGTCCAGGGTGTTGTGCTGGTCACACACATGTCCAAGGGGGCATGTACAGGCACCAGTGTAGTCCTGCTGTAGCCAGTGCCTGGCCGCATCAGCGGAACCATTGTTGGCTGTCACCCACATGGCATGTCAGACACACCACTGGCACATGTGCATGACCACCTGTACATGCCTGTCAGAACACAACTGTCACACGTCTGTAACCATGTATCCCTTCTTTCTGTTACAGCTCCATCACACCTCACAGGTGCTGCCATGGCTGGCGCACTGCAGGATGGCCTTGCAGGGGATGTTGCCAAGCCGTCACACCAGGCTGCAGCCGGGGCTGTGGATGATGCCATGCCAGGCCCTTCCAACGTGACAGCAGACCCGGATGCAGCACCAGTGGTAGCAGGCTGTTCAACCCCTCCATGACCGGTGCCATGGCTGGTGACCAGGACTGCTCATGGCTAGTCAGCTTTCTGGGTTTGGCTGATGATGACCCAGGGGACTGGGTGGACATCGCAGATGCCCTGCTGGTGCTGGCATCCAGTACGCAGGGGGCATGCAGCGATGGTGATGTTGATCCAGATGCCACTCAACTTTGGGGGGAAATGGCCAACAGTGTCATGACTGATGCACAGGTGCATGCACGGGTGGCACCATCAGGCAATGGCAGCCCTGTGGCCCCTGGCACACCCGCAGGGCCTGCACAACCACCCACAGTGGTGGTTGCTGTGGGCTCTGTGTCTGGTGCTGCTGTGGTGACAGGGACCACTGGCACGGGTCAGCAGGGTGCTGTAGTGCCCACAGCAGGTGGCAGAGGACCATGATGCAGCTGTCCCTGAACACACAGTGGTTGCCCAAGCCCAGTCCCTGCCCACTCAGTGGCCTGATGTGGTGTGTCTACCTACAGTGGATGTGCCACAGTACGCTGGCACCCCACCTGCCCATTAGCACCATTCCCGTGAGCCATCACCTGCCGACAATGTTGAGGGCTATGCACACCTCCTGCAGGACACCATGGAGGGGCTGGCATCCCTATGGGTGGTGCTCAGAAGCCTTCAGATGCTGATGGTCATAGAACAAGAGTTGTTGGCCGCATGGCACACCCAGATGTTGGCAGAGACTCACCTACTGCAGGTGGGCATGACCACAGCTCTGGAGTGGATTGCGCATGCTGCCGAGGTGGCATGTGCAATAGTGTGCCACATGGCCACCAGGCCTCCAACTGCACCCCCAGAAGTTCCTCATGCACGCCCAGGTCACAGTGTCAGGTGGACCCATTGCTGCTGATGCCATCACCACACATCACCATCCCTATCAACCCAGTATCCAACATGGATCACGGGGATGACACACCAGTCAGCACTCATTCATGATCTCGCTGCAGTACCCCTCCAGGGGTGTTGGCTACACCCCCTGTGACCACTGGCACTGACTCAGCGACCACCAGGCATGGGTGTGGCCACCCACATGTCCATAGCAGCTGCGGTGCCTCACACTGATGCCTGGGTGACAGCTCACATGGCCTTTGCCGGCTGCACCCATTGCAGCCCACACACCAGGCTACCTGTCCCTGTGGCGGCGTGGGTGTCATGCGCTTGCCCCAGTGTGTTGCCTGTGTGCATCACCTGTGCATTGCAACATGTGTGTCTAGGGGTGCCATTGTTGTGCTGTGTGGCATGGGCATGATGAGTGCAGTCGTGTGTCTGCTGTGCATGTGTGCTGGCAGCAGTACACTGATCCATGCCATTTACAGCACATACACCATGCCCCCTGGACATGTGTGTCTTGCTGTGCATGTATGTGAGCAGCATTGTCGACCCTCATGGTTGTGCTACACAGTGGCAGTGTTGCCAACTGCCCTGTGGTGTGGTTGTGGGTGTTTGGGTGTGTGTGGCTGTGTGTGTGTTTTGGGGGGGCTGCTGTGTTTGACCCACCTATGTTACACACCTGTGGTCCCCAAAGTGCTCTTCAACAATGGTGTCCCTGTGCCACTGGGACCTGGCGACCAGGCATGGGTCTCTGCATGCCAGCAGCGGTACATCATGCTGCCCCTGGCCTGCTGCATCCTCATCTCCCTCCTCCTCCTCCTCCTCCCCGGAACTGTCACCCTCCTTGGTCTGGACAGCTATTCCACAGTCAATGGCCATGTTGTGCAGTATACAACAGGCCAAGAATATGCCACAAGCCTTCACTGGGCTATATTGTAGGGCACCACCCGACCTATCCAGACACCAGAAGTGCATCTTCAGCATGCCGAAGACACGCTCAATAATGGCACGCATTGCGAAGTGTGCCTCATTGTAGCACCCTTCCACCTCCATGCCAGATCTGCGGAAGGGTGTGAGGAGCCAGGGTTGGAGTGTGTACACTGCATCACCTGTGGGGGGGCAAGAGCATTCTGTTACACCTCTGCATACCTGTGCATTGTGAATTTCAGCCCCCCCCATGCACTATGGTGCAGTGCTATGTCTGCTAACTGTCTACCCCTATCCCTGTGGCAACCCTCCCGGGGAATCTCCATCCCCCCTCAAACCTGCAATGGCCTGCCCTGGCTGCACACATCTGACCTGTACCTGCCCATGCATGCAGCCATGGCTGCCTACACCTATTCCATTCAGCACTGCCTGCCCTCCATTGCCCATCGGTCGCCCACGCATAGCTGGGTGTGGTGTGCTCTGCCCTGCCACTCGTGCCTGTTGTTGCGTTGCAACCTGCCTCCCATGCTGCGCTGTTCTGCTGCACTGTCCCCCTTGTTGTGTGTGCAGTTCCCCCTGTGCCGTGCCTGCCGTGGCCCACACACACCTGCTCCCCCTCCCATCATTTGTTGCGCCATGGTGCCCTGTTCATGGGCATATCTGCATGCCCCACCCAGCTACTAGATGGCTGCTGGGTATGTTCTCTGCCTTGAACAGGTGACACAGGGTGGACTAGTGCCATATGAAGGCATTGTGTGTGCTCCCAGGGTGTGTGGCACAGACATTGCTGATGCGCCCAGTGGCATTGCACACTACCTGGCAGTTGACAGAGTGGTAGTCCTTGCAGTTGACATATGTCATGGCATACTCACCAGGTGGTGCATGGATTGCCACATGGGTGCAGTCAGTGGTCCCTATGACACCAGGCACGTGTGCCAACTTGTGGAACTGCAGCATAGCTTCTGTCCACTCTGCCTGTGTGTTTAGGAAGTGGATGAATTCTGAAGCATGTGGGAGCAGTGCAATAAGGAATTCTGTGAGGAGACGGGATGTGGACAGCTGGGATATGCCAGTGGTGTCTCCAGCTGGCCACTGGAAGGTTCCCATGGTAAACAGGCACATTTCTGTTGTTACCTTGGTCTCCACTGATATAGCATGACCCCTTCCAGTGGGTGCCTGCATTTCACCTTGGCACAGCTTACAGAGCTGCCTCAGAATAGCCCTGTTGAGGCGGTATCAGACGACTGTTTCAGTGTCCATCAGCTGTTCAAACATTAGTCTGGCACGATACTGCCACAGAACTGGCTGCCTACAGTGCCTTCCGCCACCACGTTGCTGGTTTGCCCATCTCATCCCCATTAACATTCCCACCATCAGGAAAGGTGCTCCATCCATGTTTGTGTTCAGCTGCTGCTGCACCTCTACTTGCTGCTGCTATCCTGCAGTCAGACTGCTGAGGGCTTGCACTTAAGTCTACTTCTTTTATACTTTTCTCCTAATGGCGCATTTGGTACTTGCATTGTGAATGCTCCGTATTTGTGCATTCATTTTGCTCTGTGAATGGCTCTGTGCTGCATATGCAGTTGCATGCCCCCTCCAGATGCACTGTATATCATTACTTTTGATCTCCGGTGCATCCTGTGCGGCGCAGAGCATCTGGGTTGCACTGGGTCATCTGTGCTCTCTCTGAGTGGTACCATGCCACATTTCCCTGTTGCACGGGTGCATCTCATTTGCATCCAGCACATCTGCTTTGTGAATCCTGCCCAATATGTGCAGCATTTTAATAATCATAAACTATCTATACATGAAAATGCTATCTATCCAATTTGTACACTATAGAAACATATAATTTGTTGGCACAAAAGGACCTCTCGGCTTAACTAGTCTTTCTATATGGTCTCAGATTGGCCTGTTTCCGCAGACCATAACTTGTATCCAGTGACCCTTCCTCCTCCTCCCTGACCTTTTCTTAATATTCCCCTATGTCTGTTCCATGCATATCTTGAAACCTCTACTGTTTTTGTCTCATCACTCCTGATGGCAATCTGTTCCAGGTGTCCACCACTCTGTCAGTGAAGTGGTACTCCCTCACATCCCTCTTAAACTCCCCCACAACTTCATCGCATGCCTGCTGGTCCTGTTACTTTTCCTCATTCAAATAGTTTCCCCTCCTTCACAATGTTCACCTCCATGAGGTACTTGTAGAACTTTGTCATGTCCCCATGGGTTGTAGGTCTCTATCATGCAGATTGGTGCAAAGCAGCATAATCCATGTGTAGTTAGTGAGACTGAGCTCATTAGAACACGCCCACTATATAGGGCATGCAAATTAATCAACATGTCAAATGTAGGATCCTGACTGGTTACCTACAGTCCTATGATTTGAACTCTCCTGATTCAGCAATCCCTAATAAAGAACAGATACTAAACAGAGCCTAAAATGTGTCAAGCATTTATCCACACCAAGAGAGTTACACAGTATTAAGTTAGGAACACATTTATATACTTGTCATGAAACAGTCCCAGTTGAATATTTTAACCACAACTGTAAGTAGATACTACCTGCATCATAACACCCATGCATATTATTTTTTTTCCCTTTGTACTTTTCAACAGGGGAGGAGGCACAGAGTACCGAAGAACCTCATGAAGAGGAAGAAACAGCAGTGGACTCTGTTCCACCAGGTTCTGTTGCTTGAGATGGTAAAAAGGATAACAATATAAGTGGCAGAAAGACAAGGTATTTACATTTTTAAAGAATATACTGTATTTCACTATTCAGTGCGACTGTAAAAGCCACATCATTGCAACATGAACAAGTCTGAATTCCATTTTCAAACTAATTAAAAAAAAGTTCTGTTTTCTTTGTGATTGCCATCAGAGTACCATTTTTATAAACACAGTGAGCCCCTTCATAGGTGGTACTGTGAAAGAATCAATGCACTCCCAGATGCTTGAAAGCACATGGTGATGCCTCGTGCCTAAGACTACACTCACAGTGTGCATCAATCCCCCACAGTACCAACTGTGGAATGTTCACTGATAACTGTTTGCACTGCTAATATACAGAGGTTTCTTTACACAGCCAGTCATATATGGGAGATCAGTGCATGACCATGTGACACCTTTCATCCATTCACAGACCACAAATCCCTAACCATTTTATTAAAAAAAAAAAAAAAAAAGGAAGGCTCTGTGGCGCTGAGCAATAGGGGAACGCTTGGCACGCTGGCGACCTGGGTTCACATCCAAGTCTTTGACGGCAGGAGTGCAGAACATCAGGGGAAGGTTCAGAGTGTCCATTGGATGCTCTCCTCCCTGGGTGGATGGGTACAAGCCTGGATCGTTCTGGAGTGGCTCCTGCCAGTCCATTGTGGTGGTGCACTTTGCGGCTTAGGTGACCACACACTGCAGTGCATTCTGCCAGGATGCTGCGTGCATGTGGCCATCTTGTGGGTAGAGAGGGGTATGTCATGGGAACAAATGGGCAAATGGCTGCTTAGTCAACTGGATGATGGCTGCTGGGTCCCCTTCCGCCATGAAGCCCCAGCGGAATGCCTTCTGTGTGCTTCTCCCATGGCCCCATGCACCAGCTCAAGGTTGAACCCCAGTCTCCCCTCTGGGACCCCTTGGGTGAAGGAATACATCAGATGTGCCCAGGGAACATGGAATCTGGATGGCAGCAGGTGGCAGGCAGGGAGACGCTGTGGCCATTGGGGGGCCTTAGGTAGCCTAAAAGAGTGTATGGCTGAGGGATGAAGCATAAATAAATAAAGCCCAATAAAAAGGAATATCGCCAACTACACAGAAGGCAGCATGTCATTAAGGTTGTAGTTCAAATAGCAACATAAGCCTGTTCAGCTTCGTTATTAACCTAAATATGCTTCGTTCTCAACCACTCGATATAAAGACAGATGTGTTCTGTGTGATTGCCCATAGAGAGTTTTATACATAATAATGTTAGACATATATGAAAATTACATTTTTATTGATTTCAGGTGCTTATTCACCAATGTTTTCAGAGTTTCTGCAGGAAATGTTTGCCTGTAAGTCATTCACACCTTTCATTATCATTAAACTATACATTCATTTTTCTTAAAAACCTTTATTGTAAATCAAAATGAAGTAGCCTTAACAACATTAACAAAAACAAAATGTGTACAAAAAAATAGTTTTTACCATATTTTTTCATGCCACACAAATAATGATATATGGTAGTTTTGCTTCTTAAAGTCAGTGACCATGGGTGGGATATTCAAAGGAGTTGCACATGGTGCAGCCCACCAATGTGCCCCGGCATGATATTCAAACTGGCGGGTTGCACTACTCAACCCCCGATGCACCGGAGCACACCTGTAATGTATGCAGCGCAAGTGTGTGTGTGGGGTGTCCATGCGATGCGCGGCACATCCCGATATTCAGCCCGGGATATGCGGCGCATATACAGGCACAAGCCTGCATTGTGCCGCTCACGGGGGCGCAATGTTGTACCTGTACAAACAGGGAACAAGTCGAGGACACCCACAGGTGAGCTGCTGTAGTGCAAGGTGCAACACAGCAGCCGCCTGCTGTGGGTGGCCACCCAACCACCCAGGACATGGTCCAATAGCCCAATGCCTAGTGTCATCGTGCCCCACCTCGCCCAATCGCAGGCACATGTCGAAGAAACCCTGGTGGTCCAGTGGACCGAACTCTGTCGCCCACATGCGGGCATATGTCGATCTCCCTGGTGGTCCAGTGGTACCCTCCCACCCACCCACTGAGTCCCCGCCACCCTGCACCCCCTGATCAGCGGTGGTGGCAGCTCCCCGCCACAAGCTGCCTGACTGCTCGCTGACTGACAGTGTACAGTAGGGCTGTATGCCTATTAGTCCACTGCATGGGCCAATGGGCGCGCAGACCACACTGTACTACACAGTCCTGAATTGTGAATGAGCGCTCATTCACACTCAGTGGGCGGTGGGAGGGGGTACCACTGACCACCAGGAGATCGACATATGCCCGCGAGCAGGCGAAGGAGTTCAGTCCACTGGACAACCAGGGGGTGTGATATATGCCCATGAGTGAGTGACAGGGATCGGTCCACTGGACCACCAGGAATTATATCAACACATGCCCGTGATCAGGCAACAGGGAGCAGAGCCCGCTGAGGGGCGGGGGGGGTCAGTCCCCAACGGCTGTAGCCTGGCAGGGCACCAGGCGCAAGTCACTGGGAATCGGCGCACCGCATGCAAATGGGGCCATAATGACATGCAAATGGCCACATTTGCGCCTTGCATTCATAATGGCCTAATTTGCATGCCCATTGCTGAATATCATGGTGGATGTGACTAGCACAACCGCACTTGCGCTGGCACATCCCCCTGCTCCCCTTCTGCCACTTGCGCTGGCGCAGTGCCACTGCACTGTGCGCAGTGCGTGTGCCCTGAGTGCCATATTCAATGGTGCTGAGCCATGGCACAAGACCGTTAAATATCACCTGGACCATGCCCTGACTCATCCCAGTTGTGCTGCACCCAGGCTTGCGCTCCTGCCTGGCGCAGTCTGAATATCCCACCCCATTTGTTTTCATTTATGCAAATGAAATTGTTCTGTTGACAATTGTTTTAAATACATGAATGTTTTATTACCATGGGACTATGTTGAACTTTCCCAATACTGCTGTTTGTATTCGTCTAAAATTTGCATTACCTTTAAGCAGGACTTCACATGGTATGGATTTATGCAAATTTAAAAAAAAAAACCCAGATCCCATTCGAATTTAGGAACAAATTATAACAACACAACAACCCACATCTTACAAGATGCAAATTATGGCAATCACATATTTTTACTCCTCTCCATGGATGTATCACTTGCATGCCTCTGCCTAAGGAGGAAAAACCAGCAAACATCTAGACTCTCATGGATGTGGAATTTCTGTAAAACAGTTCCACTTCATGGTAGACTTCATAGGACTCTCTGTATGATTGTTTTGCAACTGCATGCCTGGAGAATATCAATCAGAGCCATGCATGGGTTTATTCTGTTGTCCATATATTTGGAGAGCTCCCCAGTTTTTTGCAGGATCATAACCATCTGTCTCCCTTTTTACGGCTGCAGTGGGCGAAGTCCTGTAAATGCATTGCTATTAGTAGAAAAAAGGGGCTCTTCAGATTCCCAACAGACTAGATAAAATTGGAGGTTTGTGGGATTACGCCGCTAATGGACTATTTTGTGTGATAACTTCTAGCTTCAATTTGGCTAGTATTATCTTTCAAGAAAGTTTCATACCTCATAAACATGTGAGCTTAGTCACCCTTTCCCAGTAACAAATCTCTTAAAAAGATTTACACTGTTTTTTTTTAAACTCTTAAGACACAATCTGATTAGCACTCTCAGACATGGTTTGCTATAGCAGAAGACATCTGTTTCTTTAACCCCTAAGATACATAAAGAACTGCTATGTTTTATTACTACTTTTACTATGTTTTTAAAAAAAAATATATATATTTATATTGGGTTTTAGCTGGCAAACACATTATGAAACGTTTAGCCCTGAAAACAGCCACCTTTCTAGTTTCAAATCTAAGTGCATAGCACAACCAATTATCTTAAACTTTTTACTGCCTTCAGCAGTATCTAGAATGCATTTTAGTATAGCAGAAGACAGCTGCTTCTTTAACCCCTAAGACGAGTAAAGAACAGTATCTTTTGTTACTCATTTTACTATGCTTTTTTTGGGGGAAAAGCATTTATATGGAGCTGCAGTATAGCTGGTAAACACATCCTGTAACTTTTAGCCCTGTAAATAGCAATGTTTCTGGTATCAAATCTAAATATATATTACAGCCTCCAGCACTATGTACAGCATAGTTTACTATATCAGAAGACAGCAGTTTCTTTAACCCCTTTCACTCAAACACACATACACACCATCCTCATGGCCACAACATTCAATATAAATACTGCAGCCTAATTTGTTATTAAACAATAAAGAAAACAGTTTGTTTACGTCAGTCTTGGTTATATGGAAAACAATGAAGTTCAGTTTACAATGTGGAATTTGCTACCATGGTAAATGTAATTATTATATATTTACATTCAGCTGTTTAATGATTAAAATAACATCTTCATCAATGTAGCCTCTTCCCCCGTGTATCAACTGCATGATTTACATAATGATAATATACTGTAGAAAGAATGATAGCTTTCCTTTAAATATTTCTGATCCTATATTTTGCATCCTGGATAGCACACGGGAGATGCTGTATCTCATTCTCATAGGGATCTTTATTTTACACATTTTTGCACCATATTTACTCTGGATATCCCAGATTAGATGCAATATCTTGTTTTCAGTGGGGTCATGATTTTACACATTTTTACAGTGTATTTATTCAGGGTAGCCTAGTCCAGATATAAAATATTGTTTTCAGTGTGTTCTGATTTTATGCACTGCAGGATAATAATTTGTAGATGTAGAACCCCACTGAAAATAAGATGTCACATCTTCTGTGAACTATCCGGGCTAAATATATATCAATCAGTAGGCATATTCTAGGAAAACACTTTGTAAAAATGTATAAAAGCAAGGCCACATTGAAACTGCTTCTCAGCAGATCTGCGTGTTGTGCAAATACATTAGAAAAAACGGGTAAAAGCATGACCAGACTGTAAATGATATATAGAATCTCAGCTGGCATATCCTGTAAAAATTCAATATTTAAAATGGGTTAAATGCTTTACCCAAATGAAATAAATATTTAAATACCGGCTTGGCTAGTCTTTCCACATAAGTCTTATCCCGCAGGCCCTGCATCATTTTAGTTGCCCCCCACTGCACCTCCTCCACCCTATGTTCTTTCTCAGATGGGACCTCCAGAACTGGACGCAGTATTCCAGGTGCAGTCTCATGAGTGTTTTATACAAGGACAAGATGACCTCCCTCTTTCTAATCCTGATACCCCTTCCTATGCATCCAAGCATCTGACTAGCCTTTGCAGCCACCTTATCGCACTGCCTAGTTTCTCTTAGCTCCTCCAAGATGATAACTCCCAGGTCCCTTTCCTGTTTTGTGACTGTCAGTACCTCCACAACCATTCTTAGTTGATCTCTTTCAATAAGGTCCTCTTCTCTCCTACCTCTATATTTTTATGAGTTCCCCAAGGCTTCATACTTGGACCGCTACTGTTCTCTGTCTTTATTAACAACATACCTAACTCTCCTTCCCACTGCCTGACCCTCCTGTATGTTGATGACCTTGTGCTCTATACTGCCTCTAGGTCCATGGATGCTATAAACTCTCAACTCACCTTTGACCTCCATAGTATCCAAACTTGGCTTACCACAAATAGCTTTGTCCTAAATGTCAGTAAGACTCAAGGTGTGCTTTTCAGATCTGTTAGAAAGCTTTGCGCCTCATCCCAAGAATTGCACATTAAATGCCTCAGTGGTTCTCTGGTCTCTGTCACCTGTCCTTTCAGGTACAGTACCTTGGAGTAATGCTTGAACCCAGCCTTGTATCTCTCTCTCTCTCCACATAATATATGCAAATCCATTAACTCCAAAATCGGGATGACCTATCATGTCCGCCATGCCCTCATCCTAGCTGCTAAGGTTACAGTTACCCAGGGTGTATTACTATCTGGACTATGTCATGCTCAGCCTGTCTTTTCTCAGACCAATGCCAGTTTCTTTTACAAATGGGGTGTTGCATACAACAATATCTACAGGTTTGCTGTGTCTACCCCTTGTCTCACCCCTCACTGCGAACCATACTCTACCTTACAATGGCTATCTCCTTCTCCCGGCGACTTTACGTCCAAAGATGCCTAATTGACAATATAGTTAGATCCTCACAACCCACCTCATTGGCCTCTATCTTTGTCCCAGTTGAACATTCTCACCAACTTTGGTCCTCTACCCAGGCCCTCCTTGTAGTTCCTAGTTGTGCAACCGAGATGGGAGAGCAAGCGTTTGCCCACTTTGCCCCAAAACTTGGAGCTTCCTGCCTTATTACCTTAAAGTCTCTAAATTCCACAGCGTATTCAAAAGAGAGTTATCTTCATATTTAAAACCCTTAGACATTTGCTCTGGCTCCTAATCGTTACCCTATACCCTTTTATCCTGCTCTGTTCCCTCCTGCTGCTAAACACGGCTTCATTACATTTTTCTGCTATAACACAACGTTCAGTTTATGCGGCACTACCTACTCCCCCTCATTAGTCTATCTCACTTCCTTGTAGTTTTCCCTTACTTTCTCATCCCCAGTTGTCCTAAGTCACTTCTGTTTACTCTAGAATTTTAACTAGCTTGCGCCTGTTTTCTTAATCCATCCCCAGTGGGCAGTTGTGAACCTAACACACATATGCACTGCTGCCCTTTTCTTGCCTCCACTGCTCCGAATATGTCCTGGACTATCTACATAGTATCATAGTCTTAATTTTTGCTATTCCAATTTATCTGATGAATTGTTTTGTGCTACTGTCTTAATCTCAGTTTTTACTGATTGTATCTGATCTTATTTTACTGGAACTGTATATATTGTACCAAAATTGTTTCACTGTTAATCCCTACCTACTGCAATTGCTGATGCTGAGCTACTGCATTTTAATCCTTTGCCTCTGTAACCCCAAGTATTGTACACAATCCTGTTTACGGTAAATGCTCTTGCTCTCTGTAATTGTATTCTCCTGGGTAGTGACAGAAAACAGGCACGTTTTTGTCTAGTACATTTACCCAGTTAACAAAAGCACATAAATAAATAAATAAAAATCTATAAATTCACATTCCATGCGGTTACTACCACACCTGTTAAGGCCATTTAGGAATCCTGAATGAGACCTCTCAGACAGAATAACAAGAACATTACGGCTACAATGAATTTATTTAACTAAAATGCTGAGCAAAAAATAAGAACAAAGGACAATGAAGTTTGTACAATGAATGTTATACAATTATTTTTGATAAAATAACTTATGCCCACCACAGGTGAAATCCATTATCTTCTTAGTCTTTATCTCTTGGGTACTGGTGGAGACTGGAGCATGGATCTGATCTAGAAAACACAGAGCAAGAGACAAGGCGACTTGCTGGTGATGGTATGAGGCAGTGACACTGAACCAAGTGGGGTGGAGGCTTAGTGGATGAGGTTGGTAAAACATTGGCTGGGAGCAGCAGGACTAGATCAGTCAGCAGAGTGAGCACCTGGAAACTCCAAAGGTCAAGAATGGCAGAACACTGAGTGGCACAAGTGGGCAAGTTGGGAGGTCACAACAGACAAAACACCAGCAGCAGCAGCAGACAGGCAGAGTAAGGTTTGCTGTGTTGGGTGGCAGTGAGCACAGCGGGCAGTAGGTTAGTGTATCTTCAGAGACCCAATTCAGGCAGCAGCAAGAAAAGTGCAAGAACAGTAGAGACTAGGAGATAACGGACGGTAGTGATCTTAGCTGTCTCAGAGTACAGATTCACACATACTCCAACACAACACTTAGTTGGGGGGGGTCTTTAAGGTGTATACATTGTTGTACCCTTTAGTGTGATGATGTGTGGTGTGATGACGCAGAACCCAGTAGGTAAAAGACTGCAGGTGCCATCCATTGATGGACTCCAATAATTTCAAAGGGCAGACCACAAGAGGAAGAGGTCATAAGTGGTGGCAGTCAGAAAACTGTAACCTGAGCAGTTAAGTAACAATCAGCTACTGATCACACTTAGATGCCAGGAAGGTGAGACACACTCTGTAGTTCTGGGGGCAGTTATGTTGGTGTCAGCAGGCTTTAAAGGGAAGGGGTAGGGGGAGGAACAGTGGGGGGGGTGCACCTCACACCCTATAATTCTGGTGCCATGGACAACACAGGCAACCACTAAATGTTGGAGGTGGGAGGATGCGGAGCAGGCTAAGAATGACATCACTCAGCTGGTTGCTGGGTGGTGTCATGAAGATGATAGGATGGGGATCTGTCCTAATTCCCACACTGTAAAATACCAAGTGACGAAATCCCGAAAAAAAAAATCTCGATTAATCAAAATACTGAACAAAAAAAATACTGAATAACCAAATCCCGCCTCATTACATGTAAACCAGTAATAATGACTCACTAGACTCTGCAGTAAACTCCAAGCAGTAACATCATCAAATCCTCGGGGCAGCAGCAGCATCATAAAGCCCTCGGCAGCAAAATCAATCACTCAGGGCAGCGAAAGGACCTCATCACCATCCCTCTGTTCATTTTATTTATTCCATTAAAAGTTCACCTTTTATTTTAAGATTAAAAAAACAGTTACTGTTTACTCTCGAATCTCTGGGCAGCATCTTCGAATAGGACATCGGCAGCAGCATCACATCCTCAGGGGCAGCAGCAGCAGCAGCGAAAATACATGGGCAGCAGCATCAAATCCTCGCAGCCTTCCATTAAAAGTTCACCTTTATTTTTAGCTGTACAAAAATATGCATACGGTTTGTCTTTACTCCCAAATATCTGTGCAGCACCATCAGGAACACTTAAATGCTGAGATTGTGAGCTACCCCTCAAAGAAAATCTAAAGTTGTTCTTTGTTCTTTCACTGTCACCACATTTTGAATTTTTTCCTCCCTTTTGCAGTACCTCTTTTTTGTTGGAGACCTAGGTAGACCGCAAAGTATTTTCTTACAGGTTGTTTCTGTGACCATTGTCTCTTTTTGTAGCTGTTCTATAAAACGGTATGTCCCAACATGAGCAGACCCTATCAAAGTCCCTAGTCGTCGATGCCAAGCCTCGACTTTATTTTGTGTCCTTGGAAATCCCATTTCGACCTGATCTTGGACTGACCAAAATTTGGGAGGGAACATTGGAGGGTTTCTAATGGGTGTTCGGTTTCTCATTACTCTTCTGACTCTACCCAGAACATAATGTTCCTCAAACCATGAAATAAGAGGGGCAGCATTGTCAGGCATAATAGCTTTCAATTCTTGAAAAGCACTAATAATTTCTCCCAATGGAAGAAAAGCCAGAGCAACAAGGTGTTGTAATAGTAGGCTAAATTCCATGTCGGTGCCATACTGTTGTGCTAACCCGCATGCCTGTATCCTCCTCCACACAATCTGGCCCAGGTGGAAAAGACACCCCTTTATTTATAGTTGAAGGAAACTCAATTTTGCATGCATTAATAACTGCATGTTCAAAGTTATGATGTACTTAGGGGCAAGTATTAAGTCTGCCTCATCTGCCAAGTCTTGTAGATCCTGAAATAATCTTTGATAACTGCATTGGGACTTATCCGACATAATCACAAACACCAAAGGGACTATCCTGCAAGTTTCCTCAGGTCCCACAGGGGCGTTGTATTGAGTAAAGCTGATGGAATATAGAGGGAACAGTCCTAAAAGTCCCATCCATTATCCAATATTGTGCCCTGGACAACTGCTCAATATTAGCCCCAGTGCAGAACAGCAAGAAGCGTTCATCGCCCACAGTGGTGTCTCGCAGCAACCACGGCTGACCATTCACTGACCGCAACTCCTCAGACACACTAACCTCTTGAAGTGATCATGGCTCTGGTGGTCGATGTGCTCTTCTTGCTCGCTTTATAACCTGAAGCAATGCCTGCTTTTGTGGCATGCTTTGGCTGAGTTCAGGGGGGACTGAGGACAGTGCATCTTGCACTAGCTGTGAAGGGTTATTGTGGGTTTCTATAGCTCCCTGTTTTAAAACGAACATTGCTTCTGCCTTTGGTGCATCTGATGCATCTGGTGAATGATTATGTTCCTTATCATTCTCCAGCAGATGCAGACCACTGCGAAAGGACAGTAATTGCACGACCATGGCAGTTCAGTAACTTGCGGCTTTGACAGCACCAGTAATGCTGCTCACCATTAATCTTTTCGCTCACCAGCAGGTACCCTCTAATGCACAGTGTATTCCATCCTTTTTGTGAAGGGACAAGTCGGCACACAGGATATTCAACTTCTGGGACCGACGTTGTTTATTGCTGAAAGCCATGGTTGATAGCCAGGAGACCTATGTAGCCCAGATTACAGCCTTGCATCTGCGCTCTTTCAACATCACGTCAGTACAACAGGTAATCAGGTAATCATCACACCTGATGACCTGATGCCATTTTACATTTAAGTTTATTTCTGAATTTCAGTATCTTTTATGGCGGAATTTCGACTGTATCGGGAAATCGGTAGTTCGGGATGTTTTCCGCGGTAATTTACTGTTCGATATTTTTTTACAAGGGATTTCGTACCTAACCCATAGGATGCAGCCACTGTCTGATAGGTACAGCTGCCTCTTTTCAACTACACAGAGTTTCTGCTCATCATCCTGCAAAACAGCGTCACGATCAGTCTTGCTGATCATTGGCCTGTCACCATCGAGCCTCCTGCGGTACGAACTGCATTGGATGCGACAGCAGCAAGTCTCTGAAGCCTGCTACTCTACTCTCTCATTATGTGAGGTTCACACATGCAAGTGCAAGCAAACACAACAAGGGCTTAAAGAATTACTGATGCTTTGGAGAAAAGTTTGAGAAACATAATAATTAGGTACAATTCAGCTTGCATTCCATATATATTTTACATATTTCTCTTCCCCATTATTTATTACCGAATAAATTTGTAGGAATACATGATCTTTATCCCTTAGGGTTCCCTTAGAGTTTATCTGCCTCTGCAGCTTACTCCCTACTTCAAGTCAGAATCCCATGTTGTGACATCACAATCTGTTGCAATGGGAGTAACTGTGAGGTCACAAGCAGTGCATTATGACCTCAGGTAGGGAGAGGGCAACAGGAATAGATAAACTCTTCAGGAGCAAAGATCCTGTTTTCATACAAATGACCTCAGTAATAAATAATGGGGAGGATTAATACAAAGCTAATGTGAAATACAAGCTAAACAGAGTCTAAATATTGTGTTTTGTTAACGTTCTCCTGAAGGTGTCAGCTGCTCTTTAAGTTACATACATTTTTGGTTTAAGTCTATGTTTCTTCTTATATTATGACACCATTAAGTTATCCACTGTTGAACAGTTTGCCAGAAACATGCCTGATATTCACTTAATAGCTTATTTTCATTTACTCATGTTTCCATCCTGGCATAAATTATATTTGAGAATATTTTTGTCATATTAATAATTAAACTAACAGGTCGATACACAGTGGGGTAATTTGCTGAACCTTTTTATGTTGATTGCATGCATGCGCAAGAAACATATTGCGGCAGCTTTCTCCACAAGCAGGTTGTGGAGGCGCGGCACTGTTGTGGCCAATGCCCCCACAGCCTTTAAAGGCTTGTCTAGTGTCCCCCAATGCCGTGGCACACTGCTCCTGACACTAGTTCAGCCAGCATGCCACCAACTTGTAAAAAATCAGCTGCTGCAATCAGGGACCGCCTCGTCATTGCAGCGTAAGCCATTCGCTGCAATGAGGAAGCGATCCGTCATTGCAGGGCAGGATCTTCACAAACAATATTAACCCTCCCCACCATGTTTATTTGCTGATGGGGGGCCCCAATCCCCATCAGCTTCAGTGCCCCCATGTTTATGTTGCCGATGGAGGAGCCCACTCCCCACTGGCATTATGTTAACCCCCCCACTTATATTCTCTGCCGATGGGGTGCCCAATCCCCGTCGGCATAATGTTATCCTCACACTTTTTGCTGTGTGCCAATGCGGGTGTCCAATCCCCCGTTGGCTACAGCTTGCCCCCCCAAAAGGAAGACTCCAGTGGCATGCTGGGAGCCCACCCCAGCATGCCACATGCCCCTGTAAAATAAAAACAGTCCCGCAATATCTTTCTTTTTTTTTTCACCTGTAAAAAAAGAAACTGTCCCTCAGAGGTCTTCCTACCCCCCTCCTGCAACCCGCGTCCACCCACTGTACACTCTGCCTCCCCACACCCCATACTTACCTCTGGAGCTTGGCACGATGGTCTTCGGTGGATCGGGAACACATCTGCACTCTTCAAAGTCGACCGTGAACTAATGAAATGCCGGTAAGCTGTATAATGGAATAAATTGTTTTTTTCAAACTTTAATGCATATCTCAGTCATTTTTGGTAATTTTGGCACCAAATTTTCAACATGGGGTTTTTGGGACCCCTCCACATGAATTCTGGAACTGTCATGGCATTAATTAGCCCTGAAAGGTGATTTCGTGGTCACTGCGTGGAATCACCTTTCAGGGCTGATTAATGAAATGACAGTGCCAGTGTTCATGAGGTGGGTTCTCAAAAAGTCTATGTTGCAAATTTGGAGGAAAAAATAAAAAAAATCACTAATTTACGAGCATGCATTGCACAGTTGCTACGCACGCTCGTAACTTCGCGAATTTGCAATATTTTCACGCCAGATTTTCAACATTGGCATTTTTTCACACCTCCTTGTGAACAGTACAGCTGTCATTGTTCACATCTTGGCTGAAATGTGTTTTCACACTTCCGGCTCAGAATAGCGCGGTCACTGTGGAACATTAGTGTTTGGGACAGATTAAGAAAATGACAGTGACACTGTTCATGAGTAGACAATATTGAAAATTTGGTGATGATACTCCATAAAATGACTGTGTTACGAGCGTGCATTGCGCAGTTTGCATGCACGCTCATAACTTCGCGAATTTGTAATATTTTCACTCCAGATTAAGATCGAGCGAGTGAGGGGGGTGACCGAGATCAACTGAGCTCTGTCGGGACTGCTGCAGATTTGTTTGTGGGCAGGAAAAAGGCCCCAACGCAAGAGCCCAGTACAAAAGGGCAGCATGCAGCACTGGGAGAAACAAAACGAGAGAGCGAGTGAGGGAGGGAGAGTGAGCAAACTCATCAGAGTACTGTCAGAACTGCTGCAGATTTCTTTGTGGGCAGAAAAAGGTGTCAATGCAGGCAGAGGCCCAGTACAAAAGGCCAGCCTGCAGCAGTGGGAGAAACAGTACGAGTGAGTGAGACAGGTGGACTGAGTGAGCTCAACGGAGCTCTCTCAGGACTGCTGCAGATTTCTTTGTGGGCAGAAAATGGTGGCAATGCAGACAGGAGCCCCGTACAAAAGGGCAGCTTGCAGTGCCAGGACAAACGGAATGAGCGCATGAGAGAGGGAGACTGAGCGACCTCAACGGAGCTCTGTCGGGACAGCTGCAGATTTCTTTGTGGACAAAGGTGCCAACACAGCCAGGAGCCCATACTAAAGCTCAGCCTGCAGCACCAAGAGAAACAGAACGGGCAAATGACAGAGCGGTAGTGAGCGAGCTCAATGGAGCTCTACTGTGACTGCTTCGGATTTCTTTGTGGGCAGAAAAAGGCAGCAATGCAGGCAGGAGTCCAGTACAAAAGGCCAGCTTGTAGCGCTGGCAGAAATGGAATGAGTGAGTGAGAGAGGAGGAGGGAGTGAGCGAGCTCAATGGAGCTGTGTCAGGACTGCTTCAGATTTCTTTGTGACCAGAAAAAGCCACCAACGCAGGCAGAAGCCAGTACAAAAGGGCAGCCTGCAGCGGCGGGAGACACAGAACGAGCAAGTGAGGGAGAGGGGGTGAGTGAGCTCAACGGAGCTCTGTTGGGAATGCTGCAGATTTGTTTGTGGGCAGAAAAGGGGAAGCAATGCATGCAGGGGCCCATTACAAAAGGCAGCCTGCAGTGGTGGGAAAACCAGAATGAGTGAGTGACAGAGGGGGAGTGAGCAAGCTCAATGGAGCTCTATTGTAACTGCTGCAAATTTCTTTGTGGGCAGAAGAAGGCGGCAACGCAGACAGGAGCCCAGTAGAAAAGGGCAGCCTGCAGCACCGGCAGAAATGGAATGAGCGAGTGAGAGAAGGGGAGTGAGCGAGCTCAATGGAACTTTGTCGGGACTGCTGCAGATTTCTTTGTGGGCAGAAAAAGGCACCAACAGAGGCAGGAGCCCAGTACAAAAGGGCAATCTGCAGTGCCATGAGAAACAAAATGAGTGAGTGAGACGGGGGGACTGAGCAACCTCAACGTAGCTCTGTTGGGACAGCTGCAGATTTCTTTGTGGGCAGAAAAAGGTGCCAACGCAGGCAGGAGCCCAGTACAAAAGGGCAGCCTGCAGCGCTGGGAGAAACAGAATGAGCGAGTGAGACAGGGGGAGTGAGCGAGCTCAACGGAGCTCTGTTGTGACTGCTGCTGATTTCTTTGTTAGCAGAAAAAGGCAGCAATGCAGGCAGGAGCCCAGTACAAAAGGCAAGCCTGCAGCCCCGGCAGAAACGGAATGAGTACGTGAGAGAGGGGGAGTGAACAGGCTCAACAGACCTGTATTGGGACTGCTGCAGATTTCTTTGTGGGCAGAAAAAAACACCAACAGAGTCAGGAGCCCAGTACAAAAGGGCAGCCTGCAGTGCCAGGAGAAACAGAATGAGCGAGTGAGAGAGGGTGAGTGAACCACCTCAACGGAGCTCTTTCAGGACAGCTACGGATTTCTTAGTGGGTAGAAAATGCTGCCAACACCAGTAGGAGCCCAGTACAAAACAGCAGCCTGCAGCATCAGGAGAAACAGACTGAGTGAGTGACAGAGGGGCAGTGAGCGAGCTCAACAGACCAACCCAATCAACATTCGGCATTGACAAATGCTTGTTATGAAATAGCACAATCTGCGTACCTCTCAAAGATATCAGTATATAGTTTTGAGATATACACAAGTTAAAAAAATTGGACCAACATATACTGGATGAGTGGGATAATAACACTATGGCTGAAGAACGGAACCTAGGAGTTATCATCAGTGGCACCCACCTTCAAACAATCAAGCCAATGCAAGAAAGTCTATAGTAAGGCAAACAGAGGGGTACTGACAGTAGAAGGAAAGAGATAATTCTAACTTTTTATAGATCTTAAGTGAGCCCTCACCTGGAGTACTGTGCCCAGTTCTGGAGTCCTTGCCTCAGAAAAAAGAAACTCTGGCCAGAGCCGATAGGGCTGCAGCCAAGGAAGTTGGGGTAGAAATATTGCAGCAGCCCGTACTGTCTCATCACCCTCACTTTTATACTGTAATTGTAGCTCTAGCAGGACCAGATTCATCATCAGTTTTACAGACTTTTTTTCCATACAGTGCCAACATGGAGGGCTTTGACACAGTGGCAGTCCTTTTCAGTAATGCTCTCTACACTGAACTCAGGGGTTCAAGTCCACCCAACCCCAGGCCATTAGTTTCTCTCCCCAGCACCAAACTCACTTATAGCCCCCCCCCCCATATCACCATGTTTACTTTTTACTCCGTGATGGTCTGGGTTGGACACCGGGCCTGTGAGTTGCTGTAGTTGGAGGGAGAGGGACAGATTCTATTTATGCCCTGATGGGCCAGGCTGGGCACCAGACCTGTGAGGTAGTTTGTCAGAGGGAGACAGATTTTTTAAATTCCCTGACAGGCCAAGTTGGGCTTGGGATTTGTCACATGGTTGAGCAAAGGGGGAAATATTTGTTTTTATTCTTTGGCACTTCACCTGTTAGGTAGTAAGGGAGGGGGCTGGGTATTTTTCTAATCCTTGATGCGCCGGGTTGGGCACTGGACCCATTAGGTCATTTGTGGGAGGGGGGACAGATTTTGTTTTATTCCCTGAAGGGCCGGGTTGAGCACTGGATCATTCTGCTGTGCAGCAGGCTGGGTTGGAGCATGCATGGCAGTAGCAGAAGCAGCCATATGGCAGCACCCCCAAGCCCCTGTTCAGTGTTTGAGCACCTAACCATGACCTGAGTGGATGGGCATGGGGAGAGCAGTGTTTTACTAGCCTGCCTAGTCCACCTCCTTCTCACTGCTTTGCTGCTGCTCCTCCTTATCTCTGTTTTGGCTTAATACACAGGCCAGGTTGGGTGTGTGACCTATCAGGTAGTTGGAGGATAGGAGACAGATTGATTTAATTCCCCCAAACAGGTCAGGCTGGGCGCTGGGGCTGTCAGATTGTTGGGGAAGGGGAACCTTTTTTTTATTCCTTGGTGGGCTGTGTAGGGCACTGGATATGACAGGTTGTTGGGGGCATGGAGGCATTTTTTTTACTCCCTGACAGACAGGGTTGCATACTAGACCCATCAGGTAGTTTGGGAGAGAGAGGGACTTTCTTTTTAATTCCCTGATGGGCTGGGTTGGGTATTGGGCCGGTCAGATGATGGGGGGGGGCATATTTTTTTTTAATTTCCTGATGGGTCAGATTGGGCACTGGATCTGTTTAGTTGTTGTGAGGGGGGGGATGTGTTTTATTCCTTGATGGGTTGGATTGGGCACAGGACTTATCAGTTATCTGGGGGGGAAGGGGTTGTTCTTTTATTCACTGACAGCCTGGGCTACCCACTGGACCCATCTGGTAGTACAGAGAGGGCACAGATTTTATTTTATTCCCTGTCAGGCTGGGTTGGTCACCAGAAATTCTGTTCTAGTCTACGTTCCCTGCCTTACCAGTATGGAACTCCTGTGCCTTGTAAAACACATTGGGATATGGGATACAGTGTGCATGAAAGTAATGTTGGCTAAGTGTCGTTTTTTTTTAAATTGCTTGATTCTGTCCCCCTGTTCTCCGCTCCTCCCTTTTATTTTCCCAGTTCATTGCCAGGTTATTGGAACTGATTAAACCCAGCTGTTTTTTTTTTTTTTCATTATACAAAGAGACTGAGAGAGATACTGTACTTTCTAGCTCCTACAAGCATCAAATGGTGCTATAGCTATGCTATTCTTTGTCCTTCTGCATCACAATTATTTAACAGAAAAAAGCCTCAGTTGTATATAGGCAAGTTTTTTTTTTTTTTTTCAGAAAAAAATAAAGATTAGCTTTCCATTTATGGAGTTGTGCAGACTGACAGTTAATTGTACTTCCTCTCTGAGCTCATTCTTTGTCATTGTCGTAAGAGTGGGGGAAGGGAGAGCTAGGTTACTTAACCCGAGGAGTTCTTGAGGGATATCACCTACTGTAGGTCAGCTGCATATTCCCAGCAGAACTGTCACTTGCTTAACAGGTTCTCACGCACTCTTCTCCTTGAAATCAACAAAAAGTTAGCAAAGCATTACAAACAGCAACAAGAAGCAACAGCAAGGCACAACTCACTCACTGAGAGCTGTAAATAGACACATCCCAGTCCCCCCAATGCATTTCAATGTGGCAGCTGCAAAGCATTTACTGATTGTGATCCCGGTGGGAACAGGTCTGCTATGCAGATCAGCCCTAAACAACAAAAAAATGATGAATTAAAGAAAGAAAATATTGAAATGACTGGGCCGTTGAAATGAATGGACACTATTTATCTTAATGCAGTCAGCAGACAGAGGGGAAGCTCAGTGAGGGGCATCAGCATATGGACAATTAGTTGCAATTTAATTCACCGCGGACAGTTTGTTGCGGTCAATTCGGCGATATTGCATTCATCGCAAGCCGAATTGGTTGCGGGCAGAATGTAGACACTGCGGCTAGTTAACAGCGACATTTTCAAAATTTATATTCAACACACACTGCACAATACCAGTTGCTCAGCTATGCCAAAAATACTCACACACTGCACAGCCAGATTGTTGTAGTCATCCAGAGTGTTTTTGCATTTTTTTTTTTTTTAATGATTGGCGCTTACTTGCTTTAGGGTTGCCACCTGTCAGGTTTTTTTTTACCTGGTGATCAGGTTTTCAGGGTCCCTATCAGGTAATCCGGTTTTGCTCTGTGCTGGTCAAGTTTTTGAGCCATTTTGAGTGCTCACATACTTTTGAAACAAGTTTTGTCATCTTATTCATTGTTTCAGCTACATGTCCAGGTTACAAACAGGTTCTATTGTCAATGTAGCCTTTTGTTTGTGAATGCAGTCACCCTGGGAGGTGTAAAGTATGGCCATTAACACCATTAGCACTTACTTAACCTAATCTTTCCACTGCATCTTAAAGTGGCATAGCAGCAAAGCTGCCCCCACATTTTGTAACAGTAACAGAGCCAGTTGTCCTCCACTTTCATTTGCAGGTAAACATTTTAATCTCTAACAGAGTTTAGGCATTTTTAAATGTTTTAAATTATTTTTTTCCTCTTGAAAAAAGTATGGTCACTTCTTTGGTTTTGAAATAGTACTGTGGACAAGAACAGGAAATGGAGGCAGAAAAAGATATAAAGTATGTATACTGTTGTATGCTATTTACAGTTTTTCCATTCTCTCCCCCTAGATCATATCTGTAAATGAGATTTCTTTTATCTCTGTATGTTTATCTGGTAAACCAATGTCAATAAATACATGAGTAAGTAAATAATTAGGAAGAACCTAGGAAAGTAACTTTAACAGGCACAGTACAGTATTTAAACATATTTATTTAACTGATGCTTAAAGTGTTGTCTTTTATTGGAGAAACAGTACATGATGAGTCATGAAAAGGGGTGGGGCTATGGGGAGCTCAGGATCTGGTTTTTGCCTCATCCAAAGGTGGCAACGCTAGCTTGCTTGCTGACTGCCTCAACTGTTCATATTACACTCACCCAAGTCTGTTATTTATTTCCTCCTCAGGCTCCAGACATTCAGTGCAGCCCCTGTTCCATCCCCCAGCAAGACCTAGCACCACAATATACAGTGGAGTGGAGGTAGTAGCCACGAGGTGTGTGGACATCATTTTCAGAAGTGGACTTGTGCTTACCTTCAGAAGATTATAGCAGGGATTTTTAATCCCAAATATGCCTACATTTTTTTAATAAAAATATGTTACATTGAAGCACTGTCTTAGTCACTCATTGACCATTTGTTCACTCCATTTTGTGCTGTGCGACATCAGTAATGGAAACAGTTTGTCCCCGCGATGTTTTGACTGCCGCAAATTGTCCGTGACATTATGTCTGAGGGCGAAAAGTCCATACAAGAAAGTAATCAGGACTTGACATTGAAGAACAAGAGGAGTTGTGACAAGGGACAGAGGTGGTGTGGGTGGGGGTTGCAAAGTGCACAGAGGGTGGGAAATGTGGTTGTTTGCTTTTTAAACAATTTAAGGGAAGGGGATACTGACGTGTACTGTGACAGGGGTAGAAATGCTTACTGGTGTTAGGGTTGGGCACCAAACTGCCAGATTTTGGAGGGGCAGTAAATAGTTACTGGTGGTGGGGTTGGGCACACAACTGCTGAGCTTGGGTGGACAGTAATGTTGACCAGTGGCAGAGTTGGGTACCTCACCACTGGATTGGGTGAGCAGTAATGTTGACCAGCAGTAGGTTAGGGTACCCAACTGCCAGACGTTTCTGGGGCACATTAATGTTTACCAGTGGTGAGGTTTGGAACCAAACCATCAGATACTTAGAGGGGACAGTAGTGTTAACCATCAGCGGGGTTGGTCACCCAAACACTGGACTTTTGGGGGGACAGTAGTAGGCACCTGACTGCTGGAAATAAACAGGACTAGCCAAAATAACTTGCATATTCAGACAGCTGGTTTCCTTGGATCACAGGTGGTAACACTCTGAAGAATAGGTTGCAGTTAGCGGCATGGCAGGAGGGAGGGAGAAGAGGCAGTAGGATTGGGGTATCGGTTGAAAAGCATCATCAAAATAGCAAAATCCAGCACATTTATCGGGAAGTGAAACCACTTTGAAAAGTATGCTTTCTAGTAGAAAACCTGCATCATCCACCAGATCAAGCACCATTAGCTGCAGTCTGATTTCCAGCCACCTCACTGGCTCACAGTTTGGCAAATTTTCAGAACCTGCCTTTCTCCACAACAGCACTACAGCACACCATCATGTTTGATTTGTATTTTGTGATCAAAAATATTTGGAATGACACTATTGGAAAGGTACAAGGCAATACAGATAAGAAAGAACAGTAACAACTACAAAAGCATTGCACTAGCAACAAACAGATTTAATTACACATTCCTCCTTATCTGGTCTTTATAGTTTTGTGATGTCTGCATATTTTTCCATCTGTCTACCCCTTCATTTTTTTTTATATATTTTTTTTATTTATTAAATTCTCGGATTACAAATACCTTTGAGCAGAAACTGCTCGTTTACAAAGGTTCCACGTCAAAGGATGAGGGTCAACATACATACAGAGGTAGTAAAAGAATGCACAATAAACAACCAAAACAACTAAAAGAAAAAATAAAGATACTCAGTTGTAACATACTTTGATATAATATTCATATAATGAGCAGCTTGAGTAGGCAGCTGGCTGCGGTAACAATAAGAGATAGAGGGCACCATAGACAGTTAGTATTGCAGGCGTGCGACCGGGAGAGGAAGTTGGCAGGCTAATGGGCCACTGTCCGATGGTGGTGGAAAATGTCTTGTACCAGTGGAGATGTGAAGCAGGAAAGGAGTCACAAGGAAGGCCCAGTGCCAGAGGGAATGAGACTGGGAAAGGGCGGGCTGTGAGACATGAGTGAGCTGGGAGGTGTTTAGAGAGATCATTTGTATCTATTCTGTATACTTTCATCGAAATAGTAATAGCCTTAAAACTGATCCCTAAGGTAACTGTTCCCTCCTCGGAGTGGAAACCATTTGGGCTGGCAGTATAGCCTAGAGGTTAGAGTAATGAGGTGTGAACGAGCTTGGTACAGCCAGCAAACCAGACTTGGGTTTGATTCTTACAACCTCCACCTGCATACTGTGTGACTCTGGGCAAGTCACTTAACTGCCCTGTGCTCCCAGGTCATCCCTGAAAACAGGAACTTGTGCCTAGTGGGCCTTACCCAGTTACCAAAGACTAACATAAAAAAAAATGTAAACATACTGTTTATTTCCTACCACTTAACAATTCTCTTATCCAGTTGATTAGTTCTTCATTAGTGCCTAAAGCTTTCATTCAAGAAATTACTCCAATGTGAGGTACCAAATCAAAGAACTTGACAAAATCCAGAATGATATCAACTGGCTTGTCTGTGTCCAGTTCCCCACTGATATCTTTATAGAAACTAAATAAATGTATGATGTAGGACCTTCCCTTAGCAAAACCATGCTGTTTATTGCCCATATTATAACTGCACAATAGTTCATTTTGTAAAATGATCTCTTCATAGACCCACCATTTTTCCTACAGCTGATATTAGGCTGCTAGGCCTGTAATTTGGTATTTTACTTTTGCTACCATTTTCGAAAATAAGAGTCATCTTTTCATGCCTCCAATCCACTGGGACTATATTTTCTTTAAGTTAATTTTTAAATATAAGTTCTAGCTGGCCTGCAATTTCAGCCTTTAGATTTTAGTAGGTTGGGAGATAGGTTATTTTGCCCAGGTGACTTATTTGCTGGAAGCTTGTTTAAATCTTTCAGGATCCCTTCTTTATTATCATCATATCCTGATTACCAGCTATTGTAAATCTCTTTTTGGGATGTTTTTATATTTATATATCAGTAATGTATTTTGCTGTTTTTATTTTTTCATAGTACTGAGAATCCAACATATATAAAGCAGGTAGATCACGTCTCCATACTGGGGGAGCAAGTTCAAGCACAAGGTGTGATGAGTTTGCTCTGTTTTTTGCTGACAAAGTGTCCTCTATCAGGACTGAGATCTCCTCCAGTGCTGCTCAAAGAGCTTGAGGGATTGGACTGGTGATGTGCCAGGGCACCCCTCTTGTGTGGGGTGAGTTTGATCCAGTTGGAGTGGTTGAGATAGTCTCGAGGCTGCAACCATCCTATTGCAATCTAGACCCAGGTCCAACCCGACCTTTTTGTTGGTTGTGTTGGCTTGATTGGACCTGTGTTTGCTGAGATTGCCCAGTGTTTCTTGGGGAGTGGGGCCTTTCCTATGCAGTGAAAGAGGCCTTGGTGAGGCCCCTTTTGAAGAAACCCTTATTGGACCTGAAGTGTTTCACCAACTGTAGACAGGTCTCAAACCTCCCATTTTTAAGGAAGGTTTTAGAAAAATCGTTGGTTATCCAGTTTGAGACTTGTCTCGCTTCCGCTGCCACTTTTGAGTATTTCCAGTCTTGC
Organism: Neoceratodus forsteri; assembly: GCA_016271365.2. NCBI lineage: Eukaryota > Metazoa > Chordata > Ceratodontiformes > Ceratodontidae > Neoceratodus > Neoceratodus forsteri. Next base: position 161,119,958 of record CM057456.1, on the reverse strand, counting down.
TTTAGACTTGGGAACAGCATGGAGACTGCCCTTCTGAAGGTGCTAAACCATCTACTAATAGTGAAAGATAAGAGAGAGCGTACCATCCTTGTTCTCCTGGATCTCTCTGCAGCATCTGCCACCATGGACCATGAGGTGTTACTGGACCGACTGCAGAACTGGTGTGGACTAACTGGCAATGTTGTCAGCTGGTTAAGTCCTTCATGGGTAGAGTGCAGAGGGTGACAATGGGGCTATCCTTGTCTAGTCTGATGCCTCTACACTGTGGAGTTCCACAAGAGTCAATCCTGTCACCTCTGTTGTTCACGGTGTACATTTTGCCCTTAGGAGATGCTATCCGGTAGTATGGGCTGGGTTTTCATTGCTATGCCGATGATACCCAGCTATACTTGTCCTGTGTGCCTGGAAACCAGATGGCAGCCTCTGTGTTTAACACCTGCCTGGCCGAGATCCAGAGCTGGATGTCTCAAAACTGGCTACGACTCAACCTGAATAAGACAGAGGTACTGTGGTGGTGGATTCTGGTGGTGGATTCTGGTTGTCGGTGGGATGGAGGAGGGCCAGGGAATGATCCTGGTTTGATTCAGGAAGGTGTTCCCTTGACTCCCTCTATTCAGGTCAGGAATCTGGGCATGGTCCTTGATGATGGTCTGTCAATTGATACTCAGGTGTCGGCCATCTTCCTAAGTGGCTTCTACCATCTCAGGAATATTGCTTGGATCCGGGCCCTGATTCCATCTGATGACCTAGCCGCTCTAGTACATGCCTTCATCACATCTAGATTAGATTACTGCAATGCTCTGTACCTGAGGCTATCTAGAGGCAATCGCCACCATCTGCAGCTGGTGCACAATGTGGCGGCCAGGCTGTTGACTGGTGTATCAAGATTTGAGCATGTTACACCTGTCCTCTGTGAACTGCACTGATTGCCGATAAGGTGCAGGATTGCCTTCAAGGTCAGATTACTGACCTATAATGCCCTGCATGACCGGGGACGAGGCTACCTGCAAGACTCTTTGGTTCCTCACTGCCTGGCTTGCACTCTTCGTTCCTCTGAGGGATGCCTCCTGGTGGTCCCCAAGGCTAGGTTGCCATAGTCGGGAGACCATGCTTTCTCTGTTACCTCACCAGCCCTGTAGAATTCGCTGCCAGGCTATCTGAGGGAGGCACACTCAGTGGAAACCTTTAAAAAAGAGCTTAAAACATGCTTAGTTAACCAAGCATATGATCTACACAATATATAATTACTGAAGTTTTTATACTGTACTGACTGGTTTTATGCGACAGATAGATATAGTGTAATGTTGTTTTATATTCTGCAATTGTGTTTGTTGGAATATCTTTTCATGGTGTTGTTTTTAAGAAATTGTATAGTGCTCCAAGCCTCTGGGAAGGAGCGCTTTATAAATAAAGTATCCTTCTGTCTGTCTGTCTATCTATCTATGATCTGTTTGCAGATTTACCTTTAGTTAACTTCTTCCTACCATAATTACAGCAGCATGTTAGCCAAATGGCATGAACTAAAACAATTTTCTGTCTTACCTTCTGTACTTAGCATGACCGATGCTAACTTGTTACAGTAATTAGTTCATGTGTAGACTGGCTGATCTGTAATTTAAAATCTGAACCTATACTCACTTTGATCCACCACTCTGAGGAAACCTTTGTATAAGTGGAAGAACATTAGCATTTTTGTGATGCTCTACAATAATAACTCACTTTTTTGCACTGCTTATTTGATCTTCTGAGTTTGATTAAGGCCAAAGTGTGACTGTATATTTGTATTCTCTGTATGATGTTTTTTTTTTTTTCGCTGCTGGCTGCCTCCTCCCAGCATTACCATGGCTGGCCCAGTGCAACTTTGTTTTGTTTTGTGTGGAGACCCAGAAATCCTGCTAGACTAGTAGTAGAGTAGGGAATAGAACCACGGGTGGTGTTGAAAGGAGGTGGTTGAAGCAAGTGGTCGTCCAGCTGTCTCAGTTAATGAGACTACAAGTCAGGAGGGAAGCCTAGACACTTTTCTACAATAAAAACAAGTCGAGAATGTGCTAGCCTGCTGCTATTAGATTATTTACAAAGAAAAGCCTCATTCAGCAGAAATGAACATGTTTTGGAGACAGCACGCTTAGCAGCACCAGCACCGAGAAGTGCAGATGATGCATAAGGAGTGATGAGCGCTCCGCTCGGATCACGCAAATTACAGTCCCGGCTGGCTCTTTAAATTGATCCATCTATTTTATACACACTGCACCTTGTTAAATCATCTGCACACAAACATCGCATAACCAATTAGCCTAATCCCATAAAACCACTATTTTACTGTGTTTCTGCAGTTGTAATGACTGTTTGCTCTGCACCCTTCTTGATGAGTGCCCTGATGACTTTGAGTTGTCAATCTCCCCCACACACCTTCTTGGAACAACCCCCATCTTTCCTCTCCTCCCCCCCCCACTGTGTTGTGGAGATGGAAGTGGGTTTGGTGGTGGCTGGTTCCCAGAAGTGTGTCCATGAGCTGTGAGGAGCAATGGGCCCCGCACCAACTCACCAGGAGGCTATCCAGGTGAAAAGATGCTCACATGGTGTATGGTGAGTGGGGAGAAGAAAATGTCCCAGGACTTGTGCGGTATGTCTGTGGCAGAGAACTGCTCGTGGTGGCAGGTCCTTGCTATCACCCATTTCTGCTCCCTCTTCAGGACCGCCTTCCAGTTGCCGGACTTTGAGATTGAGGTGAGTCAGGAACCGAGAAGGAGAGATGGGGACGGAACTGCTCCTGCCCCATGTTGTCTGTTTCTCTGTAACCTGAGTTCATTCTTCCCATGTTTGTTGTCAGCAGGCGGTAGCCCCCGGGAGCTGCAAGTTTGGTGGAACAAGTCCCATGACTTACGTTTAGTGTTTAGCTGTAGAGCCACCGTTTGTGTTATTCGTTCATCACGTTGGGTCTTTTTTTGGGGGGGGGGCTCATAGTAATCGAGCAGGTGCATTGCTTAACAAGCCTGGGAAACTTTATAGATGTTTCAGATTGCTGTTGCTTTTCCTATTGAGCTCCTTTTTTTTGTTAATATTTTATTACAGTAAAAGAAGTAAGATAACATTACATGCAAGAATTAAAATTAGTGAGCCAGCCCAGTGGTGCTGAGGGTTGAGGTGCTGGACGCCACACATCGTGCTATGCTGGCAACCCAGGTGCCAGCATGGGGGGTGGGAGGAGCAGGATTTAGTGAGCCATTAGGCTGCTCTCCCCTCCTGGGGGTGGTGGGTTGTTGACCCTCCTGTAATACTGTCCCCACCGGGTGGAGGTCCGGTGGGGTAACGTAGGCAGGCAGGGTGGCAGTATGGGTGGGAAGGAGGTGCTGAGCTGGCTTCCGTGGGCACATATGGCAGTGTGCTGGGGCGGGGGTGGGGTACAGGATAAAACCCAAGAAAAACTTAAGAATCTATAAAAAAAAAAAAAGAATTAAAAATAGTGCTGTGGAAAGAGTGCATTGACAATGCGGAGGCAACTCCTATATGTTGTACAGTCAGAAAAAAAATCACCTTTTCCTGATTGCAGGAGGTCTGCAGTGCTCCACCCACTGCAGCCCTAATAAAGACAGGCTGAAGATGGTGAAGCAAAGGGTGACTTAAGATGATTCAGAGCCAACAGGGCAGGTCTTACGAGGAGTGCCTCAGGGCACTGACCATGTACTTACTGGAGACCAGAAGGGAGGGGGAGATATGACAGAGACCTTCAAGTTCCTGAAAGAAATAAACACAATGGACTACAGGGAATTATTTAGTAAAAGTAACAGTTAGAGGTCACGAGGATATGGGTGGAAACTTACAGGAGGGAGATTCAGGAGGAATATGAGGAAGTATTATTTTATAGAAAGGGTGGGAGAACTGTGAACCAGTTTACCAGCTGAGGTGGTGGGTTCTAAAACCAATAATGGTTTCAAGCATGGCTGGGACAGAATGAAAGGTATGGTGGTTGTTCAGGATGACAGAAACTAGAAGTGGAGTAGGGGGTGCATGTGGAGGGCTATAACCCTGGATAGAGTATAGGCCCCAGTGTATACCGTTGCCACGGTGAAGGCAACACAACGAAATCCTTTACAGTGACAACTTTGAACGTATTGGAGATTGTCGCTGTAAAGGATTTCATGTACATTGGTGCCCCCCTCCAAGTCAACTCCGACTTGGAGTTGATTATATTAGATTGGGGGTGTTGGGGGGGGTATAGCCCCCCCCCCCGCAAAAATCACCGGCAGATACCAATGGGTGAAAGTTCGCGTGTTGGTATCAGAGATTTTGCCATGCCGCATGTCAACAACTTTGTTGTCGATGCGGCTTGGTGGAACCGTCCCAGCGTTAGATTGGGTACCACAGGCAGGCTAGATGGACCACTGGCCTTTTTCTGCCATCATTGTCTATGTTTCTATGTTAAGACCATTGTTAAATATTAGGTCTGAAGACTTCTGAAGGTATTCTAATCCTGGTGCCCTATTAAGCTTTGATATATTAACGGCTGTCATAGTTTCTTGTACATGGATCACAATCTGCTCAGATATATTTAAAATTAGAAGTACTGATCCTTGCTTATCAACATGTTCTTTATAAAAAAATGACTTATAATGTTTCAACAATTTATATGGGATACATGTGGTTTTAAATATTTGACTGATGATTCATTGTAACTTCTGCCACCCTGCCAAAATAATTGAACATTACCAGCTTCCAAAGTATTAATCATTTAAGTCACATTTTCTTTTGGTATGATTCATTCAAAATCTCCAATACCTTATTATATTTTTTCTCTTTTTATTTAATACGTGGATATTTATTTTAATTAGATTTTTTCCTAGCCTTTTTATAGTTTCCATTCAATTCTGTTTAGCTTGTCTACATAGGTTGTTATGCCATCCTTATTGTTTTTTAATTAAGGCATTTAGTTTATACAATAATGATATTAACTCATCAAAAACTATTAATTTGAAAACAGAGGGCCTGATTTTCAGTTGGGTGTGACAGATGCAAGGGAGTTGCGGCAAAGGTGTTTGACACAAATGGTGATTTGTGACAGAACTTGCGCCAAATGGAATTTTTTTTATTCAGCAGTTTGATCCTCGTCGCCACTTCCCACCTACTTGGCGATGGGGATACATGGGCGGAGCTGGCAGGTGGCTCTGTCCCCCCCTCGCGAGGGGCTCAGTTTCCAGTCCTCTGCTTCACCTGCACCGAACTCTCCTGGTGATCCCCCATGGGTCCCCCCCCCCCGTGGCAGGACCGAGGGTGAAGGGCATCAACTTTCCCTCCCCCGCAGACCAACAACTAGACTCTGGGGGACTGGCACAGGTGCTGCAGGGCCGTCATGGAGCCTGCCAGCTCCATTTTTCCTTATTTTCTCCTTTCCCCTTGCCATGGTTGTTCGCACGCATGTGGAGGCACGCGCATGCAGCGACCCACGGCACCCTCCCTATTCTAGTCACTCCCGACTACACTACATCCAGGCTTCCACCTGTGGGGCAGCCTGCAGCGGGCATATCTGAGTTCCCACCCTGAAGGGGAGAACTGCCTTATGGCTGCTCAATCCATCTTCAGGTCCCCCCCCCCGCTGACCCCCACCGACCCAGGCTCATTCCCAAACCCAGGCCACCGGCGTGGTGCAAGGTGTGGCATCCAGTGCCTCAACACTCAGCACCACCAGGCCAAATAGAATTTTCTAATTCTGCCTGAATCTGATGCAGGGGCAGCTGTGGCAAAGCCCCCTTATGCCAGAGTTCCATCCAACAACCCAGTGCACCCGGTCACAAGAAGGCTTGCACCATGGCGGGGCTGCCAAATCCTCTTTTTTTGTATTTTCAAAGCCCCACCATGGACGCAGCAGGGGGAACCACTTAGACCAGTCAGTAGGTGGTCTAAGTAGTTATGCCATGGGGATGTGTGAGGCCACTGGACAGTGGGGTGCACAAAGGGCAGGGTAGGGTAGGGTGCCATGGGGGTGTTGGGGCACAGCTATCCCTTTCCAGTACAATTGTGCCGGCAGTTGAAAAGTCATTTCCCTGGTAGTGTAGCCCCCAGATGGTCACATATATATAGGCTGTGGTGGCACTGACAACCCCCACAATCCCCAATCTCCCCAAGAATAATGTAATGTTGCCCTGTGGTACAGCAGCCCCCAGAGCTCCGATCTCTCCACAAAAAACACAGTTCAGGTCATACACCCTGGTAGTCTAGACGTCCCTCACCATGCCTACCCTGAGAGGCAGTGCTCTACCCCCAATGTTCCCAGCCATGTCTGTGACTGGCACTTCCCTCCGCACACCACCACGGCCAGCCACAGAATGCAATCTCACAGACCGCATAAGTGAACAGTACACTTATGTAGTCTGTGTGATTGCAATCTGTGGCTGGCCATGGTGGTGTGCAGAGGGCAGTGCCAGTCACAGATGCAGGTCAGGGATGGGGGAGGGAATGGGGTGCTTGACCACTGTCTGTGTGGGTGGGGATAGAGGGGGCCACAAGACCACCAGGGAGTATGGCCGTTTTTTGTTTTTTTTTATTTGTCTCCTGAGGTTGTGGATTGGATGGGGGGGGGCACTATACCACCACTGGACTATAACCATATCAGGAAATGGCTGGTGTTGTGAGTAGCCTGGCACAGCAGGGACAACACTGGGGTGGCGTGGGGTGCTAGGAATGTACAAAGCCCACGCCCTATGGTGGCTACATGCCCCGTGCTATGACCTTGTGGGGCCTGACCCATTTGTGCCTGGGTTCTGGACTTGGTACTCCTTGAGACACATCAGCTTCCCCCAGTTCACTTGTTTGGGGATAAGTCCCAGCCCTATGCCACAGCCTCTGACTGCACCCCTCTTCCTGATGTCTGGAAGGTTTGCCGCAAGTTGCACACTTTCTGGAATAGCAACTTTTGCATTTGCCGCAATTGCGTCAGATGCAGACCCCTTTTCTGCTACAAGTTGCGTCCCACGCAGGTGGCTTCGAAAATCGGGTCCAGGCTTTCTTAGCTGACTCCTCATACAGTATATCTTGAAATAGGTCTTGAATGATTTTACCATCAGTAACTTCCAAAATTTCCCTAGCCAGATACATAGATACATAGATACATAGATACATAGACAGTGTCGGCAGATAAGGGCCTATGGCCCACCCAGTCTGCCCATTTGAGCTTGTAAGTTCAGTTTGTTTTCCTAGAAGTCTGTTTCCCCTTACCCCTGACCTCTAGAATTCCTTTATGTCTATCCCATGCATTCTTAAATCCAGTGATTGTTTCAGCCCCCACCACTTCCTCTGGCAGGGTGTTTCCACTTGTCCACCACCCGTTCTGTGAAGAAATTCTTTCTCATGTTTCCTCTGAATCGTCCTCCCTCCAACTTCATCCCATGCCCTCTAGTCCTGGAACATCTTTTTCACTTAAAAATAGTGTTTTCCTGCACCCTGTTCCTCCCTGTAAGATACTTGTATGTCTCTATCATATCCCCTCTCTCCCTCCCTCCTCTCCTCCAGGGAGTACATGTTCAGTTCCTTCAACCTGTCTGTGTGGTTCTTTTTTATCTATAAGATCATTTTTAAGTTATTTATATGTTTTAAGTGGCATTGGTAAATGGTCACTTTCTAGAAAGAAAGGGTATCTGTAATAGTGGATAACTTTTGTATTCAACCAATAAGCAGATAAGATCAATTATACTGGCGGTATTAGACAAATAATTAGCAAAGACACCATGTTCATCCACCTAAACTCTCCCATCAATAATGACAATGCATACCTTTTAAGTATATGAGTAAGTCATTTGCCACCAAGATCCGTTACAGTAGTCCTGGGAAATCTTGCTGGCAAAAAAATACTCAATCTCTGAGTTGGTGGCAAAAAAATACTCAGAATCTCTGAATCATCTTCCAACACTTCATCATATTTACCGACTTACATTAACATCTATCACTGTCAATATAGGTACTCCTAGATATTTCACTGTTACCAGTGATTTCATACATTTCTTCGGTTAAGACCACACAACCGTACAATATTTTGGTGTGTCTTTCTGTCTGCCTATTCATCCAGCCATTTAAAACGGGTTGTAAAACTCCTGTTCTATGATAGATGCAACCCGATCCTAGCTATGATTGTGGGATATCCCATGATATACATATACACAGTTCACTAGTCCTTTCTATTTTCTTGTCCAGTTTCAGTTTATGGGTAAGCAGGAAAAAAAAAAACATTTTAGGAGAGTGATGTAAACAATAAGACCTGACAGGGTGTGGGGTATTGGTAGATACCCTCATAGAAACATAAAATTTGACAGTAGATTATGACCGCTTGCCCCGTCTAGTCTGTCTGCCCATTTTCCCTACCTACTGTAATACTGCAGACCCTACTTGATCGATGGCTTTAACCCCCCCCCCTTTTTCCTTACCACTAAGGTTCCCTTATGCCTATCTCATGCATTCTTGAATCCCGTTAACATTTTTGCCCCACCGCCTCTGCTGAGAGGCTGCTCCAGGCATCCACCACTCTTTCTGTGAAAAAGTACTTACTTACATCTCCCCTGAGTCTACCTCCCTCTAGCTCCATAGCACATCTCCTTGTTCATGAGCATCTTTTTTTCTAAAAAATGCTTCCCTCTTAAACCTTATTTATACCCGTGAAGTATCTGAAGGTCTCTATCATATCTCCCCTCTCCCTCCTTTCCTCCCAGGTGTACATATTGAGGTCCTTTAGTCTCTTCTTATAGGGCTTTTAATGTAGACCCTGCACCATTTTAGTTGCCCTCCTCTGGACTGCCCCTCCACTCTATGTCCTTCTGGAGATGTTTTCTCCAGAGTTGGACATAGTACTCTAGGTGAGGTTTCACCAGTGATCTATACAGTGGTAACACCACCTCTCTCTTTCTGCTGGTAATATCCCTCCTATGCACCCTAGCATCCCACTAGCTCTCCCCACTGCCTTGTCACACTGTCTGACCACCTTTAGATCATCAAATATGATTATGCTCAGGTCTCTTTCCTGTTTGGTGGTTGTTAATACCACTCCCCCCATTTTGTGCTCCAGCCTCCACCCCTGGGTTTCTATGACCCAAGTGCATGATTTTGCACTTCTTTACATTGAATCTAAGCTGCCACACTGTTGACCACTCCTCTAGCTTTCTTAGATCTCTTTTCATTTTTTTCACACACAACCAGAATGTCTACCCTGTTGCAGATTTTATTGTCATGTGCAGAAAGGCATACCTTCACTTATAGCCCCTCTGCAATGTTGCTAATAAAGACTTTGAAGAGGACCAGTCCCAGTACTGATCCCTGTGGCACCCTGCTCATCACCCTCCCTTCCTCATAGTAAACTCCGTTTACCACCACCCTCTATCTCCTGTCCCCTAACCAATTCCTTACCCAGTTTACCACCTTTGGATCCACTCCTAGGCTGCCCAGCTTGTTTATGAGTCTCCTATGTGGAACAGTGTCGTAGGCCTTACTGAAATCTAGGAAGGCTACATCCGCTGCTCCACCCCGATCTAATTCCCTTGTTACCTATTCAAAGAAATCAATCAGATTTATTTGACATGACCTCCCCCCTGTGAAACCATGCTGCCTCGGATCTTATATGCCACTGGATTCAAGATATTGTGCAATCCTTTCCTTCAGTAGTGATTCTATTAATTTTCCCATCACCAAAGTCAGGCTGACTGATCTGTAATTGCCAAGCTCCTCCCTGCTGCCACTTTTGTGAAGTGGGACTACGCCTGACCTCCTCCAGTCCTCCGGAATTGCTCCCGTCTCCAGAGAGTGGTTGAACAGGGCTGTCAGAGGTGCAGCCAGTACCTCTCTGTGCTCCCTCTGTATCCTTGCATGCATTCCATCTGGCCCCATTACCTTTTCCACTTTCAGATGTGCGAGTTGCTTGAGAACTCTCTCCTCCATAAATGGACTAGTGGCCATCACCCTTCCTTCAATGCTCCTGGCACTAATCTGTGGTCCCTCGCCTTCCTCTTCCTCTGTGAACACTGAACAAAAGTATTTGTTCAGGATGTCTGCTTTTTCCTGGTCCCCCTCCACTCACTCCCCCCTTCCCTCCTAAGGCTTACTATCCCTCCCCTGGTCTTTCTCTTTTCACTTACATACAAGGGGGGGTAGAAAGGATGAGAAGGGACTTGGCAAGGTTGGAGGAATGGTCAGAGATATGGCAACTTAGATTCAATGCAAAGAAGTGCAAAGTAATGTACCTGGGAAATAAAAATCCAGAAGAAGAGTACACAATAGCAGGGGAGGTACTAACGGCAACAATAATGGAAAGGGATCTGGGTGTAGTCATATCAGATGACCTAAAGGTGGGTAAGCAATGTGAGAAGTCAGTAAGGAGAGCCAGGGGGATACTGGGATGCATAGGGAGGGGCATCACAAGTAGAACAAGCATTTGTCAATGCCGAATGTTTGCTTGCTGGCATTGGCAGTGGTAGTGTAGAAGTTACAGAGCTGAGTAATAGGAATGGCAGTGAAGTATTGAACTGAAGCCAACCCCACCACCACCCTGCAGAGAGTGACAGGCATTGGGGTGTGCGTTTGGGTCGTCAGGCATAGACCCGCGCCATTTCACCACACCCACTCTGCAGAGACTGACAAGTGTCACGTGTTCCTTGGGGTCTTTGGCCCTTATACGCACTCCATTTCATTAGGGAAATACGGTGAGATGGGTGCGATATAGGAGAATGGGGTGAAGTTTGGTCAAGAGTCCAAGGCATACCTCGATGCCTCTCAGTGACTGCAGGGTGTGGAATGGTATGAGCATCACAGGCAAAAATCCCAAGTCACACCCCTTATTCCTGTCATTCTCTATAGGGTTGGGCGATTTAGTTGAAAGCCTAATACCTCAGGCATTCGTTGGTATTTTAACTCCAAATTTTCAACATGTTTGTGTTGTGACCCCACCTCATGAACAGGGGAATATCAGTTTGGTAGCCAAGCTGCTTATGCACAGTGACTACGGCATTTAGCACCACAGGTGCAAAATATTCGAATAGGATGTAAAAATGACAGCTGTACTCTTTCATGGGAGGTGTAAAAATGGCTATGTTGCAAATGTGTAGTAAAAATATTTTTAAAATGGTGAAGTCACGGTACATAGAAACTGTACACTTTACACCGTTATATAATTAGGTTGAGGATTTGTTATAGCAGATTGTCAACTCAGGCATTTGGTGCCTCCGATCATGAACAGTGTCACTGTGATTTTCTTTATCTGTGCTGAACAATGATTTCCCACAGTGACCACGCATCTCTGCACTGAAAGTGTGAAAACACACCGCCATGTTGTGAAAAATGGCAGCTGTACTGTTCATAAGGAAGTGTTGAAAATGCCACTAGTGAAAATCTGGACTGAAAATATTACAATGTCATGAACTAACGAGGATGCGGAAACTGCACAATGCTCACTCGTAACACAGTCATTTTATGGACTTTTGTCACAAATTTTCAACATAGCCATTTTAAGACCTCTGCTCATGAACAGTGTAACTGTGATTTTCTTAATCTGTCCTAAACATTGCTTTCGCACACCAACATCACCATTATGCGCTACATATGCGATAACACATTTTGGGTGACATATGAAAATTGCAGCTGTACTGTTCATAAGGAAGTTTAATAAAATGGACATGTTGAAAATCTAGAGTGAAAATATTAAATTTGCAAACTTACAAGCATGCATAGGAACTGCAACGCACGCTCGTAAAAAGTCATTTTTAGGAATTTTTTCACCAAATTTTCAACATAGCCATTTTAAGACCTCTGCTCATGAACAGTGTCACTGTGGTTTTGTTAATGTGTCCATACATTGAGTTTGCACACCGACTGCGCCATTGTGCGCTACATGGCGGAAACGTTTTGGGCAGGATGTGAAAAATGACAGCTGTACTGCTCATAAGGAGGTGTGGAAAAATGGCAATGTTGGAAATCTGGTGGAAATATTGAAAATTGCAAACCCTACGAAAGGCATGGGAACTGTCTAGCACACTAGTAAAACAGTCATTTTAGGAATTCTGTCACCAAATTTTCAACATTGCCATTTTAAGATCTCTGCTCATGAACAGTGACACTGTGATTTTCTTAATGTGTCCCATACACTGAGTTCGCACAACGACTGCGCCATTGTGCGCTACATGGGCGGAAACACGTTTTGGGTGAGATGTGAAAAATGACAGCTGTACTGCTCATAAGAAGGTGTGGAAAAATGGCAATGTTGAAAATCTGGAGTGGAAATATTGAAAATTCGCAAACCTATGAGCGTGCGTAGGAACTGCGCAACGCACGCTCGTAAAACAGTCATTTTTAGGAATTTTTTCACCAAATTTTCAACATAGCCATTTCAAGATCTCTGCTCATGAACAGTGACACTGTGATTTTCTTAATGTGTCCCGTACATTGATTTCGCACACTGACTGCGCCATTCTGCGCTACATGGGTGGAAACACATTTGGAGTGAGATGTGAAAAATGACAGCTGTACTACTCATAAGAAGGTGTGGTGAAATGGCAATGTTGAAAATCTGGAGTGAAAATATTGAAATTTCACGAACTTACGAGCCTGCGTAGGAACTGCGCAACGTACGCTCGTTAAACAGTCATTTTTTGGAATTTTGGCACCAAATTTTCAACATGGGGGTTTTGGGCCCCCTTCTCATGAATGATGTCACTGTCATGGTGTTATTCGGGCTCAAGGGTGATTTCGCGGTCACTGCACAGTCACTGCGCGAAATCACCCTTGACCGAATAACGCCATGTACATGTTATCGAATAGATAAAACCCATGTTAGGTATATAAAACCAAAAATAACTGAGATATCTAATAAAGTTGAACCCCTCCCATCTAGCCCATTATACAGCTTACGGTATTTCCTCAGTTCGCGGTCGGCTTTGAAGAGTGCAGGCGTTTTCCCGTCCACGAAGATCATCGCGCGAGTCGGAGGTAAGTATGGGGTGGGGGTTTGGGAGGCTGGTGCGCAGTGGGTGGATGCGGGTTGTGGGAGGGGGGTTGGGACGCACCGATGGACCGCTTTTTCTTACAGGTAAAAAAAAAAACAGTCGTGGGACTGTTTGCCGCGCTGGGGTGGGCTCCCAGCGTGGCACAAGGACTTGGGAGGTCGTTCAGCCGACGGGGATTGGGCACCCCGTCCGGCAAATAAATAAAAAAAAACCTCCGGGAATTTTGCCACGCTGGGGTGGCCCCAGCGTGAGCACAAGGACTTTGAGGCGTTCAGCCGACGGGGATTAGGAACCCCGTTGGCAAAAAAAAATTATGGGACTGTTTGCCACGCTGGGGTGGGCCTCAGCGGGCACAAGGACCTTTGGGCTTCAGCCGACAGGGGATTGGGCACCCCACGTAAAATGAATGATTGCCATGCTGGAGTGGGCTCCCAGTGTGGCATCAACTACTGGGGCGGAGGAGACAGATGCAGCTCAGCCGATGGGGATTGGGCACCCGTCAGCTATACATCATGCGTACAGGGCGCCATCTGCGGGTGGAGCGCGCGCGTGAGCAGCTTCTTTATCGCTGCTCACTCAAGCGTAGCTCCCCTTTCAATCAGAGTGCCACTGCATTTTGGAGCGATGGCAGACAGCTCCAAAATGCATTGGCTTACAGGGGCCGTGCCTGCCAGCACACTGCCTGAATTGGAGGAGGAGGTGACACACCTCCGAAGTCTCCGATGATGGCACTATGTTTCTTGCACATGCATGCAAGCAAACATAAAAAGGGAAGTGGTTATCCCTCTATACAGACAGTTGGTGAGACCCCATCTGGAGTACTGTGTGCAGTTTCGGAGACCTCATCTATGCAAGGACATAGACAGGATGGAAGCAGTCCAGAGGAGGGCAACTAAAATGGTGCAGGGTCTACATCAGAAACCATATGAAGAGAGAGACTGAGAGAGCTTAATATGTATACCCTTGATGAAAGGAGGGACGGGGGGACATGATAGAAACTTTTAAGTACCTCAGGAGAATCAACAAACTCCAGGAGGGTAGCATCTTTCAGAAAAAGAGATGTGTAAGAACAAGGGGGCACAATTTAAAGTTAGAGGGGGGACGGCTCAGGGGTAATGTGAGGAAATTCTTTTTCACGGAGAGAGTGGTGGACGCATGGAACTGCCTTCCTGGAGAGGTTGTGGGGTCTAAAACAGTGGGGGAATTCAAACATGCATGGGACAGACATAGGGCAATTATAGTGGGGGGTTGCAGGAAGTAGGCTGTTGGTTAACTAGAATCTGCAGCTTATCCAATAGGTAGGGAAATGGGCAGACTGGGTGGGCCAAGTGGTCCTTATCTGCCGTCAAAGTCTATGTTTCTATGTTTATACCTGAAAAAATGTCTTGTCCCCTTTCTTTACTTTCTGGGCTATTTTCTCCTCCATTTGCATCTTTGCACTCCTAACTGCTTTCCCTGCTTCCCTCTGTTTCTCCTGAAACACCTCCTTATCCTCCTCCTTCTGTGTCCTCTTTATACCTCCTGAATGCTAACTTTGTTGCCCTTACCTTCCCCACCACCTCTTTTGAGAACCATAGCAGTCTCTTTTTCCTCTTGCTTTTGCCTACTTGCCTGATGCGGAGATTTGTTGCCTTCACTATCCCCTCTTTTCATTTTGCCCACTGTTTCTCTACTCCACTCAAGTCATTCCCCCCAACCAGGGCATTCCTGAGGCATTCCCCCATCTTTTTAAAATTGGCCCTCCTGAAGTCCAAGACCTTCGCCTTTGTGTGGTTCGATTCTGCCACAGTGCTTATATCGAACCACGATGATCACTGGTCCCCAGGTGGCTACTCACTGTGACGTCTGCAACACAGTCCCTATTGGTGAGTATAAGGTCCAGTATTGTCCCCTCAGGAGTGGGCTCTTTTATTAGCTGCCTTAGGAAAGCCCCCTGCAAGGAGTCCAGGATGTCCCAGCTCCTGGCTGAAGCTGCAGCAGTGATGCTCCAATCTGTATCCATCAGACTGAAGTTCCCTACCAGCAGCACCACCACCTAATTTACCATCTTTTAGATGGCTTCCACAGAACCTTACCTACCTCTCCTCCCATGCTGCAGGTCTGTAAATTATGCCAGTGCAAACTGCGGCACCATTCTCTGTTTCTAGGTGACCCACAGTACCTCCGCCCCCTGTATTCTCTGTATCTCTGTAGCTTTTATGCTGTCCCTCACATAAAGAGCCACTCTTCCCCCATTCTTACCCACCCTGTCCTTCCTGAACAGAGTATAGCCTGGTATGGCTATAGCCCAGTCATGGTTCTCACTGCACCATGACTCGGTAATGGTGATAATGTCCAGGTCAGCTTCTGCCATAATGGCCTCTAGATCCCGGATTTTATTTCCCAGACTTCAAGAATTTATACACATGGCCTTCCAGGTTCTGCTACCACCCTGCTTGTCAACTCCCCACTTTCTCTTTTGCCTTCTCGCCCTATCCTCTCTGCTCTCATTCCCATCTCTCTTCATTTCTACCATTTTGTTTTTTACATACAGAGTTCATGAATCACTTCTGGGTTGCCCTTGAAAAAGGGACTGTAATGTTTCAGCGGGAGCACCCAGTTACCTAATAAATAAATAAATAAATCATTTCATGTACTCTGTGAACTCCCCGAGGCATAATGAGGCCTGAAGCCACAGGCAGAGGGCCTTGCATCCCCTGGAAGTGTGGGTATCCAACAATCCCCCACATCTTGAAGGGTATTATTGTATTAAAAAAATGGATTGGGCAAACTTTAAAAAAGATTCCCTAAAACATTAAAGACACAGACAATATAATAAACTGTTAAGAAAATGTCAAATAGTCCATCCTCAGATAGTTTCTACCTGTCAGTCATTTGTCTTTCAACACTTTGTTTACCATGGAACATAAGAATTCAGAATTCTGCAGCATTCCTCTACTAGAATGCTCACCCCCAACATGAAATGTATGAATTTGAAATTATGTAGTGTTCCACTGGCATACACTTAAGCACTTTTACATGGGACGCTTGTTCCATGAGGGTGCCTTGTTCCACTGGGTCTGTTGTAGAGCGTATTGTCTTTACACGCTGTGTTCTGTATTACAATGAACGGTACAGATCAACTGTAACATTACCCATTTTGTGCTGTGGACAGGCGATCTGCTCCGAAAGAGCTAAGAAGTACGATTCCCTGTTGTCCTGGCACCCTCCTGGCACCAAAACAAGTGGAAAGGTGCTATTACCTGGCCAGGTGGAACGGAAGAAAACTCTGAATCCAGGAAAGCAGGGAGCGTGGAGTTGGTGAACATTCGATTCTCTTGCAGACTCGATCACCTGTACATGGTAGAAAGGTAACATTACAGCTGATCTGTATTGCTCATTACACAGACACACACAAGCCTCATATAGAGCCACAGGCTCAGTTTTATCTGTTGCAGGGTTAGCAGCAGAGAAATCTTTGTCAAGCTGCTTAGGCTGTGAGGGGGAATTTTCATGGTTGTCAAAGAAATACCAGAAATGAAAACTCTGAAAAGCGCTTGCTTTTTTTTTTTAATCTTATTTCTATTTTTTGCTCCCTGGACGGCCCCCATCTAATCGACTCCCCCAGCTCCTGTCACCTGGAATTACCGGGGTTTACCTTACGCCTGGTCTGAGAGCAGTGCCTGTGAGGAGTCAATCATCACCCTGCCGTCGTTTTTTTTTGTCCACTGGTTTTTCTCCCGGGGGCCCCAGGAGAAAGACGCATGCGCGTGGAGGCATGCATGCACCTTACAGCCCCGGTAACGACCCCCTTCCTCCCACTCCATTGGCCTAACGCCAGCTCCCCCAGCCTGCGCAGCCTCCTGGCCTCCACCAGAGGACAACCGTTGAGTGAGGGATGCCACTCACCCTCCCCCGGAGAGGAGAGCTGCCTGCCAGCTGCTCCATCCAGCTCCGCCCTCCCCCCCCGTGCTGACCTAAAATGACACCAGCTCACTCCCGAACCCAGCTCGCTGGCATGCCGCGAGGTGAGACTTCCAGCACCTCAGCCTTCTGCGCCACCGGGCTGGCCTTGCTTTTTAAATAAGCTTGTTTATAAGGAAGGGATCATGAGTAGAAAGAAAATTCAATTATTTATTTAGTTTTTTAATTTAAGGGAGTTTTATTTTTAGGCCCTAGTTGAAGGCTTTCTGTGTAACCCGTTCCATGGCACTGTGGTCAGAAAGATTGAAGGGCTACTACCTGTGCCTTCTCAGCTCGGACCAGTTCAAAAATGGTTGAGAGGCCTAGGGTCGAATTCTTATGGAAAGGAGGGGGTTGTTTCCCAAAGGTTAGGTAAAGAGCATGGTGCCTCCACCCAGAGTTAAATATAAAGTGGGTCAGATGTTGTTTTAGCAGTACAACCCTCTGGGATGCTGAACCTACCTACCTCCCCTTACAGTCATCCCACATTCATGGCATACCTGGATCCAATCACCTTTCAGGTAACACATTTTTAGTGCCCACCTCCCACCAGCATTTCTCTTCAATCATCACAGGTGTTAACCTTATTACCCACTCCTAAACTGGTACCAGTATTACCCCTATGAGTCCTAGCTGGGTACCCAGGATCAAGTTTCAGGCCTGTATGATGCAGCCAATGTCAGATGTTGTTTTAGCAGTACAACCCTCCGAGATGTTGTACCTGCCTACCTCCCCTTACAGTCATCCCACACACACGGAATACCTGAAACCAAAAATCCACATTCAATAAACTTTACAATAAAAGACTCTAGCTAATAATGTGCTCATGAGTCAGGTACTGTTCCAAAATGATAAGGCACATTTATTTACATGGGGGAGGGCTAGGAAAAGTAAATTGGAATGGAGTTAACCAAACTGGAATTAATTTTTTGCATGTTTGGAACCAATCACCCTTCAGGTAACACATTTTTAGTGCCCACCTCCCACCAGCATTTCCCTTCAATCATCACAAGTGTTAACCATATTACCCACTCCTAAACTGGTACCAGTATTACACCTGTGAGTCCTAACTGGGTACCCAGGATCAAGTTGCAGGTCTGTATGATGCAGCTGGTTGGCCGGCAGTTGGTGCACTTTAAAATTCAAATTAACAGCCCCATAACCTCAAAGGCCATGCAGTTGCTTAAATAGCATTCTAACTGTTATTTCTTTAAAACCTTCCATGCCGTGGGGCGTAAACTTGAAATTATAACTATGTACAGTTCCCCATGGGCAGAACAATCCCCGCATTTACTCACGGTTCTGCAGACAAACTCTGGTGGCACTGAATCTGTAGCTCTGGGGCAGATGGAACGTGCAGAAACCTGAAGATTTGAAAAGCTTGAGACATGACGCAGGCATCTTGCAGCTTGGAACACTGAGGCATGATGAAGCTGGCATCAGGATGTAGAAAGCAGGAAACCACAGTGTGGGCTGCATGGGATGAGGGATGCTGGTCTTCACCTGTCAAGACTTTCCAAACTTCACCACAATGGCCTTTGCGCAGAGTGTTAACTTGACAGGCCTGTATCTTCTTCTCTCCGTTGATCCCCAGGATGGGGGGTTGGGGTGACAGGTGGCTTTAGCCACCCTGCAGGTTTCACTCAACACTGCAGCCTCTCATAGCTTTACAGTCAATTGTTACTTCAGTTTAAAACAACTCTGTCACCTCATGTGACTGGACAAGCATTTTCGACCACCTACCAGCATGATAGCTGTGGCCCTTTATTTTTCAACACACACAGCCTCTGAGTTCAATTCTACAGTCACTTCATATGACAGGAAAGGCATTTTCGATCACCACTAGCATGGTAGCTGTGGCCCTTTATTTTTCAACACACAGCCTCTGGCTAACAGAAGACACTGGTGCGGCCATAATGGAGCCTGCCCGCTCCTTTTATTTCCCGTCCCCCCTCCAAACCGATGTAAGGACACTGATGCATGCCCTCCTGACCCGTACTGCCCTCTGCCCACTGCCAGAGGGCAGTCAGCGAGCGGGCTGACAAACCTTCCTCCCCTGAAAGAGGAGAGCAGTCCTCCGGATGCTCAATCCTCTCTTGCCCTTGATGACTCCCAGTGGCCCAGGCTCGTTCCTGAACCCGGGTCGCCGGCGTGGCGTGAGGTGTAGTGACCAGCACCTCAACCTCCAGTGCCACCGAGCTGGCTTTCTTTGGTTGTTTCTGTGTGAAAATACATCATGCATGTGTACAAATAGAAATACTATATGGCATCCTGATGCACTATATCTCTTCCCCACAGTTGAGGAAACTGCACTCTGCTGCTACCTGTCCTCTGCTCCACAAACTGCCTTGCCAAGAGACACGGTGAATTGGGATGCCATATAATGTTTCTATTTAAATACATACATGATGCATTTTTCACACAGAAACCCCCAAAGAACTGAAATTTGTGAGTTCAGACAGCACATGTGTTTGAAATAGTAGAGTGTGACAGGCACCTGTTTGTCAATCTGACATGAATAAAATGTTCTTACATGAATGTATTTATGAAGGCTATATCAAAAACAAACTATTTCTATGAATGAACAAAATTAAGATTTGTATTATATTCATTAAATAACCCAGTGTTATATAGTTAGAAAAAATCTGTTTTGATGAGAAAGAACTGAGAGCTGTGATAGAGACAAGCTGATCTCTCACAGAGAAATATTTCCACTATCACCGATCCCACTAAGGGGAGGTGAGGAATCCCCTTTAGTCTTCCTCATTTATAGAATAAATGTTGACATGTGGAGGTGAAGGACAGAAATTATCAAGCATTAGCAGCAGTTTGCATATTTGTACAACTAACGTATTTGCTACTGAGGGGACTTTTATAGCTATTAGCTTGACTTTTACATCATATAATAAATGTGGTTAGTGTGAGGATCAGTGATATATGTATGGCTTATATTTCATATTGTAAAATTTTACATAACTATTTTTATGTGTGAGTGTGGCGAGAGTTCACCTAGCTCCATCAGAATGATTGGTGAAACACATACTGAGTGCGTGTCATATGCTGGGAAATTATATCATGTGTTTATTTTAAGTAATCAGCTATATTTTAAAATTTGACACTCTGTGACCCCCATCACCTTTCCAAGACAGCAGATGGGATGTGGAATAGGATCATGATAATGACTCGTACAGCCACAGTGAAGACTGTACATACACGAGTTTGACAGCTGTCAGCAGTGCAGGTGAGCAGAGGGTGAGTGCCAATTACTGTCTCTGGGCTGTTGTGGTGTAAATGGATACCGACACTGGGAGGGTGGTGGGCCACTAGACTGTCAGGCAAGGTTTCTAAGGCAACATGGACTTGAATATCAGGAGTGGCCAGTGGGAACCTGGTCGAACCATTTGCTGTTAGCCTGTTAACTTTATGCACAATTCTCTTTGGAGGCTCTGTGGGTCTGCAAATAAAAAAGCTTACAGTCAGCAGTAAGTCTCCAGCTATTTATCTTCTTTTTACTTAATTGTAAAGACTGGGTGTTCAGCTGCAGAAGCACATTAATCTTGTCTGTGTGTCTGATTAGAGGGTTAGTCACCCCTTTGATGCACTTGGTCCCTGTAATACCTGCACAATGCAATTCTCAGTTCTTAACAGCACAGAACACCAGGTTTTCATACAGATAAACTCCATTTTGACAGCTGACAGGAACATGCAATCTACAGTGAGCGCCCTTGTGCTGATGTTAACTGGTGACAAACACAAACAACCACACAACAGTGTTCTGCATTCACATCAGCAGAGCTTTTACCAGAAATCTCCCCTTATTGGACACACCTGCTGCCATACTACATAACATCAATAAAACATAAAGGTAAGACAGCAACTGCTTCTCTAAATGGTGCACCATCATCTCATGGTGTCCATCAGGATCAGATACAGTGTCATACATGACAACTGCCACTGAATCACATAATTTCCTGTAGAATTCTGCAGCATTCTGCAGTATTCTGATAGAATCAAGCATCTGATCCTGGCGGGCACTACCGTACATATGTGCTGTAGAAGGCAAGAATGAAACAAAAGGCAGAAAACAGTTTTTTATTTCCTGTTCTCGTTTTTTTATCAATAAAAGTTTTTATTAAAAAAAAGGGTAAAAAGTATTACATCAACAATATAAAACAAACATTACATTAAAAACATATACTGTCTCAGTATTAATCATAAGAAATTACAACAATTAACAACAAAAAGGGAAAACAATTCCAGTATCAGTACCTGAACAACATGAAATGACATTTTGTTATTCACTGTTCAAGATAATCATTTCCATTCCTGTTCTCTTTAAGCTCTACTGCAACATTAGCACATGGCCCCATACATAGCAAACTTTGAGCACTGACAACTTAGTACACAGCAAGCAGCAAAGATCAGATGAACTCCAGACATAGCAACATGCCTCTGCAACTCAATGGCTCAAACCTGGTCATTCAAACAGCTGAATTACCTACTGTAAGTTAAAAGACAGAATTCACTACTCACTCCACTTCGCACACTCAAACTACACAAAATAGTCACACCATTAAAAATAGGCTCCAAGCTTCATTCGGTGTCTAGAAAAGGACTAATTTTCAAACATTGATCTCTATGATGATAAGCTGGTCTTGAAATTTCAGATTTCTTCTGTTTTCAGTAATTTACCAGTCTCCACACATCTGACATTGAGTTCCCTGGGTCATTTTGAGTTGAGTCATTTTTGAACCTTGGTTAGCCATGGGGAATTAATTAATTTAAAAGTAAACACCCCTAGAAGTATCACGGGAATGATTCCCTTGGTTAACGTTACCTTAGGATGGAGCCCAAAAATACTGTTGAGTATCGCATGTAAGGTGCCGAACACTTATCTGTATTGAAGACCTGAACATAGGTCAGTAGGTGTAATATAGACAGGAGCCTGAGTAGAGTAACAGGAGACAATGGATAAATAGTGACCTGCTTGTAGGTCAGAATGTAAGGCATGGAGGCATGGCTTCCTATGGAGAGAGGAAACAGCTGCAGGGCCACCATCCGTCTCCATCCAGCAGCGGAAACCTAACTACCTAACCTAGGGAATATTATTACACCTATCTAGATATTATGACCATTGGCACGGAGGAGAGAAAAAACCCTTTGAGGAGGAAACCTCTTGACATCCAAGTCCTAGGTCACCTTCCCTTCAGGCTTTGGTACATTTAGTTTAGGCCAAAGCCTGCTACGGCGAGACACAGACGTTCCATATTCTGCCATGGCCACACACAGATGCGCCATAACCCACTAGGGCAACACAACAGGCTGTAAACCAATATGGCTGTACCCAGACATGCCATAACCTGCTATGGTTACACATACATGCTGTAACCCGCTATAGCTGTACCCAGATGTGCCATAACCCGCTATGGTGACACAACGTGCCATAACCTGCTATGGCTATACTCTGATGCGCCACAACTTGCTAACACAACGTGCTGTAACCCGCTATGGCTATACTCAGATGCGCCATAACCCACTTTGGTGACACAATGTGTCATAACCTGCTACAAATATACCAAGACGTGCCATAACACGCTATGGTGACACAACGTACCGTAACCCACTATGGCTATACCCAGATATGCCATAATCCGGTATAGTGACACAATGTGACCTAAGCCACTATGGCTTTATCCAGATGTGCCATAACCTGCTATGATGGCACAGCATGCCGTAACCCACTACGGCTGTACCCAGATGTGCCATAACCCGCTATGGTGACACAACATGATGTAACCCACTACAGCTATACCCTGACATGCCATAACCCGCCATGATGACACAACATGCCATAACCTGTTACAGCTATACCCAGATGTGCCATGACCCGCTATGGTGACACAATATGCCATAACCTGCTATGGCTATACCCAAACATGCATTAAACCGCTATGTCGACACAACATGCTGTAACCCGCTATGGCTAAACCCAAATGTGTCATAACCCATTATGGCAACACAACGTGCTGTAACCCACTATGGCTCTACCCAGATGTGCTATAATCTGTTATGGTGACAAAACATGCTGTAACTCACTACAGATATACCCAGACATGACATAACCTGCTATGGTGATTGGCGACACAAGGTGCCATAACCTGCTACGGTTGTACTCTGATGTGCCAAAACCCGCTATGGCAACACAATGAGACATAACCTGCTATGGCTATCCAACACACGTATGTGTCGTAATGCTCCACAACAACACACAGACATGCCGTAACCTGCTCCCACTACTGGGAGCCACGAGACCTACAGTGACACCACAGTCCCCCACCATGGGAAAAACAGAAAAGCCATAAACAAGGCACCGAGACAACACATAAGCCAAGTAAGAGAAAATAAACTGAAGAAATGCCAGCAGCCATAGCTGCACTGATAAGCCATGGAGTAAAATTCATAGGCAAATTAATGTAGTAAGATAAATTAAAGTGTGTAAATATGAGCAGCCATAGCTGGGCCGACATGCCGGGGAGTAAATTACAGTGACAAGTAATTACTGACAACTAAGTTGACAATGACAGAGAAGACCAGGATTTATAATAACAAAAGCAGATGAGTCCTGTAGGTAGGAGTAGGACAACGTAACCCATATGTTTAGGGAAAGTCGTATGGAGGGGCATGAAACCCCCCAAAAGCAGAGGAGCTCCTGGGGAAGAGTCGGAGATGAGCCAGATGGGAAACAGAGTCCAGACAGTCCAACTGCATGGCAAAGGGTTAGGAACAGCAACAAGGAGAACAGCAGGAGAGGCCCCAAGAAATGGAACCAGGAGTCCAGAAGGTGAAAGGTGGAGGGACAAGTAGGCACATCGAAAAAGAAATCGCATGCCACAAGCAGACACCACCTGCCAGACAGGGAGGAGCATCTGGGCTGAAACCAAAGGCCAGGAGGAGAAGCAGAGGAATGAACGACACATGCCAAAAGGCCCCACCTGGAGCAGGAGGTGCAGCCATCGGGAACCCCCCAATCCCCAGCAACCAAGCTGAGAAAACCCCAGAGCCCAAGAGAAACAAACAGCACTGCTCTGCACAGCACGGCAACAAGGCAATGTACAGACCAGCAGCCAGACCCCACAGACAAGGACAACAACAGTGGGCATGGAGGGAAGAGAGAGGAAGAGGGAGAGGGAGAGCCCTGACAAACACCAAGAGTTGAGGATGGAAAGCCAGGTGCGGAGGATGATGGCAGACCAGGAAGCTCCGGGACAGGCAATGGAGCGGTGGCTGGCAATGCAGCCTGGAGGAGCAGACCTGGCAGGAGACGAGGGAAACCACGGTCCCGGTGAGGACACAGCTGGCAGCACAGGGAGACAGGATGTGGGGGTGATACAAGCAGAAGTGGAAGACAGGACAGGGTGGCTGCAGGCAAGCGGCAGGCCAGATAAAACAAAGGAGCAGGAGGGAAGGGAGAATGCAGAGAGATGGGAGTGAGTGAGGAGGGGAACAGAGAAAGAGCTGCAAGTGAGTGGCAACAAGAGTGGGAGTGGGGAAAACAGACAAAAGGCTGTAGGGCAAGTGGCATGGGGGGAATGAGAGAAGGGAGGCGTGGCAAAGCAAAAGCAGTGGCTAGAGGCAGACAAAGACAATGAGAGGAACAAGAGAAAAGCAAGGGAAAGATGAGCACAGATCAAACAAATGGAGGCACAAAGGAGCAGAACGAGCAGAGACAGAGGGGAGGGACTGAGTCTCCAGCCACAATGAGGAAATGATTGTGGGAGCAGTTAGGAGGAGTGGTCTTTTATGGCCCGAGTGGAGGCATGGTTAGTTACTCTACCCCATTAAACCACAGACATAGTCTTCCAACAATCTCTCTTTCAAGCACTCCCCATCCTGATACCCACAAAAGACGTCATGGTCTGGGACACAGCAGTCTTTAGGTTTGTATAGTAGGGTAAAAAACCCAAAGTAAAATATAAAGTTTTACAACTTCCCCCGAATATGGGTTGACTAGCCCTACCCACCTGTCAACTATAATACTCTGTTACACAAGTCTGCACAACCATATCTATGCTGGTTCACACCTAATTATGAAAGTCACTGGAATCAAATAGAGTTTTCACAAGACTACTTGCAGTTTCTGAATCAGAAACTCTTTGTATGCCATATACCTCCTCTACCCTCACAGAAGGAGCACTCTTACATCTTTACCACATTAGACAGCTGGGCAAAAGTGCCACACCCACACCGAAAAACCTCTGATCTTGCTTTATACACAGCCACTGCGCATAACATTGAATTTCTACCACCCAGACTGGATTCTAGATACAGTACTTGGGACAGGGTTTGGACTGGCACTTTTTTTTTTTTTACAATTTATGGAAGTGTGATGACTACTGCAATTTGACACACTTAAAGCAAGAATATCATCTTAAGCCCACCTACCTATACTGATATCTGCAGGTCAGATACTATATGTAAACATTAAATAACATATCCCAAAATAAGGACCCCCCCAGCTTCTACAAATAATCCAACAAACAAGGGAGGGAGATGGCAAGGCAAGCCAACGCAAGGTTTATTTTTTGAGGCGCCCAATTACACAGGCTTTGGGCACTACAGAAATAGTTACAAACTAATCAAAAACTACAACACATACATAAAACACTAATAAATAAAATAAATGGTTTAAAACGGTTAAAAATAACAATAATCATTAAAAGGCTATCCTAAAAAATAAATATTAATAGACAGTGTCTGGGAAAGCTTGACTAAACAGTAGGGCCTTGAGACAGGCCTTAAACACTTCCACTGAAGGGGTTTCCCTTACAGATGGTGGCAGCGATTTCCACAGCATGGGGATGGTGATACTAAAAGCTCTGTCACTGGCAGTCTTTAGCCTCATCCTGGGAATCGCAAGAAGGCCCCTGGAGGAAGAACGGAGGGAGTGGACCGAGGCAACAGGTGTCAGAAGGTCGGACAAGTATCCGGGGCCCATCCCATGTAGGGCCTTAAAGGTGAGCAAGCCAACCTTAAAGAGGATCCTCCACCTGACTGGCAGCCAATGCAGTTCACACAGCACTGGGGTGGTATGGCAGTATTTAGGCTGCCCCATCAGCAACCTCGCAGCCGCGTCCTGCACCAGCTGCAGCCTGCGGAGGGTACCTCCTGAGACCCCGAAGTAGAGTGCATTACAGTAATCAAGCCTAGACATTAGAAAGGCATGCACAAAGTGGGGAGGTCCATAGGCGGCACCAGGGGCTTGATCCTGGCAATGTTCCTAAGATGGTAAAAGCTGGTCCGGACAATGGATGACACCTGTGCTTCAAATGTCAATCTGCTGTCAAAGGTCACACCAAGATCACGCACCCTAGAGGAGGCCTTCAATGACACAGACCCCATGACCAATCCAGTATCTGTGACAGAGGACTTCCTATCAACCCTTCTGTTGGACTCCACCACTGGTACCTCCATCTTATCAGGGTTCAGTCGCAACCAGCTGGAGGCCTTCCAGTCATTGATCTCAGCAAGGCATCTATTTAGCACTTTCACCACATTGGATGTCCCGGGGCAAAGGAAAGATACAGTTGCGTATCATCAGCATAGCAGTGAAAACCCAAACTGTACTTCCTAATGAGCTCTCCCAGGGGCAGCATGCACACAGCAAACAACACTGGGGACAAGACTAAACCCTGAGGTAATCCACAAGACAGGAGGCTAGGGAAAGGGGAGAAATTCCCCATCACTTCCCATTAACTCCTGTTTGTGAGATAGGAATCAAACCAGCAGATGACAGTGCCGGCGAGCCCACAAAATTCCCTCAGGCGGCCAAGCAACACCTGATGGTCTACTGTGTCAAATGCTGAGAAAAGGTCGAGGAAAACGAGAATTGTCCCCTCTCCTCAATCTCTAGCCCTAAGGAGGTCATTATGCACCTGAACTAATGTGGTTTCTGTATTATGCCTCGCCCAAAACCCTGACTGGAGGGGCTTGTACATGTCAAAGGTCATGAGGTGCTCCTCAAGCTGCTGTGCCACAACTTTCTCAACATCCTTCCCAAGAAATGGGAGGTTGGAGATTGGGCGGTAATTCACCATGATGTCAGGGTCTAATGATGGTTTCTTCAGAAGTGGCCTTACCAGAGCCTCCCTCAAGGCATCTGGAAAGACCCCCTCTTAGACAGAACACCGGACAATCAAGGCAAACACCGAGCCGACAGAGTTGACACATCTCATCAGAAAATGTGTTAGCACTGGGTCCAGTTCACAATACATGTGCTGCAGTCTGCGGGCAACCTCAATGACCTCAGCCACCCCCACTGGTTTAAACTTCCCCCCAACTAGGTGGAGTGCTCTCCGAACGCCAAAGGCAATCACTGTCAGCCACAATGTGGCACACTGGCGGAACACCCTGCCGGATAGTGGACACCCTGTCTGAGAAGAAACAAGCAAACTCATCACATAAAGCATCAGAAAATACTTTTTTAGGCTGGAGACAGGCTGGCTTTAGTAGCCTGTCTACAGTCCGAAAGAGCATAGTTGGTCAATTCTTCCCAGCAGCAATCTCCCTGGACAGGAACTCTGCCTTCTTACTGGTGATTGCCCCCTGATACTCATCATAATGAGAGTGCAGGGCCAGTTTGTCCACCTCCAGCCCAGACTTCCGCCAGCAGCGCTCTAACCTCCGACCCACAATCTTCATTGCTTTGAGCTCCCTATCAAATCATGGGGACCTCAGGTGAGAAGATTTGGGTTGTACACGGTGAAAGAGAGTTGAGCACGACTGACATTGCCCTGTTATAGGCGGCAACAGTCTCGCCCGCACCCCCTACACATGCATTGCACACACTGAATAGATCTGCTACCACCGGAAATTCCTACGGGGTCAAACTCCTCAAAGGACGGTAGCTTACTATTCCTGCTGGGGGAGGGCTCTCAGAGGCAGCCCCGAATGAGAACTCCACTGTGCAAATATCAGCCCAAATGACCTGCTCAGTCTTGAGGTTACTAATCTCAAGCCCAAGTGAGAAGACCAGGTCCAGCCTGTGGCCGCCCTGGTGGGTCACAGAAGAAACTTCTTGTGACAGGCTCAGAGATTACATCATTTGAAGGAGGCTGTAACCTAGCCTAGAAGATTTGTCGTCAGCCCAGACATTGAAGTCCCCCAGAACTAAACATCCGGAGGACTCCAGTGTCTCGCTGATGACGAAGTCTGCCACCTCCTGCAGGCATTCACCTGCCACCCCAGGAGGAAGTAAATCAGGAGAATTCTGCAGCCTGCACCTGGACCCCCATGTACGACCACACATTCAAAAGAACCTGGTCTTCCCACTTGGTGCACAGTAAAGCCAAGCTCAGATCTAAAACAGATGGCCACTCCCCCAAGATCCTTCCTCACATACTATTTCTGTCATCTACTGAACCTTATAATGACAGAAAGGTACATATACTGCCAGGGCTCCTGATAGGATTTTTAGTTTGGGAAACCTGGATTTTCTGAGAAAAAAAAAAAGAGTACTGTCAGGTAAAGTTTGGGGGTTCCCACTGACCCAGATCTGATTATAATTACTGAATCATGGCTAAAAAAGACCAACACTGATCCGCAAATTACTATACTGGGCTTCAAGTTCTTTAGGGCTGATAGGGATTTGGGGGGGGAGTGGTGGTATACGCCAAATCAAAATTTGATGTTAGCAGCATTTCCTGTAAAACTAAGCCCAAGGAATACGAGATTGTCTCGCTTAAACTTCACTTTCCATCCTCAGAGTGCATCACAATCATTGGTGGCTATAGACCCCCGTCAGGAGGCACAGAAATTCTTAACGTGTTGAAATCCATAACTTTGGCTGCTAACACAGAAACAATAATCTTAGGGGACTTCAATATAGATTGGCTCACTGCTAAATCCCACTCCCTAAAAGCCATCTGTGATGAGCTGGGCCTCACGCAGATAGTAACTGAACCCACAAGAATCAATGCTTCTAACTCTGCCAACAGCTCACTCTTAGATGTCATCTTAATTTCGCATCCCCATAAAATCTCACATTCTGCAGTTTTCCATAATGACATGAGCGACCACAGTATCGTTGTATGTACAAGATTCCAATCTAAAACCCAGCAGCACCCTAAATTCAGAATCAAATGCTTGTTCCATAAATTCATCTCAGTAAACTTCCTAACCTGTGACAAGGTACCTTTGTAAATGAGCCTATGGCTCAAAGGTTTTCCAAACTGCTGTTTAAATAAATAAAAAATAAAAATAAAAATAACCGATCTAGCTATGATCAGGTGGCAAGACCTATATCTTGCCAAATCTGCTGATGCCGCCGTCTCTGTCCTAAATGACAACCTCACCACCCTAATTAACAAGCATGCTCCTCTTATTAAAATGAGGGTGCAGAAAATCTTGCACCCGTGGTTCACCCAAGAGCTCAAATCTGCACTTATCAATAGAGACAAGCTATGGGATAGGGCCAGGCACACAAAGGACCCCGCAGACTGGCAGGTGTTTAAAACTGCCAGAAATGCCTGTGTTAAAAGTGCACGTGCTGCTAAAGCAAACGTCTACATCTCCACTCTGGAGCAGGCCAAAGGGAACTCCCAAGAAATCTGGAAGACACTGAGATCCATTGAAGGCCATCCTGCTGCTTCCTCCTTTCCCACCAAGATTCTGGCCAAGGACGGGATGGTTGAAAATAAACTGCAAATCCTCAAAGAACTTAACCTTCACTTTGCCACTGCCGGGTTGGCATTCGACTCCTCCCCATACGCTAGCCGAGTGAATAGCAGCACTAGCCCAGATACTACACATGCTACTCCACCTCATCCCTTCCAGTTGTGCCTGTTTAGCTACAAAGAAGTCAAAGACATAATTCTTAGCCTTGACACCAAGAAAAGTGCAGGGGACGATGGCCTTGAGTCATTTTTCTTGCGGTTAGGCTATGCCCAGCTCACAGCCCCCATCCTTCACATCTTTAACCTCTCTATTACAACAGCCACTGTTCCATCCTGCTGGAAATCTGCCCATATTCTTCCTCTCTTCAAATCAGGAGATCCTTGTGACTTAAACAACTACCGTCCTATCTCTATCTTGCCCGTTCTCTCCAAAGTGCTGGAAAAACTTATATACAACCAACTAAACAAGCATTTGTCAATGCCGAATGTTGCTTGCTTCTATGTGCTGTTTAGGTATTTGGAAGTCATTGGAGTGTAAATATTGAAAATTTGCGAACTTACAAGCGTGCGTAGGAACTGCGCAACACACGCTCGTAAAACAGTCATTTTTAGGATTTTTTTCACCAAATTTTCAACATAGCCATTTTAAGACCTCTGGTCATGAACAGTGTCACTGTGATTTTGTTAATGTGTCCCATACATTGAGTTTGCACACCGACTGCGCCATTTTATGCTTCATGGTAGAAACATGTTTTGGGCAGGATGTGAAAAATGACAGCTGTACTGCTCATAAGGAGGTGTGGTAAAATGGCAATGTTGAAAATCTGGAGTGGAAATATTGAAAATTCACAAACCCACGAAGCGTATATGGAACTGTGCAGGCAACGCACACTCAGAAAACAGTCATTTTTAGAATTCTTTCACCAAATTTTCAACATTGCCATTTTAAGATCTCTGCTCATGAACAGTGACACTGTGATTTTCTTAATGTGTCCCATACACTGAGTTAGACAACGACTGCGCCATTATGCGCTACATGGGCGGAAACACGTTTTGGGTGAGATGTGAAAATGACAGCTGTACTACCCATAAGAAGGCATGGAAAAATAGCAATGTTGAAAATCTGGAGTGGAAATATTGAAAATTAGCAAACCCACGAAAGCGCAAGGAGGAACTGCTAACGCATCGTCAAAACAGCTGGTTTAGAATTTTTCATCAAATTTTCAACATAGCCATTTTAAGATGTCTGCTCATGAACAGTGTCACTGTGATTTTCTTAATTTGTCCCATACATTGATTTCGCACACCGACCTAGCCATTCTGCGCTACATGAAGTAGGAAACACATTTAATTGAGATGTGAAAATGACAGCTGTACTACTCATAGAAGGTGTGTGGTGAAATGGCAATGTTGAAAATCTGGAGTGAAAATATTGAAATTGCGAACTTACGAGCCTGCGTAGGAACTCGCAATGCAGCGCTCGTTAAACAGTCATTTGGAATTTGGACCAAATTTTTCAACATGAGGTTTAGGCCCCCTTCTCATGAAGAAGTCACTGTCATGGCAGTATTGGGCCCGAAGGGTGATTTCGCAGTCACTGTGCAGTCACTGTGCGAAATCACCCCTACGAACTCTTCCTCATGACAGTGACATCATCATGAGAAGGGTCCCAAACCCCATGTTGAAAATTTGGTGCAAATTCCCAAAAATGGCTGAGATATGCAATAAAGTTGAAACCCCTCATCTAGCCCATTATACAGCTTACCGGCATTTCCTCAGTTCGCGGGTCGGCTTTGAAGAGTGCAGATGTGTTCCCGTCCATCAAGACGTCGCACCGAGTCCGGAGGTAAGTATGGGGTGGGGTGTGGGGAGGCTGGGTGTGCAGTGGGTGGGTGCGGGTTTTGGGAGGGGTCGGGAGGCACTACTGGACCGCTTTTGTCTTACAGGAACAAAAATAAAAAGGCGTCGTGGACCGTTTGCCACGCTGGGGTGGGCTCCCAGCGTGGCACAAGGAACTTTAGAGGCGTTCAGCCGACGGGGATTGGGCACCCCGTCGGCAAAATGAGGTATAAAAAGACGCCGTGGATCGTTTGCCACGCTGGGTGGGCTCCCAGCGTGGAACAAGGACTTTGGCGTTCAGCCGACGGGGATTGGGCATCCCGTCGGCCAAATGATGATTGCCACGCTGGGGTGGGCTCCCAGCGTGGCACCAACTCTGGGGAAGATGTAGCTCAGCCGGCGGGATTGGGCACCCGTCGGCTGCACACTGCGTCTTGAGCGCGCCGCCTGCAGCTGGGGGAGCTGCGTGAGCAGCTTCTTATCGCTGCTCACTCAAGCATAGCTCCTCTTTCAATCAGATGTTACTGCATTTGGAGCGTGTCATAGACAGCTCCAAAATGCATTGGCTTACAGGGGCCGCGCCTGCCAGGACACTGCCTGAATTGGAGGAGGAGGTGACACACCTCCGAAATCTCCGATGATGGCACTATGTTTCTTGCACATGCGTGCAAGCAACATAAAAATCACCTCGAAGAGCACTCACTTCTAAACCCGGCCCAATCTGGCTACAGGTCGAAGCACAGTACCATCTCAGCCTTGGCTAAAGTCTCTAATGACTGGATCCATGCTATGGACACCAAGAAGGTTACTGGTGCAGTCTTTCTAGACCTCAGTAAGGCCTTCGACACTGTAGACCATCACCTTCTAATCACCTGTCTTGCCTACATAGGTGCCACTCCACCTAACCTTACAGTGGTTTAACAGTTATCTCACAGGAAGGATACAGAAAGTCAAAGCTGATGGCCTACTATCTGCCCCTCTTCCAATTGCCAGAGGAGTCCCTCAAGGCTCCATCCTAGGACCAATCCTTTTTTCCCTGTACATCAACAAACTTGACTCCCACATTAAGAACTCTAGCATACATTTCTTTATGGACCATACGGTTTTGTACACATCAGGCTCGTCCTTAACTGAAGTCAGGGAAGTACTCCAAGCTGACTTTATCCAGTTAGAAAGCAACCTTATCAATGCCAAGCTTCTCTTAAATACCAAAAAAACCAAGACAATGATTTTCTCAGACTTGCCTTGTCTGGTACCCTACCTACGCCACCTAAAAACTTCATAGTTACCTCCCTAGGTGAACCCTTGGAAGTCGTACCTAAATTTAAATATCTAGGTATGTGGACAGACAACAAGCTTTCCTTCAATGACCACATTGAGGATCTATCAAAGAGGCTTAAAGCACGCTTGGGTTTCTTCTTTAGAAATAGGACCCTCTTTTCTCTCGTGACCCGCAAAAGACTTGTCCAAGCAGCATTCCTTCCCTTGCTTGACTATGGAGACATTATCTTTATCTCCTCCCCAACCTTGAGCCTATCTAAACTGGATGTACTCTATCACCGTGCTCTTCGCTTCATTACTAACTCTGCGTACAGGACCCACCACTGTGATCTTTATACAGCAGTTGGGTGGACCTCTCTTGCTACCAGATGTCTCCTGCATGTTGGCATTTGGACCCTCATATTACTACTCCACAAACTGCCTGTCTCTTTAACGTCTCTCATACACATCTCGCATAGCGCCTACTCCCTAAGGAAATCTGACTTTATCCTACTAGATGTTCCCAGGACACGTACCATAGCTGGCCAAAGAGCTGTCTCATATGCCCTCCCAAACATTTGGAACCAACTACAAGCCATGCCGAAGCTAACCAGCATCATATCAGTTAACTCCTACAAAACACTAGCTATCTCTAACTTAAAAGACATATGTAGGTGCTACTAGGCCCACAACGCCAAGTCAACTTCCTAGGTACCAACTGGCCCTCTACTTATTAAGCTGAAATGTGTTGCATAATTTAGGGCAAGGTTAAAGCAGAATGTACTGCATATATAGCATAAGGACTTCTATTGTGTATACCTCTTGTATTACATATTTTGTTTTCTTTGTTGTTCTACATTTTATATCTCCTGTCTATGTAATTGCGAACTGTATGTGTATGTGCCTCAGGACCTCCTTGTGAATGAGCTTGCTCAATGGAGTCTTTCCTGCAATAAACTTGAACTTGAAAATGGATACAAGTCTGACTACAAAGCTAGCTCCAGTCCCCCTCCTTTCATGTGTTCCTTGATTTGGCATATTTCAACCCTCCTCCCATAATGTCCATACCACACTGTCTGTTTACATATTCCCCCCCCCGCCCTTTACCTCTGTTCTCATGCTATGTGTCCCGTGCCTGCTGTTTTAAGAAACAGCATGCTATGAAATCAGCCCTAACAGCAGCTCTGTGTGTGTGGTAACCCGTGAAATGGGCGCATGAGGAAGGGCACTGTCCATTATGGTGACACCGTCCTCGCACAATCCACTCACAATGACCGACAGGTAGGGTGACCAGATGAGGGAGTGGGCGAACTAGGTGACAGGATGTCGCTATACATACGTGCGCGGGGGGGTGGGAATGAGCACGGCGAACATGGGCTGGGAGGGGGTGGAGAGACTGTAGGGGTGGTGCTGCAGTTATCAGTCAAGATGCGTCTGGGATTGGGGTGGCTGAGGTACTGGGTTCGGGTCCGGGCGCTGGTGCGATTTTTATTATGCCTGGCCCAAACCTTTTTATTTTTATTACTTTTACTCCCCCCGACATGCACCCCCCCGGAGTTAAGAATCCTTAAGTAGGGGTGCGTGGGGGCGAGGCCCCTCGCGAGAGGGGGTGTGTGGGATGGTGTAGCCCCCCCCCACAGAAAGTAGTAAAAATATGTCCTGGTGCCATTGTGCTGGTGTGCCAGGGTTGTCAGAGTGCTGAAAATGTGTTCGGCACTCTGACTGAGCGATCGCCTTTAGGCGTTCGCTGTTATCACATAGACCCTGTGTGTGCAGTGTTGGGACAAGGGGTGTATCAGAGCTCTACAGCAAATGATTTACAGAGCTGAAGTCGGAGCAAGAGTAGAAGAGAAGGGCACAAAGTGTTCAAATTATATACTTCACACCCCTCTTCTGCTGTTGCTCCAATTTCAGCTCTGTGAATCACTCACTGTGGAGCTCCAACACACCCCCCTCCTCCCAACACTACACACACACAGAGCTGCTGCATGGGTCGATTTCATGCCACATGGTTTCTTAAAGCAAAAGGCATGGGACTCATGAGGGCCTTTAGTGCAAGTGTCTCTGGGACTTGCTGCTGAAATTTTGGAGCATCTCAACACCCCAAATGTGTGTAGAGGATGTGGGTACCCATGTTCCTGAGAGCCTTGACTGATAACATGCAAACACAGTGGTCCCAGGAATTCAACAGTCAACTTCTAGACATGCACTGGGCCAAAGCAGCAGAGAAGCCAAGCAAAGCCACCTCCTCCCCAACACTGAGAGAATTTTCTTGGAAACTTCAGGTGCACTATTTTAAACACCAGTGATATAAGCAAAGTACTAGATGCACATTACAGCCTCATGCTGGAGAGATTATGGAGAACAAACAGCACACCATGCAAACATAGTATGGTCCTGCCCAAAACTTCAGCCTTTTTGGACCACAATACATAAGACTATCATCTATATAATTCCCCATCCCTCTCCCATATGAAGGCCAGATACACCTGCTATACCCCCCCTCCCCCCGCAATTAAAAGCGCCAACTTAAAATACTTGCTTTGGATCTTCATTACCATGGCATGTAAAGCCATCATGAAATCTTGGCTCCACCCCCTTCCTCCCACAATACACACCTAGCAGGTACTAATAAATCAGGTATACAAAATGGGGGGGGGGGATCACATACAGCCTCAATGATAAACAAACTTTATTTTTGAAAATATTGACCCTTTGAATCCATTACATTATGGAAGTAGGTAATACATTTCTACTAAAAAAGTTTGCAGTTGACATCTGTGTCTCATCTCCCTTTCCGACTCGCTAAAAATAAAAATAAAAAAGCAGTGAGAACAATGAAAAATACATACGGAATATTACTGATTCAACTAACTTCATCATGGTTAGTTTGGCAGTTCTCTTTCTTCCCCTAAGACTTACCTGAAGCCCCGAACCAGGTTACTCATTCGTAACCTATACCATCCTTAAGTCATCCCCTGTATAGATGAGAATACTGTATCAAGAAATAAATGATATTATAAAGCAAAATATACAGATACTATGTAAACAATAAGCCATGATGAGGTGTGTGTCAGATAGTTCTAATGCACGGCTTGGGGGCCTGGTGAGGCACCAGGCCACAGGCTGAGTGTGTCCAGCCCCCTAGCCGTGTGTTAGAATTGTCTAATACACATCCCAGAGTTGCTTATTGTGCTAATGAAATGGCTTTCTCTTGTTCTGAAAAAAGAGTAAGTGGCGACAGTGTTTATTTTTTGATAAATATTAATGTATTGATTAAAATATTCACACATCAAGGTAAGTAGCTCTTTGTTTGGGGGGTAGGGCAAAATTATTTAATGGAATTTTACCCCTGAGATGCACTTTTTTAGGTTTGTGGGGTGAAAACAACAAAATTACTTGCCAAAGTACACTGGGGCATTGAAACTCACAGCGCAGTAGTTTGTTTGTACACCTTACAGCATTGTCCAGGAACTCCTGAAGGTGTCACTGTTTGGTTAGATTGAGCTTCTGTGCTGGCGCTTGGACAGAGGATGTTGCACCGTTTCCTGCAGTCTTCCGGTGTTGGTCTCTAATACCTTTGCAAGCTAGATTCATTCCTGTGCCCTGTAATGCACATAATTTCCCTGCTCTGCAGCCCTGCTTCTGATAACAGATGCAATGATGTAGCCCTTATGCAGTGGTTTGTGTAACTTCTGGATAACCCTGCCTCCTCGCTGAGTCTCGGCATCATGTTCGAAAGGTATTTTTTAATTTATTTTATTTTATTTATTTAACACTTTAGAAATAACCTTTGAGCTATGAGCTCTTTCACAAAGGTTCCACATCATGAGACAATACAACAGATACAATGGTACAATTCATACAGACTGAACTACCGGTAACTAACATAGGAATACTAGATGGAACACAACATTAGCGAAGTAGGTGAATACAAGCAATCACAAATTACAATTTTGAGAGGTAAAAATAGCTGCCTTGAGTCCAAGTATTGTCACATGTTTCATTTCCTAGTACTACAAAGTAGTTGCAGGTTTTGGGAGGAGAGAGAGGGTGCAGGAGCCGGAGATAGACAGGCTCAGCTAGAGATGTGTTGGAAAGACTGGAGCTAGGAAAGCAACAGGTGATGGGAGTAGTGGAGTGGAGATGAGTATAAGGTAAGGGTAGCAAGACAGTAAGGAGGGGGAGAGGGGTAGGGACAGGAATAGAGTAATTGGGGTTGAATTTAAGTTATTAGAGCTAGGGCATGCAGAGATAGGGGCAGGAAGGAACATACATAGGAGTATGAGATAGCCAGCAGTAGATTAATATATAATTTATACTCATGGCTTCTGTGCTGTACCATATGTCCATGGTATCAGGCTGTGTTTGGGGGAGGTGTCATGGGTGTATGTATAGGGCTTTTGCGTCTGGGGCAGTTTACTGAGGTACTTTTAAAGCTGGACACAGGGCACAGAGGGCCACCTAGCTGAGCATACATGTATCCTCTGTGTATGTGCTTGCCTGGTTCTAAGGGATCGCCGTGATTTTTGGTGTGCTCATTAAGTTTAGGACCACATATTCAGCTCTGTTTTTGTCCAAGGCTATGCTGACGTGTGTGGGTTTGAGCTGGCACTGCCCCATCACCTGCGCCTTGCCATGAATTACTGCATATTAACCCATACTTTTCAGACAAGTCAGGTGGCAGTGCTTGGGGAGGGAGCTGCTGAATTCCTTAATTTACGCAGGTCAGCTTTTGTCAGGGGCTCATTGTGCTCAGATTTATCCTTTTGAGCCCTGCAATACATTTTTAGTTTCGCTGTGAACATTGCATTGCTGCTTCTGAATTCGGGGTCTGTGAGGATGTTGACTGACTGGCCCATGGCCACAGACCCCTCAGAGCCTGCAGAAGTTGGATCTTGCATACTCCTGCCCAGTGCTCATGTGGGCCTCTGTGTAGAACCACCAGAAAATTTCATTCAGTTCTGCTTTAGTGGTGGTTTGCCAGTTGACAACTGTTTGAGTAGCTATCGCCCTTTCAGCAAAGACTGCCAGAGACCAGGATATGGCTGTTTAAGTATTTTTTTCATTACGTTGGCTTTCAATGTTATCGAGCTGGTCTGGAGTGTAGTGTTCAACTCAGGTATTTACTGTCCACTGAGGTACAGTAGCCACGGCTTCACTGGGAGTTTCCACCTTGTCTTGTTCTGCTTCTGTGGGCTCATTTTCAGATCCAAGGAAGTTTATTAGGTCATTTCTGTCAGAGAGAGAGAGAGAGATTGAAATTGGTCTCTGGCACAGCTGTCATGTTGTTGTTTGGCAAGTAACTGGGTATTTTACATTTGTGGATTCTGTGGCTAGCAGATTCAATATGGCTGCCATTCTAGGGTGGACAGTTTTGGGGAGGCAGTAATACCTGAAATTCTTTGCTGGGGTAGCCCTTGCCAGACTAGTTATAGCCGTGCATTAGACACTTCTAGCACACAGCTATTGACCAATCAGATTGCTGGAAATATCCTGGCCATTTCGTAATCCAGTTTATAGTTTACTGTATTACTCAGATCTACAATACCCTGACAAAATTAATTTATCATAAAGAGTATTGAGTATATCTTTTTAGAACTTAAACTGTCTCAATTGTCTTTGTACTGTTCAGAGAATAAGATATAGAGCTGCAACTCCAAGGTATGAACTTCCACTCCAGCCAGGATTGACATAATGTATTATTTTGAAATGTTGAAAATTCAATAAAAATCAAGCTACAAAAAAAAAAAAAAAAAAAGAAAGCAGGCCAGTCTACAATAGACCCCCATTGTGACTATAGTTAGCCCTTACAAAAGGAAGTAGTTTAGGTAATGGGCAGTTCATTAGAAGCTAGGCCCCTAATTAACATGGATAGCTGACCTGCAGAATCAGCTTATTCCAAACTGGTCAGAATCTTATAAATTAAATGTGTGCTTCAATGGAGATGTCTCTAAAAGAAAGAGGGCTAAATGTTTGGAGTGACATGGTGAAAGAATGGGCTAAAGCCTGTGATATGGATAAACGGGCCAGCCCTGAAGGGTATATCCACATGGATTACAGCACCAGCAAGGAAATTTGGAGCTAGAAAATGTTAGATTCCTGACCCAAAATAGGAATTACTGGTCTTTTAAATCTTAGGTACTGGTGGACAAAAGTCTGTTTCCTAAGAAGACCCACGGGGTAAGAAATCCAGATTTAAGGGACGGTTAGTGAGATTTTTCTATCTGTAATTCTTTCTGTTTCAGACTGCTTATTTTTAAAATGTCCTAGTGTTGTTGTATTTCCTTTGGTTTTCTATATATCTTGTAAATTTAGTGTAAATATTAAATACTTAATATAAATTTGTGACTGCTGTTGTAATACACGCAGGTAATTCATTTTTATTGGGCAATTCCGTGTTGCACATAAGTATACAGTATATGAAATAGTCAGCAGAAAATGGCCTTTTAGTTTATTGAGTCTGCTCAATTGTAGAGCCCCTGACCCAGATACTATTGTGGGCCCCATCCCCTTCCCCAACAACTCTGACCATTCCCTTCACCCTTGTTCCATCCCATCTTGAACCCACCTACCGTCTTTTGAGTGACAACCTCAGATGGGAGTTT
Organism: Neoceratodus forsteri; assembly: GCA_016271365.2. Lineage (NCBI taxonomy): Eukaryota > Metazoa > Chordata > Ceratodontiformes > Ceratodontidae > Neoceratodus > Neoceratodus forsteri. Next base: position 161,080,670 of record CM057456.1, on the reverse strand, counting down.
TTTCCATTCTGACTCGACTCGCTCTGTAAAGATGTGTCTCCTGATCTCCTTCTTGAACCTTTCCCCTAACCAGCTTATAGCAGTGCCCTCTTGTGATCTTGTTCCCCTGAGGCAGAAGAGGTCCCCTATATCCACTTTTTAATATATTTCAGATACTTAAAGGTTTCAGTCATGTCCCTTCTCTCCCTCCTCTCCTGAAGTGAGTACATATTGTGTTCTCTCAGCTTCTCTCAGGACCGGGGGCTCACCTTTCAAAAAGAAGGCTAGTTGAAGTGCACATACCTAGGAGTGTTCAAAGACCACAAAAGCACAAAGTTTCCACTCTGTGGAACAAGATCAGCACTTTAGTAACAGGTAGGCAGTGGCAGCTCTACACCAGGGCCCACCAGGGCACGTGCCCCGGTTAAAAAGTGCTGTGCCCCAGTTGGTGCCCCATATGGTGCAGAGCTTCCCCCATAGTAACAATATATCAGTGCCCTGGCTGCCATTGGTTGTGCCCCAGCTGTGCCCTGGTAACCATTTGTGGCTAGAGCCGCTACTGCAGGTAGGACATAGTCTTCATGCTCAGAATAAAGCCTTTATTTGTGTAATACAGTAACAAAAACATGGTTAGCTCACCCACATATACAACTCTAGAATTTCATGCATAAGCACAGAAAACAGGGAGCTACAGCTCACCTAAATACACAGAAGCTTGCCATATTCAATGTAGCTGCAAGTAGGCTGAATCCATAGTCCAAATGACGCCACTCATCCATGATTCAATCCTTCATGCTGAAGCCAGCTCAGAAAAGCAAGGATTCAAAACAAGCACCAAGAAACCTGATGCACAGTCTATGAACAGATCGAGAGAAAGTCAGAACACCTACACCAAATCAAGTTATATTCAAAATCCAAGTATCCCACAGGGAAGAGAGGATGTGACGCAGATAAAGTCCTCATTACAACTCATGGAGCCTTATGTAATAGATGTGCAAAATGCAGCAGGAAGTATGGCAATGATACCTCATAGACCTTTGAAATCAGAAGTATTCATCTCAGACACTGACACTACTTCTCTCCCAACTATGGTAAAAGATAAGGATCTAAGGCAAGTAAAATCCAGAATCCAGTGAAAAGAAGAAATTCTCAGGCACAATGTAAAACAGAGATGTCAACTAACACATTACAGAACTGAAAGGATTAAAAAAAAGAAAGGAAACTGTTCAAGTAATGAGATGATATATTTGAAACCCATATTACAAAAACTCCCAACAAAAAACAGATAGTTCAACTGAGGTGATATTTTTGAAAACTGCAAAGTTTTCAGGCTTGTCTGATCATCATAACTTCGGGCTACTCTGTTATACAGTGTGTTATCTTCAATTTATTTTATATATTGCCCTAGGCCTGTTGTGCAAAATCTCATTGCCTTGTTAGCCTTCTTTCTCTAGCTAGTCACTGTCATTGCTACTGTGCTATTTAGCTGCTGATAGTTGCATCTTCACCTCCTGGCCAACATGCACCTTGCTATTCCTTCTCTTTCACCCTCTCCTACTGCAGCTCCCTCTCTCTTCTTCCCCTCTCCCACTCCTCCCCACTCTCTCTCACCCCTCTCTATCTGTCCAGTCCCCCAACTTCCCCCTCTCCCCTACTCTCTCTCCCTGAACCTGGAGTTTCTCCATCGAGCCCTCCTGTTCCTTCCCCACTTGTTCTCTCCTTGTTCTCCTACCCAATCCGGGGACGTAAGTCCCATTCCATACTCCTGCTCCTTATTCTGTTCTCCCTCCTATTTTGTGACACGGAACCTAACCCTGGTACTTCTCCTCCTCCTCCTCCTCTCTCCACCTTCTCAGTTACCAATAGACTTAGCATCTACCATCTCAATCCTAGAAGCCTCCTCCCCAAACTTGACCTGTATAATGTCTGGATCACACAACGCTCTCCTGACATATTCTGCATTTCTGAATCATGGCTGTCCTCCAGGACTCCTGACTCTAGTCTATCCCTTCCTGGTTTCCATCTCTTCAGGCAGGGCCATGGCAAGCGAGGCAATGGTGTTACCCTTAGTGTCTGCCAGAGTCTCTCCTGCACCACTGCTTTCAGGGAGTCTGTACCCTCCTCCCCTGAGCTTCTCCTTGCAAAGCTTTCCTTTCCCTCCACCTTACCCATCTTGGTTGGTGTGTTCTATGACTCCTCACAAATCTCCTTCTTTTCTCTGGTGACACTCTCTCTGCTGTCACCTCTTACTCTTCCTCCTCCTCCTCCTGTGAACTCATTCTCCTTTAGGACTTCAATATCAGTTGGCTCTCCCAGGCCTCCCAGCACTGAGTCCCTTAACATTATCCAACTCATCACCAAATCCACACGGCTCAATCTGCACTCCCCTAATTGCACCCTCTGGGACTGGGTCACCCCCCCCCACACTGCATCATAGCAGTAGGTATTCTGCCGGATACCTTTGGTGACCACTGCACGATTTCTGTGTCAGAAAAGTTCAGCACCCTCCCCCTCCACACATCTACTCTAGGTCCCTCTGGTCACTTAATAGTCATGCTCTCCTGTGCTACTTTGTTGCAACTGACTGGTCAGCCATCCTCTCCTCCCCTGACAGTGATGTGACACTTTCCCTGTTCCACTCCAAGTTTTCCTTCATCTGGGACAAGCATGCCCCTCCTCAGAAAGTCCAGGGTTAAATCTTCCCACCACCCTTGGATGACTCCCAAACTCACTGATCAGTGTAAGGCCTATAATCATGCATGGGCCTGTTTCAAAGTGTCCCTCTCCCTGCCTGACCTCCTTTCTTACAGGGCAATCATAAATTCATGCACAAAGTCTGTTCAAGCTAAATCCCATTATTTTAGGGTCAACCTCCAGAGCAACTTTAACTACCCACCCAAATTCTAGAAAGTGATTCACTCCCTTTTTGACCCCCCTACCAAGTCCATTCATTCAGTCCTCATAGTTCATCTGTCTGACCTTCCCTCTGCAGCTTGTCACTCTAATGAGTTCTTCACTGCCTGCACTATCATGTCTCACCCGCCTGACTCCTCTCTCCCTGCTCCACCCTGCTCTCCGCCCCACCACTCTCAGCGATTTCATTCCCCCCGCTACTACCCAGGAAACACTGTGTACCCTTTCCTCCCTCAACCTGTCTTAATCTAGCCCTGACAGGCTGATTCCTAAATGTCTCCATCTTTCAGCTCCTGTCATCACCTCTCCTCTTACTCACCTCTTCAGCCTTGGCCTCTCTTTCTCCCTATGTGCTCATCGAAGATTGACAAAGTTTACCCCTTTCATAAAGGGGGGTGACCCTTCTTCCACTGGAAACTTCCATCCTATCTCGCTCCTCTCTTCTCTTGCGAAGCAGCAAGAGAAGCTTGTTTACTTTAGGCTTGCTGACTTCCTTTGCTCTTCCAACTTTCTCTCCACTTTCCAGCCTGTTTTATTGGAACCATCACTCCATTGTCTCCTCCCTGCTGAGTGTCACTAATGCCATCCTCACTGGAATGGATCAGGGCACATAATGGTGGCCATTTTCACAGAGCTGGCCAAAGTCTTTGACTCAGTGGCCAATCCACTCCACCTGAACAAGCTTAGCTCTGCCGGCCTCTTCACTCCCATTGTTGAATGGTTCCATTCTTACCTCATAGGCTGTCAACAGTCAGTACAAGTAGGAGGTGTCCTGTCACCTCCCCTACTCGTCTAGGCTAAGGGTTTCGCAGGGCCCCATCCTGGGTCCTGTCCTCTTCTCCATTTTCCTGAATGACCTCCCGTCTGTCTGGGGCAACTCGCATATTCAAATGCATGCAGATGACACAGTTATCTACACCTCTGGCCCCTCAACCACAATGACTGAAGGCTTGCTCCAGCAAGACTTCCACAGCATCCTGCATTGGTTCCACTCCAACCAGCTCTAGGTCAACACTAAGAAAACAGTATTCATGACATTTGGCACCAGCAAGAAATTAGCCAGGCTGTCCCCCTCCCTGTCTTCTCCACCCTGGATGGCACCCCCCCACACCAAGTGATTTCTTCCTTCAAGTATCTCGGTGTGTGACTAGATAGCAGGCTTGACTTCTCTGCCCACATTGATGCCATCCACTCTAAGCTCCACCCCAAACTTGATGCCTTGTACAGCAACAAAGCCTGCTTGTCTCCCCATGTCTTTTATACTTATATTTTACTAGATTTTTCAATATTTTACATCAGAAGAAGAACAACAAATATAACAAACACAAAAAAACAGAAAACAACCTAGAAAGTCTATTGTTGTTTTATTATGATGTAGGCATGTCTAAACCAAAACATACGTGGGGGGAGGGTATTATATTATATTCTTAATTCTTAAACAACAGGACTTTAACTGCACCTTTCTAGTTGTCAAGCAATATGATCATTATTTAACATTTTTAATCAACAGCGCTTCTCCTCTATTTGAACTTTCTTCTCACATTCCTATAAAGAAGTAATACTTCCCATTTGCTTAATTTACCCTCCACTCCTTAAATTCCCTCCGCAGTATGTCATAATTATTGAAATTATTGAAACAAACGAAAAACAGATGTTAGCCCCCTTCAACTAGGTTTCACATTTTGAACATTTCTTCCTCACAAAGTGTTGGTGATTCAGTCCCACTATTTTGAGAATACTGGTTGTGAATAAAAGTAGCCAAATGATCAACTTCAAAAAACAAATGCTGTACTCCTTTATATTTCACTCGAACATTTGACGGAGCCAAGAGCTGAAACTCTGCCCCCATCTCCAGTATTTCTTGGCAATATCCAAGAAAGCAACGCCTTCTTTGCTGTGTAGAGAATGCATAATCGGGAACAATTTAAAACTTAAATGTTTTGTAAATCAAGGGTGCTTTTATTCTGGAAAGCCTCATAATAAGCTCTCAGTCCAATTCAAATGCAAAGGACACGAATGTCGTTAATTTTCAACTGGATGGTTCTGACTCAGACTGGGGATCTGCACTTGGAGTACTTTGTTTAGGTGTTATACGGTATGCTTTAGTGATGAAAGTTAAGTTTTCCTCAGGCAATTCAAAAAGCAATACAAAGACATCTTTTAACATTTCTGGAACAGTTTTGGGTAGACCCACAATTCGGAGATTTTTATAACGTTGTTGATTTTCCAGTATTTCTATTTTCCTTGCCATGTTGTAGTTATCTTTAATTAAATTCACTGTCGTAGCTCTAAACCACTTTGTTGGTGTTTTTAACAATTTCTCCTTTATTTGCCTCAACATTCTTTGTTATTCTTTCAATCTTTTCCCCACTTTGCTTTGCATTGTTCTGAAGAAAGTCAACTTTCTCCGAAAGGGCTTGAAATTAACAGTCAAATAACTGTGACTACTTAAAAAGCCTTTCTAACATGTCTTCTACAGTTGATTGTATGCTGGGAAGCTGTAGCACCTGTAGCTGCCACAACAGCATCTGTCTCTGTCTCTGTCTCTATCTCTTTCTCAAAGTGCCCTGGGAAAACAAGTGAAACAGTCACAGATAGGTTATTGAAATCTGGTCTCTCCCCCAAGGACTCAGGGCTGACTGCTACTGCAGCATTCTTTGATAACAAGAAATCACTGTCCACTGAAGAGGTAAGTTTATTATGCTTTAATATGTCGACTTTTAAAGCTCTTGCAGCAGCAGGGGATTGAGGAGTGTTATCCATTTGAGTAGTTAGCTTTAGGGGACTCACTTCCAGCCATTGTCCCAGAGTTCTGCACTGGTCAGCAGACAGCATCACCCCAGAACAAGAGACTCTTTCTCCCATGCTGCCGATGCCTGTGCTGCCGGATTCAAGCTTCAAATATTTTTTGAATGGCTTCATCCTTGGCGATAGAAATTCTTCAGATGAAGACGATGAAAAAAACTTCCATTTATCAGCCATTCAAAAGAAGAAAGTTTATCAATATAAACCCAGTCACTCTCACAGAGCCCTCAGTTTTAGCAGTAGTCTGCAGCCATGTTGAAATTCCTCCCCCATCATCTCCCCATGTCTGCTGGGAGCTTGTTACCAAAATGGTGCTCCTGGTCTTTGAGTATGCGGCTATGGTCTATGGCACCACCTCTTTCTCTTCCCTTCCCTTCTCAGAATGGACACACTTTGCAATCTCTGTTGCTTTGCTACCGACTCCCCCCTAAAATTCACCACTGCTCCTTCTACTCCTTCCTAGCCATCCTCTCCATACCCTCACGTTGCCAGTCCTACTATGGCTCCTTCGTCTTCAAATACTGGCTTGGGTCCCTGCCTTGCTACCTATCCTCACTCCTCTCTTACATTCCTTCTGCCTAATACTCCCTCCACTTCAGGGATCCTCACACTTTCTCTTTTCTCCACCCTCACTCCTCTGCTGGACAGTCAGCTTTCTCCCATCACCTTTCCTCCCTCTGGAACTTTCTCCCCTCCCATCTCCATCTCTCCCATTCCCCCACCTCCCTTAGGCACCAGATAAAACTCCTCCCCATGCCCACCTGCTCCTGTCTGCCCTCTCCCTGATCCTCTCCTGTCAGAGCCCCTACCACCCCTAATGTTGGGCCTCCTCCTGGGTTCCAACTCTTACCAATTTACAACTGCACTGCCAGCACTACATCTGCTCTGATCTCTATTTGCATATCATAAGCCACTGACTGTAGCTTTGCTTAGCTTTTTTTATTTGCACTTTCACCACATTAAATTGTACATTGCTTGCACTTTTATTTGCACCATTCATTGATACTGTGTTTGCTTTTTATAGTATCCCTTTTCCCTCTCCACCAGGTCGCACCTGGAAATGAGCCTTGGCTCAGTTTGTCTCTCCTGGTTACTGATTTTTAACTAAATATAAATAAATTACTAAAAAAAGGGAGATTCTGCTAGTCCTATTGAGAGATTATAATAAGCCATATAGACAGAAAGAGATGAAGCCTGTTAACCTGTGGTGGCATACTCAAGTAAGATGGAAACATTCTTTCACACACACTTAGAGATGAGCAACCATCTCTGTAGTCTGTCTCAACTGTCTGATGGGGGAAGACTCCTCAGTGAGAGTGAGTCAGGGATTTAGGGTAGGTAAGAAAGGCGATAGGGTAATGACCAGTAAGGTTATTAAAAGGGTACTTAGGACAGGAATGATAAATGCATCGCCACTCATTTAGAGTATGATCAAACTAACAAAATGAAAAAAATTGACTTAAAAAAATGATAGAATCACTTAAGTGTGTGAACTGGAATGTAAAAGGGGCCAGAGACAGAATTAAAATAATGAATATTATACAATATGCTAACCAAAACAGCTATAACTGAATCTTGTTACAGGAGGCACACTTAGCAGAAAAAGACTACAGTTATATTTATGATTTACTTAGGGGTTATATGGCTTACATGACCCTTATCTGAACAACTCTAAGTGGTTGCAATAATCTTTACAAACAGCTTAAAAATGAAATAAAAGACAAAAAAAGTAAAGACAGAAGATGTGTAATAACAACAGTAAAAACTGAAGACTATATTTACAGTCAAGTTGCATTTATCCTCCCAAGGAACAGGACTAGAATTTCTTCATCAATTTTTTCATCACTTTAACAAATCATCCTCAGCCGTATACTATTGGAGATGACTTTACTATTTCCCTATGGATATCGGACAGAACAAAAGGTTCAACAGAATTAAAAACAAAAGTGGTTAAAACTATTAAGGATTTTCAGGAAGATTTAAAGAGCAGCTGACCTCTTTGTGAAAACTTTGGAAAACATAATAGCTGGACACAGTTCAGCTTGTATTTCATATATCTGCTATAGATGTCTCCTCTCCATTATTTCTGAAAATAATTCCCACAAAAACAAGCGCCTTAGGCCTTAGAGTTTATCTGCCTCTATAGCCTACTCCCTACTTGAAATCATAACACCCTGTTGTGACATAACAGTCTGTTGCCATGGGTACAACTGTGATGTCACAGGCAGAGTATTATGATAGCGGGCTGGGAAGAAGCAGTAGGAACTGATGAACCTTCAAGAAACAACTATCCTGTTTTTGAAGCAAATTACCTCAATAATAAGTAATGGGGGTTAAAAATACAGAGCTGATGAGAAATATAAGATGCTTTATGTCCAAACATTATGTTTTTCAAAGTTCTTCTTGAGGCATCAGTAGCTCTTTAAAAGTAGTTCCATTTAAGTATAAATATCCAACCTAGAGCAATTTTTCTTTTCTAAGATTCATAAGAGTGCTTCACAAATTGATTTTTTTAATATCTGAAGAAATAATAGAACACATTATGGACGGCAAATACAGGGCTATTAAACTCTCAGATTATACCTCTCTCTTTCTGTCTAAAGTAGCATTACAATGCACCGTACCATAAATATCATGGAAATTTGACAATACATTGTCAAATGATCAAGTTTTTCTTGGAAGAATAAAAAACTTAGAAGAAGTTTTGGATATTAATGACAAAGGCGAAATACATATAAGTACAATATGGAAAACATTAATGGCGTATATGAGAGGCTGGATAATTTCATATAATGTACACAATGAAAACAAAATAGGGCAAACAGCCATAAATTACACCAATAAAAGTTATTACAGCCATAAAAGTGGTGCACTTTGGCAACAAAAAAAACAAAAAAAAAACAAAGAAAAAACATATTATGGAAATATTGTCTTAATGGTGCCCAACAAGAAGACAGTAATAAAGAAAAGGATTTGGGCATAATCATAACAAATAATTTTTCTTTCACTGCACGTACCAGTGAAGTATCAAAGGAGAACAACATTTTTGGGTCAATCCTAAAACATATAAAAAGTACAGACGGACAGGTGATTGTGCCACTGTATGGGGCACTTTTTAGACCACATCTTGAGTACTGTGCACAGTTCTGGTCCTTGTACATGGCCAGAGATATAGCAATGCTGGAGAGAGTCCAACGAAGAACAACGAAAAAAATGAAAAACATTACTAATTTAACTTATGAAGAGAGACTGGCAGAATTGAACCTATTTCCATTGGAACATAGACGCTGCAGGGGAGACCTTTGCATTGTATACAGGGCTTTCAAAAATCAAGATTTGTGGGAGTGTCTGAGTTTACAGGTAAAGGATACCACTAAAACCTTAAGAAGGAAAAATATGCAGCTTAGAGGTAAATATTATAATACAACCAAGAGAGGAATGTGGTTGAATATATGGAATGTACTTCTACAAGATATTGTGAGTAGCACTACAATGGAACCCTTTAAGGTAGCTCTAGATAAATATTTCTGTCATAGTTCCAACTTGTGAAGGTTGGCGAGCCTAAATAGTATAACTGCTCTTGACTCGTACAAATCCTATGAATCCTACGAATTAGAAAACGCCAGATTTAGGTAAAGGGAAGATATTACAGCTACTTTGAGAATTAATGAAGAATACAATAAAGATATGTCATTAAAAGTGGAAAAATCTGAGCAAAATCAAAGTATTATTTCTTGTCTGAAAGAACAGGTAAGTGCTGTATTTATCATTTGCAATGTGAAAAAATAACTCAGTTATAAATACAACAAGGTTGAAATATGGTAACATTATTACTAACAATTAGACATAACCTATACTTTTCAAGAATTCAATACAAATCTGTATCATCTGGAGATAAACTCAGAAAAGAAAGAAATAGATAGTTTTATGAACCATCTTCCTTCATAGGGCTAACATAGATTATAAAGTGAATTTCTGAGCTGAAATGTGGGAAAGCACCAGGACTGGATGGTTATACAACATACTTCTACCAAACTTTCAGCAGCATATCACCATTGCTATATTGGCTTACAAAGAAATTGAAAGATCTCAAGCATTACCACCAACCATTCATGATGCAACAATCACATTAATATTAAAAAGGACAAAGACACCACAGCATGCAGCTCTTACTGACGCATATCACTCTTAAATACTGACTATAAGATCATTATAAAAATTCTGGCAAAAGACTTGGTAGCATCATACAATCCACCATCCACCCAAATAAAATAGGCTTTATTAAAGGAAGATGCCTAACACTGGCTATCAGAAGAACAATTAATATTATAGCTAAAGTGAAGGATAAAGATATAGCAGCAATATCATCAGATGGTGAGAAAGTGTTTGCTCAGGTGTAGTGGCCTTTTCTAAAAGCCTGTTTAAAAATGTATCTCTGGTTTATTAACTGGATTAATATTTTATATGAAATGCAAGAATAAAACTGAGCAATGATGCATTTTGTTGAAAAGAGGCACTAGGCAAGGATGCCCCTATAACCCCTGTTATTTGCTGTTTTTATCAAACCATTGGCAGTAGCAATTACAGTAGATGATAACTTAAGAAGGTTACATATTAATCAGGAACTTCATATTATAACCCGTTATGCAGACAATGTTTTCATTTATTTAAATTAATCAAATCAAACTACTGACTACTTGTTTAATGTAACTTGAATCATATAGTAACATTTCTGGAAAACAGAATATCTGTGGTCTCAATCATACAAGGATAATGCACCAAAGGATCATATGGGTAGGACTGAAATAAAGTAAACTATAAAGTATTTAGGAATTATAATTCACAAAGAGATCCCTAAAATAAAATACCTGAATTATTCACCATTACTACTGTATCTGAAATCAATAAAGATATAGAAAAGTGGTTTAACTTACCTCTAACATTGCTAGGTTGGGTAAACCTTGTGAAAATGCATATATTGCCGAAATTGCTGTTTTTATTTCAATCAATATCATTATTTTTGGAAAAAAATGTTTTCAATTGCTGATTAAAAAATAGGGCTATTTTTATAGCAGGAAAAAAAGACCACAAGCCTGGTTAGAGAAACTGCACCCACATCACTGACCAAGGGAAGTTTAGGTTTTTCTAATTTTAGATTATACTATACGGCAGCACAATTTGAACCTTTTTTGATTGTTTTCGATAGGGGACGTACCAAGTTGGATGTCACTAGAAGAGGCATCAACTCCTTTTCATAGATTAGTGTACTATATTTTAATTTGGGGAAAAATACACTATATAAAATGTTTAACAGCAACTAAAACAAGGCAAATCTGGAAGGAAACTCAAAAGATGTTTCGGAAAAAGGATACAGTATCATTCTACTCTCCACTATGTTTCAACAGACACATTCCACCACCATATAAAAACAAGATCTGGCTAGGACAGGCTTACTGAAATAGACTTGAAATCTTCTGAAGAATTAAAAACTGAATTTGATATTTCACAGAGGAGCATTCTTCCCGATTAGAAATTTTGTTAAAAACTTCTATTCAAACTGTATGGAAATCTACCTGCTGCAACCAACCTACAGCTTTTATTGTCTGATATAACTGACAAGGATCAATTACTTTCTAAAATCTATGTATCACCACTAGGTGTTGATAAATGTACTTTTAAAGTGGATTGTTTGTGCCAGTTGTATAGTTACTGCAGATCCATTACCTTCTCTAGTGAGATTCTCGTAGATTCGTAATGAAGTTATGTAATAATATTGTTTCATTTTTCTATTTTGCAGGTTTTTATCTTTACTGGAAGTTCATAATGATATGCTGCACCATTTGTTGTTGTCTGGTGGGGGGGGCATCAGAGAGACTTGATGCAGACAGTGTTTTGTTTCCCATGTTAGTGTGCACTTTCTTTCCTCTAATTACTTTCTGAATTAAGGTGCAGGCAGTCCTGCTAGTGACTCTATTCCTGTTATTTTGTATTGCTACCGAAAAATATAAGTTGCTGCTCTACAAATAATGTGAGAAATTAATGTTTGAAGTTTTTTTTCTGTGTTGTCATGATAGTTTACTACTGGGAGTTGTGCAGATGAAGGAGTGTATGGCCTTATGAGACAGACATGAATATAGATGTATTTTCTTTATTTTAAAACTATTATTTTGTTGTATTGACTCAGCACCTTATAGGACACAGATTCATTTTGAAGTAGATTGACTAGTTAAAAAAAAAAATTAAGCATAGGTATCATAAAGGATTCTGTGCATTAGTTCAGTACATTGAGCTTCTGTGTTGCAGCCTATGTGAATGACATTTACTTTGTTGTTAGTGCTGTGACAAAACAGTGGCACCCAACCCTATTAAAACAGCAGAAAAGGGAATAATTATAGAATTCTCAGTGACTGTATGTCTCTAAGTGTTATTAAAAATATCATATTTGAATTGTACAGCACAAATAGTTTATGGGATGATTTTGTGCTACTGTTGCTATGTTGAATCTGAACCTAGGTTCTGAGTTTGTTTTATCTGAAACCTTTGTTACAGTGATATATTTTGCTATCGGTCTGTATCCACTAATTTCTGTAGTAAGGCTAAAAATATTGTTAAAAGTTTTTTATTCAGAAACACGTTGTTGCCATCAGCAATTGAGGGATTCACACGATCAGGACAGAGGGACTGCTGTCAGTGCTGTCTCTGAAAGACGTGACAGTGCCGTTGCAAGCCTCTCTCTCTCTCTCTCTCTCTCTCTCTCTCTCTCTTCCAATGAGGCAAAGTTTTTGCTGGTATAAAAAATGATAAGATAAATCTAACTGAAATCTAAAGTTAGATTTTGTTTGCCTGTAACAAATCTAATGAAATATGAACCTTTGTCAAAGCAGTTCTACAACAAAATGGCAAAGGAATCAAAGGCAAACAGGCAAAGACATACATTCACTAATGAAAACAACTCCGTATAAAACACACTATCAAGATGACTCTGAACATTTTTTTTGAATCAGTCCTCACTAGTGAAAAGAAGCAGATGTGTGTTGCTTCTGATGGATTACATTTTTCCCACAAATGAAGACTCAAACATGAAAAAAAACAATTAAAAGTGATATAATTTTAAAAATATAGTACATCCATTTACACTACTAGCTGTGTGTATATCACGCATTGTGAAACATACATGGTGATTTGTTTGGAGCTGTGAGATCATCCTGCCCCCACACACACACACACAAAACAGAGAACAAGTTAAAAAATGAAAGAAAGACATTTTGGAAATGCTTTTATAAAGGTAGATATTTCATTAGATTTCATTAACAAAATCTAACTTTAGAATTCAATTAGACTTCTATAATTTTCAATATCAGTAGTGACACTGTCTTACTGGATAGAGGTGTTGGGGGCACTTGTAATAATGCTAACATGTCTTTCAGAGACAGCAATCCCTAGTCTATCCCAATCTTGTGAATCCATCAATTGCAGACAGCAATGCAGTGCTTCTAAATTAAAAAAAAAAATTCAGAACATTTTTTTCCTGACTGCTAAAACAAGTGGATACATACATATAAAAATAAACAGCTATCAGAATAATAAGTGGTTCCAGATGAACTCAGGATCAAGATTAAGATTCAACATAGATACAGTAACACTGAATCAGTACACAGACTACTCCTGCTGTGCAACTGATATATGCCATAATTAACAGAAATACATAATAATAGAAATATATTATATTAAAGAAAACAAACTTGATAAATTCTTGAAAATCTGGCACTCGTTTCAGTCATTCTGAAAAAAAAAAAATTAAAGTAACTTTAGGGAGTTACTTACCATGATGGAGTGCCATATCTGGCAGCTACAAATCCCAAGTGCCTGACTTAAAGGTACCATATCTAAGTATCAAACTAAAAAAGTGTACTCTCATGGGTGCTGGGAAGACGGAGGGAGAAGAACAAGGAAACTCCACCCCAACCTAGCACACTGGATGATGGACCTCATGTCCCCCAGACCATCTAGCTCCCCTGGCTCACAGCTATGGTCTACCCAGTCAACATTCCAGGAACTGAAGTGCTCCCCCCCCCCAATGGCCACAGGGGCTCAAAAGGGAAACTCCAGACCTGACAACTGTGGAGGACCTGGGAAACCTGGAGACCATGAGCAGCAGCGAGCAGTGGGTCTGACAAGCAGCGACACCGTGAAGCCCAAAGGAGTGAGTGCCAGGGGGTAGGGCTAAGAGAAGGTGGCTATGGGAATATTCAATTTAGTTTGGTTTGGTGCCCTTTTCATTTGGTTGACTTCAGGAATTTGGGTCAAAAATCTTGATTCACAATGCAGTTATTGGCGTGACAGTAAAGAAGACTTTAAATAGGGATATATAAAAAGCCTTGAGGACAGCAATGAATATTTATTACTTTAGTTTCCTTTCATCAGGTGGTGTTGGAGTGGTAGTGCAGGGGATTGCTGTGTTTGTGGTGTGACTGAAGTGGAGAAGAGATGGTAACCCACTAAGGCCACAACCCACTGGCTCATTGATTTTTAAATTATGTATAACACACCAAAGAAACAAAACAATACATCAACATATAGTGTAAAACAAACTAAATTTAAAGTTAATGTATTGCCCATCACTGCTCCACAAGGTGCAAAATTACTAAACAGTTTACAATTTTCAATGCACTTTTTATTTCACTGTTTTATTATCTCCTGAAGCGTCTCAAGTGAAGCCTGTGAAACACAAGGAAAATATGAGATTACTGATCATAAAATGAAAAAATGTTAGTCTTAAATTTTAGAAAAAGTCTGTCAATAGTTTCATTATCTCAATATGATTGTGAAACAAAATTACATTTGTATACATAAACTGATGCTTACTATATATATCCATAAAAAATGCGTAAATTGAACCCAAACTATACTGATATAAATCTAATAGAACACCTAATGTTATCTACACAGTGACAATGGAGAGTTGTGTACCAATATAAACTGTCATGTATCAATGCATTAAAAATATTTTGATAAAGCTTACTGCGTGCAGTACTGGCACCCATACCTGAAGAGGGACATTAAGTTACTGGAGGGGGTGCAGCGCAGGGCAACAAGATGATCCAGGGACTAGGGAACATACCATACGTGAACAGGCTGAGGGAGTTGAACATGTACTCACTGGAGGAGAGGAGAAACGGGGAAATGACTGAAACCTTCAAGTACATGAAGGGAATGAACAAGACAGACATGAAGGGACTATTCAAGTTAAGGGAGGTAGGGACACTCGAGGTCACAATCTCAAATTAGAGGGGGGGAAGGTTCAGGAGGGAAATGAGAAGACATTTTTGTATGGAGAGAGTGGTGTCTTGGTGGAACGTGTTGCTTGCGGAAGTGGTATCCTGTAGAACAGTGGACTGCTTGAAAAGGGGATGGGACAGGATAAGAGGGAGGGTCAGGGGAGGGGAGGGAGGGGCAGCTGCAGTATAGGGGTTGCTAGCTGCACACTCCAGCAGACTCAGTAGACCATACAGTCTTTATCTGCTAGCAAATTCGTATGTAATATCAACCAGCTTTATACTTAAGCAATAAGGCATGAAAGGGTGTGCTTTGTGCTGGGATAATGGCACGCCTTGGGTGTAGTGCAGGGTGGAATTTTCATATTCCGGTGGGATGGAATTTCGCAGAATTTTCAAAATTCCACTGAACTTCCACTGAATTTCACCAGAAATGGAATGGCGGAATTCTGTGGCAGAAAAATGTGGAATGAGTTTTCTGCACAATTTCTGCAGTTTTCTGTTCCACAGATCTCAATATTTTACATGGAAAAATGCTATTCCATGGAATATAATTCTACGAATCACAGCAGGTGGAATTCCACAGAAGAAACAGCAAAATTCCAGTGGAAGTTCTGCTGGAAGAATGGTTATTCCATGCTAATTTTGCTGGTGGAATTCTGCATTCCTCGCAGCACTACTTGGGTGGGTTGAAAGCAAAATGGCAGAGGCCAAGTGCTTCCACGGCCCAAGGAGTGTCATTATCCCAGAACATACCACACCGTGCCATGCCTTATTACAATTTTGAAATGGGACAATCAGAATTAGTAAAATAATATTTGTTTTTAATGTAAGTATTCAAAAATTAGAAAAAAAGTAAAAAAGAAGAAAAAGGAAAAAGTAGTCCTGCTGAAACATGGTAATTTTGCTATTTGCCCTGTAGATGGCAGATGCTCCATTTGTTTACACACTGTTCAAGTACAGTACGTGAACTGAGGTGTACCGATATGATAGGATAGTAAAGATACTACAAGATTTTCCTGTCAGTAAACTGTCCTGTCAGGAACCGCTACACAATGTTTTTTTCCTGAGACATTTCCATGTGAGGAAGTTGTCCTGTTATGAACCTCTTTTCCCCTACCAGCAGGGGTTGAACCTCTACAGCTAAAGGGCTGAGCTTCACTGCTGTGCCAGCTTTGCGGTGTAGTGGAAGGGTCTACAGCCTCGAAAACAGACTGTGAGTTTGAATCCAGCCAAGATCTCCTCAGTTATGAATTTCACTAGAGTGACGGTCCATGGCAGCATGGAGTTACGGTAGTAAACACTGTATATAGAAAAAGGGACTTAAATGTTAGAAACAGTAAGTGCAAATCTAAGATCTGGTGGGGCACAGGTTTCCTGACAGGACAGTTTCTTGACGGGAAAATCTCATGGTACTTTTACTATCCTTGCATACTGATACAGCTGTACCTGCTTAATGTAAACAAGGTCAGTGAGGTTACGGATGTTTTTCCAGTACTGTTGTGCTGGGATGTCAGCATCGGGTTCCAAGCTCCTCGGTCAATCCAGTTTCCGAACTTTGTATACCCATTTTATAATTTAATTTACAAAAAAAAAAAATAAGGACCTGATCCACAGTGGTTCTGGTGTATGTGTTTTAGATATCAACAGTGCACTCCATGCTCCACAATAGGTGAATTCCACTCATTGCAGAATCCAGGGCTCCAGGCTGCCCCCACACACTTGTGCAGAGGAGTGCTCAGGGGCTGGATAAGATCCAGGGTGGATGAATGGATTCCTTGCTCCGCCTGGAGCAGGGTATTATTGGATATGACATTCTTCCAAGGATAACCATATCTCCATACAGAGCAAAAAAGTTTTAAATAAAAAAAAAATATGTATTTTGGCACTGTGCATTCCAGCACTCCAAACCATGTCAAAGGGCTTGGACAACAGGTGGTGGGCCAGTTAGGCCCAACAATGTTCTTTGGATGCCATGCTGGAGGGGAGAGTAAGCACAATGGCAGGGGACCTGGCATAGTGTCTGCTCCCTTCACCAGACTACCATGCTGCAGAGGATGTACTGGGGTTGCTTGGATCATGACTCCACCCCATTGCTCAACCCTGGCATAAAAGCGCAGATCAAGTATGGCCATATCCACAAAGGCAGAAAACAAACTGATGGTGTATGGTGGCTGCTGCAGATGTGCAGGGGGTACTCTGCACTCCTTGGTCCTCTTTACACACACCTAAGCAGGTGTGAAGGGCCTCGGAAGTACTCTGTGGATCAGTTCCCTAAGTTCCTAGCCACAACTGTTCTAAAGTTAGGCTTTTCTAAAGATCATGTAAAGAAAAGGGCACATTTTTGTGTTGCTTGCATGCATGTGCAAGAAACACATTGATTTCAGCAGTTAGGGAAAATGCCTAAATGCGTCAGTAAATTCGGGCCATGTCATCATGCAATCAGCTGTTTTGGTGCATTACAAGCTTCCAAAACAGCTTATTGGGTGGTGTCCTCATGACGACAGCTTCTCTGTCAGCCTCTCACAGTCCCCAGGAAGCCGACAGAAAGCCGCCGCCCGCCATTCAATGTGCCTTCCTGGTGAAACATTTCAATAAATAAACAGAAAGCCGACTGGGGGTGCCCAATCCCCCCGTCGACATGCACCCTACCCAGTTCACAGATGGGGTAGCCCAATCCCTGTCGGCTTGATGCCCCATTTGTTGTGTGCCAAGGGGGTGCCCAATCCCCCTCGGCTAATGCACACTCCCCTCCAAGCACAAGCACAGTGGGGAGCGGTCAAGGGGTGCCCAATCCCCATCGGCCCAGCACCCCCTCAAAAGAAGCACCCAGGTGTGCCGGCATGGTGGGAGCCCACCCCAGCGTGCAAAAAATCCTACGTTGTCTATTTATTTGTAAAACCTGTAAAACAGAAAATGGTCCCTTGTGGTTTTTGTGCCTCCCTCTCCCAGCCCGCAGATCCACCCACTGTGCCTCACCTCCTCATCCTATTATCTTACTCCGGAGCCCAGCGATGACCTCGTGGACCGGGAACACGCTCTGCACTCCTCAAAGCCGACGCAAACTGAAGAAATGCCGGTAAGCTGTATAATGGCATAAATGTTTTTTTTCAATTTTGGTGTATATCTCGGCCATTTCGGGGAATTTTTTCACCAAATTTTCAACATGGGGTTCTTGGGACCCCACCTCATGAACTCAGTCACTGTCATTTTGTTATTCGGTCCCGAAAGGTGATTTCGCAGTCACTGTGCGGAACCACCTTTCGGGACCGAGTAATGAAATGACAGTGTCACAGTTCATGATGTAGGCCCTCAAAAACCCTATGTTGAAAGTTTGGTACAAAAATTCCCCAGAATGACTGTTTTACGAGCATGCGTTGTGCAGTTCCTACGCATGCTTGGAACTTCGAACATTTTTAATATTTTCACTCCAGATTTTCAACATTGCCATTTTACCACACCTTCTTATGAACAGTACAGCTGTCATTTTTCACATCTCGTCTGAAATTTGTTTTCGCACATGTAGCACACAATGGCGCGGTCGGTGTGCAAAATCAATGTTCAGGACAGATTAAGAATATCACAGTGACACTGTTCATGAGGTAGGTCCCCAAAAACCCTATGTTGAAAATTTGGTGAAAAAATTCCCCCAAATGACTGTTTCACGAGGGTGCGTTGTGCAGTTCCTATGCATGCTCGTAACTTCGAGCATTTTTAATATTTTCACTCCAGATTTTCAGCATTGCCATTTTATCTCACCTCCTTATGAACAGTACAACTATCTTTTTTCACATCTCACCCAAAATGTGTTTTCGCACATGTAGCGCACAGTGGCGTGGCTGGTGTGAAAATCCATGTTTGGGACAGATTAAGAATATCACAGTGACACTGTTCATGAGCAGACGTCTTAAACTGGCTATGTTGGAAATCTGGTGCCAAAAGTCCATAAAATGACTGTGTTACGGGCTTGCATTGTGCAATTTCCACGCACCCTCGTAAGTTCACAAATTCATAATCTTTTCAGTCCAGATTTTCAGCACTGGCATTTTTCCACACCTCCTTATGAACAGTACAGCTGTTAGTTTTCACACCCTGGCCGAAATGTGTTTTCGCACTTCCGGCGCAGAATAGCATGGTCGCTGTGGGAAATCAGTGTTCAGGATAGATTAAGAAAATCACAGTGACACTGTTCATGAGCAGAAGTCCCAAAATGCTTTTGTTGAAAATCTGCTGAAAAAAATCCCAAAACTAATTACATTACGGGTGTGCATTGCACAGGTTCTACGCATACTTATGACTTCACCATTTTTTTATATTTTCACTCCAGATTTTCAACATTGCCATTTTTTACACCTCCTCATGAACAGTACAGTTGTCATTTTTCACTTCCTGTTTGAAATGTGTTTTCGCACCTGTGGTGCCAAATGGCGCAGTCACTGTTCAAAATCACCTTTTGGCTAACAAACTGATAGTGTCACTGTTCATGCGTTGGGATCACAAAAAGCCCATGTTGAAAACTTTGAATAAAAATATGAAGAAACACCCAGGGTGTTAGTGTTTTTGACTAAAATGCCCTACCCTGTAGGGACTGTCAGGCGTCAGGGGTGTGACTTGGGATTGTCGACAGTAATGCTCATGCCATTCCACCCCCACCCTGCGGTCAGTGGCAGGCATCGAGGTGCGCCTTGGAACCTTTGGCCCCAGAGTTCACCCCATTCTCCTATACTGTACCCATTTCAGTGTATTTCCTTATGGAATGAGGTGAGTGTAAAGCCCGAACACTTCAAAGCACACCTCGACACTTGTGTCTGCAGGGTAGCATGATTTGAAATGTTGTGACCGCTATGGGTGACGACCCAAAGGCACACCCCAATGCGTGTCCATCTCTACAGTGTGGGGGTGGAGTTGGCGTCAGTTCAATACTTCCCTGCCATTCCTATACTGCATCTGTCTAACTCCTGCACTTCCACTGCTAATGATAGCAAGCAACACTTGCCATTGACAAATGCTCATATAGTGAATGGTGGAACGTCGTTCTCCACCGAAATCCATCATTGTCGAAACCTTGTAGTCACACACTAGTGACGTTTGCAGGGCAGCAGAATGATTTTTTCTACTGCACTGCGAACGTCACACACTGTGTCCTCGAGCAGCATTTGACAGTTAGGGCGCACTCCACAGATAGGACACATAGCGAAAGCAGCAATGTTGGCGGCAGTACCAATGTTTAACGTTAAACCCTTCAAAATGTAAAGTTCTTAAACAGTTAAAATGTCAAGCGTGAAAACGTTCAAAATGTAAAGTTCTTTTTTCCTTCTAGTAACCCAGTAAAAATGTTTTGAAGCAGAAACATGCTGTAGTGATTTTTTTTCCCCCAAAACGACGTTCCACCATACACTATAAAGAAAAGTGCATGGGGAACAGTTGACAACAGGGCATCTTTCACCTCGTTGGCACTATGACGACAGATTACCTCTTGAGCCGTTTCGAGGCAATCCGTCATATAGTGCCAACTCGTGAAAGAATAGCCCTGTTGTCAACTGTTCCCCATGCACCATCCTATATATAGTGTATGGTGGAATCTGGTTGTGTATGGAAATCCATACACCACAAAAGTTGTTCTGTGAGTAGTGACGTCTCACTAACACAGAGACGACTTTTCATTCTGTGTTAGTGAGGACGTCATAATACAAGGGCTACAGCAGGCGTCCTGATTCGGCCCTTACTGTGTGAGAGGGGCGCATGAGTGTGCTGGGCAGCGGCAGTTGCGATCGGCAGCCTCGGCAGAACCGGTGAAAATATGGAAAAAGTGAGTCTCTTTTGTCTTTTTGGGCACCATACACTATAAGAACAGTTTATGGTTACCACATACACTCAGGCTATTCTTTCACCTGTAGATACAATGCCGACTTGGAGACCTCTCGAGCTTCGCTCTCGAGGTCATCAGTCGGCATTGTATCCACTCGGTGGAAGAACAGCCTTGTAGTGTATGGGTAACCATACACTATCCTACATTTAGTCTGTAACCATTGGGGCTGGGATGGGATGCAATTTTTTTTTAATGACTACTTTGAGTCAGGTGGAGATCATTTATGTTAATACAGTTCCCACAGACTTGACTATCCACTTTGTTTTGTCATTCATATTACCATCTGGTCTAGTTACTATTAAACTGAAATGTCTCTGTTTTTTTTTTTTCTCGACACAATTCGGTCTGGAAAGCAATGCATCTCAACGTCCATTTTACAGCTTTGATCTGAAGTTCCCGTCCCAAGAGTTATGGGGTGCATTACAAACAGCATTCCTACAAAAAAAGCACTGTTTTAACCCTTCTGAATTTAAGTTATGTGTGTGCATATTGCCCAAATGCTAGAGCTTCGTGTGTTGCCCTGACTCTGAACAGGTCTCAGTCAACAACAGAAGGAAAAGACCCGCAGAACTTCAGGGATCTTACTCGAGTTCTGCAGGAAGACCACCATGGTAATTATACCACTCCCAAATCTGACTAACAGTGCCACATCCGGCAGCCCCAGGTAGCAGCAGCACCCAGGTATACACGTAGTAGAGTGGGCATGCAGATGACATTTCTTCTATTTGACTTTGAAATGTATTCGTCTTCCACGAGTCAGGCACATAGAATAGCAAAGTCCAATTTGACTTACTGCCGTGTCATTAATGATTTATGGCGTCGCTACAAGGTAAACTACCTCGTTAGCCAACAAATTAGCATACCACCGAACCGTCCTGTCACCGCCGCCGATTTTGGCTCAAAAATCATACCTCTCAACTGTTCCTGATTTTCAGGGACGTTCCTAAAGTCCCTCTTTAAATGGGCATAATGTTGTCACTGATGAGTAGGGATTTAAATCATAAAGTAATGTCAGCAGTTTGTATCAAAGTCTAGTTCTTAATAAGGAAACGCTATTGACAGTAAGCAAAGCAGCATATTGTACGCAGATACTAGAGCTGCTATTACTATTTTTTTCTTAAGTCTCCCTGAATGTGATCATTTTTTGTACCTGAGAGAAGTTCGAAAACTGGAACAGACATCCCTGTAGGCATACCTCGCAACTCTCCCTGATTTTGCCTCAAAATTTTCCTCTATCACTCATAACATTTGCGTTTTTGTGACAGAACAGTGGCGACTAAAATCACAAAATAATGTCAAATATAAAAGTTATAGACGTCTTCTGCAGAATATGCATCTTAACACACATCCCTTTATTCTATCATCTTTCTAAGTGAATAGTACCAATTTTTAAGATGTGACCCTGATTTGGGGTCTTTGCGCCCGATTTTTTTAAGCATTGTCCCGAATTCATGAAGCAAGAGGTTGAGACGTACGCCTGTAAAATTCCACTGGCGCCCCTTCGCCCGCCTTCGCAGGCAATGGGCGTGACGTCACGGCCTCTGCACGGCGTACTCGGCGCTCAACTAGCAAGGCTTGTCTTCCAAGTCCTAGCCACTGAGGGGTTGCGGCGTGCGGTAGGTACGCTGGACAGCGCTCTCAGTGTTTGTCTGGGTATTTTGTCTCTCTTTCCCTTTCTCCTCCTCATTTTCTGTAGGACCGGTAGCTGTCTTGACTGCTGAATTCTGCCGCCATGGTGAGTGGAAAGCTGTAATATTTAATCATTGCAGTACTCAAAGACAACCCGTTGCCATTTGATACGCATGATTATTGCTTGTTAATGCATTCTTCTTCGTCTGAAATTGCCTATGCAAAAAAATCTGGTGGTGAACAGAATGTGTGCAGACGAGTTGGACGTTAAAATGCATTAAAGCTGCTGGCCAAGGTAGCTGACAAAGGTCGTTTGAAACTGGATGATAATATAATCTCATTTGTAAAGCAGGTTGTTTTTCCGTTGATCATTTGCAAATGCTTTGCTCATTTGAATGCTTCATAACTTCAATGCACGTGCATTGCTATGTGTTGATATGGGTACATGATTCCTCGAAAATAAATTATGTGCTTCCTTGAAATTGAGAACAGTGCACAGTAAAACTATCCCGATTGAATTTGTTGAGTTGCATCACGATTTTAGCTAAGAATCTCTGATTCAGTGCAATTACAGTAGTAGTACGACAGGTGCTCCAGTGTGCTTTGATATCTGATTTGGTTCATTTTCATGCATGCTGGGACTTGAGTACATTTCCTATAAAATTAGGTATTTTTAATTTTATTTTAACTGTTCCCCCAGACAGCTGCACCCCATATTACTTTCCTCTAAACTGCCTCATAGTGCATGCTACCAAACAGCATTGCAGTGCATGTCCACCCATTTTCAGTGAGTGTTTGCAAAAGGTTTACACTTCGTGTGCAGTAACAATGAGCGTGCCTTTATTTGTACGATTTTTGAATAATTTTGGTCAGTGCAAGAAATATATTTATTACCATGCTGAGAGTCTGGACAGAAAACACGCCTCCTTTTCCACTCTGATGTTCCTACTGTCAAGTTTTCGGCTACTAGCATTTGCTGGAGCCACCGAGTATTGCCGTTCTCTGCTGGTCAGGATTTTGCACTGGTATATCTCTTTGCATTGCGTCTGTGATGAATAAAAGTGTAGCAAGAAGTCTAAATTGATGGGAAGCACTCAAGGGACTGCTCGCTACTTACCAGTTCTCATTGCGACATAGAAACTATTGTCACTTAACGTGGCAAAGAAAACTTTTTGTCTTCCCAGGGATGTGCAGAGTAATATATTTCCTGCAACATAAAGTCATATTGTACACCCAGTCATATAGCATCATGGCAGTGCAGACTGTATAGATAATAGTATGTGCCTTGAACAATTATAGTTTTTCTTTTCTTTTTCTGTGTGCATATTTTGGGTCGGTACTTGTTCCTGACAGTTTTCTTTTGTAGATCTCTTGAGATTCTTACGTGTTTTTTTTTTAATTAATTGGCAGACTATGACAATGCAGGGGACGTTTTTTGTTTTCCTTATTGTTTTAGATTTATAGTCAGGTAACGAACAAATGATATTATCCCTGTCATACTGAACCTAAGTCCCATCAACTAAAATAACAATAAGAACACAGTTTCATGAAATAACAAGGAATGCAATCAAGGTGTTGTATCTACATAGTGCACTGTTTGCTCAGGGGCTTGTGTTCAGCGTAACTGAGCAGAAGTTTCAGTGAGTAGCTTACAAGGGTGGTGTCGAAAAAAATTAAACATAGCTGAATGCAGCTTGAATATAGCTGTTAAATAATACCTAGAGTTCTGAAGTATGTGACCTAAGATAACACTGAGAGTGGCTAACAAGTCTGCTGAATTCTTAAACCAGAGAATTTTGTGATTACAACCACTTCCAGAAAGTGCTTTAATAAGTATATTTTTAATTTTGTGAGTTACGTTTACACCAACTGTTTCTTTGTTGGCAATTATCATAGCACAATATTCATAAATCAGTATTAACGTATAGCAGTGGTTATTATAGAAAGTGTCACTGTGATTTTATTAATAGTGTTCTGGCAAATAGGCCACAGTGGTGTGGGTTCATGCCATGCATTGAGGACTTGGGGTCATACCTAGTTCGGACATTGCAGTGTAGTACTAGTAGGGCACTGCACTGTTGGAGATGCCTTCCTTTAGAAGAGCCGTTACATACAGTACATACAGTTTTAGTAAGGAAAGAAGAACATTGGTCCATCAAGTTCTTCTATCCTACCAACTCACTGTGGATGCCCTGATGCCCGTTTTCTTACCATTAAACCAAGGTCTCATCTGTCCACCTGTGGAGGTTGACTAGTAGAAGTTAAAGATGCTGTGGTGATTTTCAGAAAAGTAAGGATATCACTGGTGTTCTGGCCACTAGTACATCCAGCTTTGCAGTGAAGTAGAAACTGGTAACCTCTTAGGCCAGCGAAAAGGAGCTTTTTTGGCCTAATGAGAGTTTAACGTTTTAGTTTTTATATTTGTAGTGGAAATTGCTACGTTCTTAAAAAAATCCTGGATCTCCCCAGTCCCGGCCATTATTCAGTGCCAATAAAGCAATGATGATTTAATGTCTATGACTATATGTATGTCTCTGAATGCATAATGGCTTTTGCGTTTGTCTCCAAACACTCCCTGACCTAGTAAGCATTAAGCCACGATGAAGGTGGCATCTATTGGGGAATTAATGCATGGTTTGGAGAGGGGGTTATGGCAAGAGGCCGGAGGCTGAGTGCCTAAAAGCAACCAACCATGCATTAATTCCCATTAGATGCCACCTTCAGAGTCGGCAATACTTGCTGCTAACTTTATGGTCATATATTTATATAATGTTTTCAAGCATGTTGTGTCTATTGCACACTACATCAGGAAAAGATTCATTGTTATTATGTGGAAATATGTTGAATGCACTTTTCAAACTCCTCGGATCTATCTATATACATCTATTCAACAACTGATGTGCACAAAAAACACTCATCTGCCACAGTCAGATATGAATTTACTTTTTTTACATGTCTTTTATGATTTTATGTGGTACTTATTTCACTACAGTGCTTAGCAGGTGTAACGTTCTTGAATGTGTGTCATTTACTTTTATTTGCTGACCTGCGTAGTGTACTGTGCTCAATCGTCTGGTGTCCTACACAATGTTGTGAACAGCATTCTCTGACTCCTACTCTAGTTAGTTGCATAAAAATCGCACCCTGTGTCCGTTCCATTCTGAAATGTGCCTCTGAAATGGATGACAAATGCCTAACACTCAACAGTCTAGAGCTTTGCCGTCTCACTAATTCCATTGCTCTTGTGTCAGCCAGACACATTTTCCTACCCCTTCCACTACCGTCTTCAGTGTGATAGTCTGGGGCAATCGAGTGGGTAGGTGGGACAGACAAGGACTTCCATTTGGTGGCTTCTCCTGCAATAGTTCATTACTGCTTATTTTGGTCTCTGTGGCATACATTAATACTTGAGTTTGAGGATGGCATTATTGCTAAATTAATGCCATCTTCAGACTTCCCCATGTGATGCTTTTCAACCAATTATATGTGTTGGTTAGAGCTCCTATATTTTTGCCATGTTACAAACAGTATTAATGCATTGCTTAGAAAAGTGAGTACTTTGAGGTACTCTTTATACAAATGGCAATGTACAAAATCTAATTATAAAATGGATAGGAGAAATCCTGAAAACTGATTGGCTGAAGTGGTCTTTGACCTGTGATGATATCTCAGTATATCATCATGGGTGAAAACTGAATACCAAGATTGGCCATATCCCAACACTTTGATGACATTTAATAATCACAGTAATGCACTCCAGAGTGTGTCATGTCACAGAATACTGTCACTTTTTGAGTGGCTGAAGGCACTTGGTGCTGCACAACCTAAGCAAGCATGATTATGGCTCATGGTATACCATACTTTACCATACGTTGTTATGTATTGTTGCTTAACTATTCTATTCCAAGGGGCTTTTAGTTTGGTCTGTTTTACATAATATGGTCTTTGCATGAAGAGCTGGGTTCAAGAACTAGTGTGGGAGGTGGGGGAGGAAAATGCTACTGCTCAGTTGCAGCAGTGGTTCAGCTGTCTGTAAATGCAGAATACTTAAAAGACAGGAGAGGCAGGGTATACGAGGCATCGGATACTTGCAAAATCTCTTAACTACTCAAGTAATCCAAACGTGCAAACAGTGCATGATGTGCAAAACACAGACAAAAACACACCCGACTGTCAGAGCCCCTGTAAGATGTCTGACCAGTCTTTTTTTTTTTACCTTGCATGGTCTTTGCACAATGAGCAGGGTTCAAGAGCTAGTGTACTGTCTGGAATTAATAATAACTTTCAGAAATAGTCAGCAATCACTTATGATAGCGGAAGTATTTTCTTTTCTGTTTTGCTAAATTAGAAGATTTTCTGCCTGAGAGTACTAGGTGTGATGTGTGCAGCAACACTCTACCTTGAGTCTGACGTAGTCCCCCCTTTACTGACCCATGTAGGTAGCCTGGGTGACAGGAGTATGAAAATAGCACACCCTACATTTCCAAACAAAGTCTCGCCAGTAAGTGGAGGCTATGACTCTGTAACTAGGTGCAGAGTACTTTAGCCAAGTACCCATTGCAGTTCAGCATTCCATTTTTCCAGAATGGTAATAGTATGTGCTAGAACCAATTCCATAAACCCTCTGTATAAGGAGCCTATCAAATGCGACCAGTTAATTCCTCCTTGGGAGTCCCAGAATATAGTGTATACGGTGGAAAAAGTGTCCAGAAGGCATTGGTATCCTGGCTGTTTACCCCAACAGTAAGATCTAACCTACAGATATCTAAAATGGTCTGACCTAACTAGCGGCACCTCTGTTAGGGGATGGGAGAATAAATACCTGTCCATATTGTCAAGATTGTTCAATACAAATTCTGTCATCTTCCAGTACGCACTATAACATGGGATTATCCAGTTACAGATTATATGCAGTTGGGCAGCTAATGCATATGAAAACATGCAGGGCAAGTTTAAACCGCCTTGGGCTTTGGGAAGTTGGACTACAGAATATTTTATATGAGGCACCCAGCCCACCAAGAATCTAGAAATAATAGTATTTCAGTGTTTGAAATAACTTTTATCAGGTGCTATTGGGAGTGTCTGCAAAAAATAAATCAATTTGGGTGAAATGTTTCGACGGATTTAGTGTATCCCGAAAAGGAAGGGATGTGTGAGTATCGGTTCAGAATTCAGTAATTCCAAATGAGATAGATTTTTAGGTATCATAACCCCCAAATATTTTATCACCTCCCTGTTCTTTCAGACCAGAAAGTAAGATTTTATTATTAAGGAAGAGATACAATTAAAAGTTAAGAGCTCTGTTTTGAACATAGTTAGTTTAAATCCCTCTAGGGTTCCAAATTCTTCGATGACTACCCAAGGTTGAAGCTGTGAGGTTTCTGAGAAAGAAAGGGTTAAAATCACATAATCAGCAAATAATGTAATTTTAAATGAACGACCCCGGGATCTCCACCCCATCTGCTTACCAAGCAGCTGCTGCTAATGACTCTATATAGAGAGCAAATAACAATGGGGAGAGGGGACACCCCTGCCTAGTTTCCTGAGACAATGAAATGGGAGCAGAATGGGTCCCATTGACCCTTACATATTCCAAGGGAGCAGTATATAGAATCTGTAACATTTGTGTTACTTTCTCGAGGAAGACCATGTTTGACAAAGTGTCTCACAAAAAGGTTCAGGACATCCTGTTAGATGCCTTTTCAGTTTCCAAACTGACTACCACCGTGGGGATGGAATGCTGTACTACATAGTAAGTCTACAGAAGGGTATATCTGACGTTGTGTGTCTGTCGCATGTGGACAAAGCCTGCCTGGTCTTTATCTAACAGGCCTGGGAGTACAGCATTAAGTCTCCTAGCCCACAGCCCCATAAAGAATTTGTAATTAATATTCAGTATTGATATGGGGTGGTAGGAAGACGAATGCTTGTATTCTTTCTCTGGTTTCAGTAATACCAATATGAATGAATATCTCCATGATGATGGGAAACTGGCACTGTCCTGAATGGAATTAAATGTCCGATGCAGAATTTGGAGGAAAGTTTCCTAAAACTTTTTGTAAAATTCTGCCAGTAGCCTATCTGGGCTCAGACATTTCCTAATACCCTCAAGCACTTCATCCATTGATGGGGGTCCTTGAGACAAGCTTGGAGCTGAGGTGACAGTTTAGGGAGGTGGAGCCAATCTAGAAACTGCTTTATGGCATCATCTTTTTTTTTTTGGGGGGGTATCCTAGGCATGCAATTCTCCACAGTAAGCTGCCAAGATCTATTATGTATGTGTGTGGTTTCTAGTAAGCTGCCCATTAACCGTGTCCCTCAGTTGTAGAATATATGCTTGCTTTTTCTGCTGTTGAAGTTGCCTAGCTAACCTGCGGGCACCCCTTGCACCCCCTTCATAATAACAGTGCTTTAAATAAAAAAGAGCTTGTTCCATTTGTTGGTCCATTAGGAGCTGCAGGTCATGTTTAACCCTTGATATGTGGTAGGCTACTGCTCCAGCCCCCAGTGAATATAGGAGCTGGAATGTCGTTAATGTATCCTGCAGTTCCTTATATTTTTGTTCCCTGTGTTTCTTTTTATGAGAGGAATATTCTATAAATTTTTCCTGAGAGCTGATTTCAGTGTATCCCACAGGATTGCTGGGGGAACATCCTCCCTGTCATTCTCTTCCAGGATTACAGGCACTTTCTCTCGGACCAAAGCTAAAAATTTACAATCTTTATGTAGGGATAAGTTAAGACGCCACATTGTGGATTTTCTCTGGTTCCCCAGGGTCACCTTCAAATAAAAAGGGGAAGGATCCAATAGAAAATGAGGGCCCTTCCAGATGTTCTGCTGTGACAAAGAAATAGTCTAACCTGGCTGTCAACTGATGCCTAGGAGAGTAATGGGTGTATACCCAGTTGTTGGGGGAAAAATTGATACCAGACATCCTGATAGTCCATTTGAGTAACTGCTTGATTGACAATTTGTGACTCATGTTCCCAATCAGGTAGTAGGCATGTGAGGTTGCAGAAACTTGGTTTACCACCAACCATATCTGGGATGCTACTATCCCAGGTTACACACTCTTCATAAAAGACCAGGAGGGAAAGAAAGAAGGGGGGGGCTGTCTATGTAAGGGAGGGAATCTGTGCAACAGAGATCCAGGGGAAGCACAGTAAAGCAGAGGCCCTATGGGTCACCCTGGGAGCAGGGGAAAGGCCCCCTTCCAGGTGGGAGTTATCTACAGACACCCAACTCAGGAAAGTGAAATCGACAAAGAGCTCCTGGAAGCCATCTCAGTGATGGTAGACAGGGGTGAGTTGCTGCTTGTCGGGACTTCAGTCTGCCAGATGTGGATTGGACCTCATCCATAGCAGTCACAGAGCAGAGAATTCCTGTTCATGCTGCGGGGACCAGGTCTACATCAGCTGGCAGACACCCACCAGAGACAAAGCAACCTTGGACCTGGTGCTCACAAACAGCAACAGGATTTCAGATGTTCATGTGGATATCAATCTGGGGACCAACAACCACAGGTCAGTCTGGTTATCAGTGAATAAAGAGGAAGGTAAAAGTCACACGAAAATCAAGATACTTGATTTCAGTAAAGCAAAGTTAACTTTTCTGAAATGAAATCCAGGATCAAGACCATGCTTGACACCGGTAACAAGGGGGATGCAGAACACTGCTGGGAGAACTGAAAGAATGCCTTAAATATGGTCACTGAGCAATGCACAAGACAAATCAGCAAAGCCAAAAGAAGGAAGAACCCACTCTGATTCTCCAAAGAGGTAGCAACCAAAATCAAGAAAAAAACAGGACTTTTAAGCAGTACAAGGAAACAAAAGGAGAAACGGACAGGGAGGAATATAGGAACAAACTCAAGGAAGCAGGAAAAGCAATTTGGATAGTCAAAGCCCGAACAGAGGAAAAAATAGCAGAGGGTGTTAGGAAGGGAGATAAAACTTTCTATAGATACATAAGAGAAAAAAGTAAAAGTAAAGGGGGAATAGTCCAACTAGCAACAAGGGAGGGCCAGCTGTTAGAGAAAGATGAAAACAAAGCAGAGTTGTTAAATTCTTCTGCTCAGTCTTCACAATACAGATATTCGCAGAGGCCCTACACTAAGTAAGACAGAGCAGGATAGTGGAGGGGCAGACACAAGCCCCTTCATGAAAGAGAGGGTCTTAGAGGAGCTAAGCAAACTTAAGGTGGATAAAGCCATGGGGCTAGATGGTATTCACCCCAGAATAGCAAAAGAGCTTCATGAAGAAATAGCTGCACCACTAGGTGAGCTATTCAGTGTATCTTTGGAAAGCGGCAGAGCACCTCAGGATTGGAAAAGGGCAACAGTTGTGCCCTTGCACAAAAGTGGTAACAAGGAAGAGGCAGGAAACTACTGCCCAATCAGCCTGACCTCTATAGTGGGAAAAATTATGGAGACATTACTAAAGGAGAGAATAGTTGACTACCTAAAGGAAACTGGAAAACCCGACCCCAAACAGCATGGCTTCAGAGCAGGGTGCTTGTGCCAAACGAACATGATTGATTTCTTCAGTTGGATTACCAGAACAGTGGACCAGGGTGGAGCAGTGGACGTGGTGTACATAGACGTCAGCAAGGCCTTTGACATCGTTCCCCACAGGAGACTTTTTAACAAACTAGAACACACAGGAGTCAGACAGAAAATAGTAAACTGGATTAGAAAGTAGCTGCAGAATAGGATCCAGAGATTTTTGGTCAATGGAGCATTATCAAGGGAGGGAGGTGTGACCAGTGGCATTCCACAGGGATCCGTGCTGGGTCCAGTCCTCTTCAACATATTCGTCAGTGACATCAAAGGTGAACTGGAGGGGAAGGTTTGCCTGTTTGCAGATGATACAAAGTTCTGCAACAGGGTGGATACACTAGAGGGGGCATTAGGTATGGAAGCTGACATAAGGACCTAAGGAGATTGGAAGAATGGTCCAGAAATTGGCAGTTAAAATTTAATACCAAAAAGTGTGAGGTAATGCACCTGGGGAATCGGAACCCAGGAAAAAGTATGTATTAGAAGGGCATCAATTAGAGGAGACAAAGATGGAACGGGATCTTGGCATGATCATTACCAATGACTTAAAGGTAGGAAAATAATGTGAAAAAGCAGCATAGAAGGTAAGTGGTATCCTTGGATGAATAGGAAGGGATATTATGAGTAGAAAACAGGAAGTTATCATGCCCCCTCTATAGATCCTTGGTGAGGCCACACCTCGAGTACTGTGTCCAGTTCTGGAGGCCTCACCTAAAAAGCACATCGACCATCTGGAGACGGTGCAGAGAAGGGCCACAAAGATGGTGCAGGGGCTGCATCATGAGCCATACGAGACAAGACTCAAAGGGCCAGATATTCAAAACTTTGCCCCGGGGCTCAATTAGCACTGCCCAGTGTGCTAAATTAGCCTGGAACCAATAGCCTGCTATATTCAAAAGGGATATCCCTGGTGCTAAACTTGCTGAATATAGCATGCTAAGGAAGCTGGGCAAACTGGGCTGGGAGTGCAGTGCAAAAATCGCCCAGGAAATAAGACAGCTCTGCATATAGCAACTAGGAAGTGCAAACCACAACAGTAGCCCAGTGCACAGCGACATGAAGGAAGGTAAAGATGAACCATGTGGCCAGTGTGTGTGCTAGCAAGAGAGTGGATTCATTAAAGCTGCAAGCACCAGCGCATGTGAAATTCTGCAGAAATGTACCATGTTTCCGAAACGTCTGTGTGGCACAAAAAACATTTGTGTGGCGCAAACATTTGCCTGGGGCAAAAATTTGCTATATTCCAAAGTGACATGCAAATGAGCCTACTTAGGCAGTTTCTGGACAAACATCCAGATTAGCATCTCATTATGTCCTGATTTGCATGCAGTTTGCCTCACACTATTGCAGGGTCCCACAGCTCCACCTGTAGATCAGTCTGGAAGTACAGGGGCTGGCTGGGTCTGCACACAGCTCTACCTGTTGGTCAGTCTGGAAGTACATGGTGGTAGCTGCAGGCTACATTTGTACAGAACTGCATAGAATATTGTGGCCCAGGGGACTACACAGTACAGGCACAGGTGGTGGTGCTGCATGCAATTGTCAAACTGTAGTTCCTGCTACAGTGCGCAGCAGACACTACAGTAACACTGGGGACTGTAGTGTAAGGGATACGTCAATGTCTATGGTATGTAGGGCATCAATGACTGCTGCACCTTTCATAGTAACAAGCCCATCTTGCAGGTGTATACTGACAGTGGATATTACTGGTATGCTGTTGTGCGACCCACAGACACTGTAAGATTGGCGTGGGATACTCACAGTGACATATACATGGCTGGTTGTGTGTGCTGTGGTGTCTGTATAGATGTGCGATATGTCGCCGAGGGGGGCACATACCACAGACAGGCACACTGATGTTGGGGTATTCCCAATACTGGATCAGTTGCACTGCATGGATTGTGCCAGCCTTATGGCAGCACCCAGTATGTGGTGCAGACTGGCCACCTGTACACTCTGCCCTCAACACCCTCCACGCCCTCAGTGCTGCATCTGTGTGCTGGATTCTGTTGATGTCCACCGAAGGGTGGTCTGCATGTGTGTGCTATATGGACACACTACCATGATGTCCTCTGGCTGCTTAGTCACCACTTCCTGCCTGGCATGGCTGGGACCAGTGGCAAATGATGGCATTTTAGGAGGTGCCATCTGTGTACAGCATGTTTCTTCCATGTCTGGTTTCTTTCTATGTTTACTATTTATCGGTTAGGGTTGTGCAAAGCCGTGCAAAAGTCGTGCAATGCTGTGCAAAGCCACAAAGTCACGCAAAGCTGGTTTGCCCAGATTTAAGACTACCCTTTCCTGGGCGGTACTTTTTTTTTTTATTTGTATTTGTTGTTTTTAATAAACATACATCCACTATTTCCAAATGCAGTTCATAAAGAAAACTATAAGTACCACATGAGAGTGCCACCCCTCTTAATACAGACGATTTAAAGATTTGAACTGCATTTATGAGATACAGCATTGGGGGTATACCACATCATAAACAGAAAATCCACAATGACATATTACCAGTTACATGCTGTGTTTTATGAGCTGCATGCAATGCTACGAAGGTGAACCACATTTTTAACTAAACTCTTCTCCCTGTAAATGGAGGTTATGAGAGAGCAAGCTTAACCTCAGTTAGTGTACCTAGATGGTACCGGGCAGTTGGGATTATTCAAACTACAACTTCAACATCTACTTTCAACTTCATTAAATTAAGCAACCTGATTAGGAACATTACTTCAACTGGTCTTAAAATGAACTCTTCTCCAGATTAACATTTTCAGCTAGGGAAAAAGCACGAAAAAGCATAAGAGCCCTGTTCCCTCTGCTGGCCCAAAATAGCCTACCTCATACCTTTACCTTGTTCATCGAAATGATTTAACCACATATTATAAATTTTCACATTTAGAATAGCTAGGTATAAAGGCAGTTCAGAATGTCATTTGTGATAATCAGTAAACCTGAACCCAAAGTCATATAGTCCCTTCTAGGTGTCCGCTCCTTCCTCTTCATCGAATGTCGACTGAGAGAGGTCTCTTCTCTTTCTTAATGGTTTTGTGTGCTTTTGTGCCCAATTCAGGGCCTCCACTGCATCCGAAAAAATAAACACCCTTTCCTCATGAACAAGTCGAAGTCTGGCCAGGAACAGAATACTGTGAGAAATTCCCATTTCCTGGAGCATTACCCGAATGCCATTGAACCGTTTTTTTTTTTGGCGAGTGGCAAAGCTTAGATCTGGATAGATGGACACCCTCTGGCCGTCTTGCAATAAAGTACGTTTCGGTCTGGATAGGGCCAATATCAGGTCTCGAGTCCCCAATCCAACCACCATGGCTACCATTGCTCTGGGGGTTTCAGTATTGCTTGGCCTACCATGAAAGGCAACCCTGTATGCCTTTTGGATATTTATATTCTCTTCTATGAGTGGACTGCCGAGCTGCTGTTCAAACCAATCCTTAAGAAAAAGTCACAGATGGTCTCCTTCTCATCCATCTGGCATCCCAGTTAACCAAAGGTTAGCGGCCCGGGCTTGGTTCTCCAGATTCTCAAGTCGGGAGCTGACATGTGTATTCCCCTCACCAGTGTAGTCGTGGTTCCCAGTGCAATTTCGGATTGCTTTTTAACTTTGACTGCCTCCGTTTTCATAGAGCTGGCATCCGATTCTAGAGGTGTGACTCAATTTGTTAAAGAGTTGAACCTTTTGGATAATCCAGCCATGGATGTTAGCATCCTATTCATTTTGTGACCTAGAGTCTGTAATGTCTCTTCTCTCTCTGCAATTGGCTCGGTGATAATGCGGCCCTGCACAGACCACATGGCTGGAGGTCCTGAGGCATTTTTACTTTTTTGTGCCTTCCTGGGATGATTTATCCCTTTTTGGATTCCCCATTACTGTTCTGCTGATGTTCCAATGTCCAGTAATATCCTTTTGTACCATCAGCGTGACCCACAAATTTCTTTTTATTAACTTTTAACAAGAGTTATTTGTAGAGCTTCAGATCCCGGTGGCCATTTTGCTCGGGCTTCACAGTGCCTCCTCATGGGTGGTAATTTTCAACGCGCAAAATGTCATGCTAAGTCATGCAAAAACACTTTGCGCAGTGCTAATGCACTGAATATAGCATTGCACCTGTATTCATGTACATGCCCCCTCTTTTTGCCCTTTGCATACATTACACTTTTGCCCAGCGCTAATGCAGTTTGCCTGCGCTGTTTGACCTTTTGAATATAGCAGACTCGCGCAAACCCTGTGCAAACGGTTTGCGTCCGGCGCAAAGTTTTGATTATCTGGCCCAAAGAGTTGAATTTATTCTCTCTGGAACAGAGAAGAAACAGGGGGGACATGAAAGAAACATTTAAGTACGTCACGGGAATTAACACAACTGAAAAAGAAAACCTCTTCCAGGAAAACAGAGCAGCATGTACAAGAGGGCACACCTTGCGTCTGGTGGGAGGCAAGTTTCAAAGCAACTCTAGAAAGTACTTTTTCACCGAGAGAGTGATAGACCCATGGAACAGCCTGCTACCAGAAGTGGTGGCATTGAAGACAGTGAGGGAATTCAGACTCGCTTGGGACAGGCATTGTGGGCAACTTAGGAAAAAAATATAATTGGGGGGGGATAGCCACCTTGTGAAGACTAGATGGACCACACAGTTCCCATCTGCTGACAATTGTCTTATGTTCTTATCTAATAGTGAGGTCACAAGCTGATGATGTAGTGGGAAGAATAGAACTTGATATGTCTGTTGCAGGTAAAGCATGCTTTTCACATCACATTCAATACTTTTAGGTAGAAAACCATCTAATGAACACATAGAAAAGGAAAATACTTCAGAAACAAAAAGTAATATGGGACTACTTTTAAAAATTGCTAATAGTTTCTTCCTGCTTTTTGCTGGCGCTAACTCTTAATCCTTGGTGTACATCATATTTCACAGAAGAACGGTGATGCAAACACATTTAAACATAAAAGGATAAACAGTATATTGTGAAGTACATACTGTTTAAGTGTAGTATAACATGTTGCATCCTGGACAAGGAAAGGCAGTTTTATTTTTATAGCAGCTTATCTTGGACTTGTCATCGAGGCATAGGTCAGGAAGCATCGGCAAACCAGGAGAAGTTATACAATTTACAGGAAGCATTTTATTCTTATCAATAACAAAATTAAAATAAAATTGTGCAGGATAGCTCTTGATAAAGGGAAATCAAACAAACAGAAGTTCTTCATCTGAGATTCGCTTTAAAATCTCCTGGTCTCTCTATCCTTGAACAAAACAGTGCTCTCCTTTTATAAGATATCTTTTTCTGGCAGTTAAATTCTGCGTCCTGATTTTGTAAGTTATATCTCCTGTTTTTTACAAACTGTGCTAGAACTTTGTCAGTTTATTTCCTGTGTCCAGCCTGAAGGCAGTTCATCTAATCTTTAACAGGTGCAACCAATTAAGACATCCTGTTTCAGGGCTGATTCCCTGCTGATAATTCTGCGAATAAGCTTGTGAAGGTCAAAATGCACCCCAAAGTTAACCCCCTGTGTTCCAGATAAACCCAAATAGCTGTCTGTAATCATGTCAACCATATAACTGTATACATTTGCAAACCAAGGAATCTCAGTTTCACATGCAGATTCACATATATATTTTTTAACCATAGAAAAGCAAAGAGAGAAAGAATGAAGAAAAACTGCAAGTGGAGAAAGGGAGATAACAGGGGAAATTGTGGGACCATCAGAGTGGCCAGTTCCTAGGTGCCACAAGAAAATGTGCTTGCGTAATCAGACAGGCAAATGATAGATAAGTGACAGAATCCTTACTTTTAATTCTCTCTGCATAACAAATGGGACAGGGTCTTACTCAGTCCTGTCACAAGGGCTCATGGTGCTTTACAGTAAAATAAATAGCAGGGTTAGACAACAAATACATTTTT
This sequence comes from Neoceratodus forsteri, assembly GCA_016271365.2. NCBI lineage: Eukaryota > Metazoa > Chordata > Ceratodontiformes > Ceratodontidae > Neoceratodus > Neoceratodus forsteri. Next base: position 161,043,723 of record CM057456.1, on the reverse strand, counting down.
TTCCTAATTAAAATATGAAAAATACACTAAAATATCACAGTTCATGAAATATGTTGCACATGTCCCTAGATCTCAAATGGCAATTAGTCTTGGAGGGAGAAATTAAGCAGGTGCATCTTTAATGCCTTTCTTGCCATAAAGGTTTTTATCCTCCACATCTAAGAGCAGCTTATCAGCCTTGTTCCCACATCCTTGAGCAGGCCATGGCCTCCCCCAGGAGCCACCTGCAGTCGGGGTACTTCCACAGATAATCCCCTTGTGGCAGTGCCAGAGGAGGGAGAGCCACCCCCCCGAGCCTGAATCTCATAAGGACCCCAGGTGAGTTCCCAGGTGGTGATGCAGGCTTGTGATGTGCAGGCAAGGTTTCACGAAGACTCTGACTTGATTTTATTCTTTTCTCCCCAACCCTTGCCATAAGTGTCATGCACATGCATGGAGGTGCACACACCCGACATACCTTAGCCCCTCTCTTTCTTGCCACCCATGCTACACTGCAACCAGGCCTTCGCCTGGTGGCAGTCATATGCGAGGTCAGCATAACTCTCACCCTGGGAGAGGAGAGCAGTCCCTTGAATGCTCAGTCCTCTGCTGCCCCAGCTAAACTGTGGCATCCCCAGTCCATTCCCAAACCCAGGTCACTGGTGTGGCAGGAGGTAAGGTGCCAGTACTTAGCCCTCTACATCACTGGGCCGGCTGTCTTCAATGCTTTTTTGATAACCTCCACTGAAGCACAAGCATGGAGGTGCCCTGGAAGTAAATTCCAGATAGCAGGGGCAGCAACTGCAAATGCTCCGCCCCCCAGTATCTTTAAATGACAGTGGAGGATATCAAGCAAATTAGCCTTGGTGGAGCATAGAAGCTGGGTCAGGCCATATGAGGAAGGAAGTTTTTTAAATAGCCAGAACCCACACAGTGTAGGGCATGCAAATTACTAAACTAATTGTGATGGTGACGAACCATCTGACTGTGAACCAGTGCCGATCATAAAGGACTTGCATGATAGAATTGAAAGTGCTTGAAGAAGATTTCAGCCATGCTGCTGCATTGTGCACCAGCTGCAGGTGATGTAGCTAACCTCCAAAATGCAATAGATTAAGAGCATTGCAGTAGTCCGGGTGGGATGTTACAAGGCATGTACCAATGTGACCAAGTTCCTATACCCTGGATATGACTTCAACCTGGTAATGTTACACGTACTGAAAAAGCCACATCAGTCATCCACCACCACCACCACCATGTGGTGTTACAGAGACATCATGCAGTCAGTAGTGACTCCAAGGTTTTTAGCTAAATCCACAGCTTGGGGAGAAGTACCATTCAGAGATGGAAGCACTGCACAATCTCTCATTATTGCCAACCTGTGTGGACCTGAACAACAGTAATACTTCTGTTTTGCCACAGTCATGCTCCCTCAGCAAGTGGAAATATAATTATTGATCTTAGACAGGCGTCAGTCTATTACAAACTCAGAGACTGCTTATTAGGCGAAAAAGACAGATATAGCTAAATATCATCTGTGTAGCAGTGAGACACTATATTGTACCATCTTATGAGCTTACCCAAGGCTTGCATGTACACTGCAAGTGACATCAGGGACAAAACTGGACCCTGAGCTAAGAGCAATCAACTTTGAAAGTCAGACAGGAAGAGCTAAATCAATGCAGCAGTTTTCCAGAGGGTACTCCATAGTGCCTTAGATTGAGCAATCAACACAATGGTACACAGAGTCAAATGGGGAGCAGAGATCAAAGAGAATAAGTATAGGTTGCTTTCCTCTATATATTACCAAGAGGAGATCATTCAGCATCTTGATCAAGGTAATCTCTTTGGTATGATGAGGTCTGAACCAAGAGTGGAACAACTTATAGATGTCATAATGCTTCAGGTGGACATCAAGCTGCAACACCACCACCTTCCCCAAAAAGTGACAGGTTTGTAGTTTGGCTGGCTCTCTTGGTCCTAGTATAGTTTCTTCCAGAGGGGTTTTGCCACTGCCCTCTTCAGAGTGGCCTAACAATCCTCTAAGAAATACTAGATGATCTCAGGAAATACTGGAATAAGGATGTTCCAGCAGTCAGGTAATGGCCATATCAGCCAAGAATCTAAAGTAAAGAAGGTGGTCACAACCTAGCCACCACCTGGGATAGCTGCACACCGGAAGCTGCTGAAACTCTGCACATAGCATATGTGTCTTCAGCATGATAACCTTGGACACCATTGGTTGTGCACTGGCTACCTTGGGTGATCTCCACTCTTAATAGTTGACGCCCTGTTGAGGAAGAAACTGGCGAAGTCCTCACATTTTTCTGTGTTAACAGTTCCCTTGGACTGCAGAGTCCAAATGTAACAACATATCCACAGAGCAGAAGAGCTGAGTTGTCCTCTTCTTCCCAGCTGTACTCCCTGCTGACAGGAACCCTGCCTTTCTCAGAGTACTGTAATTCATCTCTGATACTCACTGTAGTGAGTTTTCAGAGTTTGTTTGTTTACTACTACGTGAAGTCTCCCCAGGTATGCTCTAACCTCTGCCGCAGCGTTTTCAATGCCTCAGCTCATCTAAATATCCCAGCAAACTTTGGCAAAAGTGGATTGGGCAGATACAGAATGACAGTACAATATTTATCACAGATAATAGAGGCTTATTCTCTATTTTATTTTATTTTTTATTTTATTTAAACAGCAGTTTGGAAAACCTTTGAGCCATAGGCTCATTTACAAAGGTACCTTGTCACAGTAAGACAAATGAAAATACACAGTATAGCAGTACAACACATAAGTATAACAGTAACTTAAGACATAGATACAAACAAGCTGGTACAGGTAGGATTGATGCAAACAATACCAGAGTTATGTTGTCCTTAGCAGCTTAGTAGTAAGCTTTGTCATAAGTATTGAGTACGGCTTTGACTAATGGCAATTACAGCATCGGTTGTTAATAAGGTGGTTACGTAAGGAAGTTTTGAAGCACGATATAGTTGGAGCTTCGGAGATGGAGGGGGGCACTCTATCTCCACTGCCTTTCAAAACCCTTAGTGCAGGTGCTCACTGTACCCAAAATATTCAGTATCACCTTGAGCTTACCCTCCTCAAGAGTTTGCTTGGGATGATATTGGGATGATACTGGACCATCTCCAATGGGGATGGAACATGTTGGGGGAACTGGAAGCAAACCACATAATTTAAGGTCAGATGTATTTTTTTTTACTCATGTTGGTGAGTCTGTCGAATAGGCTACCAGAGGTGTCTGTAGAAGCATGGAGAATAGATTTTTATAAAATCCAGCTAGATACATTTCTTTTGGAGCAGAACATCATTAGCTTAATTATTTCAACAAGCAAAAGGAGGGCACAATTCGTAGTCGAATTAAAGAAAAACATCAGGGGACAAGCTGATTGGATAACTGGTCTGGATATCTCTTGGATCCTGTGTTCCAGAAACGGATAACTGGTCTGGATGTATCTCTTGGAGCCTGTGTTCTGGAAGTGGCAGTGGAAAGCACTCATTACATCTTCAGGCCATAGGTTACTTATTTTTGAAACAAGGGATTGAAAGAAAAACAGAAATAACCACCCATGATGGTCTTAGCAGTTAAAGGAGTTAAGGAGCACTCCTTGACAGCTTTGTAAATCATATCTGACTTGGTTCACCCATGTTTGATTGCAGTTGAAACCCACACGGTAAAAAAACGCACTGCGCGGAGGCCTCAAAAGTGCGTGGTCAAAAAACATGCTAAAATTAAACAAACTAACTCCAAACCATGCACGCTGTTTTCAACCGTGTGGCACTTTCTGTGCGATCTTGACGGGATACCAGCTGACTTAATGCAGTGAGATAGGCAGTGGGGCAGATGAGATGATTGTCCTTTCTGAGAAAATGAAACATTTATAGTTTTTTTTATAGTGAATTTAGTGCTCAGGAAGGGTGTCAGATTGGCAGTTTTAGAGTCTATCAGTTCGCTAGATATCAACATGACTGGAAAAATACTGGCAAGAGCTGACTATTGCTTTAAAAGGGGATGATTATCTTTCTAGCCCTGTAACTGGTGTGAGGAGTCAGGTCCCCTGTCGTCATTTACTGTTGTCTGTTAAAATATTTACATTCCAAATAGTAGCCTCCATAATGCTAGCAATCCAGCCCCTACCCAATCTTGCTGCTTCATGAGTAAGTAAGTTGTCGTTCATTTCACCTGGAAAGGCACATTAAACTGTGACAGCTCACTTTCTGGTGCAGCTAAAGGGGGGGTTGCTTTGGCTTATTTTTATTTTTTATCCCATGGTCACCGTCGCTGCCATCCTCTGCCTGGTGATCATCCAGTTCCATGCAGCTTCTTCTCTGCACTTACCTGTCCTCATGTGGTCCACAGAGTATTACATTGCGAGTCAGGCAGGGTAGTGTCCCCCTCTAAGCCGTAAGGGTAGAGAACAGAGACACTCCCGAGTGGTGGGGCTTGAGAATGCCAACATCATGCTCATGTTCCGCTTTGTTTCTTCCAGCCCCCAAGGATGTAGCTGGTAAGGGCTCCATGGTGTGCGTTTGCACTCAATTGCATAGCCACACTCCAGAGCCAGGCTTTGTCCTCCCTCCCTCCCTCCCTCAAGCTCTTCCATCTGCACCACCACCTGTGATCACACAAGTGGTAGTATTGCAGCAGGGAAGGCTTCTCTCCCTCCCTGGCACAAGGGGACATCCTGTGGGATGCTGAGTCCTCTTCCCCCTGGCTGGCACCCAATGTCACAGGCTGGCAAGAGCAGTAGTTCTACTGCTGCATCGATGGACTGGCTTACTTTTTTTATAGATGGGGAAATGTTGGCCAGGACACCGGGAAAAATCTTCTACTATTACAGTAAGTGCCATTGGACCTTTAACTTCCACTTGGACAACCAGAGATAGGCAAAAGAGATCTTGCTTTAACATCTTATCTGAAGAACAGCACTGCAACAGTGCAAAACTCCCAGAGTGCTATATTGGGTATTAGGTGAAGTTACTGGTGTAGGACTAGAACCAAAGTACTTTCAATCTTCCAGCCCCAGAAGCGAGCATGCAGCCTACTGATCCACTAATACTGCCGAAATCTGACATTACCCCGCAGCTGATGCCATTCATTTGGGATTCGCTGTGTGAGATGCCATAATGCTAATACTGTAGCAGTCGCATAGTATAGATACACAGTGAGAGAAATGTGGGACTTTAGCAAAAGTGGAGTGGGGGTGGGTTGCCAGATTTACAGAGGCTACTATTCTGAATGTAAGTGCACAATAAATATATTATTAGACTAACTGGTCACAGGGAGATTGTTTCTATTTTATTCACAGTTCTTATACTGAGCATGGTCATAAAACAGAAACTGCAGTTTCATATGGTAAGGCAAAGCCATTATAATCAGAGAAGCAATATGTATCACACTACAGTAGGGTTACACTTAGCAAAACAAATAGAATTGTTGGCGAACCCCCCTTCCCACCAAAGACTATAAATTTTTATTTTTGTTTTAAAATATCCTCCGTCTCTTTCATCAGGGTTCACAGATATCTTTGTCCAGCTTGTCGGCCCTTAGAAGAAAATCAAAAACATCACAGCATATGAAAAACGTATCTTAGTGCATTGTTCATCTTTCCCTGAACTGTGGAACTCAGTTCAGAGTTCTTCAAGCAAGCCAGCTTGGGATTTTCACAGCCAACATTTTTTTTTTAGCAGTTCCAGCGATAAAGAGGGACCTTTTCTGGATGTTGTCCTAGGGCTGCAGACTCTGATTAATCCAGTTTATATTTATTTATTCATTTTGATTGGCAACACTGGATTGTCTTATTTTTCAAATAGGTCCCAACTCAAAGGAGGAAGCAGGCTATATGAACAGTGATGCACGCCCATGCTTTTACCTGGATGCTTTTCACTGCTTGCCTAGTTCTGTAAGGGTATGAATTTCCATATCAAAAATGTGTATTTATTCTATGGATCTTGTTAATCACTTGCAGTGCGGAGCAGACATGCCTGCTTACCTTTTCCCCAGAACCAAGCCCTGCAGTATATGTGTGTAGTATCAATGGAAAACAGGGGCCCAATAGAGGACAATGGGCAAAAGTGGAGTGCAGAGGTTTGTGCTGCTCTTGCCCATGACCCTGAGGAAGCTATTTTCAGTTAGATTGTGCGCCGGCGAGATCTGACTGAATTAAGGGCCATATCAGGGCAGCACAAAGTTGAGTAGTGGTGCCCTGACATGGATCTGGACTGCATGCAGCCCATACCGAAGTGCACAGAACTGCTCCGCATCCAGACCTGTTAGCGCCAGGAGCCCCTGATATGATATTCATCTGGCAGCATGCAGATGAGCCCATTGGGCATGCAAGGCACTAAGGGACCATATGCATGCCCATTATAGGCTCATTTGCATGTGAAGCAGTGGCAGGTTTGTGTCCCTCTTGTGGCCGGGCCCCCCCAACCCAGTCTCCTTCCCCATTAGTGTGTACGGCTTCCCTGGTGCCTAGTGGCACCACCCTTATATCCCTGTCCCTGGAGAGTAATAACATTTCCTTGTGTCCAGTGACACCCTCTGCCCTCCAGTCCCCATCCCTGTAGGAGCATATGTAGACCTTGGTGTCTGGTGGCACCCACCTCGACCCCCATCCCTGTGAAAGAATAATAATCCCTGGTGTCTAGCAGCCCCCCATCCCACACCGCTGGTACCCTTTATAGTACACAGGATGCGTGCTCCATGTCAGACCATATGGAGGCAACCCGAGATGGTGAGAGGAGGGCTATGCCAGTCACCATACCAGATCCGCAGTACTAGCGGTGGAGGTAAGGGGGGATTGGCAGGGTGGTTTGCTCTGTGCTGGCAGTGCAGGGAGATCCACTAGATGCCTGGGACTATTATTCTTTTATGGGGATGGAGATCGAAGAGTGGGGTGCCACTAGGCACCAGAGAATATTACTATTGTACAGGGACATGGATCGAAGGTGCCACTGGACACCAGGGAATATTCTTTTACGAGGATGAGGATTGGGGGGGGGTGCCACTGGACACCAGGGACTACACTTTCATTATTGGGGACAGGGATTGGGAGGTGGGGGGGGGCACCACCAGACACCGGGGATTACATGTTCATTACCGAGGATGGGGATTGGAAGGCAAGGGGGTGCCACAAAACACAAGGGAATTACTATTTCTGTATAGGAACAATAATTGAGGGCTGGGAGGGGCCACTGGACACCAGGGATTGATTGTGCTTTTACGGGGACAGGATTCAGAGAGTAGGGGTGTCTCTAGATACCAGGGAGCAGGTGTGCTCCCCCAACCGCCAACTTGGCTGTTGCCTGCAGTGTCTCTGCCGGCTGCTAGGTTGCCCATAGTAAGTCAAACCTTTTTCACAGCGGTAATTGCACTGCGAGGAGTGGCTTGCACTATTCCTTTTGCACAGTGCTAATGTGCTGAATATTGAGCTGCACCTGCGTTCAGGTTCCCGCCTGTCCCTTTGTGCACCAGCTACATTACCTCCTTGTGCACACGCTGTCCCCTTTAGGGTGTGCTCCTGTCCCTTTGAATTTTGTGCAGGGGTGCAAACCCTGGGCAAATGGCATGCATTCACTCTGCCCATGGGCAAAGCTTTGAATATTGGGCCCCAGAAGTCTTGTAGGGGAAGGGGTGAACAGGTCAGATTTTGGGGTCAATAAGTAGTTTCCAATCCCTTCTGTAGTAATGGTAACATTATAATTGAAAGAATACTTTTAACAGTAACATAGTTATTTAAGGTCATAAGGAACACTAGGCCCATGATGTCCACCCCCGCTGCATAAGCAGGGAAGAAAAAACAGATGTATTCTGTGCAAACATGTCCCAATTCATAGGGATTTCCTACCTATTCTACTTTGCAGGGTACCTATTGATTTCCCTAGTAAGCAGAAATTAGTCCAGGCTTACCTTAAAGGCCTATGCAGTGGAAGGCACTTGATCAGGATGCAGATAACTGGGATGTCTGTTTTATTGAGATGTCCCACCAAGAACCGCTTAAGGGCCTTTAGTTTCACTAGGAATTGTTTCTGCTTATGGGGATGGGGACACTTGCTTATTGGGATGATTCTGTCCCACTCATACACTGCTATCATATGAACAATTATGTATTGCCTTCCCCTGAGCAGCTGCTACGTACAGTAAGACAACCAATCCTGGTTTTGTCTCCTAGCTGATCAGCTTTTACCAACAGCGTCCCCTCCAACTTTAGAAACATAGCAACATAGAAACGTGTCAGCAGAAAAGACTTACGGTTCATTATGTTTGCTCATTTTCCCATCTGAGTCATAGATGCCTATCCCTGGTATCGCCTAGGCCACATGCCCATGGATCAGCCTCACTTCCCCAACTCTGTACTCCGTTCCTTGCCTTAGGTTTTCCTAGCCCCTTATAGCTGTCCCATGCTTTCTTGAAACCTGTCACCATCTTGGCATTTACCAGCTCCCATGGCAAAACTTTTCATCTATTCAGCTCCCTTTCTGTAAAGAAACACTTCTTCACTATCTTTCTAAATCTACCCCCCACCAGTTTATACTTGTGTCCCCTAGTTGTAGATCCCTCACTGTGCTTAAACACTGTCACACTCCACCCTGTTTATCCCCTCAGATATTTAAAGGTTTCTGTCATGTGCCATCTCTCTTCTGGACTCCAGTGAGTACAGATTGGCCAGATGGTCCTCCTATGAGTTAGTCTGCTGAGCCTGTATCATCTTTGTAGTATGTCTTTGGACAGATGGTATATAGTCTTTATCCTTTTTCAGGTGTGGACTCCAGATATGAACACAATACTCCAGATGTGGCCTCACCAGTGACCCATAGACAGGCAACAGCACCTCTTTTCTTCTAGTGGAGTAACCCCCCCGTACACCCCACCATCCTGTTTACCTCCCCGAGGGCCTTGGTGCTGTGAGCCACTGACTTGAGGTTATCACTAATGATGAGTCCAGAGTCTCTTTCTTCAGTGGTCAGACTGACTTTTTTGTCTGTACCAAACAATAATCCATCTCCAGGTTTCCCATGCCTGTGTGCATAACTTTGCACTTCTGGGTATTAAACTTCAGTTTCCGTACCCTGGATGTTGGATCACCCCTACAGCTTTTCTAGGTTCCTCTTTACAATGTGTCCCTGGCTCCCTCCTTGGAGTCCAGCCTGCTGGAGAGTTTAGTATAATCTGCAAAGAGGCACATTTACTCCTTGATCCCTTCCCTGTGTTGCAGATGAACAAATTAAACTGTGCTGGTCCCAGTTCCAAACCCTGTGGCACCCCAACTGTGACTTCTCCTGGCATCTGAATGTTCTCCATTTACTACCACCCTTGGAGGGCCTTCCTGCTGGTAATTTTTTATTTCTACTCACCTTGTTATCTTTGCCCTAACCCCCAAATCCCCTAGTTTCTTGATAAGCCTTCTGTGGGGTACTGAGTCTAAGGATTTGCTGAACTCTAGATACTTGTCTGCTGCCTGCATTTCCTAGGCAAAAAACTCAAGCAGGTTAGACTGGCACAGCCTTTACTGTATGAAGCCATGCTGCCTCCTGTCTTGGAGCCCAGTTGTTTCAAGAAATTTCACTGCTTGCTCCTTGATGATAATTTCCAGGAGCTTCCCTACTATAGAGGTCAAAGTAACCAGCCCCTGATTTCCTGGGTCTTCCCTTTTCCCACTCTCGTGCAAGGGGACCACATCTGCCCTCTTCCAATCCTCTGGGACCCTAGTCTCCAAGGAGCTGTTGACTAGGACCATCAGAAGCCCTGCTAGTTCCTGCCCTAATTCTGTTAGCACTCTGAGGTGCAGCCCCTCTGGTCGTATAGACTTATCTACTCTGGTGCCCTTAATTCTTTAAGGGAATCTGTACCATGCAGGGCCAGTTGATAAATATGTGACCCTTTACAAGCCAGGTTTTGCAACCCTAGTACCCTGAAGCAACGTGACATCTTTACTCAGTGCTGTTGTCTATTTCACAAACATTAGCACTGTTATTGACGCCTATGCCTCACCTCCTGATGATGCATAGACATACTGTATAGACTCCATAATGGTGTATGAGATTCCCTTTCAGGGCGGCACCTCTTATTAGGCTAAAGGAGCTTAATATGTATACCCTTGAGGAAAGGAGGGAGAGGTGGGACATGATAGAAACGTTTAAGTACCTCAGTGGAATCAACAAAGTCCAAGAGGGTAGCATCTTTCAGAAAAAGAGATGTGCAAGAACAAGGGGACACAATTTGAAGATGGGGGGGCGGATCAGGGGCAATGTGGGGAAGTATTTTTTCACAGAGAGGGTGGTGGACGCATGGAACAGCCTTCCTGAGGAGGTTGTGAAGTCTAAAACTGTGGGAGAATTCAAGAATGCATGGGACAGAAATAAGGCAATTTTTGTTGGGGGTAGGAAGAAATAGACTCTTGGTTAAATAGGATCTCCAGCTTATCCTCTAGGTAGGGAAATGGGCAGACTAGGTGGGCCAAGCAGTCCTTATCTGCCATCAAAGTATATGTTTCTATGTTACATCCCCCAATTTGTAACACACATGCCAGACTAACATATGGCTTCCTTCAGGGGACCCGTCAGTAGCATATGTGGAAAGTCACCTGGTTGTAAAACCACTCCATTTTACTGTTGCAGCACTGATGCTAACATCACCACTGCTGCTCTAACCACACTCTGCAGTGAGCGCGCACATGAATGTTGCTTGGTGTATGCAACCTGTATTGTATCAAATGGGGCCAACTATAAACTTAGTTTAAAAACTGCATGTCCTAGTAAAGGACAAGTAATGGAATAGCTAGAATTGTGTGACAAGCCAAAGCAAGCACTGGATAACTTAATATGGCAGTTTGTAACTGATCACCATGAGTGTTTGTCAAGTAATGGGCACAGAGACTTGTTTGCACTAGCACTTTTTCAGTAAATTGGTATATGCAATTTATGACTGCCTGGAGTGGATGCCTTTCTCTATATCTTTGGTTTTCTTAGAGTGAGCACCCGATTTATGGTTAGCACCACCGGTTCTTTGTTTGCAAAACAAAAAATAGCCCTTCTTTCGATTTATGTGCAGATGATTGTAACATGATTTTAAAATTACAATAAAGAAGTACTGCTGCATCCTGTACATTGGGCCCTAACACCATCTAATACTGTTTCAGTCACATAGTGCCAGTGTTTGGTTCATCCACAGTGATCTGTGCTAGGTTCTCTACTGTTTTCCATCTTCCTCAATGATACCCCCTCCATATGCTCATCTGCATCCATTCACATGCATGCAGATGACAGGGTTCTTTTCAAAGCAGTCCCCTCCACTGATGACATGGCGCATAGACTCCAGCTAGACTTCGATCAAGTTCAGCTCTGGCTGTGCACAAATCAGCTTTTCTTCAGTGCCAAGAAGTCTCCATGGACCCTGTGCATGATTGTGCAGAGTAGCTACGTGCTGAGTATCTGTGACACATAGCCACTCTGCTCCCATTGGTGCCCCCCATGCGGGATGCACAACAAGGGGTGCGCAGCTGGTATGATCACCTGGCTGCATGGATAACAATGCACCGGGGGCAGGCAGGGGCATGCCAGCAGTACGCGCCATCCATTAAGGCGCATAGTGCCGCCTGCGAGGGTGTGGAGGAGGGTGCAGGTTGCAGCAGGGGGGACCCTGACGTAACTTCTGTATGTGCCCCACCCACACAGACCGCCACCCAGTTCAGGCAGAGAGTCCCCATCCCCCACCAACAGGACACCAGCACCCGGCCCCATAGGCAACCCAGTGCCACCCACCCCAGCACACAGCTGTATGCCGTCCCCATAAAAGCCATACCCTCCTCTCTCACACACACACACACACACAGGGGACACTGGCCCCGTGAGTGCTGCCTCCCACCCTGTACTGCACCACCAGCCCACCCCCAACCCTCCAGGCAAGCAGTGGTGTTTGGTGCCCCCATCCCCCCACACCTTCTTGGCCACTGGCCATCCTGGTGATGCTGGGAGGGCACTGCCCATAAATAGGTAGAGCACCCCTAGCAGCACTTGGACGGCCGGCGGCCAAGGAGGTGTGGGGGGGGCTGTGCCGCTGGCTGTCCCATTCAGTGGTACTGGGGGACAGGTACAGTGGTGGGGGTGGGGGAATAAGCCTGGGACAGGGAGCAGATATGTTGGGGGGGTATTCGCCTACATGTGCATGAGGATGGGGCACAGATATGTGCAGGGGAGTCCATCATGGGGATGGGGCTGTACTATGTGGGGGGGGCCCAGGTATATGGGACTGGGGCAGGGTTGCCCTTGGGGGTGGGGCTTTGCAACATGGGCTTGGCCAGAGGATGCACTGGGCAACGGAAACTGACCGCGTGGGTTCCGGGTGCGACTGTGGCTATTCACACACCCAGACCCACGCCCTGCTGCGTAAGGGATCCACTGTGGGAATAGGGACGGGCATCCAATTGGATGCCAGGATGGGTCCACTGCTCCGCCCCCCGTCTGCCCCGCGTGAACCTGCATGCCGGGGAGACAGGACCATGGACAGGTGGCAGCTGTTAGTGAATACCAGCCAGTGCACATCTGTCCGTGGGTGCGGAGCTACATGAGCAGGGCATGTGCCTCAGGTGTGTATTTCCCGCCTGTTCATGCATAGGGGCCCATGTCCTTTGGCACAAGGCAGAGACTGTCTAGGCTCCCTTCCCTTCCTTTCCTACCTTGTGCACCTTGGATGGCTGTCCTCTGGAGGATGTTACCACCTTAAGGGTACCCAGGTATCTGGCTCGATGAGCATCTAAGCTTCTCTGACCACATGGACGCTATAGTCAAAAATCTGCATCCTGAGTTAGGTGCACTATACAGGAACCATGACTGTATTCCACTACCAGCACGCCGTGCAGTAATCCAGAGAATGATCCTGCCAATCTTCGACTGTGGTGACATTGACTACAGCGCTGCCCCAGTCACAACCCTTGCCAGATCAGGCACTCTCTTCAACTCCTTCTGTTGCTACACTCTTGACTGTCCCGCTTGCACTCATCACTGCTCTTATGTATCTGTCTCTTTCTTTTCCCTCTGTTGTGAACAGATGCCATGCCCATTGCACTAGCTTCATAGGCAAATTCTGGTTCGGCTACCTACCCTCCTACCTCTCCGACTCCCTCTCCCATCCTCCCCCCCACTCCATACCCTTTAGAAGCTCTAACGCTCCTACTCTAGTAGTCCCTCCATTCTCAATGACCATCGGCAAAGTCACTTTCAGTCACCACTTCCCTAAAACCTGGAACTCCCTCACCCTGCCATTCGCCAATCCTTCTCCCTCTGGGCCCTTTCAGACCACCTCAGAGGTCTCACCTCTCCCTCCTGCAGTTGCTTCTAATTCCCCTCACCTGCTCTCCTCTGATTTCTCCTAGTGGGTAGCCACTGTGATTAGGCACTTATGTTTCTGACTTAGTAAATCATGCACTTTACTTGCATCTTTCAAATGTCTATTAACTTGGGTTGCATTACTGCTCTGCAAATGATTGCCAACTTATGTTTGTTTTATTAACTCTAGTGCTTTTGTCTATACTGTATATGGATTTGCCGACTGATTTCCCTCTTGGACGCTACTATTCACAATCTATTTCTATGACTGAGTGCTACTCTACTCTGTAAATGTGGTTTGCTAACATGTACATGTATCTATGCTCTCTTGCTACCAAAGTCCCTGTTGTACAACGTTCCCTTTTTCCCGGGACTCATCTGGAAATGAGCTTCCAGCTCGGTGTGCCTTTTCTGGTGAAACTTTTTAAGTACGCAATTAAAATAAAATCCACTGCTGTATTTAAAGAAGGCAAAATCCATTGAAAATGAGATATGAGCTGGCTGTGATTGTGGCAGAAAGAGTGACTATTTTATGACATGGCCATGGAGAGATCAGAGTGCTTACATATATTAAGGAATGTAGAGAAATACACAACAAAACATGGGGAGAAATAACATGACATACAACAAGAGAAGAAAAAAGCAGCATGACAACTTGCCAGCAAAATAAAAACAGACTAAATAGGCAATACGCATATGAACATACAAGCACAGTGATACAAGCATACAGATTAGCCAGCAGAGGAAGGCCCATTGGTCTATCGAGTCTGCTTGATTGCAGAGCCTCTGATCTAGAAATTACAGTGGGCCCTGCCCCACCTCCGGGCCAATCCTGACCCTCCCCTTCACCCTGCCTCACCCCTTCTTGAACCTTCGCCACTATCTTCTAATTGACTATCTCACATGGGAGCACACTGAACACTGCCACCACCCATTCTGCAAGGGAGTATCTCCTGACCTCCTTCTTGAACCTTTTGCCTGCCAATTTATAACAGTGCCCCCTTGTGGTCTTCTTGTTACTAGGATGGAAAAGGTCCTCGATATCCACCCTGTGTATACCTTTCAGGTACCTGAAGGTTTGATCATGTCCCCTCTCCCCCTCTTCTCCTTGAGTGAGTACATATTGAGATCTCGCAGTCTGTCCTCATATGCTGCCGTACGGTCCCTGTATTATCTTTGTTGCCTTCCTCTGCACTGTCTCAATCACGTTGGCATCTTCTTCAGGTAGGGACTCCAGTATTACATGCTGTACATCAGATGCGGTCATACCACTGATCTGTATAGTAGCAGGATAACCTCTTCACTTGTGCTTGTGAACTCTGTAGCATTGCAGCCCAGCATTCTGTTGGGCTTGGCTGCAGCCTTCCTACACTGTGTAGCCTGCTTTAGGTCACTGGTACTGGCTATCCTCAAGTTCTTTTCCTCCTCCTCCTCTGATACAGTGACCTTGATTCCATGCCCCCAGCTTGTATTCGATTCTCCTTTTGGGTTGGTTTTTAAAGGGCTTGTATCACCTGAGCATCCATAAGTAAGATAAAGTGCTGCAAAGTGCGCTGCTCTTCTAAATCTCATGTCACAAAGGGCCACAGTTTACCACATTGTATCCCACCCTGTTACTACTGTAGGTACGTGCTGCTTGCATTGATACAATACATTTCTGCTGACTTCAGGAAAAAGGGTTTCATCAGAGAGAAGAGGACTTGCTATTCTTGAAACTGATTTAAAAAAAAACCTTTACTATTAGTACTCACACTTTGAAAAGGGGAGTGAGTAGCAACTAAGAGATGCAAGTCTGCTTGCTTGAAGACTTAAAGAGGCATGGTCAACCTTCTTTTAGGCCAACAAATGAAAAAAAAGGAATGTGTTTTTATAATGTACCTTCCACAGAAAGTGTAACCCAAAGTGTTTTGCAATCCAATGGAGGAAGGGGAGCGAGTGTTGCTTCCAATACAGACACACATGGAGACTCAAAAAGCATGGAGGCAGATGAGAGAGAAATTAGATAGAAATTGTGCACAGGGAGGTTTAAGAGACGGGTGCAGGGTCACACAGTGAAAACGTGGTGGTTGTGGGATTCAAGCCTTGATCTCCAGGGTCCCAGCTCTGCACTACAACTCATTTAGGCCTACAAAATGCTCTTTGTTGATGACCAGAATATTGTGCCACCATTAAACATAGTAACATTATAGTTGAGGGTTGGAAGGGATTCTAGGGCCATCAGGTACACCCACAGCACTTAAGCAGGGATCAACAGGAATGCTGTGCTGATTTTCCAGTTTATGGGGATTCCCTCCCACCCTACTATCCAGGGTACCCTGTGAATCCTGTGAGAAGCAAGGATTTGGCCAGGCTTGCCTTGAAGGACTGAACCGTCTTTATAGCCACAGTGCTGTCTTTTAGGCATAACAATAAACATAAGCATGTTTATAAACAAAAATATGATTTAAACATGAACCAACCTTGTGTGCCCTGAATAGAAGAGTTATTTTCAGATGGCTATATTTATGTGTCAGCTGGTGTCTTAGATTTATTAACATGCGTAAGTACTGAAACCCAAAGGTAGCCCACCAAACAAGTGGATTTCTATTTTCTGTTCTGTAGCTCCTTTTATGACAATAACCTTGTAAAAGTTTATAAGGATACTGGCACTGTCTCTTAAAAGATAGAGTGTCTCCAAGTGTATTCTTCACGCAGTAGAACTGTGACTAGGAGGTGAGCTGTTCTGCTACCATAAGAATGCAAATGACGACACTTTTATAACCATAAGAGGCAGCTGGATGGTCCCTATAAACTTATTATAAATCATCAAACTATAATTGTTGACATGTTTAAAGTGTAGAAAATGGGGAGGGGGCATGTTACATGTAGAAGACTTAGTGCCCCACACATGAAAAGTGGAACTGTTCACATTTTCAAACGTTGCATGTCAGGCCCTCTTATACCATGATTCTAAGAGTTTTTGTGGTTTTTTTTTTTAGTCTTTTGGTAACCAGGTAGGGCCCACTAGGCACAATTGCCTGTTTTCAGGGGTGACCTGGGAGCACTGGGCAGTTAAGTGACTTGTTCAGAGTCACACAGTATGTAAGTGGAGGCTGTGAGAATCAAACTCAGGTCTGGTCTGTTGGATGTATCAAGCTCATTCACACCTCGTTTCTCTAACCTCTAGGTTATACTGCCAGCCCAGAGCCCAGAGTTCTTCATATGGTAGTAACTCCTTGGTGCTGACTGAATGAATCAACACTGATGACTGACAAATAAGCAAAGCGAACACAAAAAACAACATTGGTTCAAATTCATGTTTTAGTTGAAAAAGGCCTTTCTGGGCCCAGGTTGGCTGACAAATGCCCCTTAATATACATCTTCGGCGGGTCAGAAATACAACTTGCCACTTTCATGGGGAAAAGAATAATGAAGGGGGGTGGGGGTGGGGAAGAGAGAAAGCTTCCATGTGGGTTTGAATTCATTCAGTATCATTGATATAATGGGGAAAAGGAAAGTTTGTTATTCAGTTTTACTTATGTGTACTTGAAAGTTAAAATATGAAGGGATATGTTGTCCAGCACTACAGTTAGGGTTTCACAGTGAACAGCATGAGCACCTGGTAAGACAAGTAGAGCACTTCATACATAATAGGAAGCTCTGGTAAATAATTCAGAAGACCACATTTACCAGTGAAATGCAATATTGCTGCATCATGACGCACAGATAGCCATGTATTATTAACAGGGCACTTACTGCATCAGCACTTCTCAGTAAAGTTTACTCACATTCCCTGTCGCTAATAAGCAGTGTATCGGTGAGTCCTTTCTGAAGGCTCCATTGATGCTGTTCATGCACTGAGGAGTTTAGAAGTTTTAAGTGACACCTCTGTCGCTGAACTGTATTTATACTCAGTATGGTTACGTCACATAACAGTCAGCTTTACTAGACTAACATCTAATGATGATCCAGCCAAGAGACTGCTAAACAGTTCATATTTGTTGAGATTAAAAGCAGATAGAGCTGACAAGAGTTCTCCAGTGACTCTGTATAAGGATGTCACTGGCACCGTTGAGGTCCTAGCAGTATACAAATTAGACGGGCCGAGATTTGAAACATTTGCATGAGCAATTTGGCTGCTTGTGCAAATTTTAAAACACTTGTTGGCAGAGGAAAGCTTGTTCGGAATTTCTAGGGACATTGCAAGTATTCTTTTATCAGTGTTGTAAATTCTGGGCTGGCCTTTTTTTCTAACAAAAGGGGTTTCCAGATTTGCATGGGTAATCAACTTCTGTGTGCTTATTTTCAAAATATCTCATGCTTGGGGTTTGGAACCAGCACTATAGCTCTCTTCTATTCCAGTAGTGTGCTAAATGCCCAATGAAGGGTTCAGGCTTCGGAAATTCAGTAGCATTCAGGGTACTGATGTGTGTTGTAGTTGGGCACAGTGTGGTTTATGCTGCATGAACTAGGTGAGAGAAAAAAGTGGAAGTGCCAAGTCAAGTGGAATCTCTGTTCTTTGTAAAATCAGGGAGTCTGTACTGGGTGTTTTACATATAAATGACTCAGCCAGTCCATTGACATTTGCTTGAAATATGAGAACTGTACACAGAATCCCACAGCAAGAACAGTCCCGCTCTCAGCAGCAGGGTCAGGCCGTATTGTGTAGCGTGGAGTCCTTGTGATGGAGCATGTGGAAGGAAATCCTTTGTGATCTCCTATGCTGTGACAGGAGGGCCAGTCTCTTGTACATTAATCCCATTATTGTGGCTGCAGAGCTAAATTACGGACAGCTGGGACAGCAACCAAAAAGCTTGGCCCTATAACAGAGAGAATTCTTTGTCTCAGTATACAGACCAGGAAGTGTGGGAAAATAGGAACTGTTTCATTATGTGGGCATTCATTTAAAAAAAACAGTTTCAGCATACTGTTAAGTTATTTTTTTAACAAGTGGCAGACCTAAAACCATGGCTACATAACAGATTACCTTTCAAGTTTATTTATGGTTTAAAATAACCAATTTTTAAGTCTTGTATTTTGTTTCTATTTTGCTTGCAGTTCTGGGCCCCTCATTACAAAAAGGACAGTAAGGAAGTCAAGCGGGTTCATACCGGGGTCACCAAGTTGACCCAGGGGTATGGGAGCCAAAAAGTAGGAGGAAAGATCAGTAGCCTTTCACATGTCCACCTTGAAGGAAAGGAGACTGAGAGGGGATATGTTCTCAGTCTTCTTCATACTCAGCAAGTGTGAACAGATTGAGATGTTTGATCCGGTGTCCTCCAGCACGACACAGGGACATGCCCTGAAGCTCAGAGGTGCTGCTGTAAATTCAGGGGTATTGTCAGGGAGCACATCTTCTCCCAGAAGGTGGTGATCCTGTGGTACAGCCTACCAGCAAAGACAGTGGACATGAAGACAGTATAGGCCTTCAAGGTAAGCCTGGATACATTTCTTCTTACCAAGGGAATCACATGGCACCCTGGGTTGTTGACTGGGTAGGCCAGTGTAAGTCATGGCTTCATCTTCTCCGTCATCTGCTCTACCCCACTCACTCAGTGGCACTGGTACATTCACACAGGTGCTGTATAATAGTAGTTTGGCCTGATCAGTCCAACAGAATGAGTTCTTGTAGGGAAAAAACTGCACAAAACAGACACAAGCAGTACCTTTCTCTTTCAGACTTACTAAAGGGCAACACATGTGTAACCCCTAGGTGGCGCTATCCCAAGGACTACTACCCCTGCCTGCTTGGTTAGTTGCAGGTTAAGGGGCCTGGGTACTGAAACGGGTGCCTCCACCCGGAGGACAGGGTTGTTAATAACAAGGCTAACCTGGGTACAGCCCTCCGGGACACTTTAACCCCACTCTTTCCCCTCTAGTGGCCTAGACAATATGCAACAAACACTTTCACAGTAGCCCCTATTCAGCATACAAATTCCCACACTGTTTGCACTTACCACCAGGGCTGGTTCCACCAGTTTGACCCTAGAGACCCCCTGTAAAACAAGGTTAGACAAAGCAAATAACAACAGTACAGTGCTTTTGGTACAAACTGGAACCACAGTCAGATTAAATGCAAAAAGAGTTAGATCTGATTTATTCAGGGGAATTGAACAAGGGAGGGACATAATCAGGTTGATTGATTCTATAATTGATCTAGTCAGGCAATTATGCATGCACTTTTTAGTCTCTCAACACAGTCACACACACACACACACACACACACACACACTGGGTACCCAGTTGGTGAGCTAGGCTAGCCTGATGTATTGCCCAGGGTAGGCCGGCATCGCAGCTGGTTGGGGCCCTGTGATGAAAATAAAAGGCATGCACAACCACACACAATTTGTAATCTGGAGCCAGGAAGCTCAGTTCGTGATGATTAGACAAAACAATTAAATTAGATGACACACTTTGACTGAGCTGTTGTTGCAGGGAGCTACCCTGGTGTTTACTCACGCTGCCTAGTACAGGACACAGGATGGACGAAATGGAGACTGCAGGATGACTTGCTGGTTTGCCAGGAGAAGCAGGGCCCACACGATTCACCGTGGTGTCATTCCTGTTCGTGATGTTGAGCAGGGGGCTGATCCCCAGGTACGTCTCTCGTTGATGGTGTTCTCTGCACCTGAAGTAGTTGGATGGGCCAGTGTGGCAGGGCCCAGGCCAGGAAAGACAGTTCGGATATCAGTCTGGGAAGGCTGGATGCAGCCTCCAGCAAGCGTGGTACAATTAACAGTGGGGAACCAAATCGCAACCCACTAACAACAAACAGCACAGTTATAGTACAGCATTCACCATACCACAATGCGAGTAGCAGTCCGGCTGCAATATCAGTGTCTCTAAACAAAACCGAGAATTCTGTGATAAATGGATGTCCTGACAGGCCACTCGTGTTTAGTAAATCTTCGGTCTTCTTCAGGTTTAAATCTGGTCACTCTTCAGTGGCTTTAACACACTCAAATTTGGATGCAGTCTGATAAATTCACCCTCCCTCTTGAGGGACAGCAGGCAGACAGGCCTAAACTCAGCCTTTCCACTAATCTCCCATACGACCTACACTGGGGCAGCTGCTCGAATCACTCGAGCTGTTTACTCTTCAAGCTGTAACTCCAGACTGACTCTCTGCAGCAGGCAGCTTGGGTATTTCCCTTCGGTCCAAAGGTTCTGGGTGGTTGATCCATCAGTCTGTCAAAGCAAGGACTCTCCCTCCAAGTCCATTAAGGCACCAAAGTGCAAAAACTACAATTCCTACAGAAATTTGCTCCCACAAGACCCCTGGGGACAGACACCATTTTAGAGTCCCCAAAGGTACTGATTGGTCCCAATAGGCAGTTCAGACCAAGATGGTGGGGCAATACCGAAATGTCCATGCTGCAAAGGAAAACAGGTTTGGCAAACTACAATATTACTGTTATTAAAGCAGATAAACAGTAAACAGTCACAGTTCGTAGCAGGGCTCCCTCTGCGCAAATAGTGATGGCAGAATGCAATGTTGGGTAAATTACCTTTTCTATTACTTTCTATTTCTTTTAGAAACTTGATCCAGGAAGCTCTGTGTAGTCACTAGCAAAGATGGAGAAGTACTAGAAAAAGTAATACACCTGACAGTTACAGTTATTTATTTTTAGACAAAAACAATATAAAATAATAAAAAACTATAATAGATGACATTTATTTGAAAGTAATAGGTTAGTTACTAGTTACTTTCAAATAAATGTAATCAGTTACAGTCATGTATTACTTTTGTATAAAAAGACATAAGCAATTGTAACTGTAAGTTGTGTTACTTTTTCCAGTACTTCTCTATCCTTGCTAGTGACTGCACAGAGCTTTCTGGAACAAGTTTCCAAAAGTAATAGAAAGTAATAGAAGATCTGTGAATGACTCCATTCACTTATTTGGGACCATCTAGTACAGTATGCCCTGCAAGTCCATTGGTCCACACTGGGGACCAATGGGCTTACAGCCCATACTGTACCTGTCAGTCGGCGGGCAGCTGGGTGATGTGTGGGTAGGATGCAGCCACCCACTAATGATGGGGCGTGGTGGGCAAGGGTTCTGTGTGGGTGGGTGGGGTGGGGGTGCCACTGGATCACCAGGACATTGTGATATGGGATGGTTCCGCGATCGCAGCATGGGGCGGGGAGGGGTTCCACTAGACCACCAGAGTGGTCATATTGTCATACATCGGGCATCGGGGACTCGGGTGGGAGGGGACCACTAGGCCACCAGGATCGACATGTTGCATACTCATCGGGTGTCAGGGGCCAGGAGAGGCACTAGACTACCAGGGCTATCTTTGGGTACATTTACCGTGCGATTGTGGCTACGGGGCGGGGGATGCCCCGGGATCCCCATGGCACACGTCATGCTGTGCAAGGCGCCAGGTACAAGTTGCCGGCCTGCCCTGCGCAAGGCATACAAATGGGGCCATAATGACATACAAATGGCCTTGTTTGCGCCTTGCATGTATTATGTCCTCATTTGCATGCCCCTGCTGAGTATCACAGGCGGCGTCGACGCAACTTACCAGCTGGCGCATCCTCGCGGCTCCCTATCAGTGGCTTGCAATCAAGCAGTGCCACTGCGCCATGTGCAGTGTGTGCGTTGCCCATGCCATATTCAATGTTGAATATCACCTGGACCTGGACCTGGCGCATCACAGTTGCGCTGCGCCCAGGCTTGCACCACTGCCTGATGCAGTCTGAATATCCTAGCCTGCGTATATTTATAACATGGGTCATGTAACGTGGCCTGCTACATTGATGAAATACAGCAGCCCATGTAGCTACATTGATGAAATTGATGAAACTGAGAAGTTCCTAAATGTGCTTAAGTTGCATCAAAGTAGCAACCTATGCAAGTAGTGATATAAGCATGAAGAGCCACTGTCTAACGGACTACAGCTGATGATGTCACTGACTGACACATCAACAACGGCTCAGAAGGGGGGTTTCATACAGAGCTGGTTTTAAAGACCCGGGGGGAGGGGGGTAGTGGGACGACAGGAAACCAGACAGAGAGAGACATACAGGAAGTGAACACTAGTTGAGCAAATCTGATTGTATATGTGACACATGTATGAACAGTATATGGATAATTTATTCAAAATATAAAAAATAGTATGCATGTTTTATATATGGATCATGTATTATCGTTACATGTATCGTATATATGCTATATAGTTTCCAACTCTTTTATTGAACAAAAACATTTATTTAGTTAAAAGTTGATAACAGGGAAAGGCACACTGAGCCAAGGCTTGTTTCCAGGTGTGACCCGGGGACAAGTGAACATGTACGGGCAGGGGAGTATGCAGCTCAATGGATGCTTGTCAGGCAGGGAAACAAAGTGTAAGGTATACATATACAGTTCAAGAATACTTAAGATTCGCTGGCCTGGTGGCGCTGAGGGTTGAGGTGCTGGACGCCACACCTCGAGCCATGCTGACGACCTGGGTTCTGGAACAAGCCTTGGTCGTTGGGGGGGGAGGCCGGGAAATGGATTGAGCAGCCGCTGAGCTGCTCTTCCCTCCCGAGTTGGGACCTAGCTGCGACCGCTGCAAGGCTGCCCCCATGTGGAGGCCTGAGGGTAGTGCAGACAGGAATGGCTCGAATAGGGAGGGTGCCCGTGGATCACTGCATGTGCATGCCTTTACATGCATTCAGGCGACCATGGCAAAAGGGGAGGAGAGAAAAGTGGAAACCTGGAGCTGGTTGGCTCCATGATGGCCCCGTAGCTCTCACGCTGGCCCCCTGGAGTCTAGATGTTGGTCTCCAGGGAGGAGAGGGGAGGGAAGGAAGGAAAGTCAACGTCCATCACCCTCGGCCCTGCCACGGGGGGGGGGGCAACTGGGGGACCAACGGTGTGGGTCGGTAGCAAGAATCGGGGACCAGAGACTGAGCCCCTCTGAGGGACGGGCCAGAATCGCCTGCCAACCCTGCTCCAAGGGAAAAATGTGGATTGGAAAAAAAAAAAAATACACAAGATTACAATAATGTTTTAGACAAGTTTGACGCAAGAAATCATAAGCAAAAGAGTGCAGTAGACCTCTCAGTAAATACAAAAGAAAGCCTGATGGGATCAGGAGAGACTGGGAAGGGGTTGAGACAGTGCAGAGGAGGAGAAGGGGCAGTAACAGGAGGAGGCAGGGAGAAGTCAGATAAGTGTTTTAAGGCAGGAGGAAGAGGAAGAGTTATGAAGAGAGGGGCTGATTCCACAGGAGAGGGAGGCAGTAGGAGAAGGCAGTCTGTCCAGCAGTGAAATGGGGATGGGGAATGGGAGGGAACGGGGGTCCCAGGAGTGTAGTGTGTAGGAAGGGGGAGTAGCAGGGCATAGGCAAAAGGCGATATAAGAGGGGAGCAGGTGAAACCAGAATTTGGCAATGAAGGACAAAGAGTGGATTAGCCTCCTGTGAGAGAGGGGCGTAAAGGAGAGAGCGGTGTAAAGAGAATAATGGTGAGTTTGGGGAGGGGAGTTGGTAGCAAAGCGGCAGAAAGAGTTAAACTGAGTGTCGAGTTTAGAGAGAGAGGTAGCTGGGGGGGGGGAGGGTGCCATGGACGTCAGCGTAATTGAAGATTGGGAGAATCATTTTGGAGACCAGCTCATGGTAAACGGGGATGGAGGGAGAGGGAGTCTTTGTTACAATTACAATGATGCTATCATTTCTAAACTTCGTCCAAAACTTGGTGCCCTCTATCGCAACCGCTCTAGTCTCCCTCTACCGGTCAGAAGGGAATTGGTCCAGAAAATGATTTTACCCTCTTTTGACTACTGTGATGTTGTTTATAACTCCGCTGCCAAGACCACCCTAACCAAACTTGACCCCCTGTTTAATTCCTTCTGCCGTTTCGCCCTCAATGCTCCCCCCCGCTCTCATCACTGCAAGCTCTATCGATCTCTGGCCCTACCGTCCCTGAGCAACCGGCGCCTAATTCACTGTGCCAAATTCACTTCCAACTGTTGGCTTGGCTCCCTCCCTCCCTACCGCATCCTCCCTACTCCCCACCCCACCCCACCCACTCCTCAGATCTTCTGATGCAAGACTCTTGGTCATCCCTCACCACAGGACCACTGCCGCCAGTCAGACTTCTCTTACCTCTTCCCTAAACTCTGGAATCACCTGCCAGCTCAGATCCACCTCTCATCTTCCAAACACTCCTATCTTTGGCCCTCACTAACTTCTTTGCACCAAATTGCATCTGCCCTTGACCCCCCACCCTGCCAGCTCCTCTCCCCTTGTGCCTGACCAGCAGCTTGGCCTCCGCCATTGCCTGGCTTATATACTGCCCTACGACTTCTTCACTACCTCTAATTTTCCATCCGAATCTCTCCTACCCTCCCCGCCTCCCTTCCCTGCCCAGTAATCCACGCTCTCAACCTCACGCACCACTGCTACTCACCTCTTCCCCCCCACCCTTATCACCCCCCACTTCACCTCTCCTACTCCTACTGTCAACTGCTCCATTTCAACTCTCGTCTTGCCACTGCCACCCTTGCATTGCTACTGGCACTTACCAAACATGTGTTAACCGGATGTGTTCCATGTTATGTATACCCTGTCCTTCATGCTCTGATCGTTGTACTGTTGCACCTGTTGTTTAAATGCTCTATAGTCCCCCTGTATTGTTCCATCTATTGTAAACAATGTGATCATGTTATCCCTTCTACCCATGTACACCATCTGTATTGCGCAATTCTATATTTGTCTGTATATGATCTGCCTCCACTGTAATCCCTTCCCCAGGTTTAATTCGAGACGAAAGCATCTTTTTGCTCAGCGTGCCTTTCCTGGTGAAACAATATCAATAAATAAATAAATAAACAATTAAGAATGGCAAGTTTGGGGTGGCTATCTAGCCAGACTCCAAGGTATTTGAAGGCTAGGACTAGTTCAAGAGGGGAGCTGTCCTGAGAGAAGAAAGCCGTTCAGGTCTGTAGTCTGGCTAATTTCTGCTTTGAACTGAAAATCATGGTAACTGTTTTCTTAGTGTTTACTTTTAGGTTGTTAACACGGAACCAAGACAGGACATTGTTAAAGTCATGTTGGAGTGTGGATTGCACATCGGCAGGGGTGGGCCCTGAGGCAAAAATAAAAGGCTTCATCCACATACATGTGAATACGGGAGTGTATACAGACAGAGGGGAGATTGTTAATAAATAGCGAGAAAAGAATGGGGCCAAGAATGGATGCCAGTGAGAATGGAGGAGGGGGAGTTTCCCACCAGCACTGACTGCTGCCTACCATTGAAATAGGAGCTGAACGAGTTGATGGTGGGGATAGCAATACCTACTGTATGGAGCTTATTTAACAGGAGTGGGTGGGAGACTGAGTCAAAAACTTTGGCCAGGTCTATGAAAATCACTGCGGTAATATGACCGTGGTCCATGGCTGTGTATATGGAGTCAGTAATGTGCAGAAGGGAGGTTATGGTGGAGTGATGTTTCCTAAAACCGGACTGGAACTGTGAGAGCACCCTAGCCAAGGTTAGAAACTCTGAGTACCTTGAGTAAATGAGGGATTCCTGTAGTCTGGCAAGTAATTGGAGAAGGGAGAAAGGCCAGAAATTGCTGGGTGATGCTGGGTTGCCACCTTTGTGGAGGGGTAATACTTTGGTGATTTTCCAGGGCTTAGGCACAATGCATATGGAGAAGGCTAGATTGAGGATGTGTGTGAGGGGAAGGGCTGTAATTGGGGTGGAGAGGTGGTGGAGCTTGGGGTGGAGACTGTCTGGGCTGGACTTGTTGGGGTTAAGTGTTCCCCGTGCCTGGAAGACTTCCAAAGGGGAAACCGGGGGGAAGCGGTAGCTATCAGGGGACTGAGGAGGGGGAGTGTCAGAGACAGTGGGAGGGGGTGGTCAGGGAGAGCACAGGTGGTGAAGAATTCATTGAATATCTCTGCAACAGAGGAAGGGCCTGAGGTGGGAGAACCTTATACCTTTAGGATCAGCAAGGGTGAGTGTGATTGGGATCTAGTAGGGAGTGGACAATATTCCAGAAGGAGGTAGGTGAGTGGCTGTTTGTGTACAGAGGTCTTTTAAAGTATTCGGATTTAGCAAGGTGAATGGCCTTGGTGCAGGCATTCCTGAGGGTTTTGTTGTGCTGCAGGTTGGACGGAGATTGCGAGAACTTTTAGTGAGCCCAGGCTTGATGCCGTGATTTACACATGGAGATGAGTTCTGGAGTTATCCAAGGATGTTGATGGCGCTTTACTCTGGTATTTCTTAGAGAGGCATGGTAGTTCCAGACCTGGGTAAGTGTGGTTAAAAAGTGGTCAAGGGCAGAGTCGACATCAGTGGCTGAAAAGACTGAAGACCACTTCGCAGTGGCTAGGTCATGCAGGAGTGCTGCAGTGTCCAGTGCTCAGAGCGAACAGATACTGATATACTTGGGGGCTGAGTGGGGGAGATGTACCTTCCTTATGCAGTCGGTTTTGCAGTGGTCACCAAGGGCATCAGAGAGGACGCCTGCAGCAGTGATGTGATGTGGGTGAGATGGGAGTATCCAGTCTAGGAGGGAATGTTTGGGGGAGTGAGGATTGTAACAGGTAGGTTCGGAGACCAACTGGGTGAGGTTTAAGACTTCGATATTGCGGGTGGAAGGCTTAGAGGAGGGGGAGAGCCAGTCCAGGTTGAAATTGCCTGTGATGATAAGCTCACCAACTGATGTAAGGGAGATGACCGAGGAGATACGTGTGACTTGGGAGTCGGGAGTAAGTTTGGGAGCAGCATAGAGGATGCTGACATAGATAGGGAGGGAGGATGAGGATGACGAGAAACTCATGGGAGCTAGGGCAGGATTCACGGTAGGAGATGGAGTGGGGGACATAGAGCCCTACACCTCCATCTCACTTTTCTCATTCTTGGCAATAGAGGGCGAAATTAGGGATATAAGGGAGGTGTCTGGGATCCTAGAAGATAGCCAGGACCATACCTCTCAACCTTTTTTCCCCCCAAATGTGGAACACTGCCTGTTAAAATGTGGAACAAATGGGCAAAATGTGGAACACTTAATCAAATCTTTACCTAAGAAGCTCAAAACACTGTTAAAATGTTGCATTTATGTTCAGAAAGTTTGTTATTAATTGAATAATATATATTTTTGCATCATTTACTATGGATTTTTGCTATAAAATGTTGACTTTGAATGTGGAACAAGTCCTCACAATGTGGAACGGGAAGCTTTTGTGAAGTAAAATGAGGAACGTTCCTCGTAATGTGGTACAGTTGAGAGGTATGGCCAGGACTCGGATATACACAGAATGTCAGGAGAGTGCTGGGCCATCCAAACTTTTAGATCGTCCAGCTTTGGGAGGAGGTGTGGCATTTAAAGTACGCACAGCAGGCCCCCAGGGGTCAATTCTGGGGCCTGTACTGTACCCACTATTCATTAACCCTCCTGCTTTCTATACCCTCAGTAAGTCACAGGATCATGTATGCAGATGATCTAATCCTATTCCATAGTGACAACAACCTCTCTAATCTTTCACAAATCCTCAACAAAGATTTCTCCTCTGCTGCTCAGTGGTTTGTGCAACACAGATTGATTGTAAATGTGAAAAAAAAAATCCACGCTGTTCAGCTCTAAACAAAGACTTACCAGGTATGCGCCCACTCTTCTACCCTCCCTCAACATCCTATCCCCTGATGATACCACCCATGAGCAGGTTAATAAGTACCTTGGGGTGACTCTTAAACCTTACTTACCTTCTCTACACACATTGGCCAGGTAGTCAATAAGATTAATCAGCGTCTGGGTGTCTGCCACAGGCTTAAACACCTTATGACTCCTGAAACAAGATTAGTTGTGGGTAGGTGTACCCTCCTATCCATCCTGGAATATTGCTTCCCCATTATGGATGGCGACAATACTTAAGGAAAGACTGGTGACCTTTATGGAAGACAGTGAGCTCCAGGACAGTCACCAGCATGGGTTTGTCTCCAGAAAATCCTGCCAGACAAACCTAGTTGAGTATTATGACTGGGTCACGAGGGAATTTGGACAAGGGACATGAGGTGGATATCATATACTTGGACTTCAGTAAGGCCTTCGATTCGGTGCCGCATGGGAGGTTGGGAGGAAAGTTGAGATACATGGGGGTGGGGACTAAGATGGTTAAATGGATTGAGGAATGGCTGCAGGGGAGACAGCAGAGGGTAGTGGTGAGGCGGAACTCTTATCTCCAAGGGCTGTGACGAGCGGGGTGCCACAGGGATCAGTACTGGGGCTAGTGCTGTTTGGAGTATTCATAGCTGACATCTCATATGGTGTTAGGAATAAGATCAGTCTGTTCGCTAACACCAAATTGGGGGCAGTGTTGGGTGATATAGCAGGTTGGCAGGGGCTACAGGACAACCTGACCAAACTGGTGGAGTGGTCAGAAGCGTGGTAGTTGGGGTTCAGTACGAAAAAGTGCAAAGTCCTGTACTTTTGGGGCAAAGAACCCAGGGAGGAGTTACCAGCTGGGAGGAGTGCAGCTAGGTTCCACTGAGGAGGAGAAGGATCTAGGGGTGGTTGCAACAGGGAAGATGAACAATACAGAGCAGTGTAGAAGGGTGGCAGTGAAAGCCAACAGGATGCTGGGTTGTTTCGTGGGAGGGATTTCCTCCAGGAGCAGGGAGGTGATCCTGCCTCTCTATAAGGCACTGGTCAGGCCACACTTGGAGCACTGTGTTCGTTTCTGGTGCCCATATCTGAAAAAGGATGTGAAATTACTGGAAGGGGTACAACGCAGGACAACAAGGATGATCCATGGATTGGAGGAGAAGCTGAGAGAGCTGAACATGTACTTCTTGGAGGAGAGGGACGGGGGATATGACTGAGACCTTTAGAATGCGCGTAAAGAGATAAACAGACAGACACGAAGGGATACTCAGGCTGGGGGGACATGAGGGAGGCACTGGCCTTAGATTGGAGGGGAAGATTTGGGGCGAAATGAGGAGACACTTTTTCATGGAGAGGGTCGTGGCAGAATGGAATGCTCTACGAGGAGGTGGTAGCCTGTAAGACAGTGGGTAGTTTCAAAGGGATGGGACGGGGGTAATTGGGAGGGGGGCAGTCAAAAGGTGAGGGTCATAGCAGCACACTCAAGCAGATTTGATAGACCAGGTGGCCTATTTCTGCTGGCAAATTCGTATGGTTGTATTATCTTCCTTGCCTCACCGCAGCTTCCTAATCACCTGAACACTGCATTCAACAATATATGCAGGTTTATTACTCAAACCCCTTTCAGCACCCACCATAGTACACTATGGCTAATCCTAGGGAGGCTCCCTCAGCAGGTCTGCAGGCACCTAATGCTAGGGCCTTTCATTTGCAAAACACTCCATGAGGGAAAAAAGTCACCGCTGTTGGGTCTGTTAATCCTTAAACAGAACTCTCGTTCTTTGAGGTTCTCTGCTAACAGGTGCTTGGAATGTATCAGGAAATTTATTTATTTATTGAAGTCTAGGAATTACAGCCTTTGAGTCAAAGACTCTTTTACAAAGGCTCCGCGTCTGAAAAGCACATGACAGTAAAGGGTGCAAAACAAAGTACAAGTGCCGAAACAGATTATATCAAAAAAATACAAATTAGCAAAACATACAATGTGACATTATACAATGAGGCAGTGTACTGGCAACCATTTAGTACAAGTTACTAGCTGGAATTCGAGGAACAGGAGGACAAGGTTCATAAAAGCAAAGGAGCAAGGGGGCAGAGTAAGCGGGGAGAAGGAAGGAGGGAGGGCAGGGGGGCAACAAGAGAAGGGGATGGTGCAGACTGAAGAGGAGGAGGTAGCACTACCATTGACATAGGACAAAGAACCTTCTCATGGGCAGCACCTAAATTTTGGAATGCTCTTCCAGATGAACGCCAAAATCTTGAATCCCCCGACCTTCAAAAAGCACTTAAGAAATACACTTAGATCAACGTCAGCCTGTAACTGCTAGCATAGACACCAGCTGTGATGTATTCTTGAAGCATTATCTTGTTGTTCACCCAGGTTCTTTTAAAGGGACAATTATTGACTGTACTTTGTGTTCTCTGTGAAGTATTTGTGATTCTGCTATCTTAATGACCCTGCCTGTCTTTCCAAGCTTTCAAATCTGTTGTAACCAAGTATCATTGATACTACTATAAACCATATTTTTATGTCTCTGTATTATGATGCAACCTGTTTTGTATGAGCCATCTATATGGCCCGATCATGCCTGTAAACGGTCCCTGGGACCAGTGTACTTGCCCAATAACCAAATACATAAATAAATAAAGGTGCTAGAGATGGAGTCCCTTAAGAGAGGAGGAGGTGGGGGGAGGGTGACTGGATTGGATTACACATTGCCAGAGAGAAGTGGGATGAGAAATAGGATGAAAGACAGAGCAGGGCATTTGTGCCCCTTGGGACAGCGGTGAAGGAGGGTGGATGAGGGGAAGTAGAAAGAACATCGAAGAAGGGATTCAGATTTTAGCAGAGTGGATGGTAGTACTCCAGGGTGAAAAAGAAGGACAGGCGAGGAGGAGGAGGAGGGGAAGAGTGAGAGCAGGGCAACAGGGGGAAAGAGGGAGGGATTCAGTGGGGGGGGGGAGACAGGGGTTGGAGAGGATGGGAAAGAAAAGGAGGAGGCAGGAAAGACAGAGTGTTAGGTTGAGCATGATGGGGTAGGGATGGGGAGAGGGGGAAGAGGAGAGTATAAGGAGAGCAGGGGAAGCAGTAAGTAGAAACGTGAGGGGCAGGGAGAGAGAGAGAGACTACGAAAAGTAGGATAGGTCAGGATGCTTGAGTGCAGTTTGAAATGGGGGAGACTGGAGAGCAGAGGGGAGGTGCTGGGGGTCCAGGGTAAACAGGCACTTGGCAAGTACAGGATGTGAAGCAGATTGGCGAGAGGGTTTCAGGGCTGGAGGTGCGGGGTTCCAGGGTAAACAGGCATTGGGCAAGAGCAGGATGTGAAGCAGATTGGTGTGGGGGTTTCAGGGCTGGAGGTACGGGGGTCCAGAGTAAATTGGCACTGGGCAAGAGCAGGATGTGAAGCAGATTGGTGTGGGGGTTTCAAGGCTGGAGGTGTAGGGGTCCAGGGTAAACAGGCACTGGGCAAGAGCAGGATGTGAAGCAGATTGGTGTGAGGGTTTCAGGGCTAGATGCTAGGGAAAGTGCTCAGAAAGCATTGGTGAGAGAGCAGGGAATGGGCTGTGTGCATTGTGTACAGGTTGAAAGGTATTTGGTAAGGTAGGAGTGTTAACACTGATTGGGATATGGAAGGATATTGGTTGAATTAATAAGTAACGCTGAGAAAGGGTGGAGTGCGTTGCAGAATGTGCTGAGGATTGAACAGCCAGAGCTAGTTATAGCTGCAGGTTGGGAGCAGCGAGTATCAGCAGTCTGTGAAATAGCTAAATTGCATTACGAAACAAGGGACAGGTAGTGGCTTTAGTTACGGTGCCTGCGAGGAAGTGGATTAAGGGATAAAATAGGGATACCAATCATGGGTGGGAGGTCGGGGGCTGGATGGTGGGATATTCCTATACGCGGCACGGCATGCCAGTAGCAGCCTGTCCTGGTGCTGTACCTGGGGTCTTTTCCTTGGTTCAGCAGTCTGTGCTAGTGGACTGGGGAGGACTATAGCACAGGTGCTCTCTTGACCCTATAGTCCTTGGGGGTGCTAGGGAAGGGAAGGAAAAAGGAAAAAGGATTAGAGGCTGGCTATTTCACCGGGTAGGCTCTTGCAAGGTGGGCTGAGACATTAGAGCAAGGGGGATGGAGTTAGGTGAATGGGAGAGAGAGAGTGAGAGCAGGGTGAAATGGGAGCTGAGAGCAGGTAAAACAGGAGCAAAGTAGAGAGGGAAAACAGTGAGAACCGGTGGAATCAGTAAAGCTATCTAAAGTACCAGTACATGTAAACAGTTGAGGCAGTTCATCTAAAACATGCAGCAATGGAATGGGAGCGAGTAAGCAACATTGGCATTTACATGAATCTGCAGAATCAAATGAAAGAAACAGCAAGCTACAGGCAGAACTCTGTGTAAATCTGGTGACTTGTGCTAAGTAAGAGTCAATCAGCAGTGTTAGCCGACATAAAAGAACAGCAGCCAAGGTAGAAGTCGCCAGAGTCCTTAATCAGCTATGCAGGAGGTAAAGATGGCGCTGCATGCCTAAAGAAGCGTGTTCAGTGCTGTATGTAGGGGCTTTTCTGCAGTTCAGCAGTCCATGCTAGCTGAGCCGGGGCTGTAGTAGAGTTGCCGTCTTGACCCTGTAGTCCCCAAGGGCGCCAGGGGCTTTTCTGCAGTTCAGCAGCCCATACTAGTGGAGTGGTTAGGGCTGTAGTAGAGGTGCCTTCTTGACCCTGTAGTCCTCAGGGGTGCTGGGAGCTTTTCTGCAGTTCAGCTGTCCATTCTAGTGGAGTGGTTAGGGCTGTAGTTGAGGTGCCTTCTTGACCCTGTAGTCCTCAGGGGTGCTGGGGGCTTTTCTGCAGTTCAGCTGTCCATGCTAGCTGAGCCGGGAGGGCTGTAGTAGAGTTGCCGTCTTGACCCTGTAGTCCCCAAGGGCGCCGGGGGCTTTTCTGCAGTTCAGCAGCCCATACTAGTGGAGTGGTTAGGGCTGTAGTAGAGGTGCCTTCTTGACCCTGTAGTCCTCAAGGGTGCTGGGAGCTTTTCTGCAGTTCAGCTGTCCATTCTAATGGAGTGGTTAGGGCTGTAGTTGAGGTGCCTTCTTGACCCTGTAGTCCTCAGGGGTGCTGGGGGCTTTTCTGCAGTTCAGCTGTCCATGCTAGCTGAGCCGGGAGGGCTGTAGTAGAGTTGCCGTCTTGACCCTGTAGTCCCCAAGGGCGCCGGAGGCTTTTCTGCAGTTCAGCAGCCCATACTAGTGGAGTGGTTAGGGCTGTAGTAGAGGTGCCTTCTTGACCCTGTAGTCCTCAAGGGTGCTGGGAGCTTTTCTGCAGTTCAGCTGTCCATTCTAGTGGAGTGGTTAGGGCTGTAGTTGAGGTGCCTTCTTGACCCTGTAGTCCTCAGGGGTGCTGGGGGCTTTTCTGCAGTTCAGCTGTCCATTCTAGTGGAGTGGGGAGGGCTGTAGCAGAGGTGCCCTCTTGACTCTGTAGTCCTCAGGGGTGCTGGGGGCTTTTGTGCAGTTCAACAGTCCATGCTAGTGGAGTGGGGAGGGCTGTAGCACAGGTGCCCTCTCGACATTGTAGTCCTGGGGGTGCTGGGGGCTTTTCCGCAGTTCAGCAGTATCTGCTAGTGGATTGGGGAGGGCTGTAGCACAGGTGCCCTCTCGACCCTGTAGTCCTTAAATGTGCTGGGGAAGGAAAAATGGGCCAGTGCTGCTATTTTCAGAATTCAGTTTTGCCATACATGGAATTTACTGTTGTTTTCTTTATCAGAAAGCAGACCTTGTTAAAGGTGTGGATGAACTTCAGCATCTACAGAAGAAAAGAATGGAAATGAATTCTCGGAGTAGTAGCCCATCATATAGATCAGACTAAAAGGTATCTACAGCTTATTATGGACCAGCAATTCATGTAGGCCCTCTTTATTTGAGACATCATTATTATGAAGGGTGCATTGGGGCTGCAGACTGGCAAGGCAACTCAGAATTTAGAAAAAACAGGCTAGCATTTGTAGCTGCAGGACCCAGCTACTGGACAGCTCACTAGGGACCATATAACTATCAGATGGATCCTGGCAGATTATTATTGTAAGTTATATTCCTAGCGCCCCCAATTTGGCAGTGAATAAACCATTTTTAGATAAATTGCAACTCCCCACATTTTCTTCTGCACTTCAGATGTGTTTCCTGACTCCAGTCTCGTTAGATGAGACAATGGAAGTGATTAAAAACTCAAAAACAGGGAAGTGCCCACACCCTAAAAGGATCCCGACAGAATTTTATAAAAAAATAAAACACGAAACGTTATAACCTAAATTGCATCATACGTTGTCATATGTTAAAGAGGGTGACCCCGCCCCTCCATCATAGAGGCATGCTTCCATCACTACATTGTTGAAATGGATGGAAGACCCTGAAAACCCTTCCTCCTACCAGCCCTTGTTGATACGGAATATTGATTATAAATTATTTGCAGGGCTTTGAGCCAGGAGGCCGGATACTGTTCTACCCAGATTACCAGGTAAAGACAAAGCGGGTTTGTCCGCATGTGGTAGACCTATGATAATGTATGTTGCACTCTACTTTTGATAAGCCATGCAGTAGAGCACTCTATTCCCCTGGTGGTGGTGAGTTTAAACACCAAACAGGCATTTGTCAGGGTGTCCTGTTTATTTCTCTGGGACACCCTGTTGACAATGGCCTTCCCTGAAGAACTCATAACAATTCTGCAGGACTTATACAGCACACCTCAGGTGTTTATTAGGACCAACGGGGACATTTCTGAACCATTTTCTTCTCAAGGGGTATCCGTCTGGGGTGTCCTCTCTCTCTCCCCATTGTTATATGTGCTCTATATTGAACCGTTAGCAACTGCTACTCAAAAAGCAGAGGGTGTAGAAGGGATCCCATAGGAGGCTGCTAATTTAACATACTAACATACTAAAATGCCAGCAGAATAGGCCTAATGGTCTCTCGAGTCTGCTCGATTTTCAGCACCCGCACTGAAGGACAATTTTAGTGTCGCCCCCTTCCCCTTGGGTTATACTGTCCCCAGTTCCAAATGTTCCACCTGTATTGGACCAGGTCAGATTTACCCTCCCCTTGTACCAGTCCCATCCCCTCTTAAACCCGTCCACAGTCTCCACCTCTACCAGCTCCTCGGGCAGTGCATTCCATGGCTCCACCACCCTTTCAGTGAAATAACATCTCCTCCTCTCCTCTCTGAGCCTCCCCCCTTCCAGCTTACACCTGTGACCTCTTGTTGCCATACCTTCCACCCAGACTGGGCCTCCTTTATTGATCCCTTTCATGTACTTAAAGACTTCTATCATGTCCCCCTGTCCCTCCTCTCCTCCAGGGTGTACATGTTGAGCTTCTTGAGCCTGCTCATAGGTCCTCTCCCCCAGGCCCCAGATCATTTTGGTTGCCCTCCTTTGGACCCTCTCTAGGAGTGTTATGTCCCTCTTTAAATGTGGTCTCCAAAACTGTACACAATACTCGTGGTGTGGCCTAACCAAGCAGTTGTACAGTGGAAGGATCACGTTCGCCTTTCTAGAGGTAATCCCCCAGGCGATGCATCCCAGCATCCTATTTGCCCTTGCCACTGCCCTCCTACAGGTCTCTGAGTTGTTCATTTTGACATCTACCACTACCCCCAGGTCCCTCTCACCCTTCGTGACTTGAATCATGTCTCCTCCTAGGGTATACCCCTGGCTTGGATTTCTTACTCCCAGATGCAGAACATTGCACTTCCCCACATTGAATTTTAGTTTCCATTTTCCCAACCACCTTTCCAGAGCTTCCAGGTCCTCCTGAAAGGCCACCCTCCCCTCCTTTCCATCCACCACTGCATCCAGCTTTGAGTCATCTGCAAAGAGACTAATCTTGCTCCTGATCCCCCTCCTGATGTCTGAGATATAGGCATTGAACACGAGTGGCCCCAGCACTGACCCCTGTGGAACTCCACTAGTAACCCACCTTGGGGATAAGGCTAGCCCTCAAACCACCACCTTCTGAGTGCACTCAGAGAGCCAATTTCCTATCCATCTTAACAATTGTCTCCCTACCCCCATTTCCTTCAGCTTAGCCAGCAGGCCACTGTGGGGTACCGAATCAATTGCCTTGTTAAAGTCCAGAAAGAGGACGTCTACTGACCTACCCTGGTCCAGGGCCCTCGTCACCCAGTCATAGAATTCAACAAGGTTTGCCTGGCACGATCTTCCCTTGACAAAGCCATGCTGCCTATCATCCAAGTACCCAGTTTGCTCCAGTAACTCCCCTAGCTTTTCCTTGGCAATACCCTCCATCAATTTGCCGACCACCGATGTCAGGCTAACGGGCCTGTAATTTCCCGCCTCCTCTCTTGATCCCCCCCTTGTGGATCGGCACAACATGGGCTACCCTCCAGTCTTGGGGCACCCACCCAGTCCTTAGAGAGATGTTGAAAAGCTCCACTAGAGGGACTGCCAGGACATCCACCAGTTCCCTCAGCACTCTGGGATGTATCTCATCTGGCCCAGGTGCCTTCTCCGTCTGAAGGGACCTGAGGGCTTCCCTCTCTCTCTCTACTGGGATTTCAGCCTTCACATTCTCCCCCTTTTCACCCTGCACTGCTTGGCCCCCACCTGTCTGTGGTAGCCACTCTCTCCCCAGACCCATCAGGCCCCTGGTCTCTACTGTCTCACCCCTGTTAGCCCGCCTCGTAAGGACATAGCCTCCATCCCATTTAAAACAGCATTAATCGCAGATGATGTGATCCTAACACTATGCTCCCTGGAGACCTTTTTGGACATGAGACATTTTTAAAGAATGTAGGACCTTATTGGGCTTTAAATTTAACATGTTGAAAACAGAACTCACGGCCTTTAACTTTGTGTCCTCCCCCAGAATTAAAATCTAGATTCCCTTTATGCCGGAATAGCAGGGCTCTTAAATATCTTGGGGTTACAATCCCCAAAAACGTTATCCCCAGGGTGACCTATTTCCCCATTCTGCCCACTTAATTTTGACTAAAAGTCACCATTTGGGCAAGTAACGCTTGTGGAAGCAGCAGGCATGCACCTTTTTTTTTTTTCATTTTGTTCCCAAGTGCAGCCGTCCTTGCACATGCGCAGTATTTGTTTTTTTTTCCCCACTGTGCATATGCAGATTAGTCTCCAAGTCCGCGGCCATGCAAGCGTGATCCGGAATTGTAGTGCGCTGCGCTGTTCCCCATCAGCCAGTATGCTGAACTTGGAGAGTGCAAGCCATGGGGTCTTTCATGGAGTCTGCGGAAGCCGACTCGAGAGGGGATAGACTCGTGCTCAGATGATAGATCATAAGGTATGATCTAGTAGGCGTTCACATGTGTGTGCTGTTAGATATAAATGCTGTGAATGCTGCTGCCCGCCATTTCATTGACTGTTTGTGAGGGAGAGGACATAGCATTCTTGTGTACTTCTAGTACATTGCAATTGTGTCTTAGAACTTAAGATTTTAAATCAAAAGCCCTTTTAAGGGCTTAGGTTGGAAACACCCACAATTGTTCACTGTGGAGGAGGGTAATATGTTAGTGAGGGAGAGGAGAGCATTCTTTGTGTACATTGCGATTGCATCTTAGAAATTAAATCAAAAGCCCTTTTAAAGGCTTGGAAACATCTACAATTGTTCACTGTGGGGAAGGGGGTAATATTATAGTATTGGATTCTGTCGAAAGTGGGAAAAACATTAAACTTGTATTTGGCAATTTAAACTATATGACCACGAAGTATGATGTGCTGCTGAAGTAAGGGGGAGGGAACTTGCTTTGCTTGCTCTGAGGGGGAAAAAATCCATTCTGTGCTGGTTTTACTAATGCTGACTCGAAGTGCTACATAAAGAGCACTCAGAGTTGAGACTAGTGAGAGAGACCATTTTAAAGAACTGCATTACTTCAGGCAATAGGCATTACAAGAAAAGTTAAGAAAGTTAACTCAAAGTAGTAGACCTTGTGCTGACTGAAGAAGGGGAGCTTAAGTTGCTTGATAGTCCAGGTGGGAGGGCAAAGCTACTTATCTGTGTGCCACAGTCTATTTGGGCATCTTGTCCTGTGATTTTGTCAGGCTTTGTTGGGTGGAACCGGTGGGACCACTCACTGATAGAACAAAAAAAATTAAAAAATACAAGCTTGCTACAATAATAAGTCCGGACTACCACTTGTGTGCATATTATTGGCAAAGTCTGTTTTGACAGTCCACCTGTCTCATCGTCCAGTGTTGTAGTGGTTGTGTTTGTGTCAGGTTGTGTGTTTTCGGGACGGGGTTGGGGGACCAAAAAATACAAAATTAAAGCTTGCCACAATTAATGAAATGCCCATACTAGTACTACCTGTCCTGTGTGCATATCACTGACCGCGCTTTGTTGTTTGGATATCCACCTGTCTGCCCAGTCCTCTCTTGAGGTTGTGTCAGGCTTTTTTAGGGACCAATTTAAAACAAAAAATTAAAGCTTACCACAATTAATGAAACGCCCATACTAGTACTACCTGTGTGTATATCATTGACTCGCCTTTTGTTGTTTGGCTATCCACCTGTCTCGTCCAGTCCTCTTGAGGTTGTGTCAGGCTTTTTTGAGGGGACCAATTTAAAACAAAAAAAAAATAAAACTTGCCACAATTAATGAAAAAGGCATAGCTATTATAACCTTTGTGCAAAAATATTAGTTACAGCCTCTGGTTGTGTACTACAAATATCAGTCCATCCAAGACAAGTCCAGCAGTCTCACTCACAGTCACAGCTACAGCCTGAGCCAGTCCTCCTGGTTGTGTCAGGCTCAGGCAGGCATCCAAAAACTGTCTGCTGCTGTGCTGCTGCCATTACTGGCAACCACGCGTTGTTTTTCATACTGTTTTGGGATTGGAGTAATAAAATGTCTGGAAAAAGAAACAAAACAACAACCTAATTTGTTTTCCTTTTGGCTTTATTAAACCCAGTCTATGTTGTGGAAGAATTACGTGAATAAAACCATTGAAGTCATCAGTAACACTGACAGTAACATTGTCGATGTTGCTGATGAGGAGGAACATGTGAAATTAAATCCTCCAGTTGGTAACGCTGCTGCTGCTGTTTCTTCTATTTCTGGAGGAAGGGGCAGCCAGGGTGACGGCCGTGACCATATTGACAGACCATCAGTAATGGTTACTAATATTGTTCAGGTTCCTAGTGTTTCTGCTACTTCTAGTAGTGTTTCCGTTGCAGATAGTTCATCTTCCTCAAGCTCTCTGCCCAGAATAAATCCTACCAACAGGAAAAAAGATTCAGTGAAACGCAAATTCAGGGTTGAATGGTCACGGGAATTTGACTGGCTTCAGTATGAGAAGCAAAGCAACGCTATGAGCTGCAAGGTGTGTAGGAAGCAATCCCATCTGGCAGATCGTACATCTGTGTTTTTTGTTGGTAGCAGTACTTTTAAAATGGAGTCTATAAAAATTCATGATGCAAGCAGTTCCCATGTTAAATGCATTCTGGCTGAAAGGGCTCAGAGGGCACCTGAATCCACACCTATGGCTTTTTGTTTTCAAAAGATGAATGTTGCAATTAGAGAATACATGCGGTGTCTTTTTAATGTTGCCTACTTTCTGGCATCAAGGGATAGGCCATTTCGGGACTTTCCGTTTCATACCTCACTGTTACGCAAATGTAATATAAAAGTGATTGAACAATACACAAATCACAAGAGGTGCAGTGAGTTTGTGCATCATATTGCAGCAGTAATATGCTGAAATACAACTGATGAGATAAAAAAAATCTCCTGCTGTTGGATTGTTAATAGACGGAAGCACTGACAGAAGTGTGAGGGAATTTGTGAATGTGTTCATCAGTTATGTTGGTGAAGATGGTACTCCAAATACCTCCTTTATTGGTACCGAGCTACTAGGGAAAGCAGATGCCGATGGATACATTGCAGCATTAGATTCACTCTTTAACAAACTTAACATCCCCTTGTGGAAAACTCTTCCATGGATTTCTGGGATGGCTACTGATGGTGCATCAGTCATGCGTGGTCAACGGAATGAGTCACGGCAAAGTTACAAACAGTGGCCTGCCTTGGTTAATTGCTACACACTGCATCACACATCTTTTACAACTGGCCATTCTGGAGGCCCAAAACATATGCCAGAAGTTCAGTAAATGAAAATGGCTTATGGGCCCTGTATTCATTTTATAATTTTCCTCACCGAAGAATGAGAGCCTTGGAGGAGGCTGCTAACACCTTTTCATTTGAATTGAAAAACTGGTCAAGATTTTCACAGTAGCTGGGTCAGTTCACACCACAGTGCTGTGTCAGCTCTTCTCCACAACCCGCCGGGCAATAATTGCACATCTTAGAGAATACTGCAACACAGCACAGTGGGACTCCTGATGCAGACAGCGCTAAAGGACATTTGAACTTTGTAGAAAACAAAAAAAAAATGTGGTTCTTGGCCTTTCAACAAGATTGTCTATCTATTCTTGGAAGGCTTTCTCAAAATTTCCAACAAGAGGGTCTTCTTCTTACTCAGGTACAGCCACGGGTGGAGAGCTGCATTTCGGAGCTCATGAAGTTGAAGACCAATGCGGGCCCTGCTGAGGCACAGTTTTTAGAGTATGCCAGTTCGGAGGGCAGTCTCCTTACTGGTGGTATGGCAGCAGCACTCCTCAAGCTCCTCCACCAGGCATGACTCAGAATGCTAGTGAACATCATGTAGTACAGAAAATAGGAATAAAAGGCAAAAGAACCAGGCAGGCCACTGCTTCAGACCAAGCAGCCAAGGAGATTGTTTCCAGTGAAAATGCCCGCACACTGATCAAGGAGAAAATATGCAACAGTGTGTTGTATTCTTTATGACAGATTTGCTTCATGTGGCAGTCGGAAGACTACAAACGATTTTCAGTATTTGACACAACTGTTTGGCCTTCTCCTGATGACCCTCTCTTTCTAAATTTTGGTCAGGAATCCATCACAGGGCTTTCCCAGATGTACATGCCATTCCTGAAAAAGCAATACGGTTCAGGGCAACTTTTATCTGATCTAGAGCTGGAGGACGCTGAACTTGAAAGAGAAATTACATAAAAAGTTTTGGACGAGTGGCAAGGTTTCAAAAATGCTGTAAAAGTCAAAATACAGAGCATGTATTAAGAAAGGTTCGCGAAAATTTAAAGAGATTTGGTCTGTTACGGTTGTTTATCACAATTTTTCAGGTAATGCCAGTGAGTACAGCTGCTTGCGAAAGGGGATTTAGTGCTCATAATAGGATTAAAACAATATCTCGTAGCAATCTTATTGATAGCACTATGGACGATTTGCTGATGATCAGTTTAAATGGACCAACAATAGCGGACTTTAATCCAGACCCATCAATTGATCACTGGTACTCATCAACACCAGGATATCGGCATCTTTCTGGCATAAAGTCACACATCCAGAATCAGATGTAATGGACTTGGAAGCAGAAACAGATTAGGAGTCTGAGTCGGACTCGAGGAGTTGAGTTCAAAGGACACAGACAGTGGTTGCATTGGAGTGGGATGTGGGAGGTGGACCGATTTTGAAGAAGACAGTAACAGCAATATAAATACTGTTCACAATCTGTCAGCCATAGTTTTTAGGAAGGATTTACTTAATTTCTGCCCTTGCCCTCAAAATCTAATTTTAGTGATGATGACCCTACACAGTGGTGGCTTGGGGATGATAACAGCATAGCAGCAGGCAGCAGCACATGTCTGGCCATGTAATGAAAAAAAAGTCACAAAAAAGTACCCTCCCCCCCAAAAAAGAACACTCAAAACAATAAGAGAATCACAACATATGAAAGGTTGTATTGGTTTATTTAACAAGTCAACAACAACAACAAAAAAACGCAGTGTACACTTAGCACTAGGAGAGGACTTGTTTTCACTTGTAAATCAGCAGGTTCTGGTCAGTCAGACAGGCAGGACTTTCAATTTGTACTTTATAAATTCTCCCTCTGAGTATACTTGATGCTGTTCTGGCAGGCTAATTCTCTTCAGACTCTCTGGTAAACATGTTCCCAAATGTAGGTTAAGAGACAATTCCTCATCTGAAAGGCAAGTTAAAAAATGGCTACCATATTTTATAGGCTAGCGGCCGTGAAAAAATTGGCCACCTAAAAATATTTTTGGCCACCAGATTTTGAGGTATGGTGGCCAAACTGGCCACCAGATCAAAAGGTGATTTGCCCCACCCTGGTTATCCCATCTAGAATTACTGAATTATGAGCCCATAATGCAGCAAATCAGGGATGACCTCCAGCGCTGGATGCAGCTCCCGCTCCCCTTTAAGTCTAGAATAGAAGCAATCCAACAAAACATCTTACCTAGGTTACATAGAAACATAGAAGTTGACGGCAGATAAGGACTGCAGGGCCCATCCAGTCTGCTCATTTTTTCTACGTTATGAATGTGCCATAGACCTGTAGTCTGTCCATGGTCTATCAATTCATACTCATATGTATTGCTCCCTTATGCGTATCTCATGCCTGTTTGCAGCCCTGCACTAATTCATATCCACAAACTTCCTGAGGTAGGCCATTCCATGCATCCATCACCCTTTCTGTGAAAAAGAACTTCTTCACATTACGCCTTAATTGGCCTCCCTCTAATATCATGTTGTGTCCTCTTGTCCTGCTATTTTTCCTATATTGAAACATGTTAGACTCTTTGACCTTGTTAATACTAACATATTAACATACTATTTGCCAGCAGATTAGGCCTTACGGTCTATCGAGTCTGCTTGAACCTTAGATCCTTAGTTGGGTGCTGAGGCCCTCCCATCCCTTGTGCTCCAGAAACCCCAATCATCCATCCCCACCCCCCTGGGACAGGCCATCATCTGATACATCCACTTTCTGTGTCTGTCCCACCCTCTCTTGAAGCCCTCCACTGTGGATCTCTGAACCAGCTCGCCAGGCAGTGCATTCCAAGGGTCCACCACCCTCTCAGTGAAAACCTCCTCTTTCCCTCACCCTTCCACCTTCCAACTTCAAACCATGCCCTCTGGTGATACCTCCCTGCTTAGTCTAAAGATCCCTCCATGTTTACCCTATTTATTCCCTTGAGGTACTTGAAGACCTCAATCATGTCCCCTGCCTCCTCTCCTCCAATGAAAA
This sequence comes from Neoceratodus forsteri, assembly GCA_016271365.2. Taxonomy (NCBI): domain Eukaryota; kingdom Metazoa; phylum Chordata; order Ceratodontiformes; family Ceratodontidae; genus Neoceratodus; species Neoceratodus forsteri. The sequence continues at coordinate 161,000,710 of CM057456.1, read as the reverse complement.
CAGGCAGAGCTCCTCAAGTCTGTCCTCATCGTCAAATCCCTAGCCCTTGTATCATCTTAGTTGCCCTCCTCTGTACCCTCCAGGAGCTGTATGTCCCTCTTCAAGTGTGGTCTCCAGTACTGTACACAGTACTCAAGGTGTGGTCTAACCAGTCCATTGTACAGCGGCAGAATCACTTCCTTGCTCCTAAAGGTGATCCCCCTTACGATGCATCCCAACATCCTGTTTGCCTTGCTAGCCGCTCTCCTGCACTGCTCAGAGTTATTCATACATGCATCCACCATGACCCCTAGGTCTTTTTCCCCTATTGAGGCCTCCGCCTCCCTCCCAGGGCGTAGCCTCCGTCTTAGGGTTACCTCCACCAAGATGCAACACCTTGCACTTGGTGATATTGAAATTTAATTTCCATGTGTGAGCCCAGCTTTCCAGGGTGTCCAGGTCCCCTTGCAGGGCCAACCTCCCCTCTTCTCCCTCAACTACTGCTCCCATCTTGGAGTCATCCACGAAGAGACTCATTTCACACCCTATACCCTCCCTGATGTCCGATATGTATGCATTAAACAGGATCGGACCTAGGACCAAGCCCTGCGGTACCCCACTACCAACCTCTCTAGGGTTCGAGACTCCCCACAGACCACTACTCTCTGGGTGCATCCAGCTAGCCAGTTTTCAATCCATCTGACCATCAAAGGGCCTACTCCTAACCCCATCAGTTTCTCCACCAGACAGTTGTGGGGACAGAGTCAAATGCCTTGCTGAAGTCCAAGAATAATACATCCACAGGCTTTCCCTGTCCAGTCCTGATGTTACCCATTCAGAACTCCACAAGATTGGTTTGACATGATCTAGCTGGCACAAACCCATGTTGCCGATCATCCAGACCTCCCACCTCCAGTACACCCCAGTCGTTCCTTTAGTATACTCTCCATTAATTTTCCCACCACCGAGGTCAAGCTGATGGGTCTATAGTTACCTGGTACTTCCTCACCCCCTTTATGGATTGGCACCACATGTGCCTCGCCAATCCCTAGGTACCCTCCCTGTCTCAAGTGACCTGTTGAAGAGCTCCGCCAGGGGTGCAGCCAGTATGTCCGCCAATTCCCATAGTACTTTCGGATGAATGCCATCCAGCCCAGGAGATTTGTCTTTCTTTAGGGCCTTGAGGGCTAACCACACCCTTTTGGCGGAGATAGCATCATCCGTCCCCTCCACCTTACTGGCCTTTTTATCCTTATCCAGATGTGACACCACTGGGGTACCTCACCCTCCCTCTTGCGCCATTTCTGTTGCTCCCCTGATCCCACTCACTGCTGCTTCTATCCCCTTCATGCCTTGCTTTGTAGATATCCCATCCCCCTCCGTAGTGAACACAGAGGCAAAGTACTCGTTAAATACCTCTGCCTCGTCCCTCGCCTCTTCCACCCACCCTCCTTCTGATCTCAATCTGCTGAGATGGCCCTTGGTTTTTCTCCGCTCCCCAATGTACTGGAAGAACCCCTTTTCCCCTCCATGTATCCCCTGTGCCAGCCGCTGCTCTTTACTGGACTTTGCTCCCCTCACCATCTGGGTGACTTTTTTAGATGCAAGATGGTAAATTTCCTTATCCCTATCCCTTCTTGTTGTTTTATACTTTTTGTAGGCCGCCTTCTTTTCTCTGACTGCTACCTGTACCTCACTGGACCACCATCATGGTTTATGTGACCTTGCTGCCTTACGTTTCAACTTAGCGCAGATCCTGACTGCCTCATGAAGTCCCCGTTTTATGACCTCCCATCTCCTTTCCACACTTGTCATTGATGTAATCCCCTTCAAGTGATCCTTGAGAATATTTCCCATGCCCACAAAGTCTGCCCCCCTGAAGTCCACTGCCAGTGTCCTAGATCTCACCCCTCCCCCATGCTTATTTGAAACCAGACAGTATTGTGGTCGCTCCCAGTCAGGGGGTCCTGTACAACCAGGTCCCTTACCAGATCCCCATCTGCCAGAACCACGTCCAGGACATGCCCTCCTTGTGGGCTCCATCACATGCTGTGTTAAGAACACATCCTGGAAGCCGTCCAGCAGCCTCTGCTCCTGGCCACTTTAGAGGACATGGTTCCCCAGTTTGTACCTGGCATATTAAGGTCCCCATCAACACCACTCCTTCCCTTTTGGTCCACACTGGGCAATGATGTTGTCCAGCAAACCATCCTCTAGAACATCTCTCATCCGGGGCCTATACTACACCCAGCTTGACTTTATCTCCTGCTGGGGATCGTAGGTGACCCATAAGGCTTCCACTGCTTCCTCTGCCTCTTCTACCCTAGCAATTTCTATGTCATCTCTAATGAACATAGCCATTCCACCCTCTGCCCTCCTTTCTATCCTTCCTAAGCAAGTGTACCTCCATACGTTTAGGTCCCAGTCATGGTTTTTGTTGGCCCACTCCGTGACCGCCGCCACATCCACCCCGAACAGCATGGCCTGGAACTCTGGCAACTTGTTTCCCAAGCTCCTGGCATTTACTAACACCAACCCCACCTCTTATCCCTGATCCTCTTTGTTGAACCCCACCCAGATTCCTTATACTTCCATCCTCCTCTGCTCCTCCTGAAACCTCCACCCCAGTCTGTTTCCCTCCCCACTTGGGCTGAGGCTACTCCCTCATCTGGAGGAGAGGGCTTCTGGTCAGCCCCTCCCTTATCCCTTCCCCCTCACAAGTTTAAACCCCACCTTTCTTGAATGTAGTCAGCCATCCCCTGTTTAAGGACTTCCTTCCCTAATGGGGCAAGATGAAGCCTATCCTTGGCATATAGTCCCTTATCCTCCCAAACTCCTTTCCAGTTCCCTAACACCCCCAACCCACTCTCTTCACCCCACTTCCTGAGCCAGTCATTAACCTCTGTGAGCTTCATTTTTTTCTCCACTGAGGCCTTTGGTACTAGTAATATCTCTGAAAAGGAAATGTTGCATCCATTATCCCGACAGACTCTGGCAAGTTCTTGGAACCTTGCTTGGATTTCCAAAACGCAATTTCCCTCTAGATCGTTAGTTCCCAAATGCACCAGAAAATCTGGTTTCCCTCCACAATCCCTAACCATTTCATACACCATGAACTTTACTCTGTGCACTGTCAGCCCAGAGATACTCACTACCTTCACGTGGCTATGGCATCCACCCCCCCGTCCCTCCCACTGGATATCCCTAATCATCAAGTCTCCCAATAACAGAACCTTAACACCGCCATCATCCTTATGGTTACCGCCACTATGCCCTCTCAGCCCCCCATCCCCCCTTATTCGTGATCTCAATTCCATGGGAGTCTTCCTGCCTTATTAGAGACCCCTTGTCACCCTCCTTTTGCCTTCCTCGTTATTTTGCCCACTTAACTCAAGCCCCTCTGAATAGGTGTCCCTTTAACCCTCTCTTATCTGAACCATTTACCCTGGCCCTGATGGTTTTCCCTTCCCCCACACCGCCATCCTCCCCCCTTGTAATAGTTCCCCTGCCTCCAGAGGCTCTCTGTGGGTCCCCTTTAGCTAGGGCCCCATCCTTGGTACTGACCCCACTGCTGAAGGGGGGCTCTTCTCCCACCTCCTTGTCTCCCAGTTTCTCTCCAGTCATGCTGTCCTCCCTCATGTCTGCAATATGTTGCATCTCCCCCATTTGCTTAACATTTATGTTTCCCCTTTTCCCTCTGGGACTATTTCTATCCTTTCCATTGCCAGTCTGTGATGCCTTATGGGTATCCAACTCCCTGCCCCCGGCCTCTGTATAAGTTTCCTCATTTCCACCAACCCCTTCCTCCCCCTCTAGGTTGCTTAGTAGCTCAAATTTATTGTGACACTCTATGTCAGCCTCCATCAAGTAACCCGAGTTTCCCCTGACTGCACCTCTAAACTGCTCCTCTTCTTCCCCTCTTGCTGTGTTCACCTTAGGAGCTCCCTTCCCACAGTCTGCTGTTTTAGGCTTCCCCACAATAGCCCCTCCTGACTCTTCCCCCTCCACTCTCTTTGTATTCAGAATGTTCACCCCATACGCTTTCCCCTTAGCGTCAACATCTCTATCTAAGGGTCCTCTGTCCCTAATATTCCCTCTCCTGCTTGCTGTAACATAATGTCCTGTAATTTCAGAGCGTTGCCCCAGCCTCCCCTCAGCCCCAACCTTCTGCTGCCCATATCCACACCCCTTATCTTTGGACACTCCCCCCCCAGCTCCCCCAGCTTTCTCCTTAACCAATATACCTCACTCTTGATACAAGCTAGCTGTCTACAGAGTGGGCAGCCTCCCTCTCTCCAGGCCGAATTGAAAATTATTGCCATCCCACAGCCTGTGCGGCCTACAACCCTTCCGAAGATGCCTGCCATGGTGGAATATGGCCACCCTGTTTATCCCCCTCTGTTTATAATGGCACACCCCCTTTTCTCAGTCCCTTTCCCCTGGAATACAGTTTCTCTCTATATACTGACTGCAGTTATTTACAAACCCAATTTCAACCCCACCAATAGAGTTCCCAAGTCTCACAAACACATACAGTCCAGTGTATGTCCAGTCCCACTAACAGTGTGTGTATGCAGACATCAGGTACCGTATGATGTCACAGGCCCACCAGTTCCTGTTGCTTCGAATTTCAGTCCCAAACAGAAATACTCAGCCCTTCAATTCCAACCCCCATTGGCTTTTTAGTATTTAAGAAAGCCTACAAAACAGGGTGGGTGAGAGGGCTCTTACCAACACCAGGCAAACAACACATTTAAATTTCACTTTAATTATCACTGCCAAACAAGTGTTCCCAAGCCTCAAAAGTTACAATATTACAGCCCAAGTAACAGTTCTAACTCAAGGTAATAATTTTTAACACACAGAACTAATTTCATGTACAAAACTATTCAAATATTTCAGTTAAAATAGAATATAACCCCAGACCTCTGTCCTTACCAGCCTCCTGCTTATGTTCCCAAGTGAACAATGAAAGACAAGGTAATTCCAGTTAATGTCCCCTCCCCCTAACACCAGGCAAACAACACATTTAAATTTCACTCTAATTATCACTGCCAAACAAGTGTTCCCAAGCCTCAAAAGTTACAATATTACAGCCCAAGTAACAGTTCTAACTCAAGGTAATAATTTTTAACACATAGAACTAATTTCATGTACAAAACTATTCAAATATTTCAGTTAAAACAGAATATAACCCCAGACCTCTGTCCTTACCAGCCTCCTGCTTATGTTCCCAAGTGAACAATGAAAGACAAGGTAATTCCAGTTAATGTCCCCTCCCCCTAACACCAGGCAAACAACACATTTAAATTTCACTCTAATTATCACTGCCAAACAAGTGTTCCCAAGCCTCAAAAGTTACAATATTACAGCCCAAGTAACAGTTCTAACTCAAGGTAATAATTTTTAACACATAGAACTAATTTCATGTACAAAACTATTCAAATATTTCAGTTAAAACAGAATATAACCCCAGACCTCTGTCCTTACCAGCCTCCTGCTTATGTTCCCAAGTGAACAATGAAAGACAAGGTAATTCCAGTTAATGTCCCCTCCCCCTAAAACCAGGCAAACAACACATTTAAATTTCACTCTAATTATCACTGCCAAACAAGTGTTCCCAAGCCTCAAAAGTTACAATATTACAGCCCAGGTAACAGTTCTAACTCAAGGTAATAATTTTTAACACATAGAACTAATTTCACGTACAAACCTATTCAAATATTTCAGTTAAAACAGAATATAACCCCAGACCGCTGTCCTTACCAGCCTCCTGCTTATGTTCCCAAGTGAATACCCTTAAGATGTTTGAATGTTTTGATCATATCACCTCTTTCCCTCCTTTGCTCTAGGATATACATATTGAGCTCTGTTAATCTCTCCTCATATGTTTTTTGATGCAGTCCCTGCACCATTTTGGTCGCCCTTCTCTGGACTGCCTCCATTTTGTTAATGTCCTTGTGGAGGTGCGGCCTCCAGCACTGCATGCAGTACTCCAAATGGGGCCTAACCAGTGTCTTGTAAAGAAGGATTATTACCTCCCTCTTACGACTTGTGATACCCCTACTAATACACCCCAACATCCCTCTAGCCTTACCTACTACTTTAGTGGTCTGCTTGGATGATTTCAGGTCATCTGTGATGATGATGATGCCCCAAGTCTCTTTCTTCCCTTGTGATTGCCAGCAACTCCCCTCCCAACCTATAGGTGGCTTCAGGGTTTCTCTTCCCTATATGCATGATCTTGAACTTCTTTGCGTTAAACTCCAGTTGCCACTTTTCTGACCATTTTGGCAGTTTATCCAGATCTTTTCTCATTCTGCCCACCCCATCTGGATCATTTACTCTGTTGTAGATCTTGGTGTCATCTGCAAACAGACAAGCCTTACCCTCTCGTCCATCCGCAATGTCAGTGATGAAGATATTGAAGAGGACTGGCCCCAGGACTGATCCCTGAGGTACCCCGCTTGTAACTTGCATTTTTTCTGACTATATAGCATTTACTACCACTCTCTGTTTTCTGCCCGACAACCAGTTTGCCACCCAGTTGACCAACTTCTGACCCACCACAAGCCTACCCAGCTTATTAACCGATTTTCTATGTGGAACAGTATTGAAAGCTTTACTGAAGTCAAGGTAGGCGACATCAACTGCACCCCTTTGGTCCACCACTTCTGGTTACCCAGTCAAAGAAATCTTTAAGATTAGTTTGACAGGACCTTACTTAAACTCATGCTGTCTTGGATCCTGTGCTCCTATGGATTCCAGGTGTTGCACTATCCTTTCCTTAAGGAGTGCCTCCATAATCTTGCCCTCTACTGAGGTAAGACTGACTGGTCTGTAGCTCCCTGCCTCCTCCCTGTTACCACACCGGTGGAGCGGGATCACATTAGTCCTTCTCCAGTCTTCTGGGACCTCTCCTGTGCACAGAGACTCACTAAACAGTTCTGATAGTGGGTGTGCTAGTTCCACCCTTAGCTCCTTTAGTACCCTGAGATGTATGCCATCAGGTCCCATTGCCTTGTCCACCCTTAGCTTAGCGAGCACTAGTAGGACCCTTTCTTTTGTGATGGGACTAGAGCACACACCTCCTTCCCCCCTGTGTCCATGGTGCTGAGCTGTGGGCCATGCCCTACCTTCTCCTAAGTAAATACTGAGCAGAAGTATCTATTTAGGATAGATGCTTTTCCTTGGTCCTCCTCCACACACTCCCCCTTATCCCCTTTGAGCTTAGCAATACCCCCTCTGGACTTTCTCCTTTCACTAATGTATCTATAGAAAGTCGTGTCTCCTTCTTTTACTGTTCGTGCTAGTGTTTCCTCAGTTTGGGCCTCTGCCTGCCTTACTGCCTTCCCTGCTTCCCTCAGGGAAGTTTGGTATGCCTACCTATCTTCATCCCACTGTGTTCCCTTATATTTCCCAAAGGCCAGCCTTTTGGCTCTGACCTTTTCTGCTACTGTTTTTGAGAACCAAAGTGGTTTCCTCCTTCTTTTTGCTCTTGCTTTTCACTCTAACACAATGGGATGTTGCTTTAACTATTGCATCTTTAATGCTTGCCCACTTTGCCTGTACCCCTTCACCTGTATTTCTTCTTGCCAGAGCTATCTTAACTCTGTTGGCCATCTTATCAAAGTCATCTCCTCTGAAGTCCCATATTTTTGCCTTGGACTGGGATGATTTAATTCTAGTGGTAAATTAAACCATACCATGTGATGGTCACTGGCCCCCAGGTGACCTTCTACCTGGAGATCTGTGATCCTTTCCCCATTAGTCAGTACTAGATCTAGGATAGCTCTGTCTTGTGTAGGTTTTTTTTACCAGTTGTTTGAGGCCCTCGCCCTGCAGGGAATCTACTGTGTGTCTAGTTCTGGTGGATGTTCCTGCTGGTATTGACCAATCTGTATCCGGCATGTTGAAGTCTCCCAGTATCAGACCCTCCCCTTTAGCTGTCATGTTCTGTATATCTTCTAACAGTAATGTGTATATGTCCTCCCCCTGGTTTGGAGGCCTGTAGACAACCCCAGTTCGTATGGCTGTCCCATTTCCTGTTTCCAGGGTGATCCATAATTCTTCTGGCTCCTTATGTGTATTCTGAATTTCTGTAGCGTTGATATTTTTATTGACACAAATGGCCACTCCACCCCCCCTCTTTGTACCTCGGTCTCTTCTGAACAGTACATAACCAGGTACTGAAGTCTCCCAAGTGTGGTTAATAGTGAACCATGTCACACTAATGGCTATGATGTCCAGTTTAGCCTCGGTCATTGTTGCCTGCAGGTCTGGGATCTTGTTTCCCAGACTGCAGGCATTTGTGTACATGATTTTCCATTGGCCAGATTTCGGTGTGTTAGTTGTTGGGCGAGGTCCTGCGTGTCGTATGAGGAGCCAGACCTTTTTCCTTACCTGGTGTTGCAAATGTACTACAAACATGCTGAACTCCTGTTTGATCACTAGCTGAGGGGGGAGGGGTGTTCTTCCCGTTCAATGTATAGGGTGCCACACCCCTCTCCTCATTTGCTAGTTTAAATATTCTGCAAAGACGTCAAACTTCTGCCCCAATGAACTGACTCCCTCCTTAGTCAGATGCAGTCCATCAAATTTAAAGAACTTTCACTCCCAAAACTGTTGCCAGTTACCTACAAATTTGTGTCCTTTTTCCTGGCATCAGCCCTTGAGCCACATGTTTAGCTCCCCTATCTCCCCTTCTCAGACTTGCTTTACGTCTTACAAATCTTACCGATAGTACCTGCAACGAGCAGTTTCCTTTGCTGGAACACAATCATTCGCAGATTTTTTTTTTTGGGAGGTGGGGGGAGGCATCCATGTACCAAATACTCTGTGCTCCAACTCCTGAAAGATCATGGAGGCCTTAAAATGCTAATCTATATTATTATGCACTAGCAGCCCAAGTGCTCAGAGTCTCTTGTTGCATAATTCCACATCATCGCGTGCATTGGAAGACGATAGAATTTATACTTAATGATCTCAACAACACAGATCAGTATCCATTTTCCTACCCCTAACAGGAATTTCACTAACCAGTTTTACCACCTGTACAGCCCTTCTTCTAAAATACTGGTGGTCATGCTATTGGCAATAATTTCTTAAATAAGTTATTTGGTTTAAGGCACTGGTGCACAATGCAGCTTTTCCCCATAATTCTATAGGTGCAGGTATGCAGCAATGGGGAACACTGGGACTAAAATATACCTATCAATTTTTTACCACCAAAGGAATACACCCCTTTATAGAGCAGCAACAAGAATTTGCCCTTTCTAGGACAGCACACTTTCAGGATTTTAAATAGCCGGTATTGCATCGCATTTTGCTTTACATGTGACCCATTTCTTTTTTGGATCGCAGAAAAGTGTGATCCGTTGACTGTGAGCCTCCTTAGCTGCCTGTATATTAAAAGTCTCACCGCCGTGGCTCCAGATGCCGGCAATTGCTCCCAGTAGTGCTTTGCAGTATAATAACAATACTGCAAAGCACTACTGGGAGCGACTGCTGGCACCCGGGGCTACGATGGTGAGACAGTTAATATATTATGGGTGGCATGGCACCAAAACTCCATGGCACTTGAGGGGGATTTAAACACCAGTCCCCCCCAGCTCTCCAGTGGTTCCTCTGCACAGACTGCCCCCCCCCCCGCTGCACTTCCTCTGCGCCTGCTGGTTCTGCCTTTTTGGCGCGAAGCTGCTTGTTGCTGCTCAGAGTCACACAGTATGCAGTGGAGGTTGTGGGAATCAAACTCATGTCTGCTGGAGTGGGTACTCTTTCTTTGGCAACTACCAAGTATGGCCCAATACAAGTGCCTGTTTTTAAGGGAAGTTTTGCTCAGAGTCACACAGTATGCAGTGGAGGTTGTGGGAATCAAACCCAGGTAGGTCTGCTGGAGTGGGGAGTGTGGGGACTCTTTCTTTGGCAACCAGGTATGGCACAATACAAGTGCCTATTTTCAGGGGAGGTTTTGTGCAGAGTCACACAGTATGCAGAGGAGGTTGTGGGAATGAAACCCAGGTCTGCTGGAGTGGGGACTCTTTGTTTGGCAACCAGGTATGACCCAATACAAGTGCCTGTTTTTAGCGGAGGTTAAGTGCTTGCTCATAGTGTCACAGTATGCAGCGGAGGTTGTGGGAATCAAACTTGGGTCTACTGGAGTGGGGACTCTTTCTTTGGCAACCAGGTATGGCCCAATACAAGTGCCTGTTTTTAAGGGAGGTTTTGCTCAGAGTTACACAGTATGCAGTGGAGGTTGTGGGAATCAAACCCAGGTCTGTTGGATGTTGTACCAAGCTTGTTCACAACTCATTACATTACTTAAACCTAGGCTATACTGCCAGTTAGGCCTGTGTCTGTGTCTGTAGTGTATACTGAAACAGATCATGCAAGGACAGAGCTCATTTTAATGCAAATTTTTATTCAGGTTACATTTTTTTAATTATATGTATATACAGTCATTTTTAGTATTTTTAATTTTGCTAATCAAATTGAGGCTAGCGCTATGCATCTTCATAATTGATTAGCACCAGGCAAGGGTGCCCTCTTTCACCATCTCTTTTCATTCTAGCTCTGGAAACTCTTGCTGCTTTTCTCAGACAGAATAACGATATAAAGGGCATTTCTATTGGACATACGCAATATACAACACTGTCATATGCTGATGATATGTTAATCTTGCTAGATAATCTAAAAATATCTGGAGAATCGCTTAAAAACATTTTTAATCTTTTTTCTAGACTTTCTGGACTTACAATTAATTATCAAAAATCTGAAGTGTTACCACTGAATAAACATTGTATGTCCATTATGAATACACATCTGGGCTTTCGCTGGTCTCCACGACATATTACCTACTTAGGGATTAAAATATCAACTGATTTGGATAAGATATGGGAAAACAATTTACGCCTACTACTTATTAATATTAAAACAGATTTAGATAAATGGAAAAATCTAAATCTATCTCTACTTGGCAAGATATCCGTAATCAAGATGAATATCACACCTAAAATTCTCTATCTGTTTGCCTGTATTCCACTCAAGATTTCTCCCTCTTTATTAGAAAATATTGACAAAACTATAGGAAACTTTCTGTGTGAAGGTTGTACTCCAAGATTTAACCGTATTAAATTACGATCGCATTGGTCTCAGGGTGGTTTTGGATTACCATGGTATATGGCTTATCTGTGGGCTTTTAGAGCTTCACAAACTATTAAGTGGTTTATTAAACCCAATTATAATGTACCATTGTGGTATGATATGGAAGCCTCTTTGTCTCCAGGATATACGCCCAACAGCAATATCTATTTTACATTATCCCTAAATTAAGAAGCATCCCATAATTAATGCATCGATTTATTATTGGTTTAAAATGCATAAATGGCTTAAATCTGATCCTTCCCCTCTACCTTTTACACCCATTTGGGGCAATCCAAAATTTCTACTAGAAAATAAACCAATATATTGTAAATCATGGATGTACAAGAATATTTTATTCTTGAATGATATCTTAACTGACAATGGTAACACATTGAACTCTTTTAAGAATATTCAAACAAAATGGAATATTCCTAAGGAAGAATTCTGGAAATATTTACAAATTCGTAAGGCCATATTCTCTAATTTTCAACAAATTAATAAATCAGAATTATCATTTTCATATATGAAGATATGGATCAATACCTCCTATGGCTTAATCAGTAAAATATACAAACAGATTAGAGATACATTACCGAACCAATCACTCTTAGCTAGAGATAAATGGAATCGGATACTAAATATAAATATTACGGACTCTCATTGGAACAGTTGTTGGAAACTTTGTCATGATGCCTTTAAAGACATTCGTAGTAGGTTGATTCAATCTAAAATTTTACATTAATGGTATAAAACACCGTCTCATCTATATAATATAGGTTTAGTACCCAACAATAAGTGTTGGCGATGTGACTCACCAAATGGAGATCTCTTACATATATTATGGTCATGCAAACCTGTATCTAATCTGGGGCAAGCTGTCCATGATTTAGTCACCCAGATTATTAGACGTGATATCATTTTCGAACCTAAATTTTGCCTTTTAGGAATTACAAATAATAATATAAATTTAACAAAATACCAACATAGATGGCTGCAGATCTTATTCATGCAAGTTAAAAGATTGACTTTAACTCACTGGAAAACTCAGTTTATACCTACTCTTAAAGACATCCTAAATAATTTGACTTACATCGCCTCCCTGGAAAGGATTTCATACCTGATAACAGACCGAATCAATGAGTTCTATCTGTGTTGGCAGGACTACTTAAATTTTCTTCAAAATCATAAGGGATAAGCATTGTACAATGTCTCTTTCTCTCTCTTTATATAGACATATCTTAAGTACAAATATAGTTGCATAAACAACTTTCTATGCAGCTCTTGATTTAGTATAAAACTTATAATTATATCAAGTGAAATTTCTTTTTTGTGTGTTCCTTCCTTTTCTTTATTAGAATGACATTATAGTACAAACTGAGAATATATAATGCAATATGTGAATATAAACCCTTTATTAGGGTATTAAGTATGTGACTTAGTATACTGGTAATTTGACAGATTAATATGCTTAACACATTATTACCTTTATTACCCAGTATATAATGTGAAATATTGTCTATCTCAGACATTGTGAAATGTACTATATGTAATGGACAAATCTTAATAAACAAATTAACTGCAAAAAAAAATAATTGATTAACACAAAGTACTAATCAATTTTCACAGCTTATTTAAAGCAGTTGTGCAGTGAACCCTGTTTTAAAATATTGGTGTTGAGTTTACCTCGTGTGTATGTGGAGTCAATGTTCCGGTTAACAATTTTGCTAGCTGTTTACCGTGGGACCTTTATTTACATAGTTTATTTTTAAAAAGATTTCAATTATTTCATACTGTTTAATTATCAGTCTGCCATGTTTTTTTCAGACCTCAATATCCCATAATACAGTTCGTCCCGTGCTGTTTGCGTGAGGTCTTGGTTACAACTGGCAGTACTTGCCACCATGTTCTTTATAGGAAGTGCTGTTACCTTTCATGTGCCGTGCACTGCTACATTGTGGAGGCGCACATAGTGACACCTGCCTATCCCGCAAATTGTGAGCAAGGCACTGGAGAGCCCCGTCCCCCCAACTTGCCAGTGCAATAATGCTGCAGCTGCATACTGCACATCACATTTGTGTGGCACAGCAAATTGCAGTCCTTATAGTCACACAGGAAAGCAGCATAAACATTGCAATGCAGCATGGGATACACAGACTGCACCATGGTAGCGTCTCAGACACACAAAATACCCAAATTGCATCGTGTTTAAAGATGGCGAGTCTGACGATGGTATGTGCTGTATGGGAGGTGCTTAGATAGCAAAAAAACAAGAAAAAATAGAACAAAAAACATACAATTAATTTAAGAACAGGAACCGTCAATCATTATAAAAACCCAATATGAAAGACAATAAAAATGCTTTGTTGCACTGCTACTTTAAAACCCTGCACTTTAGATACTTACAGCTTAAATCTTACATCTTGGGAAAGGGCTCAGCATTTAAACACCTCCCTGAAATACATACCCTATTGTGTAATATAATTAGGGACTCTCAAAGGGGAGCCAATTGATCTCATAAGATAGGATCATTGTACAGGAGTTCTGTAGAGTTGCTTCCAGAACATACAGTCTTGATTCTGGACAAGTGGAATGCAGAGTTGCAAGTGTCCCATACTAAAGGTCCATGGCTGCAGTGCTTCACTACCAACTTCAGGGTTATGGCCCTAGTTCAGGTGCGGACCTTGCATGGAAATGCAGGGTGAGATATTTTTGCAGCCCTGCCATACAGGCATCATATATGAGCCCACAAGTGGGAGCCTGTTAAAGAGGGTTCGGGGAGGTAAGGCAAAACATATTCATTTTTTTTTGTGTTGTACCCTCTCTTAATTGACTACTGGAATGAAGCTAAGTTGGATTTAAATAGGATTTTCTTGCAACAGGATTTGCTGAGCCCATCCTCGGCCCTGCTGGCCTTCCCAAGGGTGGGGGTTCAAGGCAACACTTTGAAAGTAATTTTAATTTTGATTTTTGCAGCCAAGAAAGTCATTACTTGACTATCACTGTCTGATAAAATCCCAATGAGACAGGCCTGGCATAAAGTGATCAATGATATATATATATATATATATATATATATATCTGTATATGTAAAATATATATTAGAATTGAGTCTTTTTCCTACAGTTTGCATGGGCGTCAGGAAAAGGGTGAGGAGTTCTGCCGACGTTGGGTATTTTTCTATCAAAAGTTAATTCTGAATTTATTCTATAACCATTCATTTAGCCCCTGAAAACCTACAACTGTCTTAAAAAAAATTAAATGGTCTGTCATAGACATCCATTTTGGTATGAGGCTGAGCTGCAATACTCTGAAGTATAACATATTCTCTGTATTACTTGAACTGTTATATAACTGCATTTCTATCACCGACAAACTGCACTGCCATGATTTCTACCCAGCTATGTGTGACAGCACTGTTTTCTGTAGATGAAAATTCTTTCAATAAAGATTGATTAAAAAAAAAAAAGGAATGGAAATAAATTCAGTTTTATATAGCCACCTTCCATGCACGTTGTCTTCCAAAGTGCTTTACAAACCATGAGCAAGTTTGTAGCAGTTTTTAGGCATTCACAAAGGGTAAATGAAATACAGGAGATCAAGACAGAGAGAGAGAGACAGAGAGAGACGGGGGAGGAGAGAGAGAAATGACTTGTGGAAGGCCACACACTAAATTGATAAAGTACAAAGTCTGGTTGCAAGTGCTGTACGTAGCTATCTTTGTTCTATTTTACTTTTGAATCACCTTGAATATTGTGCACTACTACAGTACTTAAAAATGGTAAATGCCAGCATGTTGTAGAGGGATTGAGTGCTGCTTATGCAGAGGATTAGTGACTGCTCGAGAACAGAGTAGGAACAGGATAGAAAGATTACCTTTAAATGGATTGCTCTGATCTGCTTGCAGCAGATTTAGTTTACAACCCAGGTAAACTGTAAGTGGCTGTCTCTGAAGATACAGCTTTAGCACTGTAAATAGTTATTTATCATACATATACCAAATTAAGCAGTGGCTGGTATAGTGTTTTTGGACAACAGCCAGTTTCTAAAGTAGTTCGGTATTTGCTTTGGGTCACCAGACATCTTCCAAGCACAGTATAGCTGTGGATGTCATTGGCTGCAGAACAATGAGCAAGTCACTAATTAGAGAGCAAGTGGTTACCTTGTTTATCCTCTCTGTGCTCTTTGCTGGCTGCTGAAGTCTATGTTTTGTTTTTTTACTGGCAAAGTGACAGTTTTCTCCTGGGGAGGAAGCAGTGAATTACTTGTGCTGAAGTCATGGTAACAGAAATCCTTGCTACCTATTGTACTTCCCTGCCACACTTTTTTCTGTGAGAGTGCACAGTATATGTCGGGCATTAAGAGTGATAATTCTCCATTTTAGATATGCAGAGCCTTAAATGTGTTCTCACAGCATCAGAGAAATACAGCAATGTGCCTGCTGCTAACTTGTAGCTAAAAAAGGATTTAAAACTAAAATTTGAATAATGACAGTAGCTCAGCATGCAGAGCGCAAGACAGATACAACAGTTACATGTTCTTTATTTTTTTGGTTCTCTTTATGCTCCTTGCACTGACGGAAATGTACCCCTTATCAGTCCCTTATGGAGGTATCCTCCAAGTTTCATTCTCCGGCATCCCCCCAGGCAAACTCACCAAGGTTGTTGCTCCGTGACCTTATCACTATCCCCTGATAGTGGGGCTTCCCCCACTGGGGGTGCTAGGAGGACAAGACCAAGATCCCCTGATCCTCCGGCCTGTCATACCGGGCATCATTTGGCATGGTGCGGAAGGTCTCCGACTTCATGATGCACAGTGGAAGGGGACTTTTTCTGTGTGATTCTCCTGGTGGAGCAGATGTGCAATGATGTCATGACACTTCAAACTCACTTCCATACTCTGCATGCCAACGCCTACTGCTCCACCCATCCCCGCACCTGTGTTGTTCCCTGTACTCATCTACCCCCAGCCATCGCTAGAGGTCAGTATGTTGCTGGGCACCAAAACCCTCCCTCCCCAGAGGAAAAAAGCAGTATATCAGACATTCATCCTCCTCCACACACACACACACACCCCTCCGGCTAGCCCTCTGACGCTCCGGGGCTCACTTCCAAACCTGGATAGTCAGTGGCACAAACAGTAGCTCTACTGCTGTGCCGGTGGGTCAACAACAGTTACATGTGTTAGTATGTGAATTTCAGTGAGGTCTCAACACTGCTGTAGTGACCATTTTAGTGGGCAAGTGCCAAACACCCATTTTGGGTGGCGGTTACAGGTCATCACTAAAACGGTTGTTGGGGGGGGGGTCTGAAAGCTGTCACTCAAGTTTGATGGCAAAAGCATGACATGTGGCCATTTTATAGGCCATAGAAATATTTTACAGGAAACTAAAGCTGGCAAGCATGCTTAGTAATGCTTTCACCATCACAGTTCATTTTCAGGGAAATTCTTTAGTAATATACAGATTTGTATATCACTACTGGATTTGTGCGGGGAAGGCAGTGGCTGGGAGGAAAGTGGGGCATAAATAACAGCTGCTGTGGGGGGTGTTGGCATGGGGAAGGTATCGCAGGCTACTGATTGGGAAGGGACCACTGGACACAAGGGAAAATTTCAGAGACAGGAAGAGCCATGCAGGGATGCTAAGTTTGTGAGGACAATAAGTAAATAGTGATAAGAGATTTACAGACTAAGTTAAAGCTGTATCAAATAAGAGTGATTCCGTCAAAAGAATGGAGTGGATTTAGAGAAAAATGTTTCTGTGAGACCCACGGAGTATGATAACCAGAGCTTACCACTCTGAGGAAGCATCTTTCAATGTGAAATGTTGACAGATTACCAGGTCTAGATTTCATGTGTCAGATGTATTAATACGTATTAGACATTTTCTCACTATATGTGGCTGAGTGGCTTACTTGTTTCAACCTCTGTCAGATAATTTTAATATTGTACTGGAGAATGTGTGTGTGTGTGGGGGTAAAGTAACACTATACTACTAGGGATAGTTTTACTGTTACATTGAGGATCGAGTGAGGGAAGGAGGGATACCACTAGACTGCCAGGGATGATTTCACAATTACAACAAGAATCAGGTGATGGAGGGGGATACCACTAGAGTACCAGGGATGGTTTCACTATTACAGTGTGGATTGGGTAAGGGAAGGGGAACTTTTTTTAGACAGTAGCCAGTGTTGGGGGGTGGTCATGCACTGCTGCACATGTTAAAAATTGGATTTTGGAAGTGTTAAATAGGATTGCCAAGGCAGCCTTTTAGCGCTACCAAAACCCTTTCAGTATACCACTGTGCCGTGTATGCAAGAGGGCCACCTCATTCGCATGGGCACAGTAGTGTATTCCATGCGACCACACTAACCACATAGTGGTGTGCTATGTGTACTTTTGAATCTAGCAGTCGCCACGCTAACAAGCTGGTTACCACACTATATCCCATTAGCACATTGCTAAGCCTGTTAACACTGCACTAGTAGTTTGAATGTGAGGGCCATAGTCTCTGACGTGATCAGGTATACCTGAGTATACTGTGGGCACTCACTCATGTTAAACTGAAACTTCAGTAAAAGATTACACCAAACACAAATAAGGCTGCTTGTGTTCAGTTTAATGATGCAGATCAAAGACAGCAACAGTGCAGGTACACAAGTTCAGCTGACACACCTCAACGTTTCACGCCTGTGCATTTCTCAAGAGCTTGCTATGACAGAAGCAGGCAGCCCTTAAACAGTTAATATCTCTTAAAGGGCCAGTAACATTGCTGGATCATGTGCAGTGAGTTATATCATTAGGGGACGGATTTTCAAAGGGCGATACAGGGCTTGCGTCAAGCCCTGCATCAGACCTGCTTCTTGGCACAGCTGTACCAAACACCTTTGCTGCAACTGTGCCCAGTTTTAGTACATCGGTTTTAGTACATAGTTTCAAATCTTGGATCTGTTTTTACTGCATACTTCCTGATCATTAGAAACACCCCTAAACAGTGCAGTCGCTGATGATGCAACTGTCTGTTCTACTACCACTGCATAATGAGTTGCTAGGCTGTGTTGGGGGTGTTCATAAGTCCAGGGGAGATGAAGTGGAGGATGATCAAGGAATGCAGACAAGCATGTTTTTGTGTGGTAACAACAATATGGTTGGCAGTCTGTTTTTCACGTTTAAAAAGAAGAAAAAAAGAATCAGAATCAAGCAACCAACTACATCAGCAGTCTCCAGAGGATGTGAACGTTCATAGAATTTTTTTTTTTTAGACATGGGACACTTTGAGGCCTAAGGGGGTTGAGACTGTCCCATGAAATGACTGATCAAACACCATATATAAACCAAAGCATGCATATTTCAGCTCAAATTCATACAACCATACAGGTACATGTTATCAATACATTATAACAGAGCTGACATATGTAGGGCACAGAAATCTTATCTACCCAACCTATGCACAGACTGTCCCAACATTTAACTTATTTCTTTTATAAGTCAAGCTGAAGTTGGTAGTACAGCCCAAAAAACACAAAAGTAAAAATAGACAAGCATTTGTCAATGCTGAATGTTTGCTTGCTGGCATTGGCATTGGTAGTGTAGGAGATACAGAGCTACATAATAGGAATGGCAGTGAAGTATTGAACTGATACCAACCCCACCACCACCCTGCAGATACTAACAGGCATTGGGGTGTGCCTTTAGGTCGTCAGGCATAATGGCCATGCCATTTCACCATACCCTACCCTGCAGACACCAAGTGTCATGCTGTGCCTTGAGGTCTTTGGCCCTTATGTTCACCCCATTCCATCAGGAAATACAGTAAGATGGGTGCAGTATAGGAGAATGGGGTGAACTTTGGGGCCAAAGAGTCCAAGGCACACCTCGATGCCTCTCACTGACCGCAGGGTGTGGATGGGAGTGGAATGGTATGAGCATTGCAGGCGACAGTTCCAAGTCACAGCCCTGATGCCTGTCATTCTTTACAGGGTGGGGAGTTATGGTCAGAAACCCTAACGCCTCAAGCGTTCATTGGTATTTTAACTCCAAATTTTCAACATGTTTTTTTTGTGAACCCCACCTTATGAACAGTGGCAATATCAGTTTGTTAGCCGAAAGCTGATTTTGCACAGCGACTACGTCATTTGGCACCACAGGTGCGAAAACACATTTCTAACAGCATATGAAAAATGACAGCTGTACTGTTCGTGGGGAGGTGTAAAATGGCAATGTTGAAAATCTGCAGTGAAAATATTAAAAAAACTGGTGAAGTCACGAGCGTGCATAGAAACTGCGCAACGCACACCCGTAATGTAATTAGTTTGGGCATTTTTTTACAGCAGATTGTCAACACAGGCATTTTGGGACTTCCGCTCATGAACAGTGTCACTGTGATTTTCTTAATCTGTCCCAGACAGTAATTTCCCACAGCGATCACGCATTTCTTCGCTGGAAGTGCGAAAACACATTTCGGCCATGGTGTGAAAAATGACAGCTGTACTGTTCATAAGGAAGTGTGGAAAAATGTCAGTGGTGAACATCTGAACTGACAATATTACAAATTCATGAACTTACGAGGGTGCGTGGAAACTGCGTAATGCTCGCTCGTAACACAGTCATTTTATGGACTTGTGTCATCAAATTTTTAACATACCCATTTTAAGACATCTGCTCATGAACAGTGTCACTGTGATGTTCTTAATCTGTCCCGAACATTGATTTCGCACACCGACTGCACCATTGTGCGCTACATGCGCGGAAACACATTTTAGGCGAGACTTGAAAAATGAAAGCTGTACTGCTCATAAGGAGGTGTGGTAAAATGGCAATGTTGAAAATCTGGAGTGAAAATATTAAAAATTCACGAACTTACGAGCGTGCATAGCAACTGCGCATCGCACACTCGTAAATCAGTCATTTTTAGAATTTGTTCACTAAATTTTCAACATAGGGTTTTAGGCCTACCTCATGAACTGCGACACTGTCATTTTAGTAACTCGGTCTCGAAGGTGGTTCTGCGCAGTGACAGCAAAATCACCTTCGGGCCGATTAATGCCATGACAGTGCCAGAATTCATGAGGAGGGTCCCAAAACCCCATGTTGAAATTTGGTGCCAAAATTCCCAAAATGCCCGTAGATATGCATGAAAGTTGAAAAAACCCTATTCCATTATACAGCTTACCGGCATTTCCTCAGTTCACGGTCGGCTTTGAAGAGTGCAGACATGTTCCCGTCCACCCAAGATTGTCGCCTGGCCTCTGGAGGTAGTATGGGGTGAGGTGGGGTGTGGGGAGGCAGGGTGCGTACAGGGTGGGTGCGGGTGGGGGTCAAGACAGTCACGATGGACGTTTTTCTTACAGGGCATGTTGTTTTTAAAAGCGACATGGGACTTTTGCCACGCTGGGGTGGCTCCAGCGTGGCAGCTGGAAGGTTGTTTGGGGGCAGTGGAGCCAATCGGGATTGGGCACCTCTATCAGCCACATACGGACTGTTGTCACGCTGGGTGGGCTCCCAGCGGGCACCTGGAAGTCTGTTGGGGATACAGTGGAGCTAATGGGACTAGGCACCCCCGGCCGCCGAACTGTTGCCATGCTGGGTGGGCCTCAGCATGGCAACTGAACTCTGTTGAAGGGGGGCGGAACCAACGGGAATTGGGCACCCCCTTCAGCCATACAGTATGTGTGGGGGAGGAGTGCATGAGCACACTGGGGTGGGATCCCAGCGTGCTACTTGCTACAGGGGATGGAGCTGTCTTTGACAGCTGATTCAGTGCAGTGCTGATGTGTAGGCACATTGCATACTGCTGACGCGGCAGTATGCAAATTGCCTACACATTACCACCGCTGATTGCAGCGGTTTTTTGCCTTCAGCTGTATGCCACTGCATCTGAAGGGCTGTCATAGACAGCTTTGACATTCGTTGGTGGGGTGTGGCCCCGCCTGCAAAAGGCAGCAGGGCATTGGAAGTGGGGGAGGCACACCTACGAATCCTCATATGGAGGCACTATGTTTCTTGCACATGCGTGCAAGCAAACATAAAAATGAGCCGAAACAGGCATGATGTGAAGCAGTAAAGGTCTCACAGGAATAGTAGTATTTCTACTCTGTTATTTACTCCGGGTGGAACAGTGGCCCTCAGTTTGAATGCCCAAAAGGATTTCCTGCAAGCCAGGTGGAGGTCTGTATCAGCACCCTGTGGACACAGCCACACCTTTTTGATGCTCACAAACTTCCAGTTATGTGGGCCTGAGTTGTGAGGATTCGAAGAGTGCTCGACAGTCACACAATCCATATTGTGGTTAGTGATTGCCCTCATTTGTTGTCTCACCATTTCCTTAAGCTTTAGTTTTGTTCTTCCTACATATGAGGCCCCACAAGAACAGTTTCCATGAGTACACCATATACAGAATCGCAGTTGATAACTCTTACGTCCATAAGCTCA
The DNA here is from genome assembly GCA_016271365.2 of Neoceratodus forsteri. Classification (NCBI taxonomy): domain Eukaryota; kingdom Metazoa; phylum Chordata; order Ceratodontiformes; family Ceratodontidae; genus Neoceratodus; species Neoceratodus forsteri. The sequence continues at coordinate 160,979,161 of CM057456.1, read as the reverse complement.
CCATTACTTGGGTTAGCAAATGGCTGTGTACTGCTAATAACATTGTAATGCTTGCAGTGATGACACTTGTGGCAACCCACTGAGAAGGCTGGCAACTATGATGTAGGTTTCTGCACTGGTTGCAAACTGTGGGTAGCAGTCACCAATGTTCTTCGATCAGTGGTACACCATTCATGGAAACTCTGAAACTTGTTGCCTTAATTTAGGTTCTGTTTGCAAAACTGGCCTGTTCTTTCTAACGATCCCCTGTATCTCAGCCACTTCAATACTGTAAGTTGTAACAAAATTAGGCTTGTTGGGATTGTTCTGCCTCAGGGGCCTTGCTGCCAACAGAGTTTCCCTCTTGGTGTCCGTTGCCCGAGATTATGCCCTATTGATGTCAGAACTACTGTACCCTCTTTCCAGGAATCCTTTACTTAATATCTCTGTGTTGTTATCAATCGTGGTTTGGGTACTGCAGTTTCAGTGAACCCTAATAAACTGACCTGCAGGGATTCCTTTAATAATGTGGTGTGGGTGGCAAGAGCTGGTCAGCAAGACTGTATTACAGTCTGTCAGTTTACGATAAAAGTTAGTGTCCACCACGTGCTTATAATGTTTGATGATGCAGATATTTAGAAAAGAAATGTGGGAGTAGCTTGTGGAAACCAAAACACAACGGTGAGGATTGGTGGATTCCAGGTATTCCAGAAACTGCCACAGCTTCTGCATCGAACCCTACCAAACCATTAAACAATCATCGGTATACCTCTTTCATAGAGCTATTTTATCAAGGAAGAGGTCATTATTAGGATTATAGACATATGTCTGTTCCAGAAGCCCCATGCAGAGGTGGGCAAAATTATGTGCAAAGGTTGTAGCCACTGCAGTGCCACTTGCTTGGAGGAAAAATCCCCTCAAGAAGGTGAATGCATTGCACTCTAACACTGATCTCGCTAGTTGTATTAGGAATTTTGTTGGCGGAAGGCTGTGTGCAAGACATTGGTCCAAAAATATTTAAGGGTCTGTAAATTCCCTCATGGGGGGTATTGGCATACAAAGATTCCATGCTGAGTGTGATTAACATGTTACCATCCTCAACATGGAGACCCCCAATAAAGTAAGAATGTGCATCATGTCCTTAATATGGGAGTGTGGAGGTCAGACACGAAAGGCGTGATAAACCAGTCTACATATTGGGACAGTGACTCAGTAACTGACTCAGTGCCTAAGATGATGGGGTGGCCATGGGTATTTCAAAGTTTCTATGAATCTTAGGCATTGTATAGATAGTGGGGTGAGTAGGGTGTGCTGTGGTGAGCAAGATTTTGACATGCTCATCAATAATACCAGCCTCAAATGCAGTATGGAGATATGCATCAGTTTGTTTTGTAAATTACATAGTTGGATCACCGGATAATGGTGAATAGAGTTTTCTGTTAGTTGCTTTTTGACTTCCGCCCTGTAATCATCAGTACTGAGCAGTATGCCATTACCACACTTGTTTGCCTGTTTAATGGAAATGGCAGAATTTTTTTCAAGGGATTCTTGTGCCTTAAATTCTTCAGTGCTCATATTAACAAAGGATGGTTTACAGTTACTCAGTTCCAGCTTCTGTAAATCCAGTGTAATTTAAAAACAAATTGACGCATCTCTCCATACTGCATTTGAAATTGTACATGCCTATAATACAGTCTGTTGCCAGTGGACTTGTGGGGGCAGGCAACAGCTGACCATGGAGGTAACTGGAGGGTTGTGCTAGCCATTGTTCAGTGGTGGCAGATACTGGGGTGTGGGGGAACCACAGGACACCAAGGAACATTATTATTATGTAATAACTGGGGAACATTTTCTCCCATAGTAAACCTGGGTTATAACTTGCCGCGAACACGTGACAGGTTTCCTTCACTCTGTGCACACGCCAGTCCTGATCTTCCCTTTATGTGCGCTGCCAGCCCCCGCTCTTCACGCTGCACATCATTGACACTCCCAGTCAGCAGTAAGCAATTTTTTTTCTTTTTTAGCTTGTTTACTGGCTGGATACATTGTGGGCATTAAAAAAAAAAAAAAAGTTAATTTGGGACGAACTATGCCGAACCCCACTGGTCCATGGCACGACTCCGTGGAGTTCTCAGTTTATTTTATATAATTGCTGTGGCGAGAAAATGCTCCCCAGCAATTATTATAAAATAAAGGCTGGGTAGGGGGGTGTAAAACTCAAATTTTACACACCTCATTGGGGTGGGATGCCGTAATAAACCCCTCGAGCTTCGCTCTTGGGGTTTATGTGCATCCCACCACTCGGGGTGTGTAAAATCTTGTTATAACCCCCTACCCAGCCATTATTCTATATATAATAACTGGGGAGTGTAGAGTTTTTTCTCATTATGCTTGGTTTCTTTCCTGTAACACCTAGACAAGCACTGTGTCTGCAGGATCAGGCCTGCTTCCCCCTCAGGTGACACAATTCCTCCTAGATATCTAAATTTGTTGTTTAAATGGTTCATATTTACTCAGTTTCAGTTTAATCAAATATATTTCTTCAACCTCCACAAAACCCTTCACAGAACTTCAGCATGGTTCTCAAATGACTTGCTCTATACAGTACAAGTAATTTGTCTTGATAAGAGATAAAGATTTCATTCCTTAATTCTGCCAGATAGTCCTCTGTGCATCTTTGGAATTCTGCAGAGGCATTAATTAACCACAGTAGGATCCTTATCCATTTATACAGGCACTAGGTATAAATGCTGTGAAGCATCTATTGTTCCCTGCTATAAATCCTTGATGGTATGCGTTCCACTGGTTCAGGACTAAAAACCAGGAATCTTCCCCTAAATTGATAACACTTGCTGTGTTTGGGGGATTAGCTGTTGGTTGGGCACAGTCTTCCTTCCTGATAGCCCTTACACATTTGCAAGCCTCCATCTTTTTTCTGTACACAAACTACTGAAGACGAATATGATGATTACTTTGGATTTTGTGTTCCACCCACAGACAGTGAGGTTCTGGAGGTATTCCTTTACATCTTTATACAATGGTTTTGGTACTGATAGTTTTTTTTGCATGGATCACTATACTTCAAACTGATGTTCAGCTCCAGTTGTTCAATGTACCCAGTATCTGTATCACTTTAGGAAAAGGCATCTGTCTCTTAGCATCCTCTTAACTACACTGTGTGGGTGTAATGTTTGGTAGTTTACATTTACCGCTGGATCCCACTGATTAGTGCATCTGTCTAGTTGCTCTGTTTTTATCATACAGTCATTAGCATTTCAGTTCTGATAACATTACTTGGACTCTGTGCAATACCTGTATACCTCTCTGTAACTTTAGTGTGTGCTGGAAGAATTGGAAGAATTACTTTCTCTGGGTGGTTCCCTGGCAACTGGAACGTTATCCATCCCAACCCATCATATGGAATATGTGAACTGTTGACAAGAGTCTGATTAATAGTACTTTCAGTTTCTATCAGCTCTATTAGATCATGCACATTCCCTGATCCCTGGAAAGTTGTCAACGAAAACCTTTTCATCAAAGATGCTTCCTTGTGACCCAGTATCTCATAGGGCTTGCATTTCTGTGTAAGCCGTAAGGGTACCCAGTTAGATTAGCACTACCGGACGCCTGTTCTGAACAAATTATACTCTACGCCGATGATGCGGTAATCCTAGCCGCACACCAGGATCTGTACCAGCTGCAAGGAAACCTCCAGTGTTGCTTCTCCACAGTTGAGAACTGGTTCATTCAGCATAAACTGATCCTCAACCAGAAAAAAACAAGACCATGATCTTCAGTAGCTCCCAAAATAAACATAAGCAGCACCACCTTTCCATTAACACCAGTCACGGTGGCCTACTGGAGCAGGTCATAACTTCTAAATACCTTGGGAGCACCCTTGACTTACACCTCTCCTACACTGACCACATAAATAACGTTGCCAAAACTGCCAGCTCCAGACTAGGCTTGCTGTTCCGCCACAGGAGATACCTTACCCCTGAAGGCCTGGCAGCTGCCGTCCAGTGCTACATTGTTGCCAGCATTGACTATGGCCTCATCATCTATGGCTCTGCTACTGATACTGCGCTCAAATGAGTAACGACTTCTCTCAACAAGGCTTGTTGGCTTATGACTGGCGCTCAACGTCTTACACACACCTGTGACCGCTACTCCCAAACCAACTGGTTGCAACTCGACAAATGTATAAAATACCAAACCTACATAGCTGCAAAGAAAATTCTGATGGGTCTTGCCCCTTCCGGAGTCTCTACTCTCCTACAACCAAAAAACAGCAGCCGAAACACTAGGGGGGTCCAAACCTCAGCAGTTCCAAATCCCCCATTGCTGCACGACCCCAGGTCAAAGAGCTTTTTTCCTGCTGGGTATGCCAGCTGGTTAAATGGACTCTCTAGTGACATCACCACCACCCCCACGCTCAGCGCCTTTAAAACCAGGCTCCACCACTCACTCACTGCCTCTAGCACCTGTGACTGCTATGTCTAACAATTGAGTCAGCACTTTCTGGACTCCCAAGATGATGAACGTATCCTTTACTCTCCGGCTCCCTCGTCTGTAGCATCACTGAGGGCCACAGCCTCTTAGCACTTACCTCCACTGCCCTGCCCAACTCCTGCACTTCTCATTCTCTGATAGTGCCTTACGGCTGCAGCCCCTCCTTCCAGTTCCCCCTCCTTCCCATTGACCCATCCCTCCTGTCCCCTTATCCACCATACCTCTACCACTCCCACTCCCCCATCTGTTGCCTATTGCCTCTTCCCCCCTTTTTTCTTCCTCCTCACACCTCCCTCCTATATAAAGCCACTTCTAGCCATGTTTCCTCTAATGCTGTCTGTATGTACCTCCTAATATGTTCTAAATTGCCAATTATGTTTTGTCTTGCTGTAACTCATGACGTGGAACCTTTGTAAAAGAGCCCTGGCTCAAAGGTATTTGTAATCCTAGACCTAAATAAATAAATAAATAAATAAATAAAACATTTATAGCACCAGTCAAGAGGGCGCTAGTCCATATAGCGCTGCATGGACAGCGAGTAGGTATGTGCAGCGCTTCCTATATGCGCTCCCCTGGTCGCTGTTCATGGTGCTGCCATAGGACAAGGGCAGCAGAATCCAGGAGGCTGGCTGAGCTGCTCCTGTGGTGCGGAGGGCTGGGGCAAAGAGCAACTCGGCCAGGTGGCACTGGAGACCAGGGTTCTAATCCTGGTCTTCAACCATTTTGTCAGAATCGGGACTTCTTGTTTGTTACAAGGGGTTGTAGAAACAGTATTCCAATGCCCCACAAATTTTAACTTGCCCTGTGATCTGTTCTCCCCTGGGGTGAAAATCTTTAAGTCTGGAGTACGTGGGAGTAGAGACTCCCCGGAAAAATAAAAAGGACAGCATTTTTGCTGCACTGTTAATGCCGACGGCATTGTGGTCAGCTGTGTTCTGACCCAGTGCCAGCAGTAAGACATGGCTGGGTGTTGGTAGTACTCAGATACCTGCATATATATGCAGGGGCATAGTGAGGTATGGGTCCACAGGTCAAATGCCTTCAGCTCCTGGGCGAGCGGGTATCTCAGTACTGCCAACACCCAGCCATGTCTTTTTGCACTTATAAAATGGGCTATTATTTTAAAATAGTTTTTATTAAGATATTAATTTTAAAACCTATTAAAATGTAACTGAATGTTTGTATTTTACCTAAAATAGTCCTTCCACCTACTGGTGCTACATTGAATTATCTGCTTTGCTTTAGATACTTTGCCCTATTGCCGATTCTGTAGTTTTATTTTATTTTTTGTGGTAGTGTTTTTTTTAACTATAAGTGAGTTTTAGTACCACAAAGTTCCCACCAGTGTCTACTGCCTACAAGTACTATGCTGACTGAAGTAAAAAGAATAATGAATACACAACACAAATTTTTTTTTATTTTTAACCAGGAGAGACACACTAAGCTGAAGCCTGTTTATAGGTTTGACCTGGGAGCACAAGAAAGTTAAGTGACTTGCTCAGAGTTACACAGTATGCAAGTGGGGACTGTGGGATTCAAACCCAGGTCTCCAGGTTTGTAGCTCAGAGCCTTAAACCACTGCACTATACTGCCTCCTATTTTATTGCAAGTGACCCACCACCACCTGCTCCAACAAAGCACTGCCTTTTTGGGAGAGTTGACAGTGACAGTCTACTCGATTACAGTATCATGCCAGTCTTAAAGAGTGTAAGTGCCCACCAGTTTTCCCTGCATAGAAGTTGTTAGCAGGTAAGGAGCTCGTGGCCCACCTAGTCTGCCCTATTTTCCCTACCTACTGTGCCTTCACGGACCCTATTCGATCTCTGGTCTCCCCGCCCCCTTGCCATATTACTAAGGTCCCCTTGTGTCTATCCCATGCATGCTTAAATACTGATACTGTTTCAGCACCCACTACCTCCGTTGGGAGGCTGTTACAGGCATCCACCACCTGTTCCGTGAAGAAGTAGTTCCTCACATCCCATTTGAGTCTCCCCTCCTTCAGCTTCATGGTGTGACCCCTTGCCCTCGAGCATCTTTTTCTATCCTACCCTCCTGTACCTTATTAATACCTTTGAGGTATTTGAACATGTCTATCATGTGACTGTCCCCCGTTTCCCGCCTTTCCTCTACAGAGTAGATATTTAATTCCTTGAGCCAGGTTAGGGAACAGGTACTACGGGATTGTTGCACAAATAATATATTCAGTTCCACTTTACCAAGAGCTGCCTGAGGACTAGAGGTCAAGAATTCGATGCTGGGGTTTCTTATCCGGACCAAGCCCAGCGTTTGTTGGCTTGCAGCAGCAGTGGCATGGTAGTGCTGGCACACCTGAACTCTGACTGACTGCTACCACAAACCTAAACACAAGCGACAGAAAGCACTGTCCACAGATAGGAATGAAAATAGTCTTTCATTCCACTGCCATGAAACATGGTGTAGATAACCTTGCTTTTAATCAAAATAATGACAGTTTGCAACTGAAGAAGCATGGCGAGGAAGTGAACAGCAGCAAACTGTTGCTGGAGGCTGTGTGCTGCCCAAGTACGCTGTTGTCATCACAGGACAGGCTTGAGAAGGGGCTGTGTCAGTTATACTGCTACTGCTATATGGTGCTGCAGCAACCCAAAAGGTCACCTGGTCTTTTACAGCATGCTGCGATTGTGCAAAGTATACCTACTGTATGGGAAATCCATTGGTTTGTGTGCTTCTTTCTTAGTTTTCTAATTAAAAGTGTACCATTTAGGACTTGTTGTGTTATTGGATGGCTGTGTTTGCTCATGTAGTTAAGTGAACTGAAAAAGGCCCTAACCTTGCGGGACAAACTGTGGGCTACAGCTCGGCGCACCAAAGATGCATCAGATGGGACAGCATTCAGAGCATCTTGCAATGCCTGCACTAAACTGATCAGTACCACCAAGGCTAATTATTACGTGAATGCGACTGAAAGTGCAGAGGGTAATCCTGTCAAGATCTGACGAACCATTAAATTAGTCGAAGGCAATAGACTGTCTCCAGCCATCCCTGTTAAAATAAACACCCAAGGTTCCACTACCTCTGACCAATGCACAATACTAGAAAAACTAAATTCACACTTCGCAATAGCAGGCCTAGCCTTTGACTCTTCATCAGCCGCATCATTTAATAGCTGTCTTAATCCAGAGGCCACTTCATTTCATTTTTATTTTAAACTGGATAGGCATGTGGGCAAAATGCCCATTTTCACAAGCGTCTGGTTATAACAAAGACATGGATGGATGTGTATGCAAATACAGAAAAACATTTTTACAGAAGAACACTTGTTACATAGGTGGGTATATGTACAATTACAGAAAATACAAATTTTACTGAAGTACACTTAGTACATAGGTACAAGGCATAAACATGTTCACCTTAAAGAGGGCATATCAAAATCAAAAACAAACATTAAGAAACTGAATAACTATGAACAGCAATGAAAAATCTAGTGCCTCGCTGTACCTAAGAGCAGAAAACAGAACCTGACAGGTAGATGGAGAGGGGGTGAAAGAAAGGGGAGAGGAAAGATTCAGAAAGGGAGGTAAGTTAAACAGGGGGGACGGAGTGAAGAGTGGTAGATTGTGTATCCTGGAAAGGAGAAGCTAGAAACAGTTGTGGGGGTGTGTGAGGGGGTTGAGCAAGTGCTTTTTCAGGTTAACCTTAAAGAAATCAATGGAGGGGCAGACCACAAAGTTGGGTGGTAGAGTGTTGAATAGTTTAGGGCCATTGAAAGAGAGCAATCTCTGTCCCAGAGAGGTGCCATTTGATAATATCATAAAGAATACAGCTGTGGATACAACGGGGGAGCCCAGTAATGAATCTGATTATGTTATTGTATGCCACTTTAACTTGGAAAAATTGGTGGCGTTAGGTGAGGGTGAGAAAATAAGGGACCCATAGTTGAGGAGAGGGAGGAGTTAGCTGGAGGCAAGCCGAGTTCTAGTCTCAGGGATGAGAAATTGACGGATCCTGTATTGGAGCCCAAGACTTTGGTGAATTTTGTTAATCAACTGGGTTATGTGCAGTCCAAAAGAAAGGTGCTCGTCCAGTGTAAGCCCGAGGTATTTAAATTTCGAGGCTCACTCATTTGACAATGCCATCATTGTCCAGGAGAGTGAAGTCGAAGTTTGAGGGTTTCTGGGTGCTTGAGAAAATCATAAATTTTTTTTTTTTTAGTTTAGGACCAGTACGCGGGAGGTAAACCAAGAGTGGAGACTGTAGAAATCCTTCTGGAATTTAGAAAGGAGAGTGGAGGGGTTACTGTCATTGTAGTATAAGGTGGCATCATCTGCGTGAAGGATGATATTAGTATGTGAACATACTGAGGGGATATTGTCAATAAAAAGCGAAATAGGAGAGGCCCCAGGATTGACCCCTTAGGGATCCCATACTTAATAAGGCAGTTAGGCGAGGATTGGCCTTCAGTAACTGTTTTGTGGTACTTAGGATGGAGGAAGTTCCCAATCCAGTTTACTGTGTTTGTAGAGAAGTTCATTTGGGAGAGGATCAGTAGGAGCTGGTTGTGATCCACCAAGTTGAAGGCCTTGGTTAAATCCACGAAAACGAAGCCTGTATTAGGCCGTCATCCATAGCCTTAAAAATGTCATTGATGATCCTTACGAGGGCAATTTCTACATTTTGTTTTGACTTAAAACCATGTTGCGCCCCCGTGAGGGTGTCATATTTATTTATGTGCTCTGTGATTTGAGCATGTACAATTTTCTCCATGATTTTGGAGGGGGGGGGGTAATAGGGAGATGTGTCTATAGTTACTGATTTCCCATTTGGAACCTCCTTTATGCAGAGGCATGATGGAGGTGATTTTCCAAATGCCAGGACAGGACCTGACCAAAGTTAAAGATATTGGTGAGGGGGACAGCAATGTCCTTAAAGACTAGTTTAAGGATGCGGTAGTTGAGGCTGGCAGAGCCAATGCTGGGTTTAGGGTTATTCATCTTAATGACTTTGACAGTGTCGGCGGGGAAGAGTGCTTTAAAATAGAAGGTGGGAGTGGCTGTTAATGGTTGGAGGGGGGAGTGGGAGAGCTGGGTGGGGTGGGCTGAGGGGAGGTGAGTCTTGTATTTGTTAAAATCCCCCCAAAAATAATTAAACATGGTCATGCATAAAGGGTCATTTGATGATTTCCTATCTGAAAGAAGAGTGATCTGCTTGGATGTCCTAACTTTGCCCAGTAGGGAGTCAAGCATCCCCCAGAGTTGTTTAGAATTTGCTTTGTTATAAAGTTGGCTGTTCTTGAGGCGGTTTACCTTAGCGGCTCAGATGGCAGACTTGCAACTATTGTAGAGGGTTTTATACTCCTGGAGAAGTATGGGTGAGTTAGACTTCCTGTACTTAGAACAGGCCTTGTTCCTACTGCACATAAGTCTAAGGAGATCAGGACTGACCCATTTGTTTGGGTGCCTATGCACTCTAATCTTTTTTTTGTGGATCAGGGAGTCACAGATAGAGTTGAAAGTGTTGGAGAAGGCTTCAGTGGTGGAAGACCAGTCCGCAGATTTGAAAGCATGAAAGAGTTCTCCCACACTGGCCTTTTTTAATTGCCTCATGAAGATGAAATTAAGTAAGTATTTGGGGGCTCTGGCCGACCAGCAACAAAAGGTTGCGCAGTGGTCACCGATGGAGTCTGGGAGTACTCCCAAGGCCGTTATTCTGGAGGGGTTTGAAACAACTATCCAGTCGATGGTAGAGCTGTAGCCTGTTTTTTATGTTTTTTTATGTTTTACTTCCACCAACCCACCAAACCAGGCCTCCTTCTGTCCCTCCCCTATAACTTTCAAACAAGTAGAGGACCTCCTTTTAAAACTAGATTCTAAAAAGAGCACAGTGCTGGTGGTATAGGTCCCACATTTTTAAAAGTAGGCCATTATTTTGTAACCACTCCAATAACACATTTTAATATGTCGATTGCTTCCAGTAAAGTCCCTCCTTTATGGAAGATAGCTCACATACTGCCCCTGTTCAAATCTAGTGCTCATGTGACCTAAATAACTATAGGCCCATTTCTGTCTTGCCTGTACTCTCCAGACTTTTGGAGAAACTAGTCAATACTTAACTAAGGTACTATCGTGAAAACTTGAACCTTCTCAGTCTGCCGCAATCCAGATTTAGGCAAAATCATAGTACAGTTTCTGCCCTTGCAAAAGTAACACATGACTGGCTTACCTCCTTAGACCACAAATGCTCAATGGGAGCCGTTTTCCGTGACCTAAGTAAAGCCTTTGATTCGGTGGACCACAGTCTTCTATTAGTTAGACTTAAAGAGCGTGGGTTAAGTAACTCCACTGTAAATTGGTTTTCCAGCTACCTTTCAGGAAGATTACAATGCATTAAAACAGACGGGCTTCTTTCCTCTCCTCTACCACTCCTGTGATGTGATCCAAAGGGATCTATATTAGGTCCTCATTTATTCTCATCAACACCTTAAGCGCCAACATACATAAAGCAAAACTACATTTCTTCACAGACGTCATTCTTTACCTTTCAAAGCCTTCCCTTTCAGATGTACATACCAAATTACAGTCAGACTTTAATCAATTACAACTCAACCTTTTAAAGTCCAACTCTTGTTAAGTGCCAAAAAAAAAAGGTAATGTTTTTCTTACCCACAAGATCCTCAACATCTGTATCAAATCGTGGCCATGCCACACCCATCACAGTTCCGCTAGGAGATGCACTAGAGGCCGTCGACAAGTTCAAATACCTAGGCCTCTGGCTTGATAACAATCTGTCCTTCACTGCCCACATCGAAGCCCTCTCGAAAAAGCTATAAATTAAACTAGGCTTCTTCTACAGGAACAAATCCCTTTTCCCAATGACGTCAGGAAGAGGGTTGTTCAAGCAACCTACCTCCCCCTTCTTGACTCTGCGGACATTATTTACAGTTGCTGTTCAGACTCTAACCTGCATAAATTAGATTTTCTTTTTCACAGTGCTATTTGCTTCATCCTAAATGCACCATCCAGAACCCACCATTATGTCCGTTATTCTGCGGTGGGTTGGTCATCTCTTTCCGCCAGGAGAATGCTTCATAAATGTACATGGGCATATAAAATGTTACTAGTCAAATTCCCCCCATATATCTCGTCCCTGTTTCATCGTTCCTGTAGTTGTTACTTGCTCTGGAAAGATTCTGTTATTCTACTAGATGTACCTAAGTTTCTCACCTGCTTTAGTAAAGCTGCAATTTGCCACATCATCCCTTCCACCTGGAATGCACTGCAGTCATCCCTAAAGCTGTCTAAACTAGTCTCTTTCAATATATTCAAATCATTGATCTATAAATGCTTAAGGAAATCTGCAAATGTCATACTAGCTAGCATAAAATTGTTTACTATGCAAACTTAACCCAGCACAGTTCTTTCTGTCCCTGTCTCTATCATTTAGAATTATTTAAAATTCATAACTGTTGTTTTAAGTCACTGTTCTGTTATGTAATCTCTTTCAATTGCATTTTGCACTTTCTTGAACCATGTTTCTTCACTTCTACATTGACAATGTATTTTTGTTTTGTACTGTCCTGTCCTTAACATGACCTCCTTGTAAATGAGCTTGCTCAATGGAGTTTTCCTAGTGAAAAAAACTTGAACTTGAGAGAGGGAAACACATAAGTGGTGACTTATGACACTATTCTCTGTTTCGTAGTTTTGGGTTGGTTTCTTTTGGGAGTGAAAAAAATGGCTGCCAAAAGTGCCCAACACTTTTTTGAAGTTCCATACCTGCATAGTGATTTGTGATAAGGCTAAACAGTAGGAGGACCATGGGTAGTACTGCATTCGTGGTGACTGGTTCTAGTCAAGCAGGATATGAGATTTCAGTGCCCATTTTATAAGCCATTAATAATACATTTGTCAAGGCCCCACCCCCCACCCCGTTCCATGTGGTTTTCCTGTTGTTTTTGGGTGGCTCTTGTGTCCTTTACTCAACAGCTAACTTGATAATGTTCACTACTTCCACACCTGAAGCAGCAATCATACTTGCTGCTATTCCTGACTACTTGACCAAACACGCATGCCTATGATCATGGCATTGCAGTACCCATCAGTGTGGATCCAGTCACAAACTGGTTCATAGTACCTCTTACTGGGGTTGTACAGTATTTATAGTCTGTTTAATAAGTGCAACTTCAGCTTTCAGCTGTTGGAGTGAATTGATACCTGATCAAGTGTTCCTCCTCTAATAATAAATGTGACACATCCTTTTGGTCCCCTTTCTTCAGCTTGTGCTGTCTGTGTAGCCCTCAGCTGGCTGAATGGCATTTACTGTGGTGGTCTTGTGACTTGCAACATTTCAGTTTATTTTGCCTCTCTGTCTCATTATAACTGTACATGCTGTACGTAGGGACTCAAAAAGGGTTTCATTTGTTATGTTTATGTCCGATATGTAGGCCAGCATGTCTGACTTGATACTGTCACTCGCTAGTCCTATGAGAACTAAATGCAGGAACATGTTTTGTATCAGGACAGGATCATACCTGAGCCCTGAACAAAATTCCTATGAGGCAAAGACATCTTTTTCTCCTAAGTCCATAGCACAAAATAGAGAATCCTAAGATGTTTCATTTATTTCTTGAACCGCAGATGCTAACTGCTTTTATAACGTGGGCTCAATCTGTGATGTTTCTGACTGGAGGAGAAGCATCACAAGGGGCATACGTTAATCCCTGTTATACCCACAGCTAGAGTGAGTAGGTTGTAGCTGAAATCCCTACTCATGTCTAACTGTTGGAACTTGTTCAGGTGTACCCTGTAGCATGTGTATGGTAACTGAGGAAGTTGTTGAGGAGACAAGCAGGTAGTTTGGGAGTAGCATATTGCTGGAGCCGACAGGACGTGTACCCGACAGAGCGGGAGCACTGCCCACCCACCCACATAGATAGATCTTGGAGGAGTAGGCAGCGATCAGTCCGGGAGGAAGGTATATATTGCCAGATGTGTGGCCGACCCCAGGAACCCGGCCCCGTGGACCTCGGAGAACTGTGCCAGTCTCTGAGAAACGGTATGTTCTGACTTTGTTCAAAGTTGTTTCCCACCCACCCGCTCCAGCAGACACTGTAGTTGTCAACATTTTTTCATATCCTGGCTGGTTGGGGGGAGCGGGTGGAGAGGGCTGTGAGGTGCCGCACAACAGGCATCAGTTTTTGGCCAGTGGGAGGAGAGAGCGGGGAAGACAGAGCACCTTGAATGGGCACGGTTCGGGGGAGCAGGAGCAAAGAGATGGAGGCTGGTTTGAAAGAGCGGGAGCAGAGAGCTGGAGCCAAGCAGGCGGCGAGCTGGCTGCTGCTGGGAGAAAGAGGAAACGAGGTGCCGCAGAATACATGTCCGGTAGTTGCTGTGCGAGCCGTAGGCGTGCCGGGAAATGCTGGTGAGGTGCAACTGAGTAATGAGCAACAAGAAAGGTGAGGTATGTTGGGGCAGAGGTGTAGGAAACTGGGACTGCTGGGTAACAAAGCTGGCACAGAGGTAGTGGAGAAGGGAGCAGGTTACCGGAAAGCCAGGAGTAGCGGACAAGAGAACAGGGCGACAGGCACTGGGGGCTCCTGTGTGCGGCAGTGTGGAGAAGGGAGTGGGTTATCTGTAAAGCCGTGAGTAGTGGGTACTGCACAAGACAACAGGGGAGCAGGCACTGGGGGCTCCCATCTGCGGCAGCAGTTTTGTGTTGCTCCTTCCTTCCAGTGTACTGGGGAGGTCAGTGCAGAGACCAGGTGCTACCCAGCCACCCACCCAGATGGATCATGGAGAAGGGAGCAGTGACAGAAGGAGAGCAGCAGCAGGGTTACGGAGAAGCCATTGGGAGCACCAGATGGGGGAATAGGGCAGCAAACATGGGGCAGCAGTGAAGAGAGCGAGCTCACCGAGGGCCAGGGATGTAGCAGTGGAGGCGAGTTTATTCTGTGTAGCATATAAAACAGTGTCCATACATAAAAAAGTTGCAATCAAAGCAGAAAACACAGCCTGTCATACACAGGGACTGTTTCATGTAGCGGCAGGATACCTAACTGAGACAGCACATTTTTCCAGTTTCCAAAGTAAATAAGACGTTATTTTCAAACTTTTTGTAGCCCATGTTATAAGCACAATAACCCACTCCAGGGTGTGTGGTTACTGGGGATTAATCAACACCTTGGGTGCTGTGAGGACACTCGGGCTTCACCCTCATGCCTCACAATGCACCCAGGGTGTTGATCAATCCCCAGTAACCACACAACCTGTTGTGGGTTATTGCTCAGGGGTGTAGCCAGGGATTTCAGATCTGCACACCAAGTGGACTCAGTGCTACCCCTCCCCCCCTGGGGTATAGCCAGACAATATACAAATATACACCAGGACCATGTCTGTTGCCCCATTTTGCACAATAAATACAACTTTTGTATCTCATGAAAGTGATTCTTGACATGCATGGATAAATACAAATGCCATGCACTTTTCCCTAAGACACCCACATACTAGCCCAGAGGCTGTAAAGTTGTATTGTCCTTGGTATGCAAAGACAGTATTAGTGACCAGTCCTTCTAGTTTCGACTCCTATGAATAAAATTACAGAAAGGTTCAGTATTTTCTTTGTTTGTTTTCTTGGAAAAAGGAAGCAGTTCAGAGCCTATTTGCTACCCCCCCCAAATAAAATTGCACACCATGGAGTGCTTGGAGTATGCCTGCCTACACCCATGTTATTGCTTACATAAAGGTCAGTGGCATACGTCTACTGACTGTGTAATCGGAAGATTCTTCTTAGCTTAGGCAGAGTCAGGTCAGGAATCCCTTCTAGATAGCTGCAATAGAGCACGACTATAATCTGGGTACAAACATCGTAATTACTGCATCAATCATATTAAGCTCGGAATAGTTCTTGTTACGTCAGTTTTCAGTCTGGTGTGCTAACTACTAAAACTTAGTTTGTCCTTTTGCTCAGTATCACTTAACTGCTCTGAGATTTTTTTAATTCTTTTTGAAGAGGGTAGTTAACTTCTTGTTTTTGCTTTTTTGACTCTGAGACTTCACAGGACTGTACCCCGTTTTCCCTAATCAATTATACTAGTTTGGTTGTCCATTTCTTTCTTTTTCTTTTCTACTGATTGCTGTAAGCATTCCACCTCCTTTTGAAGTCTTTCTTTCTGTTCGTAATGCACTTACTGGTCCTCCTCTTTATCCTTGTGTTCCTCAACATCAGGACTGCCTTGAATTTTTCTGCCGATCATGGAAAAATAAAGGTATTTTTTCCTAGGGGATATTCTGGATCAGAATTCACTAACTGTCAAAACCTTCTCAGACTTACAGAGTATTTGGAACCTCCCCAAGCAAGACTTACGGAAGTGCTTACAGATTCGTGCTGCTTATAGCTACTTCTCTCGTCATGTTCATAAACTTACTCTCCAGGATCATCACATTTCACACTGGATTAACTTATCAGCAAAATGGAATAGCTCCAACTACAGAGACATCGTAGATAATTTACCTGATCTAACTATACCAGGTAAAAATAAATGGAGCACCCTCCTTAACTATAATACCAATGATACACAATGGCACAATGGCTGGCGTATATCCCCTAATACATTCAAAGATGCCTGTAGCTCCCTAATACAAATTAAAATCTTATACTCTTGGTATAGAACCCCCTCTGTATTACATTGTATGGGACTATTAAACAATAATAACTACTGGCGTTGCAGTTTGCCCAACGGTGACATACTTCACATTCTATGGGCATGTATTCCTGTCAATAAGCATTGGCACAAGGTTCATGCATTTGCCTCCAGAGTTATTGGACAAAAAATTCCTCTAGGCCTTAAACTTTTTTTGTTAAGTATTCTTACTTCAAGCATCGCTGCCCTCTCACATGCACATTTCAGATAGCTAAATATACTTTTTCTTCTTGTTAAGTGTTTGATTCTCATGAACTGGAGATCAGCCCATGTTCCAACCAGGTGTTCTTCAAAGCTTATCTCAGTATGCATCCCTATATTGAGTATCCCACCTTACTCATGACCGACTCAAGGTATTTGATAGATGTTGGCAGGATTATTTCAAGCACATCAATATTTCTAACACTCCTAAGCCCTAATATATGACTATTCAGATTCATCTTCTTTCTTATCTATTTGAGATTAGGGGTCTCAAAGTAACTATGCACAGATATCTTTTATTCTTCAGCTTTCTTCTCTCTTTTACTTTTCCTTATTCTTATCTCTTTCTTTATTCTGTTGTCTTTTACTTCCTTTTTATTTGTCTCTCTTATCCTTTCATTCATATTCTCCCATTATGGTGCATTCACTGTAGCTTCTTTTGTACCACCCATTGCAATTACTACTGGGCTTAACCTTAGTTATTGGCTAGTACTACTTTTCATATATGATGGATACTTTTAAACCAGCATTTATCTTGCTCTGTATACTGTCTTTTTTTTTTTATTATTCACTTGTAACCTTATTTTCTATGGTTATATGTGGTTCATAGCTCAGTGCTTATGTTACATACTGTAGCTGAATGATGTAGATGGTTGTTGAATACAGAGGCCAACTGTTAAGTAAACAATGGTTGCTAGGTACTAGTAGTATGGAATGATTTGTGCTTAGGTACTCCGGCATGAACATGATCAAGTCGATGATTTTAGTACGTACAGTATGAACTGGATAGTATGAGCAATCAGCTTGGATGTTTGAACTGAGAATCGTTTGTTATTATTTGATGGTTTTGGCTTTTCTCTGTATCCCACCTGTAGGGAGGAAGCTTTGTCTAGTATTATGAGACCCCCCAAAAGAAAATGATATCAACGATGTTCTGTATCCGACTGATGAAGTAGTCGAGTAGGAATACACCCCTAATAATATAAGTAGATGATCACCTCCTCCAACTCCGGAGAGTGTGACCAGTAGCACGCAGGAGAGGAAAACCCCCTTTGGGGGGGGACCTCTGAGGACCCATGGCTACTGACCTGCCTGTCCTTCTGAGCATACTAAAGGAGAGTAATCCTAAATAATCTAATCGGTTAATCCGAACCCCAAAATGTAGAACCCAGTCCAGAGAAACGGAGAACTGAAGACGTATGGGATTGTGACATGTCAGGCGAATAGAGCACGTTTCCATCCAGTAAACCCCAAGTTTGAGGGTCCATGTGCAGGCCAGAATGAAAATGGAGTGGCATCCGTGGCTGACATGAACGTGAAGTGAAGAGGCACAGGTGGTGAAGCACTCCAGCAGGTGAGGATGACTTCGCAGAGGAGATCCAGGAATCAAGGCCTAGCATCCACGTCAGAAAGAGAATTGTTGAGTCAAGTTCAGCATGGCGAGGTTAGCAAATGAAGGCCATGGTGATGAAGCACAAGAACTGGCACATGCCACTTAATAGGGAGAATGGAGCAGTAGGAACCTCCAAACCAGAGGGGAAGCGAGCTTCAGTAGGTAGAGAACGTAGCGAATATGTAGAAGTAGGTCAGATGAGTTTCCAGCTGGCGAGGAGAGCAGCAAGCTGTAATTGCGAGTTAGCCGGATGACCTCTAGGTCCAAGAAGGGCGAAGCAAGTAGTATGAGCAAGCAGTATAAATAAGTGGACCTGTGTGTAAGTCAGCTGATGGAGTGAATAGAGCTGCAGGAGCAGACATAGTAGCAGGGAAGTAGCATTGCAAGATGAGGTACGTAAGAAGGCGAGGGGCATGAAGAATGGTACAAGCAAGGGAATCAGAGAGCTTCCTGGATCCAATAGGTTGCATAATAATGTTGATATCTACGGATCAAGCCAGAATGATACTGTAGCTAGAACTGACTTGTGAAGAATATCCTGAGGAGTCCTGAATAGTTGATGTCGATAACTGAAGAGGCTGAGTCAAATGAAGTAGCTTTGTCACAGGGTCCGAGAAGCGGTAGAGTACAATCAGGATAGTGAAGGTCTTCAGGAGAAGCTCAACTAAGTGTCCTGGAAAGGGTGAAGCAGCAGTAATTCCACACGGCTGAAGTGGCAGGACAAAGCATCCAAGAATAGAAGATGAACGAAGAAACGCCAGATGCGAATCCATAGTAAAGGAGCTTCCAGCTAGCTGACATGGCAGCATGAAAGTGTATAGTAGAATGTGTGAATCTTCAGGCCCCGAGCTGGGCGAGGCAGAAGTAGAGCAAAAGTAGGTAAACCTCCCAGCCCGATGGGCGAAGGCAGGTCATAGAAGAGACGATTAGCAGGAATTCTCCCAGCCCGATGGGCGAAGGCAAGTCGTAGAAGCAGGCGATCAGTAGGTAAACCTCCCAGCCCGATGGGCAAAGGCAGGTTACAGAAGCAGGTAAATAGTAGGTAAATCTTATAGCCCAATGGGCGAAGGCAGGTCGTAGAAGCAGGCGATTAATAGGTAAACCTCCCAGCCCAATGGGCGAAGGCAGGTCATAGAAGCAAGCAAGTAGAAGGCAATTCTCTCAGCCCAATGGGCGAAGGCAGGTTGTAGAAGCAGGCGATTATCTCCCAGTGAGCGAAGGCAGGACGTAGAAGCGAGCGATAATGGTGCAATAAAAGATAGGAACAAAGGACCTCCGGGCCCATAAGGGCACAGGCCTGACTAAATGCAATGGCTGATAGAAGTAGGCAAATGTGGAGCAGCTGGACCCCACGAAAGTCAGCTGGTAATGGGAGCAAGGTGGCAGATAGACCCATGGAAGCCAGTATGCACAGTTGGACCCTTCGCAGGTCAGTCCGAAGGTAAGCAGAGTAGCAGCCAGCCTCACGAAGCTAGCATGTGCAGTGGACCCCTCGAAGGTCAGCTGGAAAGGTAAGGAGAGTAGCAGCTAGCCCCATGTAAGCTAGCATGTGCAGCCAGACCCCTTGTAAGTCAGCTGGTAAAGCAAGCAGAGTAGCAGCTAGCCCCGAGAAATATCTCGGAGAGGCCACTGTCAGTGCCATACGAGTGTCGTCCGCATCGGTGGGCGACATAAGTCAGTAAAGCAGTAAAGGCATAGGCATGCAGAAGCTGTTTATATAGAGAGGCTTCAATAATAATTGGAATGAAGGTAGAAATGACGAAGGATAGACTAATGTCCTGAAATTGAAACCAGAGGACTGAGGAACACGAAAGGTTGGATTGAAGCCCAGCGCAATAACAATTATAAATTGCCAGAATTTAGGAGCATTAGCATACGGCCTTGGATAATTAGAAAGTCAGCGAGCTATGATGCCATCTAGAGGCGTAATGTAGGAGGCACATACATTCACAAAACAGGGTTACGGCTGTCGAATGAGAACTTCTAGCAGGCACTTAGGGAGCCATAAAACAGTTGAAAGCAGTAGAAGTAGAAGTAGAAGTAGAACTCCTGGCAGGTAGTTATCCAGCCTTGAAACAGATTGATACGGCTGTAGAACACCTGGCAGGCAAGGAAACAGTCAGAACACAGTTTTTACAACTTTTGAATTAGAACTCCCGGCAGGTAGTCTTGTAGCCCTGTAACAGTTGTTTACGGCTTTAGAAGTAGAACACCCGACTAGTATGTAGCTAGGAGAACAGGCGGCAGCATGATGTCGTGGCAGGGGAAGACAGGACCGGAGGTAAGAGCCAGAGGCGAGCAGACAGAAACCAGCTGCAGCACGCCGGCGTCTTGAGATGGTGTATGGAGCAGGAGGAAGGAACCAGCAATCTCCGGTAGTGCTCCAAGCCGAGGCAGGCGGCAGATGGTATGGCGAATGGAGCAAAATGAAGTAGCGTTAGGTGGAGCCCAAGGAAATAGCAGTAGAAGGGGCCAGCATTGGCGGCAACTGCGAGGTACTGGAGCGACGAGGTAGGGTACGAGTCAGGTGAATGGAATATGTGGAGGAGAAGGCGCAGGTAAGTGAAGTCCATGGTAGTTGAGACGGCGGTGAACTGAGGCGCAGTAGGCAACCCCCCCCCCAAAGAAAAGCAGGCAGCAAGATGGAGGGACGGAGCGGGGCAGGAGGAAGAACGAGGATGGAAAGGGGCCCGCAAGGCAACAACCGACAGGGGAGCAGGGGAGGACCAGCTGTGCCGCCGAAGCGAGCGCGACACGCTCTGAGTGCGACTCGCTCTAAGCAGAGTGGGAGTCCACTGCAAGGTTTAAGTAGGATGTGGGGGAGGAGCTCTTCCCCCACATAACCACAGGCTTGCGCCTTTCAATTACAGCCTAAGCCCAGTCTAAACTCTGTGACCTTTCTCTTTTAGTGCATGTATATTGTCATGTACAATTTGTTTTGTTCCCCATATGGAGGATGCTTTATATCTGTACTGTATGTGTCATCCATTCAAAATCTGTATAAAAAGATAAAGTGACAAAAAGGACTGCCTTGAATTTCAAGAATCTGATCATTTCATAATAGCAGTTCTGAAAACCCCTCATCTTCAAAGCCATTTAGTTCATCTCGGTCGAGATGCTGACAAATATGCTTTAAGCATCAGGCAACTCTTTCCAGACACTTTATCATGTGTGGTTACCAAAATACCCAAATGGTCACAAACAAGTGAAATATCTTCCTCAGCTAGCTCATGCAGAGCTTTCTTACTTTCATTTGTATGATTCCAAGCTCATTATCACCCGTTTTGGTTGGTAACTACAGATGATCACTTCTAGAGTGGTTGACTTATGCAGAACATTTTCCAGAACTCAGTATATGGTGCTTCTACCCAGAACAGTGTGTGCCTTTTCACTGTCTTCTTCTGCTCTACTGGATCACTCTCAGGTGCCTGCACTTCTACAGATAGAACTGTGTGTATGACTTACAGTGTGGATGAGTACTTGTGGCTACAGGAGTGCTGGCCGCATGGAGGCCTGCACTTCTCCAGGTAAGAGAACGCTTGTAATTTAGGCATCATGGATTTATATCTGTGGCTACATGGGCCTGCGTTTCTGCACACAGAAGCAGTGTTGTTATTTTAGTATCGTGGATTTCTGTCTGCAGCCAAAAGTGAGTGTATATGCCTTGTGGTGTGGGTACCACAGATACAAATCCATGAAGATAGCACATCAGTGCTTCTGCATTTGTGTCATCTGGAAACATTTGTCTTAACTGATGATGGCTGTCTGTGGTCTTCTCCTTTTGCTGCTTTGGGAGGTGTGAAGTTAGGGTTGGAAACGTGACGCCACATTTCCCTACTTTTGTGGCATTAAGTTGAACCCTAATTGGTGCATTAGCACAGTTTTTTGCAAAGAATATATTACAGGGGTGCAGTTGTGGCCCTATAGTTAGGGTTCAACAGTCACTTCTATGTTAAAGTCAAAAATTTGCACTTTAATAACGTTGTAGCCATTCAACAGATTACATAGAAACATACTGTAGACTTTGACGGCAGATAAGGACTGCTTGGCCCACCCAGTCTGCCCATTTCCCTACCTATTGGATAAGCTGCAGATCCTAGTTAACCAACAGCCTGTTTCCTCCTACCCCCCCCCACTAGAATTGCCTTATGTCTGTACCACTGTTTTTGTTTTTGACCCCATGACTTTCCATGTGTCCCCCACCATCTCCGTGAAAAAATACTTCCTCACGTTGCCCCTGAGCCACCCCCCCATCTTCAAATTGTGCCCACTTGTTCTTGCACATCTCTTTTTCTGAAAGATACTACCTTCTTGGACTCTGTTGATTCTGCATGCTTCATCAGGGACCAAAGATCTCTGGATGTGACAGGTTCTGTTCCGGTCGGTTGCATGGGTATGGAGTTATAGAGTGTCAGAAAATGTGAAAATGACCACTTTCTGTCAAATTCTTTGTCACCGCATTTCTCAGAAATGGCTTAGACATTTGGTCTGAGAATTGTAGGGTATATAGATCTTGAGTCACAGATGTGTCTTTTGAAGCTTTGGTGAAAAAATATTAATCCGTTTGAAAATTATTATATTTCAAAGTTTTCCATTATTTCCTATGGGAAAATTTAGATGTGAGGCTGAAAATAGGATTCTTGTTCGTGAAACAGAATTCTTGATCACAATTTGCGCTTCAATAATTTCATGGTCATTTAAGCGATTTACATGACTTATGGCATGCACCATCAGAGACTAAAGATCTCTTTATGTGGCAAGTTTTGTTCCAGTTGGATGTACGGGTGCGAAGATATGAAGTCTTACAAATATGTAAATTACCATTTTTTTGTCAAATTCTTTCTTCGCTTCTATGTTAAACTGAAAAGTTTGCACTTTAATAAGTTTACAACCATTCAAGTGATTTGCACAACATTTGACATGCACCATCAGAGACCAAAGATCTCTTGATGTAGCAAGTTTTGTTTCCGTTAGATGTACAGGTGTGGTGATATGGCGTCTCAAATCATGTGTAAATTACCGTTTTTGTCAAATTCATTGTCACTGCGTTGCGCAAAAATAGTGTGGAATTTTGGTCTGAAATGTTTAGGGTATATAGGTTTTGGGTCACAGTGGTGCCTTTTAAAGGTTTGGTGAAAAAATATTAATATTTTCCAAAGTAATTAAATTTTACATGTTCCCATTATTTCTTACGGGAAAAGTTAGATGACAGGCTCGGAAACAGGATTCTTGATTACGAAACAGGATTCTTTATCACAATTTGCAGTTTAATAACTTCACAACCGTTCACCAGATGTGCATGAAATTTATCGTGCGCCATCAGAGACCAAAGATGTTGTGATGTGACAAGTTTTGCTCCAGTTGGATGTGTGGGCGTGGTGATATGGAGTTTTAAATAATGTGTCGGTTATTGTTTTTGTCAAATTCTTGGTCACCACGTTCTGAAAAAAATGGTGTGGAATTTTGGTCTGAAAGTTTTAGGGTATATAGATCTTGGGTTGCAGTGGTGCCTTTTGAAGGTTTGGTGAAAAAATGTTAATCCATTCCAAAGTTATTAAATTTTTCATTATTTCCTATGGGAAAAGTTAGACGTGAGTCTCAAAATAGGATTCTTGATCATGAAACCGGAATCTTGATCACAATTCACACTTTAATAACTTCACAACTGTTTGAGCGATTTGTATGAAATGTGGCACGCACCACTGGGGACCAAAGATCTCTTGATTTGAGAAGTTTTGTTCCAGTTGGATGTACGTGTACAGAGATACGAAGTCTCAAAAAATTTGTAAATTACCATTTTGTCAAATTCTTTGTCACCGTGTTGCACAAAAACGGTATGGAATTTTGGTCTGAAATTTTAGAATATATAGATCTTGGTTCACAGTGGTGCCTTTTGACGGTTTGGTGAAAAAAATATTAATCAGTTCCAAAGTTATTCAATTTTAAAGTTTCCCATTGTTTCCTACGGGAAAAGTTAGATGTGAGGCTCAAAACAGGATTCTTGATCGCGAAACAGGATTCTTGATCGCAAATGTGGAATCCTAGTTCGTGATGCCACCATCTTGTTTTCCGTTAGAAAGCAAAACAAACTTAAATTTCAAAACTAATACAGGGCTTTGGTGAACACCCACAGTTTTGTTTACCTAATTGGGGCCCGTAGAATCGCATTCTGGGGTTAGTTGTTTGATTACTTTGTGAGAAATGCATTTTTTTAGCCGCAGAAATCCTGTTTCTCAAATCTTGGCAAACTTTTACCATGAAACGGGATCCTTTTTTCACAATTTGTGAAAAAGGGTTTTCTTTTACTGCAAATTGTGGAAAAGGATTTGCGAAACAGGATTCTGTTTCCAAATTTGTGAAAAAATAAATTGTATGTAGCTATTTCTTTGTCACTTCATAGCAAAGAAACAGTTTGGAATTTTGGACTGAAATTTCCAGGCTACAAAGGGCTTGCTCTACAGATGTGATTTATGCTGTTCTGGTGAAAATATATTACTTTGGCTTGGAGGTCTGCAGATTTGAATTTTGGTTTATTTCCCATAGGATAACATTGTGGGAGGTTTACAGAGCCGTTTATTTGTTACTATGATGTTAAGAAACGGTTTGCAATTTTGCTCTGAAATTTTTAGGGTAGAAGGGGCTTGTGCTACCGATATACCTTTTGGTGGTTTTGAGAAAATATAGTCATTTTGTGTCAAATTATGCAGTTTTAACATTTTGCTGTATTTTCTGTAGGATAAAATTGCAATATGAGGTGTTTTTTGACACTGTACACTACAGGATGGGAGTGTAGGGCCCAAGGATACCAATACCTTATCTGACAAATTATGCATGGATGGGAGTGCAGGATACCATTATGGACTGGGCCCTGTACTCCCAGATGTAAATAAGGATATGGTTATGGAGTGATGGGAGCGCAGGGCCTGCTCCCACAGGGAAATAATAGGATTACACTATATCAAAAATTATAGATGGATGGGAGCGCAGGGTCTAGAGGGCCCTGTGCTTCCATTGCAAATAAGAATACGATTATGCATTCTCAAAATGTAAGGAAACTCTTTGCAAAAAACTTTGTTAATGCACTAGTTAGGGTTAAAGTGACAAAAGTAGAGAAATATGGCGTTAGGG
Source organism: Neoceratodus forsteri (assembly GCA_016271365.2). Classification (NCBI taxonomy): domain Eukaryota; kingdom Metazoa; phylum Chordata; order Ceratodontiformes; family Ceratodontidae; genus Neoceratodus; species Neoceratodus forsteri. Next base: position 160,954,274 of record CM057456.1, on the reverse strand, counting down.
TTTCCAACCGTAACACCCCACACCACCCTTCAGGCAGCAGCAGGCATGGGGTGTGCCTTGCCATTGTCAGCCCTAATGCTCACTCCATTCTCATGCACTGTACCCATCTCAGCTTACTTACTCATGGAAACTCTAACGCCACATTTCCCTACTTTTGTTGCTTTAACCCAAACTAGTATATTAATGAAGTTTGTTGCAAAGAATATGTATTATAGTGGCACGGGCATGCCCCTATAGTTAGGGCTGAGTAGCATGTTTAATGTTAAACCTCAAATTGTGTACTTTAATAACTTTGCAACTGATCAATGGATTTGCAAAAAATGTGGCATGCGCTGTCCCATGGAGCAGATCTCTTAACGTGGCAAGTTTCATTCCAGTTGGATGTGTGGATTCTGAGACCCGGATAGTGCAGAAACCTTAAAAGTCGCCACTTTTTGCAGTTTTTTCCTCATTGCCTTGCACCCAGATGGCATGGAATTTTGGTGTGATTTATTTATGGTAGAACAAGCTTGGGTAACAGAACTGCCATGCGTTTGGTGAAAAAATATTAATCTGTTGCGAAGTTATTCATTTTTTAAGTTCCCATTATTTTCAGTGGGAAGATCACTCTCCATGATAGAGATAAAAAGTTCGACAAAGGATTCAACCTCAAAAAAAAGGATTCTTTTTCATAAGGGGCCAATTCTTTTTCACCAGAAAAATCCCTTTTTTGTGAGACGCCATCTTGTTTTTTCCACCCACGAACTAAAAAGCATGGAAAATACATAAAAATGTTGTCATTTTTCCAAATCAATCACCAGAACCTAGCTAAACGGGCCCCTGGTTAGCTAAATTCTGATATTTGTTATTCACAGGGCCAGAAATATTTGCCTGGGCACCCAAAATCATGGGTACCCAGCTTAGTGAGAGGAGCACTTTCCCAGTATTATCTGTATGAGAACAGCGTGAATTTCTTAACTTCTGTAGCTGTAGCTGAACTTGTACTGCCAGCTGCAATGTGAACTGTGAGCCCCCTTGGCCTGGTGTCTAATGGCACCCCTCACCCCCGATTACTGTCTCCCTAAATAAAATAGCTATATTCTCTGGTGTCTAGTGGCACCCCCCCACCCTCTGATTGTTGTCCCCCTTATTTTTAGTGTTTTCCCTGGTGTCCAGTGGCACCCCCTGCCCTCTGATTGCCATCCCCATTATTCATTATTTCCTGCTGTCTAATTACAACCCCCACCCTCTGATCCCCATATATTGTATAAAGAATGCCAGACGGTGGTTAGTGGCACTCCCCCCCCCACCTTCCCTGTCCACGTTAAACTGAAATTAAGAAAACCATCCCTCGATGTCTTTTTGTAATTTTTTTTTTAAACCACAACCGGCGACTGCTCTCTGTCAAATAAGGTAACTTAATGGCCGATTTTTATAACACTTAAATAATGAATGAAGAAAAAGGAAAAACTGCGCCATCTGCGCCCTACAACAAGCCTCCCACTGACAAAACAGATCATCACTGTACAGCCTTACCTAACAATAAGATGGTTTGCTTCCTTGACTCTTTAGCTTCCTTGCTGTCCGTTTTAAACTAGAACTGGACACTTGTATCCTTTCCAATCCCGCTTGTCACCACCAAAGTGCCTGCTTTCACAGTAGCCAGTTTCCTCATCGTTTCCTGGCACAGGAAGGCCACCGACACCAGTGTGAGGAGGTAGATGATGAAAGCTGTGAAGATGCTGGCCTGGAAGATGCCCCATCGGTGGTAGAGATTCATGCTTTTATTTTTTATTTATTTTTATTTTTTTCAATCTAGGATTACAATACCTTTGAGCCGAGGTTCTTTTACAAAGGTTCCACGTCAGCATGTGCAACAATCATCATTTTTAGTTACAAACTTATAGTCACTGATTTACAGACATATAATAACCAGTACAAAGACTTGAGCTATGAGCAAGACAAGGGAGGAGGGGGTTCGTGGGGAGAAGTGAGGGTAGGAGATCGGGGTAGGAGGTGCAGGGGTGGGGGAGTACGGGAGGTGGTTGGGGGCAGGGGCAGGAGTGGAGATACGGGGGGAGGTGGGTGAGGGTGGGAGACAGAGCAGCCAGGGGGCCTTGTTGAGGGAATATGACAGGTAAGGTGCTAGGGGTGCAAAGACTGATTGTAAGTGCTGGGTGCTGGGGCATGTGCAGCTGGAATGGTGGAAATGTTAAGATGGGCAATCGCAGGATACAAGCAGTGAGAGGTACATGTAGACTGTAAAAGTTACAGTTACATTTTTGAGGCACTTGATGCAGTTCTTCTCTGTGCCTTCTAATGGGCGTTCAATCACAGTTGCATTAAGCTGAGGCAGGACCACAAGCATTGCAGTAAATCATACTAAACAGATCAGTTTAATGGTTCTGGTTACGGTCAGGGATTTGAAATGAAAAGGGCAGCAGATCGCAGTGTACCATTCAAAGCTTAAGGTAGCTATGTTGAAAATTGTTGCATAGCGGCAGGATTCAAACAGAAAACTGTAGTTTGCAGGTGCATTTCCCGGTGGCTGAATTTAAGGGGTTCCATATGCCCATATACCATTATGATGTCAAAATTTTGACATCGAAATCCATTACAGCGACAGCTTCACAGTTATTGCTGTAATGGGACCCAATGGCGAAACTTTGCTGATTTTGAACAGTTCTTCCCCCCTTCAAATAAACTCTGATCTGGAGTTTGTTATCTTTAGGAAGGGGGTACGGGGGCGAAACTGTACTAAACAGATCAGCTTAATGGTTCTTGTTCCAGTCAGGGTCTTGAAATGCAAAGTTCGGTAGATCACAGCGTACCGCTCAAAGCTTAAGGTAGCTATGTTGAAAATCGTTGCATAGCAGTAGGTTTCAAACAGAAAGTTGTAATGTTTGCAGGCACATTTTTCAGTGGCTAAATTTAAGGGGTTCCATATGGGCGTATACTGTTACAGTGTTGAAATGTTGACATTGAAATCCATTACAGCAACAACTTCGCGGTTGTTGCTGTAATTGACCCGATGGCAAAATTTCACAGATTTCGAATGCTTCTTCCCTCCTTCGAATGAACTCTGACATGGAGTTTGTTATCTTTAGGAAAGGAGGGGGGGGGCGCAGGGGGCATAGTCCCCTGCAAAAAAACGCTCAATATTGGACAGGTGAAATTTCGCCTGTCGACATTGTTACTGATGCTGCGCCGTATTTGGACAACCTGGTTGTGATGAGGCTTGGTAGAACCCCATATGGCACTATGTAGTTCTACAGGCATTCCCAGCAAGAGGACCAATAAATCCAAGCAAGCCAGGTTGATCAAGTGGTCTGTCAACCCCTTTTGAAGGTATCCTTTCTTTTGTAGCACACGGGTGACTTTGATGGTTATGCTGTTCCCAGTCACTCCAATGTTACTGTAGATCACTGTCAGACTAATCCGGATGATTTTCACCAGTTCAAAGCATTCAGCAAAGGTTTTGTTCAAAAGTTTATGGGCCGCAAGGGTTTCATTCAAAAATTTATTGCAGTCTTTTTCATTAAACATTATTGTAAATGTTGGTACAGCAGCAGGTAATTTTGTTCTGATTACAGTGATCAATGGGCATTAAACTACACAATATAAATGAAAGCCATACAGGTAACGCACTAACGCAGCATACAGAAAGCTGTTAGTAGAAATATAATATACATGTCTCCATAGCATTTCTTTGTTCAATATGATCCATTACTTTTCTTAAATGTTTCACAAACAATCTGAAATTGAATGAAAATCCCTGTTCATGAATATCCCATTTGTTTATGGGTAACTGCATCTGACTACTTGAGAACTTGGGAGCACTACAATGGGCGTTGGATATGGTTAAACATTAAGCTCTATTATTAGGGCAAAGACCACTTAACACATCACTGACGAGCTATTGTTATCAGTCAAAACCAAAATAAAGTTGATTTAAGGAACAACAAAACTGGAAGTAATAGTTCCCAATGTAGTTTATATTTGGTAATTGTGTCTCCCTATGACATTAAAGTACAAAATACACTCAAGATTAAATATACTGTGTACCCATCATTGCAGAAAATGCCAGTTCTTCACAAAAGAGTGAAACAGCTACACACTATATTACGTAATTCATTGTCTAAAAAATACTGTGTCTCCGTCCTATTGAACTTTTTTGCAAGTGAGAGTGAGTCAGTTGTTTCGTTTTGCATAATCATTTAACATAAACAATAACTGTCTCTGTGTTGCTCAAATATCATATCCCAATAAAAACTGATAGCTCCTGGTGGCTACTATTGAAGCAAAAAGGCTACTTCTCAGAATGCAGAGGTCTAGAGGCATTCCCAATATTTTAGAATGGCTCACTTCCTTAGAAGCCCTCGCCACTTACTCAAGAATGTCCCATTGCTTTCTCCAAACTTTAACAAGCTAGGAAGCAATTTGGAGGCCATATCTCCATTGTATAGCTACTAGCTTTCCCCCCTGACAAGAACTGCTACCAGCAAGAACCTTTTATGCCCCCCATGAGTGTTCGCATACCCTGGCTACATGGTCTGACTTTCAGTGTAATTTATCTCATTGTTTTTTCTGTTTACCAGATGTTCTTGATATATGCATCAGTTTTCACTTGTAACAATATGTATGTGCATGGACTTCCAAAGGCTAATGTAGGTTATTATAGGGGCACGATTGTGCCTCTGTAGTTAGGGTTGAGTAACTTATGTTAAACCTCAGATTTTGCACTTTAATAACTTTGCAACCGATCAATGGATTTGCACAAAATTTGGCATGCGCTGTCCTGTGGGGGTGGATCTCTTGACATGGCAAGTTTTCTTCCATCTTCATGGAGGCCGCCTCTGAACAATCGGAGGGGCTGTCCTGACCCATAGAGGTGAAGGATCGCTTTGCGCTGGCCATAGAAATATAGAAACATAGAATTTGACAGCAGATAAGGACCGCTTGGCCCACCTAGTCTGCCCATTTCCCTACCTGATGGATAAGCTGCAGATTCTAGTTAATCAACAGCTTACTTCCTTCTACCCCCCACTAGAATTGCCTTATGTCTGTCCCATGCATTCTTGAATTCTGTCACTGTTCCTGACTCCACAGCCTCCTCAGGAAGGCTGTTCCATGCATCCACAACCCACTCTGTGAAAAAAATACTTTCTAAGATTACCTCTGAGCCGTCCCCCCTCTATCTTCAAATTGTGCCCCCTTGTTCTTGCTCATCTCTTTTTCTGAAACATGCTACCCTCTTGTACTTTGTTAATTCCCTCAAGATACTTGAAAGTTTCTATCAAGTACCCCCTCTCCCTCCTTTCCTCAAAGGTATACATATTAAGCTGCTTTAGTCTGTCCTCGTATGTCTTCTGGTGTAGACCCTGCACCATTTTGGTTACCTTCCTCTGAAACAGCCTCCACTCTGTCTATGTCTTTGCAGAGATGGGGTCTCCAGAATTGCACGCAGTACTCCAGATGGGATCTCACCAACTGTCTGTACAGAGGGATAACAACTTCCTGTTTTCTATTGTTGATGCCTCTCCCTATGCATCCCAGTATCCCCCAGCCCTCCATACTACCTTCTCACATTGCTTGCCCACCTTTAGGTCATCTGATATAATTACTCCTAGGTTTCTTTCGATTTTTGTTATTATTATCTCACCCCATTGTGTACTCTTCCCTGGGTTTTTGTTTCCCAGATGCATTGCCTTGCACTTCTTTGCATTCAATCTGAGCTGCCATATATTTGACCATTCCTCCAACCTTGCCAAGTCCCTTTTCATCCTTACCACCCCACCTTGTGTATCAATCCTGTTGCAGATCTTTGTGTCGTCTGCAAAGAGACATACCTTTCCTTATAGGTGCTCTCCAATGTCATTTCTGAAGACATTAAAGAGTACCGGTCCCAGTACCGAACCCTGCGGTACTCCACTAGTTACCTTCCTATATTCACTGTGGGCTCAGTTTACTATTACCCTTGGCGTCCTGTTGTCCAGCCGGTTTGTTATTCAGGCTACCACCTTGGGACCCACTCCAAGGCTGGCTAACTTGTATATTAATCTTTTGTGTGAGATTGTGCCAAATGCTTTGCTAAATTCTAGGTAGGCCATATCCACAGCCCCTCCCTGGTCTACTACTTGGGTCACCCAGTCAAAGAACTCTATTAGGTTTGTCTGACATGACCTTCCTGCTGTGAAACCATGCTGCCTTGGGTCCTGTGCCCCACTGGCCTCTAGATACTCAACAACTCTTTCCTTCAGAAGTGATTCCATCATTTTCCCTACCATTGAGGTCAAACTAACTGGTCTGTAGTTTCCTGCCTCTGCCCTGTTCCCACTTTTGTGAAGTGGAATCACATCTGCCCTCCTACAGTCCTCAGGTACCACCCCATCCTCCCATGATTTGTTAAAGAGAGTAGTACTGTTTCTACCCTTAGTTCTTTTAGAATTCTGGGGTGCATCCCATCAGGCCCTATTGCTTTGTCTACCCTCAGTTTCAAGAGTTCTTTCAAAACCCTTTCTTCTGTGAATGGACTGGTATCGACCCACCCCCCTATTCAGAGTGTTTCTCTTGTTTGGTTTAGGTACCTCCCCCTTCTCTTCTGTTGTGAATATTGAGCAGAAATATTTGTTCAGTATTCCTGCTTTTTCACTGTCACCCTCGTCCCACATTCCCTCCCCTTTATTAAGTCTCTGTATCCCTTCCTTGGTCTTTCTTTGCTCCCTAATGTACCTATGAAAGGTTTTATCCCCCTTCTTAACAGAGTTGGCTAACTTTTCTTCAGTGTGTGCCTTTGCTATTTTGATTACCTTCCCTGCCTCCTTCTGCTTTAACTGATAAAGTTCTTTGTCCTGCTCCTTCTGTGTTTCCTTATATTTCCTGAATGCTATCCTTTTCTCCTTAACCTTCCCTTCCACGTCTTTTGAGCACCATAGTGTTTTTTTCCTTCATTTTGTTTTGTTCATTTGCTTCACACAAAGGCTTGTTGCCTCTGTGATGGCTGTTTTGATTATTCCCCATTATTCCTCCACTCCTCCTTCTTACCCGTTTGCTAGTGCTTTTCTGAGGCATTCTCTTTTTCCCAAAGCCAGCCCTCCTAAAGTCCAGTACTCTTGTTTTTGTATGGCTTGACTCTATGGCTGTGTTTATTGTGAACCACACTGTTTGGTGGTCACTTGTTCCTAGATGGCAACCCACTTCTAGATCTGAGATCCTTTCTCCATCCCCATTTCAGAGTACCACGTCTAAGATTGCTCCCTCCCGAGTTGGTTCCAACACTAGCTGTCTGAGGCATGCCCCCCTGTAGGGCATCAAGAATGGCCCTGCTCTTCGATGTGCCTGCAGCAAAGGTACTCCAGTTAACATCTGGCATATTCAGGTCCCCCATCAACAATATCTCCCCTTTTTCTGCCATTTTAAGGATGCCTTCTATAATTTCCTTGTCCATTTCCTCCCCCTGAGATATGGGTCTGTACACAACCCCCATGTGATTGTGGTGCCATTTCTTGTCTCCAGGGTGACCCATAGTGACTCATCAACTTCCTGTTTACTCTTTAGTTCTGTTGCTTTAATCCCTTCCCTTATATAGAGAGCTACTCCTTCTCCTCTGTTACCCACCCTGTCCCTCCCGTAGATTGTTTTTCCTGGTATGTTGACATCCCAGTCATGGTTCTCTGTGTACCATGTTTCAGTGACTGGCCACAATATCCAGGCATCCCTCTTCCATCAAGACCACTAGTTCAGGGAGCTTGTTACACAGATTGTGGGCATTGGTACTCATCACCCTCCATTTTTTGATGGCCTTACCCCTTTTAACCCCATCCCTGTCCTTACTGCCTTTTTCGGCACTTACCCCTGTCCTGCTCCCTACTGACTTCTCTACCTTGGTGTTTATCTCTCTAACTACTGTGTTTTGTGGGAGGAGGCTGGCATTTCCCTGCTCCTTTTCTGTCCTCCCCCCTTGGTTAATGTAAATGCTTGCCAATGAAGCATTTAAACCTATCACCTAAGATCCTGGTTCTCTCCCTGGACAGATGCAGACCATCGTGCCAGTATCAGCCTGCATCCATCCAGGTGGCTTCCCAGTCCCCAATGAAACCAAAGCCTTGAACTCCGCAACAGTTTTTCAACCATCCATTGAATCCCATGGTGTGGAATACTGTAGCATCATCCTTGCCACAGACAGGCAGCACCTCCAAGAAGGTTACCATACATGCAACTTGCCCTCCCCAACTCTACAAACTCCTCTTGCACTGCTCTGATCCCATTCACAGCTAGGTCATTTGTCCCTAGGTGAACAGTGACATCTAGCTCCCTCCCTCGTGCAGCTGCTCCCACGATCCTGAGGATTTGTTTCCTGTCCCTCCTAGCCGTGGCGCCAGGCAGGCACCTTACTTCCCTATCTCCTTCCTCCCCCTCTTCTACCCCCCTAATGATTGAGTCCCCCAACAGGAGTTGTTTCCTTCCCCTGTGGGGTCTCGTGCCACCCTCCTGTGGGTCTCCTTTGTGGAGGTTCCCAGCATCCTCCTTGGCCTTCACTGCAGTTGCCTCCATAGAGGAACCACTCTTTGCCAGAACAGCATATGAATTGTGGAGAGAAAGGATGCACCTCTGTTCCATCACCCTTTCTCTCCCTGAGCCCACCTTGGTCCAATGCTCCTCTTTCTTGGCAACCTCTGAGGTAGGAGTGGTGGCCCTGGTGGTCCCTGGGTGGGGAAAAAGGTTTAATAAATCCTAGCCAGGTCAGTCTGGAGATGGGCAGCCTCCTCCCTCAGACCAGAGAGGTGCCTGCAAATAGGGCAGCATCGCAGCCTCCAGAATGTCTCCCGGAACACTACTGCCATACAGCCATTGCACTGCACCACACCCATCTTTACTTATTTTGTGTCCCCTCTCCTGTTGCTTTGTATGCTTACTGTTCCCACCCTCTATGTATTTTTACACCTACTTTCCTACTGCCTATGTGCCCTTATAACTGTTGCCCTTCCTGTTCTGGGACAGGAACTTCCTGTAGTCTTCAGTAGTCTCCTTCTTCTTGCTTGGATTCAGACCTCCAGCAGCGGGGGGTGGGGGGCGGAGAAAGAACTATATTTTAGGTTCCTTCAAGGTTGATGAAACTGCTGTGTCTCAGTGATCCTTCCTTTCCTACTGTCAAACAGGAAGTTCCTGTTGTCAGTCAAATCCAGTGGCTATAAAAGTAGAACTGGCTTAGCATGGGAGGGTGGAGGGGTGGGAAGGAGGGCAATTAGAAAGCTGTAGTTCTAGTTAGCTGTTACTTGCTCTGAAAGCAAGATTCTCCTCTGCCAAAAACTGACAGCAGGAAGCTGTAATTGGAGACACCTGCTTTTGTACTCCTAAGCTCCTAAGCCACACCCCAATTAGCTTCTCCCCTCTGCTCCTGACTCAGCAAATTAAGTTGATACAGCCCCTTTCCTCAAACAGAGAAACACACAGTAGCTTTCTTCTTCTTTTTTTATTTTGTTTACTTAAATGAGACCCCCTGCTTCTAATAAAGTATCTGTTTGCTTAATCCAAACAGGCACTGACTCCTGCTGAGATAGAAGTGATTTATCAGTAAGAAAGCTGTAGTTCTAGTCATCTGTTTTTTGCTCAGAAAGCAAGATTCTCCTCTGCCAAAAACTGACAGCAGGAAGCTGTAATTGGAGACATCTGCTTTTGTACTCCTAAGCTCCTAAGCCACACCCCCAATTAGCTTCTCCCCTCTGCCCCTGACTCAGCAAATTAAGTTGATACAGCCCCCTTCCTCAAACAGAGAAACACACCGTGACTTTCTTCTTTTTTTTATTTAAATGAGACCCCCTGCTTCTAATAAACTATGTGTTTGCTTAATCCAAACAGGCACTGACTCCTGCTGAGATAGAAGTGATTTATCAGTAAGAAAGCTGTAGTTCTAGTCAGCTGTTACTTGCTCTGAAAGCAAGATTCTCATCTGCCAAAAACTGACAGCAGGAGCAGGCCATGCTAGTGAGAGAGGCATTGACCTTGCACTGAACAACTGGTGAGCTGGTCTGTCATTCAAGTTACTGGCAAAACTGCCTTTTTTACTTGTTTGAGCACCTTATCTTCGGAGCTAGTGAGAGAGGCTCTGATGTGACTTAAGGTGGCTTCTCTCAGTTGTGTCAGTGTTCCTTCACGAACTGCCCAGCTGTGACCAGGATCGGTGAGAGGACTCCTGGTCATCCTGCTCTGGGTTCTGGAACTTAATTGGTTTTCTCTTGGAGACTATTCCTACTCATTCCACTTGTACTGGACATGCCCTGTAGGGCTTTGTTTGGCTGATTAGTGGCCAGCATAATAGCTTTCCAGCAATAGGAAACTAAGACTCTTGTCTCCTCTTCTGCTGTGTGTGGGGTGATTGAGGGGCTGTGTGTGTGGGGGAGAATTTTTAACTGGTTAAGTTGTGTGTGTGGTGTGTGATGTGGTTTGGAGTGACTATCTCGCTGTTTCTGTGTATTAGTTGTGTGTATGGGTGTGAGTAATAATATTTTTAACAGGCACAAATAGTGTGCCTTGTGAATTTTGCAGATAACATGATCGCGGTCTGGGATGTGTAAAGGTCAGGGGTGGGCCTGGATTGCCTACGAGGTGTCCCAGCTGCTTGACCTGCAGCCTTTCACCAACCTCCCTATATCAGCTACGACAGTGCGTCACTGTTAGGAGGTCAGACTTAGGAGGTACCACACTGATCAGGTGTGGCAGGGCGCTGTAGGTTTACCGGAGGGGAGCAGGATAGAAGTGGTTAGGTGCGGAAAGCACCCTGGGGTTAGATGGGGCCTGGAGAGAGGCCAGACATGTTTGGTTTCTGTCCCCAGGGGTCCCACCAGACCGAGTGGGCAGGTAGCCAGTGGGGCAACAGTGCCTGCCAGTCCCCTTAGGGTGGTGCTTTGCAATGCCAGATCGATCAGAAATAAGACCACAATTATAGTGGACTTGATTTTGTTGTTTGATCTGGCTTGCAGTACAGAGACCTGGGTGGGTGACAATACTGGGTCAGTTTTGGAGCCCCCCCCCGGGTACTGTGTAGTGCACTGCCCTAGGATGGAGCGCAGGGGCGGGTGGAGTGGCCATCTGTTTTAGATCTGACCTGGGCTTCACTGTGCATCCGGTGAGAGCCACCAGGTTCTTTGAATGTGTGGCTGTATGTGGGTGTCCGGGTGCAGGATGCAGGATTCTCCTGCTTTATCGTCCTCCGGGGCGGTGGGAGAATTCCTGCAGTAGGTGGTGGATTTCATCGTCGGTGAGGTGTTGGAGGCCCCCAGATGTATAGTGTTGGGGGACTTCAATGTTTGGGCTGATGACGAATCCTCCAGACTTGGTTCCAACCTCCTCCAGATGATGTAATCTCTGCGCCTGACACAAGAAGTTACCTCTGTGACCCTTCAGGGCAAGCATATGTAGGACCTGGTGTTCTCATTGGGGCTTGAGGACTGCAACCTCAAGAATGGTCAGTTCAGTTGGCCTGATCATTGCACAATGGAGTTCTTATTTGGGGCCCTCCTCGAGAGCCCTTCCCCTGTGGAGAAGGTCAGCTACCGCCCTTTGAGGGGATTTTCCCCAGAAGGATTTCTGGCAGTAGCTGATCTAGCCAATATAGGTATTGCATGTGTGATTGGCGCAAGTGAGGCAGTCACTGCCTATAACAAGGCGATGTCTGACACGCACGATGCCCTTGCACCAGTCTGTGTATGACCCAAATTCTCTCACTTGAGGTCCCCTTGGTTTGATGGGGAGCTCAAGGCGATGATAATTGTGGGTCAGAAGCTGGAGCACTGCTGGCGGAAGGCTGGGCTAGGGGAGGAGGATAAACTGGCCCTGCGTGCTTACTACGGTGAGTATCAGGGGGTAATCATCTGTAAGAAGGCAGAGTTCCTGTCCAGGGAGATTGCTGTAGGGAGGAAACGACCAGCTGTGCTATTTTGGACTGTGGATTGGCTGTTACATCCAGTCTGTCTACAGCCAAAAAAAGGCTTTTCTGACTCTCTATTTGAAGAGTTTGCTTGGTTCTTCTCTGGCAGGGTGTCCTCCATCTGGCAGGGAATTCCGCCAGTGAGCCGGAGCATGGCCTACAGTGATCACCATGGGCATCGCAGAGGCACTCTGCCTGTTTGGGGCGAGTTTAAACCAGTGGTGGTGGCCAAGGTCATCGAGGTTGCTTCCAGGCTGAAGCACACTTACTGTGAACTGGACCCAGTACCGATGCATTTCTTGATGGGGTGTGTCGGCTCCATTGGCCCAGTGTTCACCTTGATTGTCCGGTGCTCTTTGTCACAGGAGTTTTTTGCCAGAGGCCTTGAAAGAGGCACTGGTGAGTTCCCTTCTGAAAAAAACATCTTTAGACCCTGACATCTTGGTGAGTTATCAACCTTTCTCCAACCTTCCCTTTTTAGGTAAGGTTGTAAAGAAGACTGTGATGCAACAGATTGAGTAGCACCTCGAGGTCTTCAACAGCTGAGTCAGTCAAGTCAGGATTTTGTGCGAGGCATAGCACGAAATGGTGTTAGTTCGGGTGCATAATGACCTCCTCAGGGCGAGAGATAGAGTATAGAGGTCAGTTCTCATTCTTCTTGATATTTTCTCATCATTTGACACAGTGAACCATGCTGTGCTTCTCGACTGTCTCAGAGAGTACTGTGGACTCGCCAGTACTGTCATCCTCTGGTTTGAGTCCTATCTCGCGAACAGGAGTCAGCGGGTGGTGATTGGGAATTTTTCCTTCTCCCTGAGCCTCCTGTCCTGTGGAGTACCTCAGGGCTCGGTCTTGTCGCCGATGTTGTTCACTGTGTACATGCTGCCCCTGAGTGAGCTCATTAGGAAATACAACGCGGGTTTTCATTGCTATGTAGATGATACCCAGTTGTATCTTTCCTTTGCCCCCGGAACATCAGACACCATGGAAGTGCTTAATAGTTGCCTTGCTGAGATCAATGACTGGATGTCCTCCAGTTGGTTGCGACTGAACCCTGATAAGATGGAGGTACCAGTGGTGGAGTTGAACTAAAGGTGTGATAGGATTGCCTCTGGCGAGGCAACACGTTTATTCCTGGGGTCTAGCCCATTGAAGGCTTCCTCTAGGGTGTGTGATCCAGGCATTTTCCTCGATGACGGATCGACATTTGAACCCCAGGTGTTATCTGTTGTCCAAAGTAGTTTCTATCATCTGAAGAATAACGCTAGAATCAAACACCTAGTTCCCACCTGAGGACCTCCCTACCCTGGTGTATGCCTTTGTGACGTCCAGGCTGAATTATTGTAATGCGCTCTACTTTTGGATCTATGGAGGTACCCTCCACCGGCTTCAACAGGTACAGAATGCTGCTGTGACTTTCTAAGTTCAGTCATGTCGCCCCGGTGTTGCGCGAGCTGCACTGGCTGCCAGTCAGGTGGAGGGTCCTCTTCAAGGTGGCTTGCTCACCTTTAAGGCTGTACATGGACTTGGCCCTGGTTACCTGTCTGACCTTCTAACACGTGCCACTACTGTCCTCTACCTTCGTTCCTCCTCTAGGGGCCTCCTCGTAGTTCCCAGGATGAGGTTAGAAACTGCTGGTGACAGGGCCTTCAGCGTCGCCGGCCCCTTCCTGTGGAACTTGTTACCACCAGCTGTTGGGGGTCCCTTCAGTCGAGGCCGTTAAGATCTGCAATAGGACCCTGTTGTGTTCTCTAGCTTTCCCAGACATTGTCTTGGAGATATATTAGTATCTGTTATAAAGATAATGTGTATTCGTTTTGCTATAGCTTGCTGTTCTTATGCTATTTGTTTTGTCTTTTAACAATATTTCCTGAATTTAAGTATTTATTTATGCACTGTCCAACTTTTAATGCTTGTATTTGTACAGTGCCCAGAGCCTCAAGATTGGGCGCCTAAGAAATAAAACTTGCCTTGCCTTTGTTCTGGTTAGATGTGCGGATTCTGAGTTAGTGCAAAAACCTTAAAAGCCGCCACTTTTTGCAGTTTTTGTTCCTCATTGCCTTGCGCCCAGACAGTGTGCAATTTTGGTGTACATTTTTTATGGTAGAAACAGCATGGGTAACAGAACTGCCATGTGTTTGTTTTATGAAAAAATATTACTCTGTTGCAAAGTTATTTAATTTTTAAGTTCCCATTATTTTCAGTGGGAAGATCACTCTCCAGGATAGGGGTATAAAGTTCAACAAAGGATTTTTCCTCACGAAAAAGTATTCCTTTTTGTGAGGGGCCAGTATTTTCACCAGGAACAGCTCCTTTTTCGTGAGTTGCCGACTTGTTGATTTTTTTCCATGAACTAAGAAAACGTGGAAAATACATAAAAATGTTACTTTAAAAATCAGACACCAGAACCTAACTAAACAGATCCTGTTTAGCTAGATTCTGATGTTTATTTTTCACAATAAGAGTCAGAAATACTTTGTCTGGGCACCAAAAATTACAGATGCCCAGCTTAGCAAGAGCAGCCCTTCACCCACGTTCTCTGTATGAGAACAGCGGGACTTTCGTGACTAGTGCAGCCGTAGCTGAAACTCCATGTGGAACACCCTCCCTAGAACCCTCCAAGATTGCTACTCACTTGGAGCCTTTAAAAAAAGGGCTAAAGACATTTCTCCTTGAGCACAGTCTGTGTACTTGCAGTTGTTGAAATGTACCTACCTGTTGTTGAATTTATTTTCCTCAACTAACATGTATTTACTGCTCTATAACCTTAGACCTGTCTGTATGTTTACACTTCATTGTGAATGAAACAATGTAGCTGACTCTGTGATTTTGTTGTTATAGTTACAGCTTGGTTTGCTCATCTGACTTCCTGTGCTGTTTTATGTTTTCACGTAATTTATTTTCAGTCACCTCTGTCCCTGTGGGCCCACCCGGTCATCAAAATTCAATAAATAAATAAATGCATGAATACTCTCTCTCTCTCTCTCTCGCTATCTACCGGTCTCTTTCTGTCTGTATGTCTGTCTGTCTGTCTGTCTGTCTGTCTATCTATCTATCTATCTATCTATCTATCTATCTATCTAACTCAAACCAGTAGAGTGCACTTCTGGAGTGGATCACTGGTGAAACTCAATACTTAGTAATGTTGCCTGAGGATTGTTTCCCCTATTTATTTATTTTTTGTTTTATGTTCCCCATTGGGAAGTACAGTAGTTGATTTAATAATTTATTTTATAGCATGAAGAGCACCATTTATACAAAGGTTGAAGGTTTGACAATTGAAATTCAAGGGCAAAAAATTCAAAGTGATGCACATAGGGAACAAGAACCCCCAGGATGGAGTATTAGATTTGAGGGTTTCTGTGGAAAGGAACCCAGAAGTCATAATAATTGACTCCCTGAAACAATCTAGCCAGTGTAACAAGCAATACCACAAAGCGTTGCACCCACACACTACATAGTAGACCACACAACATCAGATAAAATATATTTTATTAGCTTACTTACATCAAGATAATGTGCTGGCATAGAGGATGGTGAGGTCCCACGGCCTACAAACAATGTTTTTGTAGGCTGTGCTACCTCACCATGCTATATGATGGCTGCCATCTGACAATCACCGAGCGAAATCACTTGTACTGTAATTGCACTGTGTGACCGTCATATGGTGGCTGGCCAAGAAGGTGAGCAGAGGGCTGTGCCAGCTGCCTTACTGCTCCTGTCTCACAATGAGAGGCAATCCGGGGGAGGGGGAATGTGGGGCATGGTCCTGAGTGGGTGGGGGGAGTGGTAGTCGGTTGGGTGGTGGGGAGAACACTAGATTCCCAGAGATATCTATACATATCATAGCATGGGTGATGGGGGGCACTAAACTACCATGGAGAGGTATATATATGTATATATATATATATATATATATATATATATATATATATAGATCAGGGAGTGGGTGGACCACTAGACTACCAGGTCAGTGTTAAAGCTGCCACCTTGCAGCAGCATGAGGGGTCCTCTGCACCCATGCAGATGAGCCTATAATGGGCACGCTGATGGCACCTTAAAGAGCTAGTGTACTGCCTAAAACTAATATTAGATTTTAAAAGCAGCCGAACATTACCTTTTATATCTGAGGTACTTTTTCTTTTCCCTTTGTTTAATTAGAAGATTGTTTACCTGATGTTAATAGGTGTGATATGTGGAACAGCTCTTAGCCTGGCAGCTGACATATCTTGCTCTACTGCCCCACACTACATCATCAGCATTGTGACCGCACTGACTGTGACATCATTGCTACTTTGGAACAGCCGGTGAGTGACTGCATGGTCGTTCTCGTGTGATGTCACTGTCAGTGAGATCACAATGCTGCTGATATAGTGTGGGGCAGTACAGTTAGATATGTCAGTTGCCAGGCTAAGAGCTGTTCCACACATCCAGCACAATATTATCACATAGAAGACATTCTGATGAGCAAACAGAAAAAGAAAAATACTTCAGAAATAAAAAGTTACAACTGACTACTACTTAAAATTTGTATTTTTTTCCTGTCTGCCTGTTTTGGCTCCACTAGCTCTTTAACCAGGGGCCAAAATTAGGATTTTTCAATCAAGAGCCACAAATAGTTCCTGGGTATCGGCATTTTACAGCCGACCAGGAGCTACTCAGATTTAATGCCTGTCCCATGTTAAGAGGCACATGCTACATGTTACCCCTAAGAATTGCTCCATTGCACATCCATAACATATGGAAAAGGTGATGGCGCACACAGAGAAGGTGCTGTAAACTCAGAGTTTAAAGCAGACTTTCATAATACATCTGATGCTAAAGCAATGTAAAACTTTGTGCAAATAAAACAGGCACTATTTTCAAGTGTTTACAGCTTGTATATGCATGGCCGGAGTTTCCCACATTTTGGGGGCAGTAACCATCATTTGTTTTAAACTTAAACGTGGAGTCACTGTGTACACAAAGATAAGATAAAGAAACCCAGTCGTGGAGAGACAAAACAACATACCACTATGGAGTGAACAAGGCTAGTTCAAACTTCTTTCATATGCTATGACTGCTGGTGTGAGAAGGCATTCAAAAGCTACTTGGATGGCATATAAAAGCTCAGTCCCCAGGACTTCTGTTATACACACGCTGACCAGTGATGAAAGTGAGCAGGAACGCACAGGAACTCGGTTCCTGTAACTTTTTTGCAGCAGGAACTGAGTTCCTGTACTTCTTCCACTGACACTAAAACTGAAATTCTTAAACCAGCAACATAGTGACAGTTTCTGGATCTGTGATCTGCTATCAGGGTTTCTATAACGCTATTTGACTTGTACAACAATGCTATTTTCCTAGAAATACTTTAATATCTCTAACTGAATCTACTAGCATCAAATTAGATAGTTGTGCCTTGACACCGCTATCCTTTAGATTAATAATAAATAATAATAATAATTTTATTTATGTAGCGCCTTTCAATATATCAAGGTGCTGAACAAGTTAAAATCATAAACTCAAATTTCACTACAAAACATCAAAACACATAAAAATACATCATAAAAAATACATCATAAAAACATAATAAATTACAATAAAATTCCAATCATATTACAATTAACTTAACTATCTAAGAAGGCCATTCTCCATAAATATGATTTCAGTTCTTTCTTAAATATCTCCATGGAGGTGCACTCCCATAACCGGCATGGTAGAGAATTCCAAAGAGTGGGTGCAGCATGAGAAAATGCTCTGCTGCCTGAAGATTTTAAACTCACTCTTGGAATCTCCAGCAACCGCATGTTGGCCGAGCGGAGCGATCGGCCAGGGCAGTAAGGACCAGTAGGTCTTTCAGATAGGACGGACCCTGTTCGCGAAGGGCTTTAAAAGTCAATAAAATGACTTTAAAGGTGATACGCCACTGTATAGGAAGCCAGTGCGGTTCGCGCAGCACCGGGGTAATATGACAGGACCTACAGTACTTGTCCCAGTCAAAACCCAGGCTGCCGCGTTCTGCACCAGCTGTAGGCGGTGGATTTCAACCCCAGAAAGCCCAAAGTAAAGGGCATTGCAGTAGTCTAGGCGCGAGGACACAAAGGCGTGGACCAACGTTGGCAAGGAGTCAGACAGAACAGATGCTTAACCCTGGCAATATTCCTAAGATGGTAAAAGGAAGTCCTGACGATGGCCGACACCTGAGATTGAAAAGTCAGCCTATCGTCAAGGATCACCTCAAGATTGTGCACCCGTTCAGAGGCCGGTAGTGACACGCTGCCAAGAAAAATTCCAGAAGGCGCGCCAGTATGCGACCTCTCAATCTGACCACACGAGTCCACCACCAAAACCTCAGTCTTCTCTGAGTTCAACTTTAACCAACTAGAATCCATCCAGTCTTGGATTTCACCCAGACAGTTGTTAAACACTGAGAAAGCACCATCCTGGTCGGGTGCAAAAGACAGGTATAGCTGGGTATCATCGGCATAGCAGTGAAACCTCAGCCCATACCATCTTATAATGTTTCCAAGGGGCAGCATATACACTGCAAATAATATGGGTGACAGCACAGAACCCTGAGGCACTCCACACAACAAAGAGACTGTGCCGGAGGAAAAAATCCCCGACACAACTCTTTGTGATCTCCCATTAAGGAATGAAGTGAACCACTGAAGAACGGTTTCTGACATTCCATAGATTTGCCTCAGGTGTGCTAACAACACCACGTGACCCACAGTGTCGAAAGCTGAAGAGAGATCAAGGAGAACCAGAATGGAATGTCTCTTTTGATCCCTCGCCCTCAGAAGATCATTAAGCACCCGAACCAGCGCAGTCTCGGTGCTATGTCTTTTACAGAAACCAGACTGGAAGGATTCGTAGATACTATGGATGGTTAAATGGTCATCCAGTTGGGCAGCTACAACCATTTCAATAACCTTTCCAATAAAGGGAAGGTTAGAGAAAGGTCTGTAGTTTGAAAAACAGTCTGGGTCCAAGGAAGCTTTCTTCAAGAGAGGTGTCACCACCGCCTCTTTCAGGGAGCTAGGAAACTCACCTGACTCCAAGGAGCACCAGACTATTTGTGCCAAAACTGGACCAATGATATCAACACAAATCAAAATTAGGGTAGTCGGTCCAGGGTCCAAGCCACAGCTTGTGGGGTGCACACTATGGATGATCCTCATAATATCCACGAACTCAGGTTGACAAAAGGAACTCCAAGAGAATCGAGGCACTGTGTTCTCGCATGCTCCTACAACATCACCCTTAGAAGTTGTCGGACACAAGTCCGCCCTGATGTCAGCCACCTTAGTTGCAAAGTATCGAGTGAGCTTGTCGCATTCTATTTGCGAAAAGGCTTTCCGAACTTGCAGACAGGCTGGGTTGCACAGTCTATCTACAGTTCGAAACAGGTGAACCGGTCGATTCTGAGCAACTGCAATCTCCCTGGACAGGAATTCTGCCTTCTTATGGGTGATTGCAAATTGATAGCTAGCATAATGTTCTATCAATCTAAAGCAGTCGGCTTCAAGGGCGGACTTACGCCAACAACGCTGTAACCTTCGCCCTTGTCTCCACATCTCCCTCAGAGTCCCATCAAACCAAGGGGCCCTGGGGTGAAGGGATAGGGGGCACTCACGAACAGGAGCAATAGAATCCAGGGCAGCCGTGATGGCCTCATTATAGGCCAACACCAGTGCCTCTGGATTACTGCTCACCAACACGGGGGATGATAGGTCAAGGACTGCCACTAGGCCTTGTGAAGTAACATTCCGTAATGGGCGGTACCTGACCATCTCCACAGGAGATGGCCTTCTAAGGGGGGGTGCAAAAATTGAACCTCACGGTGTAGTGGTCAGACCAAGAGACTGGTTCCACCCCCATGTCAGATGCATCAATCCCTAGAAGGAAGACTAAGTCCAGAGAGTGTCCAGATTTATGCCTAGCAGTGGAAACTACCTGTGTAAGGCCCAAAGACGACATTAATTGGAGGAAGTAGTTACCAAATTGTGAGAGTTCATCGTCGACCCAGGCGTTGAAGTCACCCAGCACCATCAATCTGGGTGACTCAAACGACATGTCGACGAGGAAGTCTGCTACTTCCTGTAGGAAGCGTTTCCCATCTCCGGGTGGACGGTAGATGAGAACGATTCGAACGCCTACACCTGCTACAACTGTACACTCAAAGGACTCAGCCTCACCTACTGCTACATTCGTGAGAATCTTCATTTTGTATTTCATAATTGTCTGTGCCTGAGTTCCTGTATTTCTTGTCTACCACTTGCACCACTGACGCTGACACTGCTGAAGGCTGAGATGGCACTTCAGAGCCCTCATCCAATGCATATGCTGACTGTTTCTATCCGCGCCTCAGTTTGCTCCCTCCCTCCCTCCTTACATTGCGCATGCTAGGACACTTATTCCAAAACTTTGTTTCCTCCCCTCTCTTGCAACTGAGATTGATACACTAAGAACTGCTGGAAGCAATTCTAAGTGTCTGCTTTTTAAAGCAGTAGGCCCTACTGTAATTGAGTTAATGAAGGCGTAAGCTGGCACTCAGCACCCCCTTATTTTGGTCCCTGCATTAGCTGATTTGCATACTCTAGCTAAATATGGTGCACACAAGCCCTTGCTCTATCCCGTTTCAGGCAGTGCTATCTCCTGTGGGCCATATGTAGCTTTGGTCCATGGAGGCACAGTGCAGATCCACTTAGCGCTTCACCGACATAGCCTGATATTTAGACAGTTAGCATGCTCCGTTGGCATGCAATAACTGGTTGAATATTGCTCAGAGCCAGCCATGTGCTATCACAAACACGGCGCAACAGGCTGCACTGCACTTGTGGCCGGCTCTGAATATGGGGGCCTAAAAGTATTCTGTAAAGGAGAATCACACCCTTTTCCTAGTCATACAGAACATAGATAATATACATAGATAATGTCACCAAAACAAGGCTCATAGACCCATTCAGTCTGCCCACCTACATATAACCATACTAACATACTAAAATGCTAGCAGAATAGGCCTAATGGTCTTTCGCGTCTGCTCGTTTGGTCAGCCCCCACCCTGGGAGCTGACCTTGCTGCCCCCCTCGCCTTCTCTGGCTTCTCCCTTCCCAGTTCTGGATATTCTCACTGCATTGGATTTTGCTTCCAGAACCCTTCCCCTGTACCTGTCCCACCCCCTCTTGAACCCCTCCACCGTCTCTGCCTCCACCAGCCCCCTAGGCAGCGCATTCCATGGCTCCACCACCCTCTCAGTGGAGTAGCACCTCCTCCTTTCTCCCCTGAATCTTCCCCCCTCCAGCTTCCACCCATGCCCTCTAGTGGCCCCCTCCTCCTTCCTTCGAAGCACCCTGACTGTTTCCTCTATTTACCCCCCTTCACGTACCTGAGGCCTCTATCATTTCCCCCCAGTCCCTTCTCTCTTCCAGTGTGTACATATTTAGCTCTTTGAGCCTCTCCTAATAGGTCCTGTCCCCCAAGCCACAAATAATTTTGGTTGCCCTCCTCTGAACTGCACGCAGTACTCGAGGTGTGGCCTCACCAAGCAGTTCTACAGAGGGAGTATCACTTCCCTCCTTCTGGAGGTGATCCCCCTAGCGATGCATCCCAGCATCTTGCTGGCCTTGGCTGCTGCCCTCCTACAAGTCTCCGAGTTGTTCATCTTGACATCCACCACCACCCCCAGGTCCCTCTTAGCCATCGAGACTTGTAGCATTCCCCAGGGTGTACACTCGCCCAGGTTTCTGGCCCCAGGTGCAATGCCTTGCATTTCCCTGCATTGAACCTCAGCTTCCACTTTCTAGACCATCTTTCCAGAGCCTCCAGTTCTCCTGCAGGCCACCCTCCCTCCTCCCCATCCACCACCTCCCAGTTTTGAGTCATCCTAAAGAGACCCTCTCACTCTTGATACCTGTCCTTATGTCAGAGATGGCGTTGAACAGGAGGGGCCCAAGGACTGATCCCTGTGGGACCCCACTAATGACCCTCCTTGGGGATGAGACTATCCCGCCAACTTCCGGTCCTGGAGCCAATTGCCTATCCATCTGATCATCTGGTTCCCCACTCCCATTTCTCCCAGCTTATCCAACAGGCCCATGTGAGGAACAGAGTCAAATGCCTTGCTGAAGTCTAGAAAGAGGACATCCATTGGTCTACCCAGGTCTAACCAATAACATTAAAAAACACGTATAGGTTAAGAGCCATTGGAATGATACAATACAATCGACTGACTGAGGCAATGAATACAAAAGTTCCAAGAGATTAAATACAAACGTTACAGTACAAGGTACAGCTGATGCACCGTGGTTGTGAGTGAAATCCAAGCAATACATAAAAACAATGTAAACAATTTTCAGAATATGCAAAAAACATGGCAAAGCAACTCTTATCGCAATTTTTACCCTTTCATTGCATTTTCCTACTTTTGAGGCTTTGTGTTTCAACCCTAACTATATCCTAAATGTAGTTCTTTTTTTTCCCCAATGAATTTCCATCCTTTTTTAAAAGGATATTTAACAACAGACACACGTTAGTTTGTATTGACAAGAGGTTTTCTGCCATGCTGTGTCCATTGGCACACCTTCATTCACCACACCCCATGTTAAGCAGTCCTTGGCATCCAATGACAACATCTGTCACCTAATCCTCATGCCAGGCAGTTCCTAAAGACCAGAAGCACACACCTCCCTCAATGCCAAGTAGTTCCTGGCATCGTGCAGCACCCCACTCCCTCACCACACTTCCCTGCTAAGCAGTTCCTGGTAAACAGTGGAACCCCTTACTACTGGCCCAAGCCCATCCAGTTTTGATGTCCAGTGGTACCCATCAACCTGTCCAAGTCAAACTGTTCCTGGTATATAGTGGCAACCCATAACCCTGCCCTAAGCCAAGCAGACCCTGACATCCAGTGGCACCACCTCCAAAACACTGTCCCATGCTGAGTAGTCCCCAGCACCCACTGCCCCCCCCAGCCTAACCCAAATCAAGTAGTCCCTGACATCCAGTAGCACCACTGCTCACTGTGTCCCTAGCTAAACAGTCCCTGGTATCCAGTGACCTCCCCCGTTGCACTCTGTTTATTTATTTATTGGAACATCAGTTTACAACCTTTGAGCCAGGGGCTCATTTACAAAGGTACCTCGTCACAGAGAGGACAAAACAGTGCAAACAACATTTTTACAATAAAACAGAGTACAAAAAATTTGAAGGAACATGAAGACATAGGTCAGATACAAAATTTAGTAATACAGGAATTGGCAAAGCACATGTCGGTTCAGAGTAGTATGAACAGTTACAATTAGTATTGCAGGATTGGCAGTGCAAAGCACATGTTGGTTCAGAGTAGTTTTAACAGTTACAAGTTAGTATTACAGGATTGGCAGTGCACAAGTAAGTACAGAAAAATTGTACAGTAAGCTGACAGTGGCGGAAACTAAGCAGAAGTAATCATTGTAGAGACGTGCGGAGAAGTGATCCATGCCAAGTAGCCTCTGGTGCCTAGTGGCACACCCTACCACTACCTATGCCAAGACAGGCAATCCTTGGCATCCAGTGGCACCCCTTCAACATCCTGTCCCATGCCAAGTAGTTCCCAGCACCCACTGGCTTCCCCCCTCAGCCTACCTCAAATCAAGCAGTCCCTGACATTTGGTGACCTCCCCCTTTGCACTTTGTTCCATGCCAAATAGTCTCAGGTGCCCAGTGGCACACTCTACCAGCACCTATGCCAAAGAAAGGCAATCCCTGGCATCCACTGGTGCCCCCTCTTACACCCTGCCCCTGATGTCCAGTGACACCCCCTCGCTCAGCCTTCCCCAAATCAGGTAGTCCTGGTCTTCCAGTGGCCTAAGGAGCTCACATGGGGGCTCATCTCTCCTGATCATTTGGCAGTTAAGGACATAGCACTCTCAACTTTGGCTCATCCACTAGAAGCAGAATTTGTCAGCAGAAAAGGACCACTTGGCCCACCCAGTCTGCCAAGAGGGTCCTTTCCTAGTCTGTCTCTGCAGACCCTAACTGATCTCTAGCACCCCTCCCTCTTTCCTGCTTATTAACTGATATTCCTCTATGTCTGTCCCATGCATGCTTAAAGCCCCCAACTGTTTTCCTCTCCGCCACTTCCATAGACAGTCTGTTCCGTACATCTACCACTCTTTCAGTGAAGT
This sequence comes from Neoceratodus forsteri, assembly GCA_016271365.2. NCBI lineage: Eukaryota > Metazoa > Chordata > Ceratodontiformes > Ceratodontidae > Neoceratodus > Neoceratodus forsteri. The sequence goes on along the minus strand of CM057456.1, from coordinate 160,930,217 downwards.
AAAAATTCCTCACATCCTTCTTAAACCTTGCCCCCCCCCCCCAGCTTCATTGCATGCTTTCTGGTCCTGGTGCTCTTTTTCATTTGAAAGAGACTCTCCTCTTGCATCCTGTTCATCACTGTGAGGGCCTTGTAGGTCTCTATCCTGTCCCCTCTCGCTTTCCTCTGATCCAGGGTGTACAGGATGAGATCCCTCAGTCTTTCCTCATAGGGCTTTTTGGCAACCTCTGCACCATTTTAGTTGCCCTCCTCTGGACTGCCTTTACCCTGTCTATGTCCTTTCTGGGGTGCGGCCTTCAGAAATGGACACAATACTCTAGGTGGGGTCTGACCAGCAAGAGATATAGTGGCAACACCACCTCCCTCCTCCAGCTGGAGATACCGCTGTCTCTATGCACTCCAGCACCCCACTGGCCCTACTCTCTGCTTTGTCACACTGCTCTGCCACTTTCAGGTCATCAGCTATGGTAACCCCAAGGTCCCCCGCTTAATGACTGCCTGTACCTCCCACATTCTGTACTTAGCTACTAGGTTTCTAGACCCCAGGCGTATGAGTTTTCACTTTTCGGCATTGAACTCCAACTGCCATGCTCTTGACCCATCCTCGAGTTTCCCCAAGATCCCTACACATACTCTCCACCCCCTTTTGAGTATCCACCCTATTACAGATGTTGGTATCATCTGCAAAAAAGCACGCCTTCCCTTCCAGTTCTTCTGCAGTGTCAGTTATGGGGGCACTGAAGAGGACCAGTCCCAGTACTGAGCCTTGTGGCACGCTGCTGGTCACTCTTCCATCGTTAGAGTGAGTGCCACTAACCACCATCCTCTGTCGCCCATCCGTTAACCAGTTTCTTCCGTAATTCACCATTTTGGATCCCACCCATAGGCTGCTCAAATTCTTTATCAGTCTGGATGGGAGGGGTTAAACTGAGCAATGAGGAAAGGGAGCGAGGAGTCATCATTAGTGACTCCCTCAAACAATCAAGTCATTGTAACAAGACCTGTAGTAAGGCTAATAGGATGCTGGGGTGTATTGCAAGGGGTACTGACAGCAGGAAGAAGGAGGTAGTACTACTACCTCTACATAGGTCACAGATGAGGCTGCACCTGGAATAATGTGCCCAGTTCTGGAGTCCTCCGCTAAGGAAGGACAGGAACAGGCTGCACATGGTGCAATGCAAGGGGATCAAGATGATTCAGGGCCAACAGGGCAGACCTTGGCGCTGAATATGTACTCACTGGAGACCAGGCGGGGTTGGGGTAGGGTATAGTAGAGACCTTTAAGTTCCTGAAGGGAATAAATGAGGTGAACTGTGGGGAACTATATAGCTGGCATACAGAGTCAAGAATCCGAGGTCATGAACGGAAACTGGAGGGGGAAAGTTTAAGAGGGGTGTGAGGAAGTTCTATTTTACGTAAATGATAATGGAACTGTGGAACAGTCTGCCAAGAGAGGTGGTGGGTACCAAGACCATAAATAGTTTCAAGCATGGCTAGGACAAAGTGAAGGGTTTGGTGATTGCTCAGATTGGTAGCAGTAGGGAGGGGAGCAGGGGGTGGACCAGGAGGGATAAAACCCCATATGCGCAATAGATCCTGGGGCAGATATGAAACTCCAGGCAAACTAGGTGGACCTTTGGTCTTTTTCTGCCATCACTGTTTATGTTTCTGTGTCTTCTGTGCAGCACAGTGTTGAAGGCCTTGCTAACATCCAGACAGGCCACATCCAAGACCCTCCCCCTGATCTATTTCCCTGGTCACCCAGTCAAAGAAATCTATTCGATTTATTTGGCCTGACCTCTTCCCCCATGAGTCCATGCTATCTGAGGTCTTGAAGCCCATTTGATTCAAGATACTCTACCTACCTTTCTTTTAACAAGGTTTCCATTAATTTCACCACCACTGAGATGAGGCTGACCAGACTATAGTTGCTAGCCTCCTCCCTACTGCTGCTTTTATGTAGAGGGACCACATCTGCTTTCCTCCAGTCTTCCAGAACCATGCCTGTTGCCAATGAGCTGTTGCATAAGTCTGTCAGTGGTGCCGCTAGCACCACCCTGAGTTCTTTTTAGTACCCTTGGGTGTATCCTTTCTGGTCCCATAGCCTTGTCTACCTTCAGAGCTGTGAGTCCATTCAGGACTCTTTCCTCTGAAAATGGAGTTGTGCTCACTCTCCCCCCCTCCCTTATTCCTGCTGCTACCTGGTGGTCCATCCACTCCTCCTCCCTCCACTGTAAAGACTCAGCAGAAGTACCTGTTCAGGATGTCTGCTTTTTCTTGTTCATCTTCTGCGCAATCTCCCCCTGCTGCCCTCCTTATCCTCACTATCCCTCCCCTTGCTTTCTCTTCTCACTTATGTACATGAAGAAAGTCTTATCCCCTTTAGCTACACCTTTGACTATCCTTTCGTCTGTCTGCTTTGCTTCACTCACTGCCTTTCCTGCTTCCCTCTGTTTTACTTGGTGCACCTCCCTGTGTTCCTCCTTCTGCATGTGTATATACCATCCTGAATGTCACACTTATTTTCTTCACCACCTTGGCCACATCCATACAGAACCATAGCTGTCTCTTTTTTGGTTTTACTCACTTTATTCATGCAGAGGCTGGTTGCCTTAATTATGCCCTCCTTTATTTTTCCCCACTGTGCCTCTACCCCTTCCTGGCAATCCCACCCCCTCCCAACAAGACAGTATCTGAGGCAGTCTCCCATTTCTTTAAATCCACCCTCCTAAACTCCGGGGTCTTTGTTGTCATGTGGTTTGCCTCTATTTCCATCTTTATGTTAAACCACACTGTATGGTGACCGCTGGTACCTAGGGGACAGCCCACTGTGATGTCCAGAATGCTCTTCCTGTTTGTAAGCATCAGGTGCAGAACTGCCCTGTCCCTAGTTGGCTCATTGACTAGCTGCCTGCGTTGTAATCACATTTCTTGTACTTTTTAACATTTTGTTTGCGTGCTACTGTTGTGTGTCTGCTATGTTAAAGACACAGTATCCAGTGCATTCACCAAATGCAACATAGAAACATAGAAACATAGAATATGTCAGCTGAAAAAGACTGCTTGTCCCACCCAGTCTGCCCAGAAATGCTGCTGTAAAGAGCCTGCAAATCATGTAAAACATTTTTCTATTTTTTTCCCTCACTCCTTTTTTCATTCCATGATTTAAAAAGGGGTTTTGACTTCATAAATCAGTTGAGTTGTGATTAAGCCTGACCAAGAACAAGGTGACCCCCTCGTAGGTCAGGTATCTACTCTTTTAATGTTAACGTGCCAATACGAGATGTGACCCTACAGCTTTCCATGTCTGTCCTGGGTGAAGACCACTCAGAGATGGCCACTGGGGAGTGTACTGATGGATTGGCATGTTGACATTAGAAGAGTAGGAACCTGACCTATGACAGGGGATGAGGTCCCAGAGGTAATGGGATGGAAAGGATGCAAGATGGGGTGAAGAAGTTTTATATTTAATTTATTAAGTTGTCCAACACTAGGAATGGGCACCCAGTATCAGAATATGTGATTGGGGCCAGAATCTGTGATGGGTATGTGTACAGTCTTATGGAACACCAGAAACTGACTCCCAGTGTCGCAAATGGTAAAACAAATTTACAAGCAACATGGATGAGCTCCTGATACAGGTTAACAGATTCAGGCAAATAAATGCGTTAAGCAGTTAAGTAGCACAGTTAATGGGCCCCATTCGGGTTGGAGGGTCAGGCAGTTTGATGTGCAGCTAGCCATTCGGAGCTCACATGCCTGAAACTGTTGAATAGGATTATAGCTGCGTGAAAACACATTATGTGAAACATTGTGAAAAATGTTAACTCTACATGATTATGTTTTTATTTTAAATGATTTTGTTCCAAAACCTAACCAAAGCTCCATCTTTGAGACATGGAGTCAGATATTCAAACTTAGCCCCGGGGCAAAATTAGCACTGCATGGCATGCAAAATTAGCCCAGAACCATTTGCACACTGTATTCAGAGGAATAGCTCCTGGGCTAAATCAGTTGAATGTAGCATGCAAATGAAGCTGTGCAAACATTGCTGAGAGTGCAGTGCAAAAATAGCCCAGCAAATAAGATAGCTCTGAATATAGCAACCAAGAAGGCCAAACTGCAACAGCAGCCCAGTGCACACAGAGGTGGAGTAAGGCAGAGTTGCAGTAGGTGGCAAATGTGGGTGATAGCAATGAAGTGGTGCACAACAACTGCACACAATATTGCAGGCCAAACACAGCAGGTCTGTGCTATGGTTTTGACAGGTTTGCCCGAGGCTAACTTGTTTGCCCATCACTAACACGTTTGCCTGGTGCTAACACATTTGCCTGGTGCTAAATTTTGCTATATTCAAAGCTCCTATGCAAATGAGCTTACTTAGGCAATCTGTAGGCAAAAAGCCACATTAGCATCTCATTATGGCCTGCTTTGCATGCATTACCATGTAGACTGCCCGGTGCTATTGCATGGTGCACACAGCTTCACCTGTATGTCAGACTGGAACTACAGGTCGGTAGCTGCAGGCTGAGTTTGGATGCAGAAGCACAGACTGCTGTGGCCCAGGGGACTAGCACCACAGGAATGGGTGGTTGTGCTGCAAGCCTGCATGCCATAGCTATATTGTTATTCTTGCTACAGTGTGTATCAGATGGTACAGTACCATAGTAGCTGGTATTGTGAGGGACACAGCAATGCCTACGGTGTGTCAGGCAACAATGACTGCTGCTATCCACACAGTGACATGCACAGGTGGCAGGTGCGTTCTCACAGTGGACAACACAGTCATACTGTTCTGTGACCCACACACGCTGTGGCATGAGATTCCCATGCTAACATACACATGGCTGGCTGTGTGTGATGGACAGCCTGGACAGGTGTGCGGTATGTGCCCCGGGGGCAGACACATACTATCATACCGGCACACTGATGTGAGGGGCATTCCTGTCACTGGCACATGTGCACTGTGTGGATGGCCCCAGCTGTGTGGCAGCACCTACTACGTGTTGCAGCCTGGCCACCTGTACACCCTCCCCTCAGTACACTCCATTCCCCCAGTGCTGCATGTGTGTGCTGGATTGTGGTGGTGTGCCCCTGTGGGGGGACTGGACGTGTGTGCTGCATGAACGCACTGACAAGGCGTAGACTGGATGCTGGAGCACCCACAAATGCCTGGCAGGGTTGGGACCGGTGACAGATGATGGCAACATGGGTGGTGCCATCTGTGTGCAGCATGTCTCTCCCACAACATATGGAGTGGCCCAGGGTGGCCATCTGCCCTCTCTGCTTCCTCATTGGCTGCAGTCATCAAGTGCACCATGATGCTGTTGTTGCTTATGGCCATGTTGCCTGTTGTTGCTGTGTCCACACCCCCTATCCTTGTTTTGCCCAGAGTTAAGACTACCGTTTTCTGGGCGATAATTTGTACTGCGCAATGTGTCGCGCAAAGTCGAGCACACACACTGCGGTGCTAATGCACTGAATATAGCATAGTGCCTGTATTCATGTACACACCCCTTCTTTTTGCATGGTGCATACATTATAACTTTGCCTGGTGCTAATACAGTTTGCCCATGCGATTTGGTCTTTTGAATATAGGGGACCTGTGCAAGCCCGGAGCAAACCTGGTGCAAGTGGTTTGCACCCAGTACAAAGTTTTGAATATCTGGCCCCAGATCTTTTGAACATGAATATTTTAGATTTCAAATCTTTACCCTTTTTTTGTTATCAGAATGCAAAAACAATGTATTAAAAGCAGTGAATTTCACTATATGTATTCCCCTAAATTAAAAAACTATGTACCAGTATCTGATTTCTATCACATTTTGGGAGGCTCTGACTTCTGTTTCTTGACACAAAGAGTCTGCATTCTAATTTTGAGGTCACCAGGTTTAAATCATCAATAAGCATTGCTAGAAAGGGCCAGAAGTTGGTAGTCTGTTTTTGTTGCTCCTTCAGTATGAATGTGTTGGACAATGTTTCTGTCTACTACCTGCTATGTAACCATTTCCAAGGGTGCATACACATTCTACAGTAGGTGATGACTGCTAATCCAGCTGCAAGGTCCTACTGTGAGAACAAATATTATATGCTAAATAGTACTTTAAGAGTGTTGAGCAACAATTAATTTTGCTCATAAGGTGCTACTTGCAACATTTTATCCACCTACTGGGCAGCCAACATACCATGGCTGCTGTGGTGGACTGTGAGAAAATGGTTTAGCAATTTTAAATGCGCAAGGCATTCTTTCTGGGAAAATAAAGGTTCTATTATTTTGCTTAGTTGTTGCACAGTGCCAGTAAATCCTTGAGGAGACCCTTTTGAAGCTGCTTCATGCAACTCTAGTGCCCTCCTTACTTTTGAACACTTTTTAACCAATAGTTTATTCAAACAATCCTCAGTATTCACATGAACAATCATGACTCTGTTTGAAGTCTGCACTATTCAGTGGGGGATGGTTCCAAAGGGCTAAAAGCCATCTTCTGTCCTTACATACCCAGTATAGTACCTTGTGTACTACTGTAAGTGCAAATGTGGAATTATATCACGTTCAACAGCATGCACTGTATGAATTTTAAGATGTACTTCTGCATTCCTACTGTACTTCCTTTAGAGATCTTGTGAGCACATGTGAGTTTGGAGACCTAGTCAGTGAGATGATACCTGATCAGCTTGTAGAAAATACTGTAATACTACATACTGATTTTATTATATTTGCTTGCACGCATGTGCAAGAAACATAGTGCCACCATACGAGTTTTCGTAGGTATACCTCCCCCACTTCCAATGCCCTGTTCCATTTTGCAGGTGTAGCTGCACTGCACCAATGAATGTCCGAGCTGTCTATGACAGCCATTCAGATGCAGTGGTGTACAGTTCTGAGAAAACCACCACTACAGTCAGCGGTGGTAACGTGTATGCAGTATGCAAATTGCCTATGTCAGCACTGCATTTCGTTTCTGCCCCCCCCCCCGGAACACCTAGGTAGCACGCTGGGAGCCCATCCCAGCATGCTCATGCGCTCCCCTCCATCCCTACACTGTATGATCGACAGGGGTGCCCAATCCCCCATCGGCTCCACTGCCCCCCCAAAGCAAACTTCCTGGTGCCATGTTGGGAGCCCACCCCAACGTGGCCTAGGTAGCACGGTGGGAGCCCACCCCAGTGTGCTCTTGCGCGCCCCTCCACCCCCACACACTGTATGACCCCAGCGTGGCAGAAGTCTGTGGCCCATGGGGGTGCCCAATCCCACGTCAGCTCCACTGGCCCCCCCTAACAAACTTGCAGGTGCCACGCTGGGAGCCCACTCCAGCACGGCAAACGTCCCACGTCATCTTTAAAAAAAAAAAAAATCACACCTAGAACAAAAGAAAACAGTCCCTTGTTGACTCTCTTTCCCCCTTCCCCAACCCATGCCCACCCTCTGCATACCTCCACCTCCCCACATCCCCCACCCCATACTTACCGCCAGAGGCCAGCACGGCAATCTTCGGTGGACTGGGAACACGTCTGCACTCTTCAAAGCCGACCGTGAACTGAACAAAGCTATATAATGACATAAATAGGTTTTTTTTCAACTTTGCTGCATAATTCGGCCATTTTTGGGAATTCTTTCACCAAATTTTCAACATGGGGTTCTTGGGACATCACCTCATGAACTTAGCCACTGTCATTTTGTTATTCGGTCCCGAAAGGTGATTTCGCGGTCACTGCGTGGAACCACCTTTCAGGACCGAGTAACGAAATGACAGTATCACAGTTCATGAGGTAGGCCCCCCAAAACCCTATGTTGAAAATTTGGTGAAATGAGTCCCGAAAATGACTGTTTTACGAGTGTGCATTGCGCACTTTCTATGCATGCTCGTAACTTCGAGAATTTTTACGGTTTTCACTCCCGATTTTCAACATTGCCATTTTACCACACCTCCTTATGAGCAGTACAGCAGTCATTTTTCACATCTTGCCCCAAATGTGTTTTCGCACATGTAGCACCAGTGGTGCAGTCAGTATGTGAAATCAATGTTTGAGACAGATTAAGTAAATCACAGTGACACTGTTCGTGAGCAGAGGTCTTAAAATGGCTATGTTGAAAGTTTGGTGAAGGAAGTCCATAAAATGACTGTGTTACAAGCATGCATTGTGCAGTTTCCACGCACCCTCGTAAGTTCACGAGTTTGTAATATTTTCAGTCCATATTTTCAACACTGGCATTTTTCCACACCTCCTTATGAACAGTACAGTTGTCATTTTTCACACCCTGGCCAAAATATGTTTTTGCACTTCTGGCACAGAAATGCGTGGTCACTGTGGGAAATCAGTGTTCGGGACAGATTAAGAAAATCACAGTGACCCTGTTCATGAGCGGAGGTCCCAAAATGCCTATGTTGACAAGCTGCTGTAAAAAATCCCCAAACTAATTACATTATGGGTGTGCGTTGTGCAGTTTCTACGCACAGTCGTGATGTCACCATTTCTTTTTATATTTTCACTCCAGATTTTTAACTTTGCCATTTTTTACACCTCCCCATGAACAGTACAACTGTCATTTTTCACATCCTGTTCGAAATGTGTTTTTGCACCTGTGATGTCAAATGGCGTAGTCACTGGCAAAATCAGTTTTCGGCTAACAAACTGATATTAGCTACTGTTCATGGGGTGGGGTCACAAAACCCCTGTTGAAAATTTGGAGTGAAAATCCCAACAAACGCCCAGTGCGTTAGGGTTTCCAACTGTAATGCCCCACCCTGTAGAGACTGACAGGCATCAGGGGTGTGACTTGAGATTGTCGCCTGTAATGCTCATACCATTCCAGCCCCACCCACACCCTGCAGCCAGTGACAGGCATGGAGGTGTGCCTTGGACACTTCGACCCCAGAGTTCACCCCATTCTCCTATACTTCACCCATCTCACCGTATTTCCTTTTGGAATGGGGTGAGCATAAGACCCAAAGACCCCAAGGCACACCGTGACACTTGTCGGTGTCTGCAGGGTAGGGTGTGGTGAAATGGCATGGACGTTATGCCTGACGACCCAAAGGCACACCCCAGTGCCTGTCAGTCTCTGCAGGGTGGTGGTGGGGTTGGCTTCAGTTGAGTACTACACTGCCGTTCCTATTATGCATCTCTCTAACGCCTTCACTACCAATGGCAATGCCTGCAAGCAAACATTCGGCATTAACAAATGCTTGTTATATTTAACATTTTAACCAAATAAAGCATACAAAGCTGAGAAACAGCTAATTTCCAGGTGTGTCTTGGGGAAAGGGTATGGAGGAAATGCCACAAGCTGTTGCTTTTAAGCCGTTAAGTTACACCACCTTTGAAGTGGTTTAACTTATTTTCACATGCCTGGGTATACAGGACAATCATGCCACAAGTCCCCAATGCAACTTTGAAAATCCAGGCCCTTATGTTTCTACACACACTTCAGTTTACATTCTTGTGTCTATGTTGTATTCTAATATGTTATTACTGTGTTTAGTTCAGTTGCTAATCAGTTTTATTATTGCATCTGTAACTATCTTGAATTCATCTCTCCTCTGCAGCTTCTGCCTTCTGTTTTCATACTACCAGGACATATGATGACATCAGTTACTCCATTCTGGGTAGCGTGGATTGGTGTAACTGATGTCATGGAATGTCTTTGGAAATGTGAAAAGAAAGAACAATAGCTAGTGAAGAGAGAGGAACACAATGCCGATTTCAGGGCAATACAAAGTGAAATCATTAATGTTTATTTTATTACAATTTTGGTAACCAGGTAGGCCCACTGAGACCATACCAGTCCCTTTTTCAGGGGTGACCCAGAATTAGTTACAGAAAATTTATAGAACAATATCAAGAATATCATCTCATGACGTACAATGCAATCATTATAGACGTATGGCACAAGTTAGGGATACAGCAGCAGGCTAAGTACAGTTCACATCAACAAGTGAGGCAATACATATTACGCAAAAATATAGCAACAACCTGAATTCAGATAAAGATCACAATAAGGATATATCAGTCTGCAGAGAAACCAGCACGGTCATGTGAGTTCCCTCCTACAATGTCTGCTGCATCTCAGCGGTAGCAGGAACATTGGTTCAGCTCCAGAAGGTGAGTCTTTAGACCCTTCTTAAAGCCCCCAAGGGAGGTATATTCCTGGAGGCTACTAGGGAGATTGTTCCAGATGGATGGGATGAAAGCAGCGAAGGACCGGAGTCATTGGGAGGTCCTTATCCTGGGGACTTGGAGAAGCTGGGAACCAGAGGTCTTTAGCGTTCTTCCATTTTGCCTGGCAGTTAACGTGTTAGTTAGGCTGGGAGGGACACAGCTTTGTTGGAGTTTAAAGGCAAGGCACATAGAGGGAAATGCTAATCTGTCTTCGAGAGGAGGCCGATTTAGTGATGATAGTACCTTGCAATGATGTTCCAGTGGCGGGGCCCCTGGGATGAAACGTCCAACCCTGTGATACAGGGTTCTCAGCCTTTGCATCTCGGAGCTTCTAACTGAATGTAGTATAGGAACCCCATGTAGCAAGGTGGGTAGGAGTGTACCAGTGGCTACCTTGAGTTTAGATTTTTGAATAAGGAAAGGGCTGAGGTGGTAAAGAAGGCCTAACTTTTGGTTGGGTGTCTTGCTCAGTTGGTCAGTATGACCCTTGAAGGTACAGTCTTGGTCTGTATACACCCTTAAGTACTTGATACAATCAACCACCTAAATGTTTGAACCATTGGAGAGAGTTGGAGACAATAAGTGTGATCTATTTGGGCCCAAACATTTTGGGCCAAATAAAATGGCCTTAGTCTTTTTTCATTAAGAACTACTCTATTGTTAAATCAACTCTCAAGTGATATGTGATCCTGACTGAGTCGGTAGTTCAGCTGGACAGCATCTTGGGAGGATCTATAAGATACCGCATCGTCAGCGTACAGGGTCACGTTGGCTCCTCCACAGTGTTGAGGAATGTTATTAATAAAAAGGGAAAATAGGAGTGGTCCCAATATCGAGCCCTGCTGGACCACATCTGTGATGGGGTGTTTGTCAGAATTAGCACCACGCCATCTGATGATTTGTGACCTACCATGAAGGTAGTCAGTGAACCACTGGGTTGACAGACTATCTAGACCAAGGGATAACAATTTCGAAATAAGCAGCAGATGGTTCACCAAGTCAAATGTCTTGGTGAGGTCTATAAAGACTGTACCAGTTTCTAGGCCACTATCTAGGGCTGAGAAGATATCTGTGGAGAGGCTAATCAGAGCTATGTCAGTATCATGATTTTTCCTAAAACCATGTTGCCTAGTTAGTAAATTGTGCTGCTCAATGTAGTCTTGGACCTGCTGATACACAATCCTCTCTACTAACTTGCTATGGGTGCAAAGGATGGATACTGGTCTGTAATTCTCAACAAGCTCACTAGCCCCACCTTTAAGAATAGGAGTAACCAGGGCAACTTTCCACACTGCTGGAACTTCACCTTTGAGGAGTGACCTATTGAAAAGCCAAGTGATTGGGGAGGCAATGACATGGGCTGCCGTTCTGAGAAGTCTGGGCTCCAGTTTGTCGTATCCAGCAGACCCTGCGGATTTAATTTTCCTTAGTAGTTTTAGGACTTTGGATTTAGTTGCTAGTTTGAAATGAAAATTAGGCAATGGAGGGGGAACTGCTACATGATCCTGGGGTGCGGGGTTGGGGGACCTCGAAGAGTTGTTTTTAAATTTGTCCAGGTCTGTGAGAAACGTGTTACGTGTATTGGACAAGTCTAACAGGTTCGTATTGCAGACACCATTTGCAACAATATCACATTTTCCATGTGTGGTGTTCCCCTTGAGGAGGGTATTAATTTGGGTCCAACATTCATTAGGGATAGAGAGGTTCTTGGTTTGTAGGTTCTGGAGGTATTGTCTTTTAGCCGATTTTAGTTCCTTTTTACAGTTATTTCTTAGTTCTCTATAGTTTACCCAGTCCTTAGTAAGATTTGTGTACTTGAAAGTACCCCATGCTCTATCTCTCACCCTCATTTTTTTTTTTTTTTTAGGTCCTGGGTCAACCACCTTGAGTGCTGTCTCTTGACTCTAATCTGTTTTAAGGGGGCATGTTTGTTGGCGTCCGAGAGGAAGTTATTGATAAAGAATTCAAGGGCTGTATCTGAACTAGGGGCTTGCTTGATTTGGGCCCAGTCCGCTGCTGAAAGAGTTTCTAAGAAGGGACCTGTAGCGAAACTTGAATAGTCCAGAGCCTAAAAAATTGTAGGGGGAGGGGTGGGATGGTAATTTTTCCAGATGACGAATATAGGAGCATAGTCACTTAGGGAGTCTGCAAATGTGCCAGACAGTTTAAATCTACTAGGGTTGGAAGTGAGGATCCAATCCAACGTGGTGTGGTTACTTGACTTTGCATGCAGCCTCGTGGGTTCATGGATTAGTTGGACCAAATTGGCCTCTTGTAAACTGGATTTTAAATCACTGTTGGTGTGCTGACCCCAGTGGAGGTTGAAGTCATTAAGGATTATTTTCTCCCATGGAGGTAGACCAGGGATTGCTGCTACAAGGGTCTTTAAGGTGTCTTTTGCAATCTTAGGAAGGTTGTAGACACAACCTATCAACAGAGGCTTGGTCCCACCTAGCAATAATTTGACAAATACCATCTCACTATCTGGGTGGATGAGGTTAGGTGTTGCCACCAGGGAAGCATTAAGGGAGGCATGTACATAGATGATAACTCCACCACCCTTCTTTCCACCCCTAAAGGACTTAAACCCCTGGAGTTCAAGCTCATGCTTTTTTTTTTTTTTATTTAGTATACCTATTGTCTGAGCTGGACCATCGGGATCGGTCCCTGGTCATGGATCCCCAATCCTCCACCTCTGAGAGTGCCAGCGCTCCCCAGTCACCCCTGGCTTGCCCCCCCAGAGGGCGGGGTCGTGGCTCCATCCCCGGTACTGGGGCCGCACTACTGTATCTGGTTGGGGAGCCGGCTTCAGAGGCTGATTGAGGTCTTTAGGGGCATAGAGACATCCAAAATGGTATTTTTCCCCCGTTAGCAGGGGCAGGGATGTGCAATGATGCCAGCGTCCACCCCGCCCCTCGTACATGATGGCGCCGGACACGTGGGATCTTCCAGCCTCCGCCAGGAGTCCTCACTGCGCCAGCACACAGGCTCACCTCTCCCCTGGAGAAGGAGAGCAGTCTGTAGGACACTGATTCCTTCTCCCCCCCCCCGGCTGGCCCTCCAGTTCCCCGGGTCTGTTCCTGAACCCGGGTCACCTGTGCCGCTCTATTGGCCAGCCAGCCTCAAGCTCATGCATTTGAATATTGGGCTTAAGCCAGGTTTCGGAGATGGCAATAATATCAGGAGAATACAAGTTAACCCATGCTTCAAGTTCATGCATCTTGGGTCTGAGACTATTTAGATTCATATGGGCTAATTTCAGATCTTTTGCTTTAGCCCAGCTTGACATGGTGGGTGACTTAGATGGAACACTAGTACACGGAGGACCTGGATTGAATTCAACATCCCCAGCCAGTAGCAACTTTGCCATTAGCAGGATTTTCAGGAGTGACCCCAGGGGTGGGGGGGGAGGTGGGGGGGAAGCGCTGGTGTTTGTGAACTCTTAGGTATGCCATAACCATATGACAGTTTCCCCCTTTTCTAAGTCCATGGAGGGTAATAAGGGTAGAGTTAAGGTTATCTTCGGGACAAACACATGAGAAATGGGCATGCAGAGGACCGGTGGGCTGCCAGGTGTCCTGCCTAAAGTTAAGCAGCAGTTGGTCCATACACAATACCACTAGTATGTACAGTAAGTACAAGCCAGCACCACACCCTGAGACATGTTAGAGCTTATGGATGGATCAGCTAGGAGAGGGAAATCGGGTATCACCAGAGATTTGGAGGTCGCATCAGGTCCAGGGATAAAAGTTCTAGCAATAGCAATAACAGATCTTACTTCGAGCGGGCTCTTGCAGTAGGTACTAACATATACAGTAGGACTAAGATGCCAGGCACTAGGACCACATGGAAAACTTTTAGCTAGCAGTGTCTGGTGGGGGACTGCCCACCTGATGTCACGTGACCGTCATCAGCATGGCGCTATATAGTGAGCGGTCCCCATGCCTGTCCTCCAGTTCTTTCCTGCTGTCGACCTGCACACGTTGGACCTCGCAGAGAACGTTGCTTCTGTCGACACCATTTTGAATAAGTATTCTACTCATTTATTGCTCGTTTACTTACCGTTTTCTCATAAAATATTAGTGTTTTTCGCATCGTGCACGTCGCCTCCGATGCCTCCCAATTTGCATAAAAATAAGTGTGACTCCTGTGGGAGTCAGCTGCCTCACAAAGACAGCCACTCCCTCTGCCTCTTCTGCCTGGGCCCAGAGCACAAGACTGAGGACTGTGAGGCCTGCCAAGGTTTTAACCAGGCCACACGGAAATGCCGTCAGCAGACCTTGGAAGCCCATTTGCTAAAATTAAAAAATGGCATCCTTGGAGAAGAGCTGAAGAAACTCAGGAGCTCATCCTCTTTCCCAGAGAGTCATCGCAAGAAGAGCGGGACAAGGAGAGACATCGGGACTGAGACCGGTCTCCATCAAGTCTGCGGCCCCCTCCTGGAGCCGTGGACACAGAGGAGACTCCCCCCCTCCAGGTGTCCCTCCAGCCAAGGCCTCCTCTGCCACCATGGAGCAGCCCTTGGCCAACCCCCTCCCCCGCCGGGACCTATTACGTTTCCAACGGGAGTTTCTGAGGTAAAGGAGACAACCATTACCCTTAGACCCCCCTCAAGATTATGGGGTCTGCTATGAGTAGTACAGCCGGTAAGTCGTTTGTCGGCTCCTCCGATGTGTGCCCAGCCCTGGTTCCTCCAGCAGGCCCAGACAACAGGCCTGACATCAAGGAACCGGACCAACTAATGCCTGAGTCACAGCTGATCCTGGAGGATCCACCCCCCCCCTTCGGTTTTCTCCCCCTCTGCCTCTAGAGGTGGTTCCTCTGGTTTCCCCACTGCCGCGGGATCTGGAGGAGAGAGAGAGAGAGAGCAGTGACGACCATCAGGCACTGTCCCACTGCCAGTGCCGGATCAGCTGGCGCTGGGCTTGCCGCCAGACCTGATGATTGTAATACCGGTCCCACAGGGCCCTTTGGGTCCCTCTGGGACGCTATCAGACCCTCCTTCATGCCCTCTGGACCCACTACTGGGTCCCCAACTGGGACCCTCGGCTCCTCCATCGGGTCCTTCGCCAATCCCAATTGGTCTGTCAATCAGGGCCAATGCTGGGCCCCTCAGGCTCTCCCCTGAGCTACCCGATACCCGGCTACCCGGTGCCTCAATACTCTTCAGGGTATCTGATGCTGGGATACCCAACGCCGGGTTTTCAGCCTTACCCATCACCAGGTTATCCCCCAATGAGATATCCATTGCCCTGTTATCAGATGCCGGGCTATGCGATGCCAGGGTATGGGCATCAGCCTCCACTGCGTCCTCCATCCCAGCCTCAGATGGACTTGCAGGTGATGCTTCATTCCTGGTGGGATGAAGCCAAATCTCAGCTCACATAACAGCTTGAGATGCATCATCATCGTCGGTTACCCTGACAGAGGTCACCATGGAACTGACACACAGGCAACTTCCATCGATGGACTCCTGGCCATTGCTGTCAGGTAGCTCTGCCGAGCCTTTACCTCAGCACACAGAATTCTTGAGACCCATGGACCTCTCAAGACCAGTGGACATCACTCTACCTAGACTAAGAACTCCCAGCGACAGCCCGTTGTCGGAATCTGAGCCTGACTCAGTCCATTCGGGCTCGGACTATGAGTCCCCTACCCCAGATGACCTGAAACCAAGGGAATCACCAAAGTCACCCCCTGAGGATCCTTCCTTCATGGAACTCCTCAGGAAGATCCAGACAGCCTATGACTGGTACACAGAGGATCAAGATCCCCATCGCCAAAGGTTTGCGGAGCATCTGGAACTCTCAGACCAATCTCCGACCCTCATCCCACCATGGGTAGGCCCTCACGAGGATTTGGCCTCCACAATATGGAAACAACCTGCTTCACTGGCCCCAGTGGCAAGAAAGGCAGATAGAATATACCAGGCGCCAGAAGGGAAGGACCACCTTAGTGTCCATCCGAAGGCCGATTGAGTGGTCATTAGTGCTGTCCATGAGTGTTCATCCAAATCAAAACACCTTAGTACTTCTCCCCCTGACAAGGAGTCAAAGATACTGGACCAGTTCAGAAAGAAATTCTACTCTTCATCCACCCTGGCCATTAGAGCACTAAATTATTTGCTCATATATTCTGGGTCAGCTAGAATCAAAATCTGGAAATATTTTCTGACTCAGAGCTCAGGGAAGAAATGGCTGCTCTAGTGAGGTCAGCTAGATCCACTAGCCGACACACTGAGGGCCACTTACGATGCGGTGGATGCCTCCGCAAGTGAGATGGCTGCGGCCGTCAGCTTACATAGACGCTCATGGCTGAGGATCTCCAGCCTGGCACCTGAGGTCCAATCAGCCATCCAAGATGCCCTGTTCCGGGGCCCTGTACTTTTTGGAGGGGATGTTAAAGATATTATTATAGACCTACAGGACAAGGGCAAAGCCTTACGCTCTGTCTAGTTTATGTACAGACCCCCTCAAATGCCAAAGTAGTCCTTTCATCATCAGCAGCAATGACAGCAAAGGCAACAGCAGAACTGACATCAGCACAAACGTCGGGCACCCTCAGCAGGCACGGCTCCCCCGGCTAAAGCCAATAGAGGCTCAGGAACTTTACCTCCCCCCACCGCCTCCTAACTCAATCCAACCCCTCCCACCCCCACACCTAGCTTTAGGGGAACTGGTAGGGGGCAGGTTTGCAAATCACCTACCGGGATGGGAGGCAATCACAGCAGACTCGTGGGTACTTCAACTCATAGCTAAAGGGCACACAATAGAGTTTATAGAGCGACTGCCGGAGCATCCTCCAGATCCCTCTTAATACCCTCAGAGTCACATCCATTTGGTCAGAGAGGACATTGATTCTCTGCTGCAAAACGCAGCTCTAGAACCTGTTCCCCCAGAGTCAGATGTGCAAGGGATACTACTCACACTTCTTCCTAGTCTCTAAGAAGACAGGCAACCTCAGCAGTCTGAACCTCTTAGAGTGTTCACGAAATGCCTAGCGGTGGTTGCTATGGCTTTACGCAGACAGGGCATTTATGTGTTCCCCTGCCTCGATGACTGGCTTCTTTTAGCCCCGTCGAAGGACAGCCTAGTCAGGTCCCTATCCAGTACCCTGGACCTTTTCCTGCAGGTGGGCATTTTGGTTAGTTATCCCAAATCCCACCTTATCTCTTCACAATCCCTCCCTGGGAGACCTTAATATGTATCGTTGTGGGAGGTGTAACATCGTCATGATGTGGAATTTGAAAGTTTGTCGTATGTGGGTCTGCATTGTAGTGGGAGGTTTGATATGTTATGATAGTATGGTACTCTTAGATGTACCTCAGGGAGATGGTGCAAAATATGGTGCTGGTGAGTTTGTATTCTCTAATTCCATGGTGGATGATCAAGTGACCACTGTACCTTTGCAGTTATTGCTGAACCATGGTTTGGAAGTAAGAACACTTGAATTCTGGGGGTATCATGGTTCGTTGTGCCATGTAAGGTCTTTTTTGAGCAAACTGGGTTATATTTTTCACAGTGCTCGCTTACTGTTAACAGCAGGTGATACTGAGTTGAATCTGGGACCTTACCCCAACACCACTTTCATTTCCCAGGCATTTAGTTCAACTCCCTCTTGCTAATTGCCATGGTTTCAAAACCATCCATCTAAATGTTACAGTACGATCCCTAAGAAGGCTGAAGTAGAACAGCTAATTGGCTTTTATAAACCTGATGTTGTAGTTCTTTCTGAGACATGGTTGAAACCTGGGGTCCTGAATACAGTGTGTAGTGTCAAGGAGTGTAATCAAGTTAGAGTGGATCGTAAGGGGGAAAAAAGGGAGGTAGTGTTTTGTTACTTTTTAAAGAACACTTGCAGGTAAAAATGCTTAAATTAAGCAGTGATATGGATTGTGAAACTGACTGGGTGTTGTTGCAGTTTATCTTGGGGGTGGGTAAGAAATATCACTGTGGGTTGCTTATACAGCCCTCCTCAGTGTGGCCAGGAAAGTTTAAAACACTATTTAGAAATTAGTGCCTCTTATTTTAAGAATGGTGATGTTATTGTAGGAGACATGAATCTGAAGTGGCTGACTAGAGATACTTTGGGGTTGGAATTTTTCTTCTTTCATATGGGTTAGTTCAGTGTATTGGGGAGCCTACCCGTTTAAATCCCTTAACACTGAATCATTCTACACTTGATTGGGTTCTTACTAGTAAGGAAAATGGAATTACTGACTCAGGAGCGTTGGCTGACTTGGTGAGAGACCATATGGCAACATACTGTGTGATGGATTTTCAACACCGTAAACCTCCCCCCGTCTGGTTCAAGCTAGATCTTTCAAAAAGTCTAATATCCATTTATTATACTCTTATTTGGAAACCACTGATTTATCCTTCCTAGAGCGTATTCCAGATGTTGATACAGCACTGGATTATTTTTGTAAACAGTTACTGCCAATTCAGGATATTCTCTTTCCTTTTCGTACTTTACGGTGTTGAGGTACTCCCACTGGATGGTTTTCTCCAGCCATTAAGAAACTGATAAAGGATCAAAATTTAACTTGGTTGAAATTTAAAGGCTTCCTAGTATTGCTGCAATTAATTTCTATCGAGACTTATGAATATTGTGTCATCAGAGGTGAGGATATCAAAAAAAGATTATTATAGGGAACGCTTTGAAGCCAGTTGGGCCAATCTCAAGAAATTTTGGAACAATATTAATTCTCTTTTGTCTCCTAAACCAAAAATTGATATTCAGAAATATTCAGAAGGTTACTGTGGAAGATGCAGATATCGTTGAGCTTTCTGAAACTGTCAAATTATTAAACAACAAATACTCTGATTTGTCCAGTTATAGGAATACCTTGCCATAATCTGACAACACTAACACAAAATCTGAATTACTTGACTTATCAGTAAACAGACCTAGGTTTTTATTTAATGAAATTGCTCAATTTGAAGTTCTGAAACTTCTGCAGGCTATTCCTGATAGAGTTAGTGACTGTGGGGGTGGGTTGGATGGTCATTTTTTAAAACTGTCTATCCCATTTATTATTGACCCCTCTATGTTACTTATTTAATCTATCTCTAGTTACCTGTGTATTTCCTACTGAATGGAAGAAAACTAGGGTGGTCCCTATTCTTAAAAAAACTAATGCAACTGCCTTGGATGATTTTAAGCCTATTTCAATTTTGAACCCACTAGGTAAAATGCTTGAAAATTAGTAGCAATGCAGATAAATGAGTATCTGGGTATTTATGACCTTTTGTCTAGGAGACAACATGGTTTTCGTAAGTACCACGGGACTGGGACTGCCTTGGTCGGGTTCACGGACACCGTCCTCCGTGGTTTTGAGAAAGGTAAGATGACAGGGGCAGTGTTTGTGGACCTGACCAAGGCTTTTGATTTAATTGAGCATGGTCTTACTTGTTCCAAATTGTATAACATCGGATTCTCAGAAGCAGCTGTGTCATGGGTCGGGAATTATCTGATGAATAGATGTAAGTATGTTCAAGTTGATTCAGTTGCCTCGGATGTGTCCTCAGTTCACTGTGGCGTACTGCAAGGGTCCATTTTGGGCCCTTTATTGTATTCTATTTTTGTCAACCAATTGTCCCAGGTTTGCAAGCATAAAAGTACTTTTTTGTATGCGGATGATTTAATCTTCTTCACGCAATCCAAGTCAGTGTCTGAGCTCTCTACTGTTTTGGAGGAAGATTTTGGGGATGTTTGTTCTTGGCTAACCATAATGCTATGGATTTAAACGTGGGTAAAACTAAGGTTATGCTTTTTGGAATGCCATCAGTGCTTGTGAATAATCCAAGGCTTGCCATATTTGATCAACAAGGCCTTTTGTTAGAGCAAGTTTCCCAGTTCAGATATCTTGGTGTATTCTTGGACCTTTGCTTAACATTTTCCCCTCAGACACAATCTGTTATTAAGACAGTTAATAAGAAAACTGGGTTATTATACAAATTTAGTTTCTGTTTTTCATTTGAAACTAGGCAAGCGATCGTCATTGGGTCACTCCTTCCCCACTTTGATTATGTATCTAGTCTCTAACATAAGGCTAAAACAAAATCATGCTTTGACCGTTGCTTATAATAATATTTGCAGATTCATTCTGGCAGCTCCAAATCAGACACGCCACTGTGATTTATATTCTCATTTGGGCTGGGCTGAGTACTCAGTGAGATGTACAATGTTGAAATGTCTTTATTTTGAATCTCTATTTCCCCTTTCTGAATTAGTCTCAAGTAGAGACATGCTGCCTTGTTTGAGGTCAGCGAATGGTCCCTTATTTAATGTTCTCCAGCATAGGCTCAAGATTGAACAACAAGCATTCTCAGTGGCTGCCCTGATTTTTTGGAATGCTCTTCTGGTTGATATTAGACCAGCCTCTTCTGTACCTAATTTTAAATTGAAGTTAAAGCAGCATTTGATGTTCCAATCAGTTTGTAATTGTTATTTGTAATAATGTATTAATGTTGTATGTTGGTTGTTTGTATTTTGTATTTATCCGGGTTGGACCTGAAAAGGGATCTTGGTCCAGTGTCCTCACCCGGTTAACAAAGAATAACATGAAAAATGAAAAAAAAAATTAATCAGGGCAGTGTTAGACATAGTCCAGAGGTGAGCCTTCCTCCTGCCAGACAGAGCAGAGACGCTCCATTGACAAGTACATCTGGTGACTTCCCAGAGGCAGACCTCCGCAAGGTCAATTCTTTGCCTGCTGGGTCTTATGGCAGCTGCCATTCCAGCCATACATCTGGCCAGACTCCATTTGTGGGTCACACAATGGACTCTCAGAATACAGTGGTATCAGAGATCAGATGACCTGGATCACATGATCCTGGTGTCCAACCTGATGGCTCAGGACCTCTTGTGGTGGCAGAACCCGGACAACCTGCAAAAAGGTGTCCCTTTCCAGCCCCCTCCTCCCTCCCAGACCCTGATGATGGATGCCTCGGGACTGAGTTGGGGAGCCCATTTAGGATCTCACAAGACCCAAGGTTCTTGGACTCAAAGTGAACTTCCGCTACATAGCAACGCATTGGAGATGAGAGCAGTG
This sequence comes from Neoceratodus forsteri, assembly GCA_016271365.2. Classification (NCBI taxonomy): domain Eukaryota; kingdom Metazoa; phylum Chordata; order Ceratodontiformes; family Ceratodontidae; genus Neoceratodus; species Neoceratodus forsteri. The sequence goes on along the minus strand of CM057456.1, from coordinate 160,909,004 downwards.
CTGTATGCCCGACAGGCATTCCAGCACCTCCTCCAGATGGGACCACTCATGGTCCAGACAGACAACATGTGTGCTGTCTGGTACATAAACAAACAAGGGGGCACTCGCTCATATCCACTCTGTTGCGAAGCAGTGTGAGTATGGTACTGGGCAGTGCATCACAATCTCTACCTCACGGCATTGCACGTCCCTGGCATAAAAAATGTCCTGGTGGACACACTCGGTCGTATTCAAGCCAGAGCCCATGAGTGGGAGTTCAGACAGTCAGTGGTAGACAAAACATTCACCAGTTAGAGTCAGCCAGACCTCGATTTGTTCGCATTCCCATCCAACGCGAAACTACCAACTTTCTGCTCGCTCACTCCAAGGCATGGTGTTTTCAGGTGAGACGCGCTGTCTCTATGCTGGACAGGGAAGTTCATGTATGCCTTCCCTCCGTTTTCATTAATACAGAGGGTGTTACTGAAGCTACAGGCAGAGGGAGCACACGTAATTCTGATTGCTGCCTTCTGGCCACGTCAGATTTGGTTCTTTCTGCTTCAACAACTGTCAGTGCAACCTCCAGTTCCCCTGCCTGTCTGTCAAGACCTTCTGACTCAGGAACTGGGTACCCTGGTCCATCCAGGCCTCCAGTCCCTTCACCTGCATGCGTGGCACCAACTGACATAGCTGCCGCTTGCTTTGGAGTTTCCTCTAGAGTGGCACAGGTTCTAATGGAGGCCAGACAGACTTCCACTAGATCCACCTATGCAATGAAATGGAAGATATTTTCCATATGGGCCACGTCCAAGGGGTGGGTCCCCTTCTTCTGGCCCGTTCCGCAGGTCTTAGAGTATCTGTTGCACCTCCCTGACCTTGGACTCAGTTACTCAAGTCCACTCATCTGCCATTTCTGCCTACCACATTCCAGTGGATGGCAAAATTCTGGCTCAGTTGGAAGTATCCAAGACATTCCTAAAAGAGATTCTGCATTTGAAACTCTGTCTCCATTTGAACCAGCTGTGAGTTGTGACATGCGCTACCTTTCGTGGAAAGCACTCTTTTTAGTTGCTGTTACTTTGGCTCAAAGAATTTCTGAGCTTCAGGTCCTGATGTGCAAGGAACCTTATTTGATTTTTCACAGAGACCAGGTGGCTCTGTGAACTAATCCTTAATTCTTACCTAAGGTAGTTTCAGAGTCCACCTAAAATCAGACCATTCAATTGCCAGTGTATTACCCTGAACATTCTAACCGGGGTGAGGCAATTGTACACACTCTTGATGTATACAGAATTCTTTGTTACTACACGAACAGGACGAAGCCAGTCCGTAAAACTGATCAGTTATTTGTTTCCTTTGCACCCAAAAAAGAGGGCACTGTAGTTTCAAAACAATATTTGTCCAAATAGTTGGCAAACTGCATTACCTTTTGTTATCAGAAGTATAACAAACCACTTCTGGGGGAAGTCAAAGGGCACTAAACCAGGGGCATGGCTGCCTCTACTGCTTGTTTAAGCAATGTCTCTGCCGCAGATATATGTGCGGCTGCCACTTGGAGTTCTGTCCATACCTTCACTAAGCATTACAGTTTGGACATTGCTTCTAGGTGCAGAGCAGGCTTTAGCCTAGTTGTTCTTCAGGGACTCTTGTCCTAAGATCTCTGTTTTTTGCAGATTTGTTCCTACCTTCCATGTCTCAGACTTGTCTGATTTTGACTGCTTGGGACTCAGCCCTGTATGTTAGTACCTACTGCAAGAGCCCTCTCGAAGCAAGATAGTACAGTTATGTAAGAACTTACCGTAACAGTAGATCTTTGAGAGAGGCTCTTGAGTAGGTACTGCTTTCCCTCCCACCTTTCCCCTCGGTTTCTTGTACTACTTCTTCTTCTTTCATAGCTTGGTAGCTCCAGGAGCCCACTCCTATCTCCTGTTGCACCTTTCTAGGTTTCTGCCGGGAGAACTGGAGGGCGGGCGTGGGGACCACTCACTATATAGTGCCATGCTGACGTCAGTCACGTGACATCAGGTGGGCAGTACCCCTCCAGACACTGCTTGCTAGAAGTTTTCCGTGTGGTCCTAGCGCCTGGCAGTTTAATCCTGTATGTTAATACCTACTGCAAGAGCCTCTCTCGAGGATCTACTGTTACGGTAAGGTCTTACATAACTGTACTTTCTAGTGGTCTGTATGGCTTGATAAAACTATAGATTACTAGTTGTGGCAGGGTGACCCCTGTCAAGGGTGGGTACCCTGATGTTTCTACAACCCCCACCCCAGAAATAATAAAATAATAAAGTGCCTAAGGGAAGGTACTAGGTACAAGAAAGATAAGGCAGGTTACGGCATTAAAATGTCCGTAAGTATGCTGCTGTGTTTAACAAAAGGGGCTAAGGATAATTATGTGCAAAATGCGTACTGTATTTATGCTAGGAAGGAATACAGGAAAGGAACAGCATCTCATTTTTTCTGTACCCCTCTGTCCCTGCTCTTTTCTGTCCTGTGGCTTTTTAACACAAAGGAAGCCAGTAACAATGTTTTCAGCAACTCTTGCCACCTTGTATGATATTTAAAATAAAAATGCCCCTATTTCAGTGGAAAAGTGCATGTCACATTCCTGTACAACTCCCAAGGGGGTGCCTGAAAAGGAAAGCACAGGTAGTGGTTTATTAATAATAATACTGGTACCCCAGTTCATGTTTTAGGAGAAGAGGTAGCCGCACAAAGTTAATTTAAAGCCCCTAAGCTCCCACTTCCAGGTGTGCAGTGCACCTGTAATAGCGAGCGACTGGCAGACTACCAAGATACAATTGCAGCTGCCCTGCTCTCTGATAGGTCTAAAGAGGAGAGGAGAGGAGAGAGTTACTGGGTAAATAGATTAAAATAGAAGTGCGCTAGCATCTCTCTCTCTCTCTCTCTCTCTCTCTTTCTCCTTGTTCTCTGCAATTCTTTTATGCACTAAATTCTTGTGGTCTGCCTGATTTATCTCCTGAACAAACGAACCTACGATACTAGCGTAACTTCTACTTGCCGTCAGGGACAGTAGGTTCAGACTAGCATCACTTTAAGAATACTCAATTTCGAAATATAAAGTTTCAGCTTAGTACAGCTGAGAATAAAAATAGCAATTCATTGAGGATTGTATAGTATTAGCAAAGCAGCTGTAAATTATTAGTTTAATTCCTGCTCCTTGCTAGCAATTCCCGATGTCTAGCACCCCTTTAAGAATAATCAGTTCTAGGGACATGGATATGTTGTTCATCCACACTTATTGGCAGGTCCCTTGCCGCTTTAAATCTTGCCGGAAGGTCTTCAAGCTGGCTCCTCCCACCCACCCGGGTGGTAAAACTCTCGGCTCCGCCCCATGACACCAGATCTTCCTTACCGCTTGGGAGCTCAGGTTCCCTCCTTAGCGCTCTGCGTTTTTGACTGGTTCCTGAAAAGTTCGGTCTTCAAATTTACTGAAGTGTCCTTTGAATCTTCGATCTTTTCTTCTTCACTACGGCGATGGCCTTTTCCGGCCCCGAGAGACGTACGGTTAGTTCCTCCAGGAGGGACTCGCACTCCACGTGCTCTTTTTGCCTGGACTTGGATCATGACCCTCAGGCTTGCAACTTTTGTTCTGCCCTTTCGGTCAGCTCTCCAGAGGACTGTGCGGCCTGTTCAGGGCTCAGACATCCAGTAGTTTTTTCCGCTCCGGAGATTCCATCGGACCGGCGGGTGCCCGCTTCGACTGTTTCTCTGTAGTCTGATCCTGCCGGGGAAGGGACGGGTTTTCCCCTCCCCTCTCCCTCGGTTGCGGAGCTTATCCCGCTCTCCTTGGATTCTTTTCATGCAGCTTCGTTCAGGGAGCTTCATCATTCCCTCTCCTCCAAGGGAGAGGGAACCTGGAGCCCTGTCACTCGGCCTATGGGGCCATGGGCGGGGTCTCTTCGTCGGCGGGAGCGGGATTTCTCCCCCTCCCTCATTGGCCGACGCTCGACTTCGGTCGAGGATTCGGCTTCGGCCTCTGGCCTCACGGTATCCCCGTCAGGTCAGCCGGCCAAAATTACCATCGACGTTGTCGAGTCTCTCGACCCGTCTTTCGAGGTCTTGAGGGCGTCTTCCCGCCTTGGCGAAGCTGAGCTTCTGTCCTCCCCTTGGTCGACAGCCCTCGGTCCTTTCTTCCGAGCCGAGGGAGGAGCGGGTGCGACCCGCTTCTTCCCAGGCCCGCCCTCGGTTCCCCCGAGGATTTGGGTCTCGGTCTCGGTCAACCTCTCGGTCTAGCCGCTCACGCCGATCTCGGCGTTCTCGGTCGGGGCACCGGGTTAAGTGGCTTTGCCGTTCTTCCTCATCCCCCTCCTCGGATGAGGAGCGGTTTCGATGCCGTTGGCGTCGGTGTTACGAGGAACTTATGTGGCGACAGCAGTTGTCTGGGTTTCAGTGGGCCCGATTCATTCTCCGGATAGCAAGCAGCGCGAGGTCGGCAGCCATTCGAATCGGTTGAGGAGCCTTCTCAGGGGCGGTTGCTCGTTCGACCCTCAGCGGCGGACCGTGACGCAATCCTTCAGGTCATTTGGTCCCCTCCTCCTGCCGCCCGGCCGGTGAAGAATGCTCGGGCCTCGGCAGCTTTGCGAACCCTTGGGGCGGGGAGCAGGCTCTGCCATGTTTCCTAACAGGAGGACCCGGGTCTTCCAGGAACATCCAGTGACGACAGCCCATCATTTTCGAAGGGTCTACTTCAGCTCATTTCAAATTTACTGGAATGCAGCTCAAGCCCATCTCCGATCGGGCACCTTACCCCCTTATGGATTTGGATCGAAGGGGTTCTTCCACGAGAGCCTTCCCAGTGGCTGGGCTATCGTAGGTCCAGCCTGAGCTATAGCGGTGGCTACTTCTTGCCCCTGCGCCTTTGGCCAGGGTGGCTTGAGGTATCCTATCCCTGTCGGTTCTCTTCCGGCTCTCGGAGCACCCCTCGGCTGAAGGGGTAATTACCGATGGCGTTTTCAATGTCTTGAAAGCGCTGGGATGTGGACAGACCCCGACAAGAGTCAGAAGGATGGACTATGCCGGGTGTAAGGTTCACTTTCGTCCTCCCTAGGCCTCGTCAGGCCAGCTCGGTTGCACTGATGGCACATTTCTCCCACACCTTTTGGGCTCCCTGGACGAGGTTCTCCCTCATCTCCCAGGTGACCTCACGGACCCGCAGTTCGACAGGTGCGGGACCAGAGGTAGGGGGTGGTGAAACAGCAGCTCCAGAGCGGCTCTGGATCTAGGTGACTCCTGTGCCAGATCGGTGGCGTCGCAGTGGCCATGCACCGCAGGGCGTGGCTGAGGTTATCCTCCTTCTCTTTGGAAACCCAGCACGAGTTGGCGGACATCCCCATCTTGGGACTGACCTTTCGGCCCTGGGTGGAGGATACATCCATGGGCCGAGAAGTCGATGCCACTCAGACCTGGGTCACTCCGCCCAGCGGAGTCAGGGCAGCCGTCAGCCTTTGCGAAGCCCTTTGCCCCTGGGCCCCCCTGGCCCAGCATGAGGGCCAGCAGGCATGCGCTGGGCGGCCTGTTGCCAGACCAGCGTCTTCCTCCAAAAGGAAGCGGGGAGGCAGGAAACCGAGGGGCTCCTCGGCTCCTTCCCCCTCTAAGCCTGCTCAGTGATGGGCCAAGGGGCATTGCCCCGGCCCTGTCATCCCAACCCGGGTTTCCCGTGGGGGGACGGCTCCGCACCTCGTTCTGGAGGTATTTAGGGTGGATCCTGTCGCAAGTTGCGAGCGGTTCCCTTTTGAGCCGTTGCCCCACGGGGATCTTGAGTTCACTGCCCCTGTGTCGGTCATCCGACATGCCTGGCTCTCTAGTTAGAGATGATCAGGAAGGCTGTGGACCCCCCCCCATTCAACCCTGGGTTCGCGTCCAGGTATTCCTGGTCTCATATGGACGGGGGCCTGCGCCCATTCTCCTGCACGCCTGGATGGTCTCTCTTCTGCAGACATTCCATCCTCAGAACGTGGCGTGTAGCTGTTTTCCTGGTCTCCAGGATGTATCTACTCCTCGTTCTGTCCGTTTTTGGGGAGGCTTCACCCCTTCTTGCAGGGGAGCTGGTTATGAGTTCCTAGCACTTTCTTGCTCAGCAGTCTCTGTGGCATTGAAGGGTCCGGATGTCACACAACCCGGAAGGCAGACTGGTCTCCCGTTTTCAGGAGCCAAGTGAGAGCTCGTATCTTGGCGGTGAAGCTTCAGGACTAAGCTTGACTTTGAGTCCGAGCTTGGCTCCGGGCGAACAGGGCCGAGGTTCTTCCTCCTTTGCCGGTCGGGTTGGCCGGGAAATTACATCCTGCCAGGACCTTCTGCTCCTCCTGGGCCTCAGGGCGGCCTTCCCTTAGTGGGAGGGGCCAGCCAGAGGTCACAATGCTGCGTCCCTTGGACCAGTTCGTGACTTACAGCCCAGGAGTTGGGAGAACGCTCCCTTGGACCATTCTAACTTCAGCAGGGGAATATCCTGCTGGTTCGCCCTGAGTTGCCGGTCTTCTCCAACCGATGCTTCTCGGATGGGTGGGGTGCCCATCTTGGGGAATACTAAGTGCGTCGCCTCTGGTCCTCTTGCGAGTCCCGATGTCCTACCTGCTCACTGGAGACAGACGGTCCGCTTAGCCGGCACCGCTTGCTCCGCTTGTACGGGGTCTACTGGTCTAAGTCCAAGTAGGACTATTCCAAGACCATGTGCTACCTACTCCGCCAGGTTCGGTCTATCCCCTTGTCTCGGTGCAAGGAGGTTCTCCACATTAGGCGGTTGCGCAGTCGAGGCTTCCCAGCCATTTGATGGCAGGAGCCCGATTCCCTGGCTGCTGCCCTGAGCCGGGCATAGGCTGCGCCTCATGAGTGGTCTCCCCTGCCGGAGGTAGCACAGGATCTTCTCCCTCTTCCCTCCGGGGAGAATACCAGGCCGAGACTGTTTTTTGCCCGCCCCTCAGCAAGGCCTGCTGCAGGGGATGCCATCGGGGCCACGGACCCCGGGCCCCTCCGTGCCTCTCCCCCATTTCCCTTGACCTACGGGCAAGGCGAGGAGGGACTTGGCGCATGTGATGCTGGTAGCCCCAGACTGGATTGCCAGTTCTGGTATCCAGCTCTCCTCAGTCTCAGCCCCAGGCTCCCGAGACAGCCTCTAGTCTGCCGGTCCTGTCTTTCCTTTTCAGGGGAAGGTAATCCATCTGGACCTTCAATCCCTGCACCTGTAGGCCGTCCCCTGTGCGGCTAGGGGCCAGGCCTAGGGTCTTTCGGCAAGGTCCTCGACCTTCGAGGCGTCCTGCTAAGAAGTCGGCCAAGATGCTTGTCCTTTGGGAGAAGTTCTCCTTTTTTCGATGATGGGATAGGGCCGTGCCCTTCCCCGTCCCTGGGCAAGCATTCCGGACCATTTGCGGTCCATCCTTAGACCAGGGCTTCAGTCGACGACCCTCTAGGTGCTTCTGCGGGTCACCACTGTCTTCCGGGCGCGGGCTGGGGGTAGCTGGTGGTACGGAGAAGGTGGTCTGGCACTTCTAGGCCTCGATCACGCCTCCCCTTTTGGGGAGAGTATCCCCGTTTCTGGGGATCCTTGTTAGTATGGGCTTAGCTCATGCAGTGCCATCTCAACCTTTGCACAGGTGCGATTTCCACCTGTTGTGGAAGAACACCTTCTTGGGGCCACTCCGCCATCCAGAAGGCAGGGAGAGTTCCAGGCGCTCCTTTAACCTCCCTATCCGGTCTTCCACAGGGACTAGGTTGTCCTGCGCCCCACCCGAAGTTCCTTCGGAGGTGGTGGCGGAGTCTTCCCTTCGGGGGTATTGCCTCTGCCGGGGTTTATGCCTATTCACACCTCGGAGGCCGTATTCAGGTTCAGTGGGAACCGTTTAACGCTCACCTCTTGGGAGCATAAAGCTAAAGTTCGGGAGAGGTTCACCAGCTGTTCATCATCTTCGCTGAAGCCGCATCTGGCAGATTGCAGCCCAGTGGAAGACAAGCAGGCGGGTCACCCCTGCAAGGTCTCCACTTTAGGCGGGTGGGCATGGAGCCTCCCAGAGGGATAAGCGCTCTTTTTAACCCGTCCTTCCGCTGCATCGGTGGCTGCTTCCAAGGACTCTCCGGTCCAGGATATCCGCAGGGCTTCTGCCGGAAGCAGGCTTTACTCGCTCTTCCACATCGACCTTGGGTCGCGGCCGGGATGCTGGTCGGGGCCTCGGCTCTCCAGTCTTTTTACCTAAGTAGGGTGTGTGCGCTTGCCTCCCTCCTCCCGGAGAACTGCTAGAGTCTGCCAACAAGTGTGGATGAACAACATATCCATGTCCCTAGAAATACAGGTTACTCACCTGTAGCAGGAGTTCTAGGAATGGTATATGTTGTTCATCCACATTTCTCCGACCTCCCGGCTTCGATGCACAACCTGGCTTCCAGAGGGCTAGATCTGGCGTCATGGGGCGGAGCCGAGAGTTTTACCACCCGGGTGGGTGGGAGGAGCCAGCTTGAAGACCTTCCGGCAAGATTTAAAGCGGCAAGGGACCTGCCAATAAGTGTGGATGAACAACATATACCATTCCTAGAACTCCTGTTACAGGTGAGTAACCTGTATTTACTACTGCCTCGTTGGAAAGAATATCATATTTGACACAAGACTGACTCAACAAGTTCTATTTATGTTGGCAGGACTATTTAAACTTTCTTCAGTTGCATAGTTGATACTCTGTTAGATCTTCCTATTTGGTATTACCTCAACAAAAATACCTTTTATATATCAATCCTTTCATGCAGCTCCTAAAGTTGGTTATATAAAAATATATGATTAAGTTAATCTGAATCCTCTAATACTGCTTTCTTTTTATGTACAGTACAAGTATCTTATGTATTGAGATACCACTTTATATATAAAATCTTCTTCTGTTAAAGGCAGGCAACTTAACACTATATATCAGCAGCTTTACAATGTGTTATCACATAGCATTGCTTGTACCTTATACTACATAATGTATATGCATATCTTCTTATTGTAACGTGTATTGTATTGTTTGTATGGTAAATAACTTAATAAACAATTTAACTGCAAAAAAAAAGAATAATCAGTTACTATCTGTGGTGTTTTAGCTTGGTACCATAGACTTCTGAGAGCCATATTGGCCCACTAGGAATTGGTGCTGGATTCAATTTATGGCCCAACTAATGATGGCCCACAATTCTTTGCTAGCCTCATGTCACATTTGGCCTCATGGTCTGCCCTTCCTATTCTGCTTGGAGGGGACCGGAATTTAGTTTTCTGTAATGGGTTGGATAGGTCTGGACCTACCCGCCATCCTCTGACACTAGCACAGCTGGCTCTGAGGTATTTAATGGACTCATTGGGTCTTATAGATCCTTGGAGGGCACTATTCCCCACTCAAAGGGAATACTCATTCCATTCTCTTCCTCACAACTCATTCTCTAGGATGACTGCTTCCTTCTTGGAACTGAGTACCTTTCCACAGTCCTGACATGTAACTATTTGTCCAAGGTGATTTCTGATCATCAACCAACATTATTGCATTGGAACCTCCATTCTTCTCTGGAGCATGATAAGGTCTGGAGGTTTAATGCCCAACTGTTAAAAATCCACATCTCTGGTCACCCGCCTCCAGCATTTCATATCTAACTTGCTTGAGCTTAATTCCCCTACCATGTCAAAGCTTGATCTCCTCTGGGGTGCCCAGAAATGTTCTCTAAGAGGTGAAATTATCCACCTTGCCTCCATTTGGAAAAAGGCTATCTCCCTTGAATCATCATCTCTGTTGCAGCAAATTTGGATGTTGGAACAATCTCTCCCCTTTCAACCTGCTCCCTCTGATTTAGAAAGTCTAGAAACTCTCCGCCCCGGTACAATAGTCTTCTCAGTGATAAGGCTGAACACCTTATTCTTATATCAGAAGTTACTTACTTTGATCAAGGAGACAAAGCCGGTCAATTACTGGCTTTACGGTTACATGCTTAGGCTGTGGACAGAATTGTAACCTCTCTCCGTAACCCATGTGGCAGTTTAATTACTTCCCCTGGAGACATCGTTTATGTTTCCAAGAATACTATCAATCACTATACTCTCAACCCACTTTACCATTTAATAATGATGCCTTTGACCTCTTCTTACAAGATGTAAATCTCCCACATTTGGAACAACACCAGATAGACTTCCTCCAAGCTCTCTTGACTCTAGAAGAAGTTATACCAGCCATTGACGCATTGCTACCAGACAAGGCACCAGACCCAGGCAGCTACACTTCTAATTTCTACAGTCTTTAAATCTCAGATTGGGCAGACTCTTTTGGATACCTATAACTACATATACAACCAAGGTCTTTCAGATTTTACACTGATGGAATCCACTATAGTAGTACTATCCAAGCCTGGTAGAGACCCATTAATGGTGTCGAATTACCGACCTATTTCTCTTATCAATGTTGATCTTAAAATACTTGCAAAGGTCCTTGCTAACAGGTTGGCTCAAGTCTGGCATATTCTTCTAAGTCCAGAACAAGTTAGCTTTGTCTCTGGATGGCTCTCAGCAGATCATCTACGGAAGCTTTCCTATCTTATTTCTGCGTTTAGGGACTTTTTGTCCCTAGACACAGAAAAGGCTTTTGACAGTGTATCATGGGACTACCTATTTAGCCTACTTCCTAAATATCGTATTCCCATAGAGTTCATCCATTGGATCAGAGTACTCTATACTCACTCCAAGGCCCATATACTGTGTAATGGGGTCTTATCCCTGGCATTCAGTTTGCAGCAGGGCAGCAGGCAGGGATGCCCTCTTTCCCCTTTTTCGTTTAATTTATTCTTGGAACCTCTCATAAGGAAAATTAATAATTCTCCCTTAGTCTCTGGCATTTCTACTGGACAACATCAGTACAAGCTCTCGGTTTCTGCTGATGATATTCTATTGCATATTACCCATCCATCTACCTCATTACTCGCTACTCTGGATATTATCAAAGATTTCGGGCATTTGTCTAATTAAAAGTTGAACTTGTCCAAAACAGAAATGATGCTCCTGAATGCTCGGGTGTTAAGTCAGATATCCAACATTTGGGGTTTACTTGGACCAGGGATAAAATGAAATATTTAGGAATTTACTTATCCCAATCAGCATCTAAAATGAAACAGTATAATGTAGACCAGACCTTAACACAAATTAAAATTGATCTAACCCGTTGAGCCTTACTCCCTATTTCTCTCTGGGGCTGGATAAATGTTGTATAAATGAATGTGTTACTCCATCTCTTATACCTATTATAGATGCACAGTTACCCTTTACCGAAGTCCTGGCTTAGCCAAGTTCATGGTACTATCTCTAAATTTATTTGGCTGGGGAAATCTCCTTGTAGGGCTCTTTTTAAATTACAAAGAACCAAAGAAAGGGGGGGACTTCAGGTCTCTAATATTTATTTATTTTATCTCTCGATTAACTGCTCCATCCTGTCACGTTGGTTAAGGGTAGTAAAGGACTCTCACACAGACTCGTACTCCCCACTATGGTTACAAATTGAACAAACTCTCTGTGCCACAATGTGGGGTGGACATCCATGCTCTACCTTATCTCTCCCTTAGCTGGGTCCCCCGGCAGCTGAGAAGTACGTCACTCATGGCAGCCCTCCGTACACACTTGCAACTTTTTGCATCCACCCCTTCGTCGCTGGTTAAAGAGGTCTCGCAGCCCATTTGGGGAAATACAAATTTTAGGATTGGGGGTCAAATTCTTACCTCATCCTTTTGGCCATTTGGTGTAGGTAAGATGGTGGCTGACCTGATTAAGGATCATAAACTACTGACCTTTCAAGAACTGAGGCTTAAATTTGGCATACCCCTCTCGCACTGCTTTAAATACATTCAGCTTTCACACATGCTTCTCCAGCACTTTGGTATGGGCCCTTGGGATCAAAGTATGACTGGCCCTATCCTGGCTACGATCTCGACCATCCCCTCCTCCCATTTCATCTCCTTTTTTTATCATGAGCTATGTACCCGGGTTGGAGAATTAGAGTGCCAACTACATTATATCTGGGACAGGGTTCTGCCATCTTTATCTCTCGCTGCCCACCAGAGGTTGCAGATTTGGGCTTGGCTGTATAAAGATGTCAAATGGGATCACTACCCTTTACTCCAATTTCAAGTGTTGCATGATCTGTATTGTACCCCTGTGAAACTTTGTAAAAATTGGAAGGCTTCCATCTAATCTGTGTACCAAATGTGAGAAACAACCAGGTACATAACTCCATGTTCTGTGGAAATGTGACAAGGTTTCTCCATTTTGGGCTACCATCCAATCCATATTATATCCCATTCTTGGCCTAACTGATGCATTCCAGCTGGAGATATGTATCCTGGGAGACTCTGGGGACAGTTTAATAGGCAGTCAACGTAAACCTATGACTCTGATCTCACTCTGTGCCAAGAAGGTGATACTGCGTCACTGGCTGGACCCTCACACTCCAACCTATATGGAATGGCATCATGAAATTGTCTTCGCCCTGCAAGCCGAACACCTCTTGGCCAACATTTCCAATCGTAACAAAATATACCAAAAAATATGGACACCCTTATATATTTTATTGACTATTTAAAGGTATTCATTAATAGTGTTTGGTAATCCTGTCATAGATATGTCCTTGTCCAGGCACCAATAAATAGTAAAGTCCATACTGTTTAGACTTTTTACATTTGTTTTAATCTTACAATGTATGGTGAACCTGTCTCCTCTGGTGGTGTGGGGGGAAGGGAGGAGGAAGAGGGATTTTCTTATGGGTGATTGGGGAGGGGGAGGGGGGAGGGACTGGTGTGTTTGTTTGTTTGTTGTTAATCATTGTTACTTGGTGCCTATAAATGATAGGTATGGAATATTGTTAAGTACAGCACCAACAGATTTTTCTTTTTTTGCCAGGGGCACTAGCTCTGTATGTATTCTTTTCTTTTAGTAACACTGCTCCTGCCCTGTACATTGTCTAATTGTATAATCAATTTATAAATCCAGTAAAGCATACTGAATCTGAAAAAAAAAGCTTTGTACCATAGGTCAGAGCCTTATGTGCATCAGGTCTGTTTAAAAGAGTGATGGGGCAGGAGAGGGTATCACGATACATGGCTTACCTAGAAGGAAAACAGGAGGGCATTAACAGTGCAAGCATAAATTTCAACCATCTTTTAATACAATGGCTAAACAGCAAGAAAACAAGTTAGTAGTTTTCCACCATAAATTGTATGACTTTGAGCTAAGGGCTACGAAGAAAAATATTAGTCTTGCCTTGTTTTGTTTAGTGTACAGTTCCTCAAGTTAGTGACATCACTGGGCTTTACACAGGCAGATGCCTCTGGCATCCACTAGTAGGGCTATGTTTTGGACATGGCCATCACATTGGGTCTTGACATGTGCAACACTAGGGTTGATCCAGTCATCTGGTCAGAATGTCACGTGGTTTTTTATTTGTTGCCCTCTGTTTAAATTCCCATCCTGTGGAGATGGTCCGATTGTCCTAAATGTAATCTGGATAGAGCTGTGCAGAATATAAAATTCCTCCAATGGAATGCCTGTGGAATGACCATTCTGATTCCATGGAATTTTGTGGAATTTTCGTAATTCTGTCAAATTTTAAATTTCAGTTATTTTGCTATAATGTCAAACTTACACGTCCAACTAACACCAAATTTGGAACATAAACAGCACCTTAGGTCTTGCAAATTTCCTAGGTTAAAAGGGGGGCAGAGCTGTGGGTGTCCAAGCACGTAATCAAAATGACATTTTCAGTTATTCTGAGATAATTTTAAAATTTCTTATCTAATTTCCTCCACTATGTCAGGGTTTAGAGAAGCATCCAGCAAGGGTATATACACCATGTTTTAAGTCTCAAGCTTTAATGGGAGCTGAGTTATAGGTAGCAAAACATTTTACCAAATTTTTTTATTTCTGTAATTTTTGTATAATTTTGATAGTATTCATTGAAATGTTATACAATTTGACACGTATACAGGTTATCACTACATTTGTGTATGTACATAGTTTCAGATTTCTAACTTCAAATGGGACTGAGTTATAGCCTGCCAAACATGCTGCCAAAATTTTAATTTCAGTTATTCCCCCTCAAATTTTAAAACTGCATATCCAAATTTAACCAGAGTTGAAACATTTAAACTACTATGTCATATGGTCATTTCTGAAAAAGTTCATATTTGCAGCTTAAAATGGGATTGAATTCAAAGCAGTTAAAATTTCACAACATTTAAAAATTAAATTTTGCAAGAATGTAAACTACACATTTATAACCCCCTGAAACTTTAACACCAGAGAATGCAATACCATTAAATTTGGCAGGTTCTTAGACCTTACAAGGAGACTGCGTGTGTCAATTTTATTAAGTGCTTGCTGCTAGAAATTGCAAAATAACATCAGTACTTAAAGTCAAATCCCATGAGTCTTTGTGAAAATTGCAGAATTTCGTGAAAAATTCCATAACACTGGAATCTGCTAATTTCACCCAGCCTTATCTGGGGGGGGGGTCTAATTAAAATATAGGGGTATGAGAGGCAAGTAGTACAGGGTGTCACCAGGTTCAGGAGTAAGATGCACAATTTCTCCAAGAAATGGTGGCAGTGGTAGACCCCCCAGGTTGGTGCAAGGAAGCATACAGTGTCAACGAGTCCAACCTGGATGCAGGATATTTAATGATCACATCCAGTGTATTTATGATCCAGGGAGCCTGATGTACGTGCAGGTCTGGGACTTAGAGTTATTCAAAAAGATGTAGTGGGAGAAGACAATGTCTGGGGAAGCAAGAAGAAAAAATTCTGGCTATTCCAACAGGGTAGGTTGATAGGAAAAGGAGTAGGTGACTCGTATTTTAAAGGGGGTTGTCACTGTAATGAACAAAGAGGATATCAGTGGGATCGGTAGTTCTACTGAGTCAATCTGGCTATACCAAAGGGGGGGGTCACCCAGAGAGGAACAGCAGGATGGCAAAAAGCTCAGTTTAGCTTATCAAATGAAGTAGTGATAATTGCATTGTTAATGTCAAATTCCATAAAAGAATTCTGAATGTTTCATCTATACTGTATGCTACCATAAATATGTAAGAACATTTTACCAATATTTTTTTTCTACTGCAAATGTAAAACTTCTAAACCAATTTATCTAGTTGTGTTAGACACTAGGATACACTGACTATAGATATGTAAGTCAAATGTTAAGTCTGTGCTTACAACAGCAGAGAAGCTAAAAACATACACATTTTTGGGAGTTTTACCTAGTAAAGTTTTGAACCTCTGTAACTTAAAACTCTCTAATCCAGTTCTCTCCTTATTTAGAACATTCTATAAGCATTACAGAAAGGTTATTCATGCTAATTTACACGTCTAGCTCCAAAGGTGCCTAAGTTATATGCAGATGAAATTTGTTTCACAAATTTCCTGCACAAAATAAAATGACAGATTTAGGGCACATATAATTTTGAGATGATGCATCATATTGTCATGAAATCTGACACATTGTTAGAACACTTATCAGGGAATTATGCCAAATTTAAGATCTCAGAACCAATAGATGACTGAGGTATATGTAGATAAAATGCTAATGAATTTTGCACAAAACATAAATTGCCAAACTTTAGACACCTATAATTTTCAAACTATCCATCAAAATCTCATGATGTTTGGCACATTGTTGCCCCCGAGGAAGGTACCTACCACATTTCAGATCTCTTGCTTAAAAGATATCCGGGTTATGACCAAATCACAAAATGTTAAACATTCTGCAAAATTTCATCAAAAGTCCACGAAATTTCACAAATTTTGCAAAATGCTGTAGAAATTCCACAAATTCAGAATTTTCCCATTCTGCACAGCTCTAAATCTGGAGCCTAAAAAACTCAACTGTGATTGATGTCTAGAGTATGGTGACAGCTTTGCTGAGGGACCCGAGAAGGCCAAGAAGAGCTACATTATGGCCCTAATGGCTGCATCAGATTCCTTGGTACTCCGATGTGTCCATCCCTGGATCTCCTGCAGCAAATTGCCATGGTACTGTGACAAGCTGAGGCGGCTGAAGACTAAAGGATGGAGGCTAGAGTGTTCTTGGAGAAGGCCTGGCTGTTCAGAGGATAGAGTAGCCCTGATGACTCATTATCACGAGTGTCAGTTGACAATCACCTGAAAAAAACAGAGCACCAGTCAAGAGAAACCAACCAGCTTGACTCTTCCACACTGCAGACAAGTTGTCAGATCCACCCTGTCTCCAGTCATGAAGAGTATTTTCAGTAGAGGACTGTGTTGAGTTTAATAATTGATTCCTTGACAAGATATCCTCTCTTAGGACTGGGATCCCCAAAGATGGCCTGTCATGGGCCAGAAGTAGCCAGTCAAGGTTAGCATGGGTAGTCTGCCAGTGTGAGCCAGTTTTGGTGAAAGAGATGTTTCAGAGGATCTTGGAGCTATGCCCTACTTATTCTGTAAAAGCAGGCAGCTGTGTCACTACCAGGCTAACGGGGGTGAGTACAGACGGGTGATAAGGCTTTGCCACTCTCATTTAATTTATTGAACTGGCCACAGATGGACTACAAGCTCACCTTTGCTAGTTAACAAAATCCCTGTAGGCCGGCCCGGTGGTGTAGAGGGCTGAAGTGCTGGCGCCTTACCTCTTACCACGCTGGCAACCCGGGGTGGGGAGCGAGCTCGAGTTGCCAGGGGTTGGCCGGGGTGGGGAGAGAGGATCGAGCGTTCGATGTACAGCTCTCCTCTCTTTGGGAGGGGTGGGTTGTGGATCCCTGGCAGTAGCAACACCATGTGGAGGTGTGCTGTGCAACAACCTAGGCTACGTAAGGTATCGGGGGAGGCGACGGCAGACATCCATGGGAGGAGTGTGGGAGCAAGCTTATACCTGCAATGGACGTCATTGCACATCTCTGCCTCTGGAGGGGGTCACCACAGGAAACCAAAGGAAACACCCCTCTTACCGGGAAGAAGACACCACTCCCACCACGACGCCCACGCTGGATCTTCCTCTCCAGGACCTGACCACCTCTCTTCTTCACCTTTGCCCGCCTTGGCCCTAGATTGATTGGCAGGAATTTCACTGTGGCACAGAAGGCAACCCCACCTCGTGGAGTAGACTGAGGGGTACCAGGTAGGTGCATCTCGGGTGGGTTGGAGGAACAGGATCTCTGGTTGAGGGGATCACAGCAGGATAGGATAAGGTGGGGTGACTGATGGGGTCCCTGTGAGAGGTGACGGGAGGGAAAGAGAGATTGAAAAAAAAAACAACCCAAAAAACAAAAACAAAATCCCTGTTAAATAATATTGGTTGTTTTGTATGAAGACTGAGACTCTAACAACTGTGAAAGGGTTAAGATGGCAACAGCCATGATGCACACTTGCGGCTCCTCGTGCCTTCTCCACCCATGGGACTATAAGAACTCAATCTTGACTTAAAAGTAGATGCACACTCCCAACTGATACTGATGTTTTGCTAGTCAGAGGCACAAAGATTCTGGAGAAGATAACTTAATGTGGTGTGAGTTTTCATACATTTTAAAGTTTATTCCTATCAGGTTCAGTGATGTTGCTGATTGCTTGATCTGTGCTACACTGAGACCAGGTATAGACTTGCAGTTGACTAACAGTCTATACTTGGTCTCAGTATAGCACCGAGACATGTAGTCTGCATCCTGGAGCTATTAATAGCTCCGACTATACAGGACCTCTGTGCTTGCTCCTGTGGCTACTCCCTGGCTCATACGTCATTCTCAGGACAGCCATGGGAGGTTGTGGGTGTGGTGGGAGTGACAGCAGGATCAACCAGATAAAATCTTAATTACTACACTCACAGGAAGTCAAAAATTGAAAACTGTTTGCAAAAATGCTAATTGGGCCCTGCTTCACAGTGAGGCAGGGCCGTATTACAGGTGGACATTTTCCTTTAAAGGTGCACTTTTCCACTAAGTTTTCACTGTAAAATCCAAATCAAACAAAAAAGCTGTTCCCTGCTAGGGGCAGCAAGAACAGATTGCTAAAGCCACAAACACAATTGCACTTTGCATTTTCTCCAAACTGCTTTCATTTCTCAGCTTTTTAACAACAGGACTGGTTCCAACAGTGGCATCCCTCTGAAGTGCCGTAACACAAATGTTTGCATTTCGATTGCAGTGCTGTGGGTTAGGGCCACTTTAGTTAAGGTTAAGAAGGCACTTCCATGTTAAGCCCTGATTTTTGCATCTTAATACTGCTGTGGTCCTTGAACAGAATAACCTGAAATTTGGCAGGCATATTCTTAGCCCAGGATCGCTGGATTCTGAAAATGTGTTTATGGTCGCAGTGGCAGTTTAAAAGTTCTAGAAAGTTGAATATGTGGAAAAATGTATGTACAGTATTTATTTGCTCAGAAACAGCTGCGACTTGAAACCTGAAACTTAGCTACAGTTTGGCCCAAGGGTGTTTCCTCACTACATGTTTTAATGTTTCCGTTTGAAGCATGTATAATTAACCCTACCAACAACAACAACACATACCCATTCATCACCTTTGGGCACATGACAAGCACATACGCACTGCTGTATTCAGCCACGTTACACAGAGAATCACTGTATTCCTGTCAGGTACAGTATTATTTTATTGAATGTAGTAGTCACATCCTCTTTACATTATTTGATTACTAGATGTCACTGTGCTAATTATTACTGTGGGAAGTGATGCCTAATCTGAGCACTTCTTGTTGTACCTGTCTGTACTGAATTTCTGTTAAATGTATTTTAACTCCGATTGTTCTGTAAAATGATACTGTCCTTATTCCATTGGTAAAATAAACAAGGCAGTTGTTTTCTTGATAGGTGTTCCAGACCATGCTTTGAATATGCATTGGTTCTGTAGATATTGAGTAAGTGCTAAGGAGCTAATGCTTTAATTAGAAGGATCAAGCATACGTTTACATCAAAAACTGAACAATGTATAATTACATTATACAAATCTTATATTCGGCCCTATACAGATTACGGGTCACCTTTTTGGAGCCCTTATCTGGCTCATGACATAAGGAGAATTGAACAAATACAACACAGAGTTACAAAAATGATTCCTTATATGTCACAACAAGACTATGATGTTAGACTTAAATCTACTGGTCTTTATTCCCTTGAGATGAGAAGGACTAGAGGAGACCTTTTATAACTTTATAAAATCATTCAGTCTTCAACTTTAATGTCCCAGTGTGATATCTCGTATAATACAAAAAAAATTTCACCTAGATTACATAATAAACAGCTGTATATTAAAAGGGCTAGGACAAATAAAAGATTAAATTTTTTTCACTATTAGAGCACCCAGGCTGTGGAACAAATTGCCTCAAGAACTTGTTGATTGTTCTAATATAGGCACCTTTAAATCCAATTTGGATAAATGGCTTCTTAATAAATACTACTAAGGGTTTATTATCCTACTGTGTGGGGGACAGTCTAGATGGGCAATTGCCTTCTTTTGTCCTAAACACCAAGTAAGTAAACCAAGTAAATGAAAAGCATATTTTGCCTGTAAGGCAAACCCCTGCAGTGCTACTGGATTTTCTGGCAGTATTACAGTACACTCTTAGTCTTGATTATGTATTGCATTTAAAGCATTTAAAGGAAAACTCTGCAAATTCAGTGCTCCCTGCCTCCGAAAAGCTTACCCCGATTCAGCTTTTTATGCAGAAAAGTGCATTTTTCTTGTGCTGCGCTACTTACTTTTATTTTATTGCAAAAATGTCGCAAACCGGGATTATGGCGGACGCTGGGGAGCTCCATTTACTGTAAAGGTGCGGTGCCACAGTGCTCGAATGTATTGAAATGAGCAGTGTGGCGCCATATATTTACAGTAAATGGAGTCTTCCAGCATCTGCCATATTCCCGATTCACAGCATTTTTGCAATAAAAATAAAGTAAGTAGCAGCGTGAGAAAAATGCGCTTTTCTGCATAAAAAGCTGGATCGGGGGTAAGCTTTTCGGGAGCGGGGAGCACTGAATTTGCAGAGTTTTCCTTTAAAAGAGGTTGGCTACAGATGCCACTGTATGATCCAACTGACTGTGTCTGCATCCACCCAAATCCATATGCCCACCCCTAATCTGGTTTTCATAAAAAGTGTCCTTGTGCAACAAAAAGACCCAGTTAGTGCCAGAAAAGGTTGAGCATTCAGCTTGCATTTATGTAAATTCAGTCACAAATCAGACAGATGCATGGACATGTTAGAGATATGTACCATATAAGAAAAATAAATAATATTATGCAGGTGGAAAAAATTCTAAAGAGGGCAACTAAAATGATTTGGGGTATGGGCAACTTGACCTACCAGGAGATGTTATCCAGCTTCAACTTAATAAGCCTAGAGATCAGAATGAGGTGGGACCTGTTGCTATTATTTGATATCACAGAGATGCCAGGAGTTCAAGCACTGCATGAACCTAGAATTCAAAGAGAGTTACCAGATGAGGGTCACATTAAACAACTAATGACAAATAACTTTAGAACAGAGAAGTGAAGGCACTTCTTACAGCTGCATAGTGAGAGCTATGCTGACATGCTGGCCCGGTGGTGCTGAGGGCTGAGGCACTGGATGCCTTACCTCATGCTATGCCAGCGACCCAGGTTCGGGAATGGACTCGGGTTGTTGGGGAGCTGGCACAGGGGGAGGGAGGGAGTGTAGGAGCATGATTGTGCAGCTGGATGGCAGTTCTCCTCCCCTGGGGGTGGTCACCCCCCCCGTAGTCCCGCTACCACTGGATGGAGGTCCGGTGGCTAGCGGAGGGGGCGACACGTGGGGAGTGTGCCTTGAGACGCGGCATGCACATCCCTCCACATGCATGCATGCACGTCTGAGGCAGGGGATCAGGACTATGGAGAAAAACAAAAAAGAGCTATGCTGATGTATGGCGAAAGGAGGGGAGAGAGAAAAGGGTGTCTAAGGGCATGACTGGATACTGAACGCCATAGCAGTTAGTGTGCTCTGCACTCTGCGTAGTGAATAGAGTTGAAGAACATCAGCGTGAATCAGTGCATCTGTTCCCCATGCCCTCTGCAGCTTTTCGACCAGGTGCTTCCTCAATCTGTCTCTGTCTTGCTGTTGGTCTGTTCCTTGCCTTCACCCCACCCCCTCTGCAGCTCTCCAGTCGGGTGCTTCCTGTATCTTTCTCTTTCTCTCGCTCTCTTGCTCTTGGTTTGTTCCCCGCCACACTTCTTTAGTCACATTTTCCCTTCCCATAGGTTCTGGACTTGCCTGACGTTGATCCACTGGACTGACAGAATAGAACCCCCAGCATTCTCAGCCACACCAGCTCTCCAGCCTTAGCAACAGAAAGTTAGTTCAAAATAGGGACAAGCAGTGCATGGCTTGTCTCAGGAGACAGCAGATTTATAATGGCACAGAAGGTCACTGTGAACAAGTAACGACCGAGAGAGGGACATACCTGCTGGCCTCCTTCATCTTCCCTTCCCTTCTACCACACACTTGGCGCAACCAATCTCCTCCCTCCCCAAAGTGTTCCCATCTGGTACTCTAGGAGCTCTTTTTATGGGTGCAATTAGTGAGCAAAAAGGGCCCCATGAGTTGGCTCTGACCGTACTCTCACAGCCCCCCAACATACTATGCACAGATTATTTTATTTTCCCTGATGTCGAGGAGGGCACTAAGGCACATGTGAGTCATGCCCTCTGCCTGTAGGACTTGAGAAGCCATCAGTTCAGAATTGCTCATAGTAATGCAACAGCAAGTGAGTGAGCAAGCAGTGCAACACCTCTTACAGCACTCCTGTGAGGAGGCGCTCCCACAACTGACAATAACTGTTAGGACAGAATCTTTCTCTCCCCCCTTCCAAGTTGTGGTTCCTGCTGACACTCTCCCCCACTGTGTGTGTGGCTCCTGCTGATTCCCTCCCCCCCTCAACAAAATAGTTTAAAAAAACATTTTTTTAAATGGTTATTCTGTCTCCTCACCTCCCCACCCCACCTTGTCCTGGCTCCTGCCACCTCTTTCTCCACCCAGTTGTTGCTCCTGCTGATAATCTGCCCCCTCCAGTCACAGCGTCTTTTGACCCCCCATCACGGTGAAACCAGTGAAGCCCAGGATTCAAGCCTCATGCAAAGAGCTGCAGTCAGCTCCTATTGGACACACTTCGAAACGTAGATGGTAAGGCACATTTTGATTTACTTCTTTGGCTCTTAGTGCATATCCACCACCCAGGAGGCCCCTCCCTGCTGCAGGGTGCCGTAGCCAGAAGAGGCTTCTGCTTCCGGCCACGGTGACATCCCTTGCCACCACCCACACTCTGCTGCCCAGCACCTCTACGCAGGTACGCTTGCTCTCAGCGCCGCTGGAGCTCCGGTGCGGCTCCTTCTCCCATTAGACTGCACAGTGATTTGATTGGTCTACCTGTGAGTCCCGGAGCTGCCACTGGTTGCTTCCCTAAGCCAGGCTTTGTACACTAGCTCGGTCCCTGCAGCTTTCAAAAAGCCAAAGCGTGGGTCCACTTTTAATGGGAGGGCTTTAAGCCCAAGCTTTGATGGGCGGAGCAGCAACGTCACTCCCCCATTGAGCTTAAAAGGTCACAACATCCTGGGCTTTGTCAGGATTCTTTTTCGTTGCAGCCGGAGGTGCTGCTCTCCATCCTATTGCTCTGGTTTTCTCCTGCATTTGCTTTTCTCCCTGTTTTGGCAGCTGCCTCCAGCTGCCAGTTTGTTTCTCTCACCCTCCATTGCTGTGCTGCCTTCCCCGACTCTTGGAGCTTCGCTCCATTACTTCGTCTCTCTGTGTAACCTAAACACTCTTGGTGTGTAGGGTAAATAATAATAATACAGATTCTTGTGTCTCGGAGTCTGCCAAGAAACATTCGTAAACAAGCAAGGAGTACTAATAAAGTTTATTATACTACTTACACCAAGCATGTGACAAAGAAAATCACAAGGGAGATGGGCTTCTCACCACTAGCCTGAAGAATGTACATAATCTCCAGAATTGTAGATCTTGGGTTATCTAAGATTGTTTGCTCTCCCCATGCTCCAGCTCTCTGCCAGAGAGTACTAATCTTCTAGAGCCAAACTAGTAGTGTCTAGAGGAGCTACAGTGGGTTGTGGACAGCTAAATACTACAGATAACAGCATAGCAACAGAGATTACAACATAGTTACAGATATGAGAAACAATATGTATTTGTCCTAAGTCATTCTCCATTGGAGAATGACTTAGGAGACAGAATTACTAATGAGTATAATATGAGACAGAATATGCTTCCATTAGCTTTATAGCTTAGACTAAAGAAATGCTGACTGGCTCAAACTACATGTGGCATTTCTTGCTTATGTATAACAAAAGACATAACAAAGGATTTCTCTCTGTGTCAGCTTGCTTAGACAAAGAGAACTGCTGACAGGGCCCTATTACACGTGGCATATCTGCCTGAGTGTAAAAAACACACACTACATATAATTATATGAGAATGTAAGTATACAATAATCACTGATGATCCCTGAGAGTCATCTTATCAGTGATTAGGTAGATTATATATGGAATATCTATGAAAGACAAACTAATCTAGATAAATGTATTATAGTGAGGTATAATGAATCATGAATGATCAATATTAGCATATCTTAGCAGCAAAACACATTCCTAGCACTCATGCTTATACGATGGGTGCCCATATCCATATGTGAGCGCAAAATAGTATCACAGTACAATAGACCAGGAATACAGTGTGAGGTGTATGTGGGATGCTAGGGGGCATAACCCAGACATAACAGCTGGCACTCCATGCTCCATTCCGGCCCTGGTAGCGAGCCTGCATACTTCCTGTCTGCCCCTCCTCGTAGCTTTCTCTGCCCCTCCCTTGACCCTCGCCCTATCTTTCCTCCTATTGTGCTAGCTCCCTCTGCTCGCTCTTTGCCCGCTCGTCCTCCCCATCTCCTCTCTGCCATTTTTTCGGCTGCCTGCTCATTTCCCTACTTTTCCTGTTTCATTTGCTGCCCTCGCTTCTGCTGTTCACATTCTTGTTAGCCCCTGCTCCTACCAGCGTAATCCACCTCAGGCAGCTGCTTACCCCTCCCCTTGCCGCTGGGTTTCCTGTCCATGGCTCGTCCACCGCCCTCTTCGCCTGTTCGCATGACTGCACCATGCTTTTCCTCTACTGTTCATGAACGTCTCTGTCTGAGCACAGTGCCATTCTTTGGGTTCAGCTTGGCTGTATCTTGAGCCTCTTCCTGTTGGCTTCTTCATCACCACTGCTCTTCTCCTCATCTGTGGTGACACTAAAGACTCCCTGTCAAAAAAAAAGAAATAGTTTCCCCTGGCTCCTCGTAATTTGCTGCTCTTCCTTTATTCATGAATCCCTCCTGTTCATTTGCTTGTTAAGGGATGGCTTCCCCTTCCTGTATGTTTTCCCATACCTCTCAACCTCTTGCCTCCTGAATCAGGGACACGGCTTACAATAAAATAAATAAATCAATAATCGGGGACAAAGACCCCAGATCAAGGACCATCTGAATGTCTAGTACTCTTTACTCAGAAAGCTGATAGCATGAAGGAATTTGTGTTATGATGCCTTTTCTGAAGCATAACATGCATGTTACTTTGATGTTTGATGTTATTTTGTGCTTTTGATATGCCTATCATTACCATACCTTACCTATCATGGCTCATGTGTTGGCTTGTTCAATCTGCCACTCCGAGTCCTTTCCTTTGTTCCTCCCTCTAGTGGGTGCCCTTCTCCCTTCTTCCTTGTCCGGTGCCTTCTTTTGGGGTTTCCCCTATCATGTATCTGGCTACCTATCATTGATCATATGCCACCTTATCGACCCACGGCCCTCCTGCCGCATGTATCAGGTTCATGACTCCAGTCATCATTCACCACTTATTTCATACCAGCCGTCAAGGATTTACTCCACTCATGATTTCCCTCTATCATCATCCATTCATCATCAGCCGTCAAGGATTTGTTCCAGTCCTGGCTTCCATCTCTCCTCATGCTTCCATCTCTCATCCTGCACCTCGATTCGACTCTATCTCCACTCAAGCGCCAAGCCTTCCTGTCCATCGCCCTTCGCTATGGGCTGGTGGGGGCTCTCCACCATAGCTCAAGTTCCTTCAGGTTCATTTCTGACTCTGACTCCTTTCGAGGAGCCTACTTATTCACATCACTCTATTCATTTCCTAATATACCGCCTTTTAAGGAGTCTGCTCAGTCACATTGCTCTGTCGAAGCATATCACCATCGTCCACATTAGCCTGCCTCATTGGCCTCAGAGTCTCTTTCCTCACATCGATCAATAGCTATCATGGATCTTATACCACTTAATCCGACTCGGCCCCATGCAGTTCTCATCCCATACCGGCTGGATCCTATGCTACCCTACTGACCTCCCTACCGTCCTTCATCCTTTCATACCTCAGTTTCCAGTACCTGCCTTCATGGCATCAATCCCTCATCGTACCTCATCCATTCCTGTTACCTTCCTCAGCCTAGTGCTTATTCTCGTCCTGACCGTTGTGGATTCTTTCCACAAATGGCTTCCCTCCTCATCGTACATCATCCGATTTGACTCCCCTTGATTGCCATCCTGAGCTTACCCTATGGTTCACATATCCTCTGGTTCCTGACACGCCTTCTTGGCCTCGGAGTCTGCCTCCTTTCGAGGAGCATCATTGTTCGTATCGCTCCATAGGGCATGATACCTTCATTCAAGTTCTTTTCAAGTTCATTGCCGTCTTCTTTTCTTCCACTTTGGTACCGGCTCTTCAGGATTCACACCACTCATGGCCTGCTATTGATATTTCTTTTTGGGCGTACCTACCATAACTCCTATGCCACCTATCAACTGCGGCCATCCTGCCGCACATATTGAGTTCATAACTCCAGTCATATTGAGTTCATAAATCCAGTCATCATTCACTCAGCATTACCTCAGGTTTATCTATTTACATCACTTACTCGAACATTCCTATCATTGAATTCCATACTACCTCATCGACTACAACCTCAGGGACTAATCATTCAGGGTCTAATCATTTACATCGCATAATCAAGCATGCCTCTTCAACCTCAGTGTCTGTTCACTCGCATCGCTCAGTCAAGTGCATTGCTCGATCAAGCCAGTCTGTATTATCATCTGTCTCCTCATCAGCACATCTGGAATTTCCTCATAAGCACATCTGGATACCCCTTGCTCCTCTGACTCATACATGGATTTACTCCCTCCCATCCTTGCTCCTCTGATCTACTATCTCTCATCGACTACTTGAGCATACCCTCCTTGGGTCCCTGCTACTTCATGTTCCTTTTTTACTCTGTGCTTCTTTGGAGTTTTTCCTATCCCATCGTCATCCTCCCTACTTATATCCCTCATCTATGAACCATTATCTCTACCAACATATGTCCTCAAATCAAACGTCGTCAGCCTGGAGGGAAGGCGACCTAGGCCTTGGATCCCCAGAGGTTTCCTCCTCAAAGGGGGGTTTTCCTCTCCTCAGTGCCAATGGTCTTAATATGAGTTAGTGCTTTCTTCACGTTAGTTAGTTAGGTTCCGCTGTTGGTTGGAGGCAGATGGTGGCCTGGCTTTCCCCTTTCTCCTTAGGAAGTTAGCCCTTCTCTTCACAGAATTCATTCATCATCCTCGCCTCTTCGGAGCTTGACATCTTTGGGCATTCTTTTTGAGCTTCTTCCTAACCGACCTTTAGCTGACGCATTCATTCCCAGTACCTGCAGGGGGGGAACCCTCCTCTAGGGTTCCTTGCATCGTACCCCTACAGGGTGGTATATCCCACGGATAGAGAGGCTGAAAGCCACAAAGCAAATCAAGTTACACAAGCATCATCTCATATTATCTCATTCAGTTGCATAAGCACATCGAATGGGAAGGCTTTAAGCCCGAGGTTCGATGGGCGGAGCAACAACGTCACTGCCCCATCGAGCTTAAAAGGTCACAACATCCTGGGCTTTGCCAGTTTTCTTTTTCGTTGCCCACCATCCACCCCTCCTCCTCCAGCGGGTTGTCTCTCTTCCCCTTGGGCTTCCTCCTAACCTACCTTTAGCCGACACATTCATTCCCGGCACCTGTAGGGGGGGAACCCTCCTCTAGGTTCCTTGCATTGTACCCCTACAGGGTGGTATATCCCACAGATAGAGAGGCAGAAATCTACAAAGCAAATCAAGTTACACAAGCATCATCTCATATTATCTCATTCAATTGCGTAAGCACATCGAACTTCTCATTTTGCCTGTTGCTATATATTTGTTGTCCTACTCGCCCCAGCCCGACCTCTATTAAATGCGTTATAGCTTCTCCCTGTAACACCTACTTCCTCACTATTGGCTGCTGTAAGATCCAAGCTCACGCCGCTCCCGAACACTATTCCCCCACTACTGGCTGCTGTAAGAAACTAGCTAACACCTCATCAAAACACCCTAGCTCTCAACACATTGTCTAAGTGTTAGGGGTCTCATATCAGAGCCAGCACCCAATTCACTTGCTTCAGCACACTAACCGAGTGCCTGGGCCTCACCTGAAATCGGCAACCCCACTGTTGTACTTTTCTGTCCCCTCACTTCTCCAGTTACTACTTGTACTCTTCCCTGCTCCTGCATCTGTATACCCGTACACTCTTGAGTCTATCCTTCACCTTGCATATTTTTTACCTCCCTTCCATTGTGTGTCTTGTGCCATAGCCTGGGGATCACAAGGAACTCTGTATTTCTATGGTTGGGATGCACTACATTCTTGGTGCATGTCACCTTTGCTCCCACTCCTGAACCTATTTCCCTTGACCCTTCTTTCAGCCTGTGGTCATATAACACATGTCCGCTACACCCTTCATACATCCTTTTACCCCATTCACTATCTGTTTCTGTGACCTATGTGCCTAGCTGCCCAACCGGCTCGTATTGCACTAACTGCAGAAGGCACCCCCATTCTTTCCTATTCCCATCCCTTATACATGTCCTATCCACTATGATTTTTATATATACATCCTTGTGCCCCTGTAACACATACTTCCCGCCACTTACCCCCACCGACCTCAGCCCCCGCAAAAGGGCAAGATTATGCTTGCTTAGGGGTCCTATTAAATTCACTCATAAAACTTCTGCTCTTGTTACTAATTTGTGCAGGCAACATCAAGCCTAATCCCCCCCCATCCCTGTTCCCTCTGCCCTGCCTCATATAAAAGGGCTAAGCTTGATCCACATTAATGCCTGTTGCTTGCTAAAGAAACTTGACATTATTCAGTCTTGGTTCAATCTCACCTCCCCTGACATTGTTGTAGTGACAGAATCCTGGTTGAGACCTTCTACACTGAACTACGAAATAAACATCCCCTCATATAACGTATATGGGACTGACAGGTTAGCGGGGTAACCATTTATGTCTGGGACAAACTCATTGCCACCACCATTGACTCTACTTCTGTACCCCTGGAATTTGAATGCACTACCCTAAAACTGCAGCTTCCCTCATCAACCCATATTTACATCATAGGTTGTTACAGGCCTCCTTGCAGGGGAACAAGGTGTTACATAATTTATCCAATGTACAGACCTCCTTATCCTCTGAGGTTATTATTATGGGTGACCTTAATATGGACTGGTTATCTACTTCTTGCCAACCCCTAAAAAAATTATGTGACAACTTTCGCTTATCACAGCTTATAATGGAAGCTACCTGCCCCAACAAAAATATTCCTAAGAACAGTACCCTGCTTGATGTCATATTGATCAACAAACCCCATCTTTACTCTCATTCTGGCGTATTTTTCAGTGACATTAGTGATCATTGTGTTATAGCCTGTGTGCGGAGATACCCTAAGTTTGCATCATCCTCTAGCTACGTCTTTAAGAGATCGAGACAGAATTTTGACCTTAATGCCTTCATTGTTGACTTACAGTGTGCCAAATGGCAGGACATCTACCTGGCCTCCTCAGTAGCTGAAGCCTACGAAGTCTCTTCCTCCTGGTTGCTTCTCCACCCTCCGGTTGCGATGACTTGTTCACTTCCTCCCTTCCACTGTAACACGCATGCATGTTGGACAGTTTTCAAGAGAAAGTGGGTATGTGTGGTGCACTTCGGAGGATGAATAAAAACAGGCAGGTGGGCAACCAAGCAGTGAAGCTCAGGGGTAGAGTCCCACGAAAAGTCCCTACAACAGCAAATGAGGCGGTGGTGGTGACACGTGGCGCACAATATGCAGCACAGACACTGGGCCATCATCCTGCCATGATGGGTGGTGGGGTTCTCCTCTTCTTCTCCTCCCCAGGCCCACATCTCACCCCCACCATTGACTGCCAGACAATGGAGGCTGGGTGACAGTGCAGGTCGGAGTTGGACATAGTGTGGTCGGAGGCAGCAGAGAAAGCCAGAAGAGAAAAATGTTGGCGTGCGCTAAAGGAAGGTCCAGGAGTAAGGTAATGCAGTTCATTTACATGATGACTTGGATCAGTCTCTGGTTGACAATCTCTCTGCCTTTTCTGCATAGTATGTTTTGGGGAATTAAAAAACACTGTTTTTCTGTAACTGAGTGTGCCTGTTTCTTTGATTTTATTTTGCTTGTAGAGTTTATGCCTGATTGCAGGAGGGGGAAGTGAGAGCGAGGGAGAGTGTGTGTGTGTGTGTGTGTTTATGTGTCAAATACAACCACAGGAACTTTTTTCCCCTTCCTACAAAGGTTTTTTAGCCCTTCTGGCTGTCTACTTCTCAGTCTGTCTCCAACCCCCTCCACGGACAACCACCTCCCAGGGAGTTGCCTGGCTCTCAAAGTCCCTCAGGGATTCCCACCCATGGTAAGGTCGGGGGGGGGAGGGCTGCCCCCCCCAAGACACATATCCAAATGTAAGGGATTCAAGGTCCTGCTCGTGGTACGGGCAGAGGGTGAGCATACACAGCTTTACTGGTGCCAGCACCTCCATATTTCCTCCCATTTTCTACCATACCATGCCGGGGTGCACCTATGTGGAGGCACACGTACATTGTGAGAGTCCCGCAACTCCTCCTCCCTCCCTGTGTGCAACTCAGACCTGCACTGTCACCCAGCCTCCATCGTCTGGCAGTCAATGCTGGGGGTGAGATGTGGGCCCGGGGTGGAGAAGAAGAGGGGAACCTCACCACCCACCATGGCAGAATGATCGCCCGGTCCCTCACCGGCCCACACCTGCGAGTGGGCTGACCGGGTCATGTGGCAGAGGATTGATGGAAAAATGGTAAGGCCCAAGGAAGCCGGGTGATAGGGCTGGGGAGACCTGTCTGGAAGAGGGCAGGTCACCAGACAAGGAGCCAGAAGTACTAATTATAAAAAAAAAAAGTTTTGTTCTGCAGTTCATTGTTAAAGTTATCACTTACTGTGGAGGACTCCTGCTGCAAGACTGCCACTTGGGTAATCACATTTGATGGTGCTGTCAGACAGCACAGATGACCGGTGGGGGGGGCTATACTGTATGTAATGCTTCAGCACACCCACACACAAACATGTCTCTACATCTTCATGGGCAGGTTAGGGAAGCAAAGTTGCAAAACGGCCTCTGTGGTAGATGACACTGCTATGAGCACCACATTTGGGATGCTCAGACTCCAGACTCCTCTCATTTCCCCATCCTTGATCCAGACTCCTCCAGCAAAAGGTACATCCAAGGCACAGAAATGGCCAGAGGAGGCCCCACCTATTGGAGAACAGAGGCCCTGCCTAGCTTGTAACACACCCAGTAGTAACAAGTGAGAGGAGCAGTAGCTTGAAACTAGTGGTAACCCCCAGAGGTGCAGCTGCCAGGGCACTGTAAACAGCTTACGGAGGACTAGAAGGTGTATTAAAAAAAAAGAATTGTCAAAAAAATATATAAAGTTATGTTCTCAATGTAGTACAGCAGCGGATGCCATGCAGTAAAAGCAAACAATTACAAACCTCTGTCTCATTTCTTTTCTCTGTTTTGTCTCTATTTTCACTTTCTCTCTCATTTTTACTTTAAACTGAAAAACAGTCCTTTTACTTAATGAATGTGCTCATCCTGTAGCTCTTGAACTTCTCCACAACACTGTGTGCACTCTTTCAACTATTTGTTTTCCTTATACTAACCTATTTTTCCCTTTATTACAACTGTGTAGCTGCTGCCTGCCCTGGGGTTGGGGAGCAAGTATGTGTGCTGCAGTTCAAGTGACTTTTGTGCTTGCTTACTTTGTGGCTTTCTGCCTTTTGCGCAGCTCATGCTGCTTTTCTGAATGTCTCATTGCAACCCTGCTGTCTGGCCTCGGGCTGGAACTACTGTCACAGTTGTGGCACTCGGCCCATTGTCCATCAGATGGCCGCTCTCTCAAAATGTGCCTGTCCCCATGCACTCTCCTGCATGTGTGCCGTTCTCTGCTGGGAGCTCCGGCTCTGGCTGGGGGGGGGGGATAATTTTAGCTCTGTTTAGACTTAGCCTGTTTACAGCTGTTTTTCTTACCAAAGAACAGGCCCTCTGTCTCTGAGGATAAGATTACATATAGCCCTCAGAGTGTCCACACCATTAGTCTGTACTGCAGCACTGCTCACCCCACCCCACCCGTATGCAATATTGTTTGTTTGTTAGTTTATTGGTTTTTCTTTTTTTCTGTTTACTAGGACTACTACTAGTTATTTTTTTTAAGGAAAGCAAAATTTCACAGAACCAGCCAAAACAAAAACTGTCCCACAATGGTTTTCCCTGTTGTTTTTTTTTTACCCTGTAAAACGAAAACCGTCCCTCGTAGTCTCCACCCAGAGTACAATTGAATGGGTTAATACCTGAACTGACACAGCCCTCTGGGAAGCTATACCTACCCATAGCCCCACCTAGTGGCCTCACACATGAAATTACAATAAACACCTTGCTTTGCATTCAATTCACAGTTAATGGAGAGTGCTAATAATATGCTTACAGTGACCACTTACCAACAGGGTTTGGAACTCTTGCACTCACCCTGTGTACCTGTAAAGAATAGTTACCAGCAATAACAACACAAAACCTTTCAGTTGCTTGCATTAAACCAGCACTCAGTAATAATATGCTCATGGACCAAATTAACATTCAAACAAGAAACAGATTTATTTAGGGGTTTATACAAGGGGTAGGGGATACAAATTAAAATTTGATTGAATGGTGTTTTTGCTATTAGATATATTTTGGCTTGGAATAACATTCAAACAAATGCATTAACCCCTCTGGACTGTCCAGTTAACCTCATTGGGTACCCAGAATAAGCTACGTTGCAGACCTGAAACGGTGCCACAGGTTGGCCGGCGTCACAGCTGGTTGGGTCCCTTAAATAAAGAAATTGTTACGGCCTTACTTTGTACTTGGTTGTAGCAATCATAAAACACTTTTTTGAAACCCAGAAATTGTAATCCCCAGACCCAATGGTCTGCAAAACAGTCTAAACACCAGGGAAACTTGAAAGGCAAATCAGTTGGAAAAAACAGGTTAATTGATGTTGCAGGGTAGAACCCTATTTTACTCACTGAACCTTGAACTTCGGGATCTGGACTGATTTCCCGGATGGCTCTCCTCGAGGCAGGATGTGTCTCCAGGCTGCAGGACTTTGTCCTTTCTGGCAAGGACCAGGATACAGGGACCGGAGCTGACATGACTCACTTCCTCATCAAGGTATAGCCCCCAAGGGTGGCCACAACCCACAATTAACTTCTCTGCATGAGCTGATTCCCTTCTCTGGTTGTCTGGCAGCTTGGCTTTTAAATGCAGCAACAGTCTGTTTAGGCACATTACTTGGCATCACCAGTTCAGCTTGGAGACAGTTCGGTAATAGGCTGCACAGCTTACTGTCTTGCAAAATGCAGTCTTAGAAATGTAAGCTGGCACACAGCAGTTCAGGTCTCCCTCTGGCAAATTGGCTGGAGACAATTCCAGTGATCACAGGCATTAACTTTAAATGCAGTCCCTGAGGCAAAAGCAGCTTCTGTCACCGGAATGCAGTTTTAGGGTCCTTTGGTAAGCTGACCCACTTTCAGTCTTGAAATTCTGCCCTGGGAAAAATCTTCTCTTTTTCTCCCTCCTGGAGCATGGCAGTTGCTCTGGAGATTTGGCAGTTCCAACAATTAAACAGCTGACTTTCTGGCTGAGATCGACCGCAATTTTGGCGGTTGGTAAATCAAAGCGCTCACAGTCGCATACACAGTCTACCGGCTCCTTAGAAATGCCAGCGACTTACGACTACATTTTTAAGTCCAAACTGGGCTAAAATCAAAGAACTAGACTGCTTGGGGAACACTGGGGATGAATAGGGGAACCAAGGGTATCACTGGGGACCTGGCCAGGCAGCAGTTGCGCGGAGGGGGAAATGGAATGCCAGCAACAAAAACGGGAGAAAACCAGGATGCCCTTAAAGATCAATGGCAATCATTTTACACGTTGTTTAAAAACAGCCTAAAAACATCTGAATTCAAGTCCCTGTGTTATGAGTAGTGTTTCATGCTATTTGGTTTTGTGGTTTTCTTTAAATCGGCATTTAATAACCTGTTCTGCACTAACTGAAAAGAGTCCGGCTGTTGCTGTCCCTCTGACTGAGCCAGGGAGAGTGATGACATCATATTTGACTAGGCTACAGCTTCAGCAGTGTAATTACCTGCTTGACTGATGGATAAGCTGTTAACTTCCCAGTTAGAACAATCTGTGATGTAACTGCTTGCTGTCCAGGGTTTTTACAAACTCAGTCTCTGGTGTTTGTTCAGAATAATTAGCTGAAAATCCACATTTTGTTCTGGATTTTGAACTGGCAGAAGCTGTGCTACAGATAAGCTGATTTCTCAAATGCATACCACTTCAATTCAGCACTGAAACTCAAATGATCAGCTCTTTAGAAAAAAACAAAATTTGGATTTTCAGCTAATTCATCTGAACAAAAACCAGAGAATGAGTCTGTAAAAACCCTGGACAGCAAACAATTACCTCACAGTCACAGATTGTTCTAATTGGGAAGTTAACAGCTCGTCAGTCAAGCAGGTACTTGCACTGCTGAAGCTATAGCCTTGTCAAATATGATGACATCATTCTCCCTGTCTCAGTCAGAGGGACAGACACAGCCTGACTTTTTTCAGTTAGGGCAGATCAAGTTAAATGCTGTTTTAAAGCAAACCACAAAACCAAATAGCATGTAATTTTCAGGAAATACTACTTATAACACTGGGACCTGAATTCAGGCTTTTCAGGCTTTTTTTTTACAATGTGTAAAATGGTTGCTGTTGATCTTTAAGGTAAGCCCCATTTGGGGGTGTTACACTCTCCCCTGCCTAGGAAAGCTCAACGTCCGTGCCAAGTCTATAATAGACTGCCAACCATCAACACATTATGACATGTGTATGTGTATTTATATACATATGTATATATATATATATATATATATATATATATATATAAGATATGTATATACACTCACATGTTTGTTAAAGATAATGCTTATACTGTATACCTTTTGGCTAACACTTTATTATATATGTATCTATCTGAATAGCAATTTTCTATATACAAAACTAGCTAGGCACAGAGTAACTATTTACAATATAGCATGCTATCATGTTAGCTTAACTTAGGTATTGGACATCCTATAATAACTTTAAAGCAATGTCATGACATTTTAAATTCACATGACTTATATCAACGGTTTAGAATCACATTTTCACATAAAACTATTATTTACCACTTTTAACACAGCATTTCACCGTATTTCCCTCTTTTTACCTCTATACCTCTTGTTATACTGAATGGGCACCTTAGCTTGGGTGGAGGTTTTGATTTTTGTGGAGGCAACGAACACAATTTTGGGCAAGAAGTTGGGTGTAATATAGATTCCTTTGTGTACAGTATTCATGGGCAAGTTAACAGGCTGTCCTGGAGTGTCATATGTGAGCTTTAATATAGGCTTTACAGATCTTTCTGAGCGACGTGACAAAGTTAGCACTGGCACTTGCACTTCCATTTCAACATTCGGGGTGATCAGTCCTGGTTCATTGTTCAGCAATGAACCGACTTCAGAAGAAATGGGTTCCACTGTACTTTCTTCTTGTTCAGTACTAGTTTCAGGCTCTTTGGCTTGAGCACCACTATCACTCTCTGGCTCTTTAACTTGGGTATCACTGTTACTCTCTGGCTTGTTAGGCTCACTGTCATTTGTCAGAGGTATTTCTGCAAAGTATAGCCTAGAGGTTAGAGAGTAACGAGCTGTGAACAAGCTTGGTACATCCAGCAGACCAGACCTTGGTCTGATTCTCGCAGCCTCCACTTGCATACTGTGTGACTCTGAGCAAAGTCAATTAACCGCCCAGTGATCCCAGGTCACCCCTGAAAATAGGCACGTGTGCCTAGTAGGCCTTAACCGGTTACCAAAGACTAAAATAAAAAAAATAAATAAAAAAGTCAGAATCATCCAGGGCACATCCCTTAGGTTTTTGAACAACATTACTATCATTAGAGTGAAACAGTTCACTTAGCCCACTTAGTTTAGCAACACCTATATGGTCACGTGCAGGTTCACTACTTGCGTCATTGTGTTCGTGCTCGCTGATTTCAGATAATTCTACCATACGAAGGGAATCAGCCTCTTCCAGATCCACACTGTGGGCATCACTTTCTGGAGGTTCAGGTACAATTAATAAATTGGAGTTGGTTAAAACCACTGAATTTTCAGTGTCAGCACCTTGGTTAATGGAGGGAAATCCCTGGAACACTCTCTCAAGTTCAAGGGACGGGTAGAAGGCAGTACAAAAGTCACTTTAATCATCACTTTCAGACTCAGTATTCTCATTATTTACAATGTTTTGCAGGATTGGAGACATTACTGTTAGGAGCAGCAGGCTGGGAAGCAGAAGTTTGCTGATTTTGTTGCTTGGTCTTAGTAGCAGGGCGCTGAGGAGCTTTAGTCTCTTGAACGTTAGTGATTACTATTTGGCCAATAGGTAAAAGGTGATTTCTGTGAATGGTTTTGACAGCACGAGGGTCCCCTTCTGGACGCACTTTATACACAGGCAAATCATCCAGCTTACTAACTACAATATATGGGATGTGATTCCAGTGGGTGGCTATTTTGCATTTACCTGGACATCCAAAATTTCTCATTAGTATCCTGTCACCTGGTTGGAGCTCTTGGGCCTTTACACATTTGTCATGGCGAGTTTTATTGGCTAAGATTTTCTTTGCAGCCATGGTATTTGCAAGCTGATAGGCATGATCTAATTGGGCTTTTAGTTTTTTGACAGACTGCAGATAGTTTTCTGACTGAACACCATCAGAAGACACTCCAAAACAAACATCCACTGGGAGATGAGCTTCTTGGCCAAACACAAGGTGGTATGGTGAAAAACCAGTAGCATTGTTTTTCATGCAGTTATAGGCGTGTGCAAGTGCGCTTATCTGTTGGCTGCACTTTGGCTTATCTTTAGGATGCAGGGTGCCAAGCATATCAAGTAAAGTGCGAGTAAACCTTTCTGGCTATGGATCTCCTTGTGGATGATAGGGGGTTGTACTGGATTTTCTTATACCCCATAGAGACAACAGTTCTTTTATAAGTCTGCTTTTGAAATCCCGGCCTTCATCCGAATGGATATGCTGGGGGGCACCGTAATGTATGAAAAACCTTTCAACAAGAACTTGGGCTACAGTTGAGGCCTTTTGGTCTTTGCTTGGATAGGCCTGTGCATACCTCGTGAAGTGATCCTTGACTACTGACACAATAGCAGTGCCTTTTGAATCTGGCTCCAAACTAAGAAAATCGATGCAAACGAGTTCTGTTGGTGCACTTGTGGTAATACTGACCAGAGGGGCAGCTCTTTGTGTTTGAGCTTTGCACTGGAGATGCCTACTGCAGGTTTTAACATATTGCTCGATGTCTAGGCCCATCTTAGGCAAGTAGAAGCATGAACGGGCTAGATCCAGAGTTCATTTGCTACCCACATATCCCATTTGGTCGTGCAAGGCTTTCAATACAACATTTTTGAACTTAAATGGCAATGCTAGCTGTCTTCTCACAACTCCACTTTGGCTGTCAGCTCTCTGTATAGTAGCTGCTCTCAAAGCTTGAGTTTAGGTCCTTCTCAAAGAAGTAAAGCAGTTTTGGGGTCACTGGACCACATTTTGGAGACATCTTTCCCGTTTCTTGATCACTGGATCATAGTACTGTTCTTTTCGGATGTCATCTGGAGTTAACTGTGGTAAAGAACTTAAGTCTAAGGCTGCAAAATTACAGTAGGCAAATGGTATACAAGTCTTTGGAGGTCCCAAGCAATCTGCCAGACAGTTTACAGCTTCGGAGGGCAGGGTTTCTTCCCAGTCGAACTTGTGGCATAGTGCTTTTACAGATTGTTCAGGAATATGCACCCACTGTCGGTCAGAAGCAGGTCTTTGTGAGAGAGCATTGGCATTGATGTGATTTAAGCCTGGTGGGTACTCCACCGCATAATCATATGTTGATAGAGTGGAAAGCCATCTGTGTCCAGTAGCATCTAATTTGGCTGTTGTTTGGACATACGTTAACAGATTGTTATCTGTTTTGACTAAGATTTTAGTGCCATACAAGTATTCATGAAATTGGTCAACTATGGCCCACTTGAGAGCGAGAAATTTCAATTTATGTGCTGTATAGTTTTTTTTCTGAAGGTGTCAGGCTTCTACTAGCAAAAGCTACCAGACGTAAT
This sequence comes from Neoceratodus forsteri, assembly GCA_016271365.2. Classification (NCBI taxonomy): domain Eukaryota; kingdom Metazoa; phylum Chordata; order Ceratodontiformes; family Ceratodontidae; genus Neoceratodus; species Neoceratodus forsteri. Next base: position 160,871,375 of record CM057456.1, on the reverse strand, counting down.
CCTTCTAAGTATTCTTGATAAAGTACAGTTCAGAGGCCACTCAGGCTGACATCCACATGTAACACATAGGGCTTTGATGGACCAGCATAAGCGAGTACAGGAACACGAGTTAATCTGTATGTTATTTCCTCAAAAGCAGTGTCACAATCTGGAGTCCATCTCTGTCCCAATGGCTCATTGGGTATGAAATAGGTCTTTACAGTCTCTTTGTCAGAACCTATCTTAAACTTTTTGTGAGTAGGTGGGTACCCTTGCGTTAAGTTTAGTAGGGGGTGGAATACCTTGGTATAGTCCTTGACAAATTGGCGGTAATAACCACAGAATCCAAGAAACCTTTGAAGTTCTTTTAAGTTGCTGGGTTTTCGCCAGCTTGTTAATGCTTCCACCTTACTGGGGTCTGTTTGTATGCCTTCCGATGACACAATTTGGCCTATGTATCTGACAGAGCTCTGGAAAAAATGACATTTGTCAATTGATAACTTTAGGCCGAACTCCTCAGATCTGTCCAACACTTTGAATAAGCAAGCCTCGTGCTCCTCAAGAGTTTTTCCAAAGACTAGGATGTCATCAAGGTAGACGAGACATTCCAAGAGATTCATATCTCCCATGGCACACTCCATTAATCGCTGAAATGTTGCTGGTGCACCTGATATGCCTTGGGGCATGCGAAGGAACTCATAGAAACCCAAAAACAAAAACCCAGGGGAAGCGTACACAATGGGGGGTGAGATACTGACAACAGTAAAAATAGAAAGGGACCTGGGGGTAATTATATCAGATGACCTAAAGGTGGGCAAGCAATGTGAGAAGGCAGTAAGGAAGGCTGGAGGATACTGGGATGCATAGGAAGAGGCATCAATAGTAGAAAACAGGAAGTTGTTATCCCTCTGTACAGTCAGTTGGTGAGACCCCATCTGAGTACTGTGTGCAGTTCTGGAGACCCATCTCTGCAAAGACATAGACAGAGTGGAGGCAGTCAGAGGAGGCAACCAAAATGGTGCAGGGTCTGCACCAGAAGACATACGAAGAAAGACTAAAGGAGCTTAATATGTATACTCTTGAGGAAAGAAGGGAGAGAGGGGACATGATAGAAACTTTCAAGTACCTCAAGGGAATTAACAAAGTTCAAGAGAGTAGCATCTTCCAGAAAAAGAGATGTGCAAGAACAAGGGGGCACAATTTGAAGATAGAGGGGGGACAGCTCAGGGGTAATGTGAGGAAGTATTTTTTCACTGAGAGGGTTGTGGATGCGTGGAACAGCCTCCCTGAGGAGGTCGTGGAGTCAAGAACAGTGAGGGACTTCAAGAATGCATGGGACAGGCATAAAGCAGTCCTAGGGGTGGGTAAGAGGAAGTAAGCTGTTGGTTAACTAGGATCTGCAGCTTATCTGTTAGGTAGGAAAATGGGCAGACTAGGTGGGCCAAGCGGTCCTTATCTGCAGTCAAATTCTATGTTTCTATGTTTTCTATGTTTCTAAACCCAAGGGACAAATGAATGCAGTTTTCTCCCTGTCCTCTGGAGCCACTGGGATTTGATAGTATTTGCTTCGAAGGTCGAGGATGGAGAACCAGCTACTCCCATTTAGACAGTCCAGGGCGTCCTGTATGCGTGGCATTGTATACTGATCAGGCACAGTTCTTCTGTTAAGGGTCCTGTAATCAACACCCATACAGACAGAACCATCCTTTTTCAGCACCACAACAATTAGGGAGGTGTACGGGCTGCATGATTCTTGAATGATGCCAGCCGCTAACATCTCTTGTAAGTGACGTCTGACATTGTCGATATCGGCAGGAGCTAGACGTCTAGACCTCTCCCTGAAGGGTCTCTCATCATGTAGGCGAATGTGATGTTCAGCACTGGTGACACACCCAACATCCCATTCGTTGAAGGAGAATACCTTGGTTCTCTGATCCAGTTTTTTTACTGATCCTGGTTCTCCAGCTGTTTGAGATGGGTGAATCTCCAAAATCGAACAGGTCAGGTGATACCTCACACCCTTTTTCAGTTTTACACTTGGATGGGAGCACAGCAGTGTTGGCACTGTAGACTTTAGCCAGGGTGCATCCTCTGTGTACCGTGATGTCTCGGTCTGTAACATTTTGTATCTGTACCACCACTCTTTGGGTGTAAGCATGAGCCTGGGCCAGAAGCACACTGGGCTTAATCAGCAGTCCTTCAGGTAATTTTCCCTTATCTGGGGCATCCAGCATCAAAATTTTGTTGGTCACATCTTTTCGCAGCCGCACTTCACCACTGACGCTGCATTCTGCATTTGGAGGTAACGTGATAGCTGCAGGATCTTTTTTCCAGACCATCTCAATAGATTCATCTTTATCACTCTTCTCGGGGTGCATTTGTTTCTCATAGGCCTTCTGGATCATGGCATGAACATGCAGGGCTCTTCCTGTCTTCTTCTTCTGCCTTTCTTCACATAACTGGGCCAGGTGCCCAAACATGTGTGCATTGGTGCCAAGCAGTACAGGGATACCATCGTAAAGTCCAGTGGAAAGGCAAACCAGGGCTAGCATCTCCACAGAATCTCCCACACCAGCTATAGAGGATGGAAAAGAAAGTCATACTTTAAAGTAACCAAGATATGGATATGACTTTTCACTCAACCCCCATACATGCAGTCCTTCGACAGGTTGTAGTGGGTGGTCAGGTAAGTGTTGATTGTACCAATCTTTGAAGATTATCCTAACTTGGGACCTGCTATCTAAAACTGCTCGAGCTGGGATTCCGTTTATATGTACAGTGGTGTCCATGGAAGGGCCTACCAATTCTGACCAGTCCAGCAAAGTTTTTTCAGGAGTGCTAACAGATGACTTTGCAAGAAGCAACTTGGATGAAGGCCTGGCAGATGGTTTAAGATTGTTTTGTCTGACTTGATTTAATAATTTTGCATTCACCTTTCTTAAGTCTTCGGGTGATTAGCATGTTCTCTTAGTATGACCATCCTTCCCACAATGATAACAGAAGATAGCAGGCCTAGGGTTCTATGAATGAGTGGATTCTTTGGTTGATTTGCCACTTGGATAGTTCCCATGCTTAGGCTCTTCTTGTTGCTGATAGGGGTGCTCATACCCACTAGACGTCCGTCAGGGGGTGCCTTGGTTGGACGATTGAACAAGGTCACTAACTAGGGATTTCAACTCTTTAACCTTCCTCAGCAGGTTACTATTAGCTTCCTCCTTAGGTACTTGGACACTGGCCCTGCATGCAGAGGACTGGGCCTCACTGGACAGTTCAGCGGCATTAATCTGGGTGGTCTGGCTTTTTACCATTTCTACAGCACTTTGAGCACTTGTTTTCAATTATCTTAATTCTTTCAGCAAATCTTTTAACTGCACTAAATCAGTAACCATCTCAATGTGCTCCCTGGGTGCTGCACCCAACCTTCGGGTTTCTCCTGACTGTCCACGTTCAGTGGCTGGGGTGACAGCTGCAGGTGCTAGAGATGGCCTCCATTGCGCCCTTCTCTGTTTGACCTTCTGAACTTCCTTCATCAGCACGCTATAGGAGGGGGGAGAATCCTTTTGGTCTGGCAGCTGCAACTTAAGCAACATTAAATCACAGTATGGGTCAGCTTTAAGTATCTGGTCCAACCACATTTGGTTTAATTCACCTGATGCAACACCCCCTTTTCTAAAGCATTTCTGTAGTACTTTTTCGAGCCGAGATATATACTCAGACAAGAGCTCTCCCTGGCATTGTTGGGTTGTTTTAAACCTCCACAGAAGATCTTCACCCGATTCAGAGCTCCCAAATACATTTTCTAGCATGGCCAAATAGTCATGTGTTGATGCTTCTGGATTATCAGCTTGCACAGAGTGAATAGTGTCCAGGGCAGGACCTCGGAGGCTTTCACTTATTCTTTCTCTTTTTTCTGCCTCAGAACATTGCCATTCTTGTACTAGAGGGGCAGCATAATTGGCCCATGTTTTCCAGTCATCTTCTCCAGCTGGAGTAGGAGTCATTCTTGAAAAAATGTTAGCCTTCTATATGAGTCTGAGTAGGGAAGCACATAACGGGGTTGAGGCCCTTCATTCTCAGTAGAAGTCCCTCCACCAGAGCCCAGTAGCATACGAAACACTTCCACTCCCTTCCATTCCCTTCAGTCAATAAAAATTTGGCAAATTTTTCTTCAAAACTTTCATTTACAGGTGGTTGCTCAGGTTCTGAGGAAGTTTCACTGTCCTTGGTTACCACTTTCCAGGCTACTGGAGACTCATCAGAGACAATAACCTTAGGCATCCTTGAAATGTCTACTGGGTTACTATACTCTGTTAAAGGTACTAAACTCCAGGTGGTCTCAACAGTGTCTCGACTCCTCACTGTAGCTCGGTGTAAACATTTTATTGTAGACAGAACGTTTTCTATGGTGGCTTTGCTGGTACCCAGGGGTATGTCCATTAGCAATACGGCCTGTTAGGGGTCAACCTCATTTGCCTCACACCAACCTAGCAATCGGCGTACATCCCTTCTATCAGGGGAAAATTCAAAACTAGTATTGGTACCACACTCCATATTGGCGGGAATGTCCCTGTGGGGTCCAACTAGAATTTTTGTGATTTGGCCACTAGGGGGCATCAATCCCAGCGGCGCCTCCAAAGATGTAACACTGACACTGTTATACCAAGGGCTACTACCCCTGCCTGCTACCCTGACTGCAGGTTGAGGGGCCTGGGTTCGCTATCTAGGGTCACTGTGGTGTCACTACCAACAGTAAAACTACAATTATTGTGCCTCCACCCAGAGTAATTTAGTGGGTTAAAACCTGAACTGATACAGCCCTCTGGAAGCTATACCTACCCACAGCCCCATCTAGTGGCCCCACACATGAAATTACAATAAACATCTTGCTTTGCATTCAGTTCACAATTAATGGAGAGTGCTAATAATATGCTCATTGTGACCACTTACCAACAGGGTCTGGAACTCTTGCACTCACCCTGTGCACCTGTAAATAATAGTTACCAACAATAACAACACAAAACCTTTCAGTTGCTTGCATTAAACCAGCATTCAGTAATAATATGCTCATGAACTAGATTAACATTCAAACAACAAACAGATTTATTTAGAGGTTTAAACAAGGGGTAGGGGATGCAAATTAAAATTCGATTAAATGGTATTTTTGGAATTAGATATATTTTGGCTTGGAATAACATTCAAACAAATGCATTAACCCTTCTGGACTGTCCAGTTTACCTCACTGAGTACCTGGGATAAGCTACGTTGCAGTCCTGAAACGGTGCCGCAGGTTGGCCAGCGTCGCAGCCGGTTGGGGCCCTTAAATAAAGAAATGGTTAAGGCTTTACTTTGTACTTGGCTGTAGCAATCATAAAACACCTTTCTTAAACTCAGAAATTGTAATCCCCAGACCCAATGGCCTGCAAAACAGTCTAAACACCAAGCAAACTTGAAAGGCAAATCAGTTGGAAAAAACAGGTTAATTGGTGTTGCAGGGTAGAACCTTGTTTTACTGACTGAACCGTAAACCTCGGGATCTGGGCTGATTTCCAGGATGGCTCTCCTTGAGGCAGGATGTGGCTGCAGGACTTCGTCCTTTCTGGCAAGGCCCAGGATACAGGGACCGGAGCTGACATGACTCACCTCCTTGTCAAGGCGTAGCCACCTAGGGTGGCCACAGCCCGCGACAAACTTTTCTGTAGGAGCTGATTCCCTTCTCTGGTCATCTGGCAGCTTGGCTTTTACAGGCAGCAACAGTTTCTTGGGCACATTACTTGGCATCACCAGTTCAGCTTGGAGACAGTTCGGTAATAGGCCGCACAGCTTACTCTCTTGCAAAATGCAGTCCTGGAAATGTAAGCTGGCACACAGCAGTTCAGGCCTCCCTCTGGCAAATTGGCTGGAGACAATTCCGGTGACCATAGGCTTTAACTTTAAATGCAGTCCCTGGGGCAAAAGCAGCTTCTTTCACCAGAATGCAGTTTTGGGGTCCTTTGGCAAGCTGACCCACTTTCAGTCTTGAAATTCTGCTCTGTGGTAAATCTTCTCTTTTTCTCCCACCTGGAGAATGGCAGTTGCTCTGGAGTCTTGACATTCCCAACAATTAAACAGCTGATGTTCTGGCTGAGAAGAGGCAAAACAGGCCTCTCCCCAAGTTCCTTGAGCTGCAGTGAGCCTCCTGATAGTCCTGAGACTCAAACCTGACTGATCCGAACTGCCCGGATTCAAACTGTCCCTCCATAAATAAAGGGCAAAGTTCCTGTAATCTGATTGGCTGCCCAAGCTGTCAGACTCAGTTTAAGTATTTTAATTGGACAGCGTTTGGGCACCCACATTTGTAACTCCTTTTTCCCCCACAAGTCTCTGGCACTGTCCCAGGAGCCCCTTTGATAAATTCTGACTCCCAGTTGGTTACTGACTGTAAAGATGGTGGCTGCTGCAGTTTCTTAATAACAGTTTATGCAGTCCCCACATATAAAGTTCTGGTGCAGCCAGACAGATTGCTTTATTTTAATAATAGCCCCACAGATCTATTCCCCCAACACTGCCCTCTTAACTGCTTCTATTTATTTACAATTATCCCCCACACATTTCTTGTCGATGCTGCTGAAATACTGTGCCCCTAGGAGGCAGGCAGCTCCTTATCCATATTCATGCAGGGCTTATTAATATTCATGAGCCCTGCTTTATGCCACTTTTTATTTTCCAACTTTGGGGGCACTTCATGGAACCCCTTGAGGTCACCGGTCCCCATTAAACTTAGAAGGGGCCATCAGGACTAAAAGACAGCCTGCCAATCAACCGCAGTTTTGGCATTCGGTAAATCAAACCACTGACGGGCGCATGTGCAGTCGCTGGCTCCTGAGAAACACCGGCGACTCGTAGCTACATTTATAAGCCCAAACTGGACTAAAATTAAAGTACTGGACTGCTTGGGGAACACTGGGGCTGAATGGGGAACCAAGGGAATCACTGGGGACCTGACCAGGTGCAGAGGGGGAAACGGAACGCCAGCAGCAAAAATGGGAGAAAACCAGGAGGTCCGTAAGGTAAGCCCCATTTGGGGGGCACTACATGTGTTCTGCCCAGTGTGACCATTTTAAAAAAGTCAGTTCCTGAGTCACCAGTGTGGTGCACAGCACCAGTTACTTTGTGTGTCTTGCCTAGTGTGACCAAAAAAATCTGTGAGTCATCGTAGATAGAGATTGTCAGTTACCTTGTGCATCTTACCCAGTGTGACCATTAAAAACCATCTTTTGAGGTATGGTAGGCACAGAGGGTGAGTCACCTTGTGCGTCTTGCCCAGTGTGACCGTTTAAAAAAAATAAGTTATTGAAGCACAGTATATGCAGAGGGTCATTTACCTTGTGCGACTTGTAAAAAAACATTTTTCAATCTGTTCTTGAGTCACTGTAGTGGTGCAGAGGGCCAATTGTTCTGTATTTCTTGCCCAATGTGATATTTAAAAAGAAAAATCAGTTACTAAGGCACTGTAGTGGCACACAGTGACAGTAAACTTGTGAGTCATGCCCAGTGTGACTGTTTAAAAAAGATTCTGCTCTTGAGGCACAGTAGTGGTGCAGAAGGTCAGTTACCTTGTGCATCTTTTTTGGAAATAGTGTACTTTATTGAATTTTTTGTTAAAAAACACTCCAAAAACAGGAAGAACAATACAGGACAAACCCCAGAGTGCAATGAACATAAGGGCCGGCGCGCCAGCTGAAGTGGGATATCCCCCTCTCGCATGGGAGGTGCTCCACCGGCCCATCTCACTCATCTCAATGGAGAGGTGGAGCATGAGTGCACCTGGTGGGACCAGAAAGATGGTGAACTATGCTTTGGCAGGGCAAAGCTAGAGGAAACTCTGGTGGAGGTCCACAGTGGTCCTGGCATGCAAATAGGTCATCCAACCTGGGTATAGGAGTGAAAGACTAATCAAACCATCTAGTAGCTGGTTCCCTCCGAAGTTTCCCTTAGGCTAGCTGGCACTCAGTATGCAGTTTTATCTGATAAAGCAAATAATTAGAGCTCTTGGGGCTGAAGTACCTTGTGCATCTTGACCAATGAGACCATTTAAAAACAAATCAGTTCTTGAGGCATGGTACATGCAGAGGGTCAGTAACCTTGTGCGTCTTGCCCAGTATGACAAATTTAAAAACAAAATCAGAATGCTAGGGGACACTGTAGTCTATGTTTTTCACCAGTGTTGCCATTTGAATAATTATGACCTTACCATGAGCAAAAGACAAATGACACAAATTTGTCAGACCTCTCCTTTGTGGTGATAGAAATGACAGTGAAAGTAGTTTTATTACTCCACCACCAGTGTTTGTTAACACCCTTTTCTGAAATTTTCTTGCCAAATGTGAACAAAAAAATCTTAAGCAAAAAAAAAAAAATCATTCTTCATCTTCTTCACACAAGTCATTCTTCCAGGGTCACATCTGATGCATAGCGACATTTTACTTTGCATCCAGAAGATGTCATAAGAACTATTTGTGCATTGCAAAGCTTGTGTTATTTGAGAGTGGCAAACAAGCCATCTAATCACTACTAGTTTGTGGAACCATATTAAAAAAAATATCTAAAATTCTGTAGCAGTAGTTCAGGTGTACTAGGTATAAAGCAGAAGCACACGATTACAATAATTTTGCACGAAGGGAGGTGGTTTCTTCTACTCACTTTCTCTCATTAAAAATAACAACTCACAGAGGTTAGCTGATAGCACCTGAGCTCCAGCCTTTCTCTGTTAGTGAAGGCACAGATTTCAAAAGGCTTGTGAAGTTACCTGAGCCCCATTACGCTTTTCCATCTTGTACCACATTTAGCCATACTGTTTTACCTTCCACCCATACTGCAGTGAAAGCAAAATTTGTGAAAAAATAACATGTACTAAAAATGGTCTTCTCTTCTCTTCACTTCTGACATCTGGACAAGCACTACTGCTTGTAATGCATACTTGTCTTTAATAGCTCACTGAGTGCAGTTTACTGAAAGTGACCAGCAAATACTGTATCACTGGGACTGGATCTGGTTTGGACATTGATGATGCGAGTGCATTTAGAAAAATTGGTCTTTTGCACGTTGCTGTTTCTCAGGGAGAACATTTTGGTGCCAGTATCGAGCTCAATATAAATGCCATGATGAATAACTGGAGCTATGCAAATTAAATCTTGGCATGTTTGTGACTAATAATGTTAGAACCGTGTTGAAAGCCATCAGTGATGGGGGTTATGAACATGTTCCACGTTGTGTGCAGACTTTAAATCTTGTGGCGCACAAAACCTTAGATGGTAGTAAAACAATCTCTAATTTATTCAACATTGCATGAAACATCCGTGGTCATTTTCAGCATTCAGTTAAATCAAATGAATACTTGAACAACTTTCAGAATGAAACTAATACTCCACAGCATGGCTTGATCCAAGTTCTTGCGACCAGGTGGAATTCAACATTTTATATGTTGGAATGACTGCTAACATAGAAACATAGACTTTGATGGCAGATAAGAACCGCTTGGCCCACCTAGTCTGCCCATTTCCCTACTTAGAGGATAAGCTGCAGATCCCATTTAACCAACAGCCTATTTCTTCCTACCCTTCACAAAAATTGCCTTATGTCTGGCCCATGCATTCTTGAATTCTCCCACAGTTTTAGACCCCACAACCTCCTCAGGAAGGCTGTTCCATGCATCCACCACTCTCTCTGTGAAAAAATACTTCCTCACATTGGCCCTGAGCTGTCTCCCCTCTATCTTCAAATTGTGTCCCCTTCTTCTTGCAGATCTCTTTTTCTGAAAGATGCTACCCTCTTGGACTTTGTTGATTCCATTGAGGTACTTGAATGTTTCTATCATGTCCCCCCTCTCCCTCCTTTCCTCAAGGGTATACATATTAAGCTCCTTTAGTCTCTTCTTGTATGGCTTCTCTTGCAGACCCTGCACCATTTTAGTTGCCCTCCTCTGAACTGCCTCCATCCTGTCTATGTTCTTGCGGAGATGGGGTCTCCAGAACTGGACACAGTACTCCAGATGGGGTCTCACCAACTGTCTGTACAGGGGGATAATAACTTCCTGTTTTCTGCTGGTGATGCCTCTCCCTATACATCCCAGTATCCCCCCAGACCTCCCTACCACCTTCTCACATTGCTTGCCAACCTTAAGGTCATCTGATATGATTACCCCCAGGTCCCTTTCCATTTTTGTTGTTGTTACTACCTCCCCCCCATTGTGTAATCTTCCCCTGGGTTTTTATTGCCTAGGTGCATTATTTTGCACTTCTTTGCATTGAATCCAAGCTGCCATACTTCTGACCATTCCTCCAACCTTGCCAAGTCCCTTCTCGTCCTTGCTACGCCTCCTTGTGTATCAACCCTGTTGCAGATCTTTGTGTCATCTGCAAAGAGGCATACTTTTCCTTCCAGTCTCTCTGCAATGTCACTTATAAAGACATTAAAAAGGACTGGACCCAGTACTGAACCCTGCGGTACCCCACTAATAACCTCTCTTTCTTCAGAGTGGATTCCATTTACAATTACCTTCTGTGTCTTGTTGTCCAGCCAATGTTTTACCCAGGCTACCACCCTGGGACCCACTCCCAGGCTGGTTAATTTGACTATTAATCTTTTGTGTGGGACTGTGTCAAATGCCTTGCTAAAGTCAAGGTATGCAATGTCCACAGCCCCTCCCTGGTCTACTATTTTGGTCACCCAGTCAAAGAAATCAATTAGATTCATCTGACATGACCTTCCCTCTGTGAACCCATGCTGCCTTGGGTCCTGTGCCCCACTGGCCTCTAGGTACTCAACAAATCTTTCCTTCCGAAGTGATTCCATCACTTTCCCTACCACAGAGGTCAAACTGATAGGTCTGTAGTTTCCTGCCTCTGTCTTGGTCCCACTTTTGTGAAGGGGAATCACATCTGCCTTCCTCCATTCCACAGGTACCACACCATCCTACCATGATTTGTTAAAAACAGTAGTCAGTGGTGTCACTAGTTCTCTGCTTAATTCTTTTAGAATTCTGGGGTGAATTCCATCAGGCCTCATTGCTTTGTCCACCTTCAGTTTCAGGAGTTCTTTCAGAACCCTTTCTTCTGTGAAAGGACTGGGATCGACCCTATCCAGAGTGCTTCTGTTAATTGGATTAGGCACCTCCCACCTCCTCTTTTGTGACTACTGAACAGAAGTATTCATTCAGTATCCCTGCTTTTTCACTGTCCCTCTCTGCCCACCCACCGTCCATTCTGTTCAGCCTCACTATCCCTCCCTTTGTCTTTCTATGCTCCCTGATATACTATAAAAGGTTTTATCCCCCTTCTTAACCAAGTTGGCTGTCTTTTCCTTAGTTTAGGCCTTTGCTATTCTGACTACCCTCCCTGCTTCCTTCAGCCTTAACTGGTACAGTTCTCTGTCCTGCTCCTTCCGTGTTTCCTTATACTTCCTAAATGCTATCTTTTTTTCCCTAACCTTCACCGCAGCTCTTTTGAGAACCATAGTGGCTTTTTCTTTCATTTTGATTTATTTATTTGCTTCACACAAAGGCTTGTTGTCTCTGTGATGGCAGTTTTGATATTTCCACATTGTTGCTCCACCCCTTCTTCTAGCCTGTTTGCTAGTGCTTTTCTAAGGCACTCTTCCATCTTGCCAAAGTCAGCCCTCCTGAAGTCCAGAACCCTCACTTTTGTATGGCTTGACTCTGTAGCTGAGTTTATCGTGAACCACACTGTTTGGTGGTCACTTGTTCCCAAATGGCTAACCACCTCTAGATCTGAGATCCTCTCACTGTCCCCATTTGAGAGTACGAGATCTGAGATTGCTCCCTCTTGAGTAGGTTCCAAAACTAACTGTCTGAAGCATGCCACCTGAAGGGCATCGAGAATGGCCCTGCTTTTGGATGTGGCTGCAGCAAAGGTGCTCCAGTTAACATCTGGCATATTAGGTCCCCATCAACAGTGTCTCCCTTTCTCTGCCATCCTAAGTATGCCTTCTATCATATTCTTGTCCATTTCCTCCCCATGACATGGGGGTCTGTATACAACCCCTGTGCTGATTGTGGTGCCATTTCCAGTCTCTAGGGTGACCCACAGTGCCTTCTCTCCTCCCAGTTTACTCTTTTGTTCAGTTGCTTTTATCCCTTTCCTTATATAGAGAGCTACTCCACCTCCTCTTCTCCCCTCCCTGTCTCTCCTGTAGGTTGTGTACCCTGGTATGTTAACAACCCAGTCATCATTCTCTGTGTACCATGTTTCTGTGACTGCTACGATATCCAGGCATCCCTCCTCCATCAAGGCCACCAGTTCAGGGAGCTTGTTGCCCAGACTATGGGTATTGGTACTCATTACCCTCTATTTCTTGATGGCCTTACCCCTTTTTGCCCCATCCCTGTCCTTGTTACGTTTGTCACTTTCTCCATTTACCCCTGCGCATCTCCCTATCGACATCTCAATGTTGGTGTCTACCTCACTTAGTACCCTGATTTTTTTGGGGGGGGCTAGGATTTCCCTGCTGCTCTCCAGTGCCCCCCCCCTTCGCTAGTTTAAATGTTTGCCAATTAAGTATTTAAACCTATCTCCTAGGATCCTGGTTCCCCTCCTGGACAGATGCAGATCATCACACCAGTATAGGCCTGCACCCCTCCACGTGGACCCCCAGTCCCCAATGAAGCCAAATCCCTGAGCTCTGCGCCAGTTTTTCAACCACTGATTGAATCCCATGGTGTGGAGCACCCTAGCCTCACCCATGCCATAGACAGGCAGCACCTCATAGAAGGTTACTGTGCATGCTATTTGTCTAATGCCCCTCCCCATCTCCACAAATGCTTCTTGCACTGCTCTGATCCCTTTCTTAGCCAGGTCATTTGTCCCTAGGTGGACAATGACATCCAGCTCCCTCCCCTGTGCAGCTGCTCCTGTGATCCTGAGGATTTGCTCCCTGTCCCTCCAACCCATGGCACCAGGCAGGCACCTTACCTGCCTCTCCCTTTCCTCCCCCAGTTCTACCTTCCTGACAATGGAGTCTCCCACAGGAGTTGTTCCTTCCCCTGTGGGGTCCCATGCCACCCTCCTGGGGGTCTCCTTTGTGGAGGTTCCCAGCATCCTCCTTGGTCTCCACTGTGGGTGCCTCCATAGAGGAACCACACTTTTCCATAATGGCATAGAAATTGTGGAGCGGTACAACTGGAGGGATGTGCCTCTGTTCCACCACCCTCACCCTCCCTGAGCCCACTGTGGTCCAACCGCTCCTCTTCCTTGGCAACCTCTGAGGCAACGGCAGTGACCCTGGTGATCCCTGGGTGGGACAGGAGGTCCCACAAATCCCGGCCAACTCAGCCTGGAGATGAGCAACCTCCTACCTCAGCCCAGAGAGGTGCCTGCAGATGGGACAACATCGCATCCTCCAGAACGTTTCCCAGAAGACTGCTGCTCCACAGCCACTGCACTGCACCACTCCTATCATGTCTTATTTCTGGCCCCCTAACTGTTGTTTGGAATACTTACTCTTTCCTCTGTTTATTTATGTATTTATTTTCTCTCCCTACTTACTTACTTACTGCCTCTGTGCCCTTTTAACTCCTGATCTTCCTGTTTGTTTATTTATTTAGCTTTTGTTGACCGGATAAGTGCACTAGACAAATCCTGCCTATTTTCAGGCATGGCCCGGAGGAGGGGGATACAGATTAATGCCAACTGACCTTGAACCAGATTAAGCTGTTGGTGGTATTTTTAGTGAATGAGGGAAATTTGGCCAGGACACCGGGGAATTCCCCTACTCTTTTCGATAAGTGCCATGGGATCTTTAACATCCACCTGAACTACCACCAATCCAGGTAGATGGGACCTCAGTTTAATGTCTCATCCGAAAGATGGCACCTCAGAAGTGCAGCACCCCTCTCATGCTGCACTACAGTGTCAGTACTGGGATATTATCCCAAGTGCTAGGTGTGGGAACTGAACCCACAGCCCTCTGAGCTCCTGGCCTCAGAGGCGAGTGTGCTACCTACTGAGCCACTGACACTGATCTGCGACAAGAAGTTCCTATATTTCTCAGTAGTCTCCATACTTGCTCAGAGTCAGATCTCCAGCAGCTAGGGGGGGAAAAGAGCTATTCTTGCCCTTCTAGGATGGTGAGTCTTTGGTGGCTCTATGATCACTCACTTCCTGCTCCCAAACAGGAAGTTCCTGTTGTCAGTCAAATCCTGTGCCTATAAAAGTAGAACTGCCTTTGGGGGGGGGGGGGTGATGGGGAGGGAAGGATGGCAGTATAGTCCCAGTAGAGAAATTTAGTTATACCAGCAGCTCCTTCCTCCTGGTGCTCTGCCAGAAGCTATCTAGGGCAATGTTTAAATCTGGTTTTAACCAGGCTGTTTCTAGCTAAGCCACTCCCCCTACTTTGCAAATCTTTCTACACTTAGTTAATTTCACAGATAACAATTCCCTTCAGCCACCTGTGACAAGCACCTAGATCACTACACAGATAACTCAGATAACAGATACACATATAACAATTCACTTCAACTAACTCTGACAAACACATTAACTTTTTTTTTTTACTCTAAATTGAAGGTCCCAGTGCAAGAGTTCTAGTTCTTAGTCCCAGTAGAAAAGTTTAGTTATACCAACAGCTAGAGCAGAAAATGGCACTTCTTGCAATGGCAATTGAGCACAGGATTGGTGACAGTATACCTCAAATGCAGTGTGATATAATGGAAGGGATCCATGACAGTCAGTCAACAAATTCATTGTTGACCGACATTACAGCGACACCTTTATGTTGACCGCAATTGCAGTTAGCATAAAGCCGGTTACTTGAGACTGTGTTTTCTTCAGGAGGCTTTGCCCTCCGCACCCTCCGTAACTAAAATAATTAACTCCAAGCTGGAGTTGATTCGGAGAAGAGGTGCAATACCCCCAGAAAGCGCTGCCGGGGTCCCGTGCCAACACCACAGCGACCTGTAGCTGCACTGTCGGTCACTGTAAAATTGTCGCCGTAGTGATGGCATACTTAATAGAAGCTCTTGTTGATATGTTAAGACCATTTGAGCAAGCAACAAAAGATCTGGGTGCCGAATTGTCTTCCCTGAGTCAGGTTATACCCATGGTTTGCATCTTGACATGCAGAATAGAAGCATTCAACCAAAAAAAGAATATCCCTCTGGCGGTTGCTTCTCTTGCAGAAGTTCACAGGCATTCTGACAGTCCTTGAAAACAAAAAGTCTGTTCTTGTAACAATTCTCAACCCTCGTTTGAAAGTGTGTTTTACTGAAGGATCAAGATCTTTTAAAAATGACTTAATAAGAGCGGTTCGATATGTTAAGCACACTATGCCTGATTTCAGTAATATGGAAGGTTTGCTTCACCACATTGGTCATGAGTCTGGCTCTCATGAAAAGGATGGCAGTGATGGCACTGGATTTGGCAATGCACTGGTAGGTGGAGATACCGCTACATCTTCAGCTACACCACAATCTGCATGTGATATGTGGGCTTGAGTCAGACTTGTGACAATGTTTCAGAGCTGTCATGTAATTTCATTTTACGTCCAACCCACTATTTTATGTTTTTTCTCAGCTAATTTTTTGCTTGGCTCATAGTACCATAAGTATCCTTAAGTGCATACTGTGTGATCCAGCTGATAGAGGTGTATTGGATACAGCCCTGTGTTTCACATTCTGCTCATTTAGAAAGGTAGTGCATATTACATCTGGTTTTAAAATTATTTGATGTAAATGTTGCACTAGGCAAGATGCACAAGGTAACAGCCTGCTTGCTTGCCACTGGTCTGGTTAAAATTTCTCACATTTAATGTAACACAGCAATCATGACTTCATTAAGTTCTCTGAATGTGACACAGTGCTATCCCATACATCATGTCATTAGTTAATGTCATGAACTGCAGCATACTGTAGTCAGTCACTGAAAGACAAACTCTGCAGGACAGGGCCCAGGGGTCGTATTCAGCATCATGTGTCATCTCAGATGCTGAATGTATCAGAACACCAGCCTGACACATAAGCCATCTTACCCCTTGGCTGAGGCTAGTGTGACTCAGAATAATTAGGACAGAGCACAGTAGTAAAGAATGTTAGGGCATTGTCATTAGTAACTTTAGGTGAGGCAACTAACCTTGGAGGCAAAGTTACCACAGCCCATGCTTTATTCTTACTTCTCCAAAATTGTTCTAGTTGTAACATCTGCAATGATGTGGGAGGGTGGAAGGGCCCTGTGATGCAGAGATTTTCCTTTCATTGTGTGTGTCAAATCTGTTTTTTAACTAACACGAAAATAATGTGTGACAGGGGCAAGATGTACAAGGTAATAAAACAAACTGCTGCCACCAACATGTATAGTGTCAGATCTGAAGTCGCAAAGAAGTCATGACACCCCTTGTACATCCCATATAGTATGTCATCTTGGCTGTCACCAATAGCTGCAGCATAGTCCCTGAAAGACCAACAGAAAGTAACACTTACTCTGCAGGACAGGGGCTGGAGTTTGCATTCTGCATCGTTTGTCATCTCAGATGCTGAATACATCAGTCCTCCAGCCTGATACATAAGCCATCTTATACCTTGGCTGAGGCTAGTGTGACTCAAAATAAACATGACAGTGCATAGTGGTAAAGTATGTGTTTAGGGCATGGTGCTTAGTAACTTTAGGTGAGGCAACTAACCTTGTAGGCAGGACTACCGCAGCCCATGTTTTGTTTTTACTGTTCCAAAATTGTTCTAGTTGTGTAACATCTGCAGTAATGTGGAAGTGTGGGAGGGCCAAGTGATGCACTTTATTGCTGACAATAACTCAGAATCCCTTGATGCTGTGCTGTTATCAACAAATAGGCACATTCAAAGTGGCCTGAACCTTTTATTAATAATGCATTAACTTGACAAATACAGATATCGATATCAGTGACACAAATACAAATATCAAAAATCAGTCTCTTGCACAGCCATAATGGCCCTAAAAATAAGGTCCTCTTTGGGGATATCTCTGTTATCAGGCCACACCTATGGAACTTAAGCCATCAGGTGCTAGGATCACACAGAAGCTTCACTGCAGCAGTCTAGTAGGGGCCCCCCATGCCGACATCAAGCTCTGAGGACACAGCCCTATATAAGTGTGGATGGCCCTGCTCCCTCCTCAGTTCTTTCCCGCCATCGACCATTCATGCAAGAACTCTGTGGAAACTTCGATGCTCAGTCAACTGCCAAAGTTTTACTTACCTTTTATTTTGTTACTGCCTTTGAATCACTTTATTTTAAAGTGATTCCTTTTATTTCTGTATGTCAAGAAATACTTCTTTGGCGGTTCTTTTCTGTCGCTGCTACTGTGGAAAGAAGATTTCTTCAACCAACAACCACAAACTTTGTGTCTGCTGTCTCGGACCAGGTCACAACGCTTTTGCCAGTGAGCCTTGCCTGAAGTTCAACCTCACTACCCGGCGGCGCTGCAAGAAAGCCCTGCAGAAGTTCTTCATGGAGCAACAGGCAGCCAGCGGTGAGCAGGGGTCTTCCAGGGCTCCCCCCCTCCCAGTTGCCTGCATCCTCTTTGGGTTTTCAGGCTTGCAAGGGCCAGGACAAGTCCTCAGGGAAACATCCTCATTGGGAAAAGGACAGGACTAAGCCCCCCAACGGCGATCCCAGTCTTATATGATCAAGTACCAGAATACCCTCTGGAGGAAGGGCAGGGTTGCTGCTCAGGCCCTTCCTGAGGGTTCCCAGAGACAGGAGGTTCTCAAAATTCCCCAGGCCTTGGAAGGTGTTAGTAAGCATCTCCTCAGAGCCACCTATGATATGGCTGATACTGTAGCCAGTGCAGCTGCCATTGGCATTTGCCTTAGAAGGCACTCCTGGCTTAGAGTCTTTGGCTTTGCAGCGGATGTCCTGCAAATGGTGTTGAATGCCACTTTTGTAGGCCACAAGCTTTTTGGTCCTGATATGCAGGATATTATTAATGACCTGCAGGCCTCTGGCAGAGATATTAGGTCTGTCCACTTCCTTTATCATACCCAACCTAGGAGCAGACCAAGGCCCTCCTTTCGTATGGTCTCTCACAAGTCGGGCTTCTGAACCAAGTTCCAGGGCAAGTGCAGGGCCAGCTCTTCCTTGCTTGCCCTGTCCTCCACCACGGGTCCCTTTGCTAAGCATCCCAGGGAAGGGGGAGTGGCCCTGGCCACTGGTTCCACCTCATCCCGACTCCTTGCCAGACTCTCTTCCTCTTGTTCCAAGCCAGGAGGTGGTGGTTGGTGGTCAGTTCATACTAAGGTGAAAAAATGAGCAAGAAGGCTAAACAGCCCATATGAGCTCATTTGCTAGTCAAAATTAATAATGTCAGTTGATTGCCAGATAAAAAGTAATTATCTAATCTAGCCTTAAACTGTGCTTTATCTTTACTAACAATGACGGACAATGGCAAACTATTCCATGGTTTAATCACTCTTAATGTAAAGAAAAATTTTCTTTTGTTATTTTTAAAAGATTGACTCATTAACTGAAGTGGGTGGCCTCTAATATTATAAAAAGACTCTTTAAAGGTTATACCTAAATCTACCATCAAGGAAGGGTCTAGAACTACATCGAACAGTAGTAATGCCAGTACCTGTGTATGTATATGTATATGTATTATTTATCTGATGTCATTTTTGTATGACCAGGCCCACCTTGGAAATGAGCTTGCTCAACGGTGCTTCACCTGGTAAAATAAAGATTGACTTGAAATAGAAACAAAAGATCCCCTCATAATCTATGAGTTTCTAAGGAAGACAGACCAAGTTTACTTAATCTGTCTTCATATGATAGTTGATGTAGACCTTGAATATTTTTTGTGAATCTACGCTGAACTCTTTCTAGTTAGTATATGTTAGCCTTTTTATAGGGACACCAGAGCTGTGAAACATATTCCAAGTGAGGCCTGACATATGCATTAAATAAAAGGATTAACACTTTAGGATATTTGGAAGCAATATTAAATTTAATAGACCAAAGAACTTTAGTAGCCTTATTAATGGAGTCATTTATATGATTTGAAAAATCCAAGTTGTTTGAGACAGTAATGTCAAGATCTCTTTCATCAGTAGTCTCTCTAAGTAAGAGTTGCCCTAACATATATGTTTTCTTTGGATTGGTATTACCCAAATGGATAACCTTACACTTAGAGAAGTTTAGCCTCATTCCACAATGAGTAACCCAATCATTTATATGGATTAAGTCCTGCTGTATAATGTTGAATTCATCTAGGCTTGAGCATGGACCACCAATCTTAATGTCATCTGCGTATTGTATAGCAGATGACAAACAATTTGAGGTAGCGTCAGAAACAAAAGCTTGAAATAAGCATGGTCAAAGCACCGACCTCCGAGGAACACCACTAGTAACATAGCCAATATTGGATAAACAGCTATTAATGCTCACTCGTAGAAAGCGATCTGTTAACCAATTTTTAATCCATGTAATAATATACTGATTTATTTTCAAGTTATGTAGTTTTACCTCTAAGGCCCAATGTGGCATGACATCGAATGCCCTACTAAAGTCCAAAAAGATGACATCACAGGGAATGTGACAATCAATAAGGGAACTAAGTTATCATAAAAGCACATCAAATTTGAGTGACAACCTCTTCCCTTTCTAAAACCATGTTGTTCCGAGTCTGCGTCATTCAGACTAGGACTCAATATATCTTTAATTAAATTTTCCAATAACTTCCAGACTGGTGAAGTAAGACTAATAGGTCGATAATTAGAGCAATCGGATTTAAGATCCTTTTTAGAAATGGGAACGTTTGCACATTTCCACTGCTTAGGAACAAAACCTCAGATTAAACAGGAGTCAAACAATAATTTTAATAGAATCAACAAGCAAGAGGAGAGTAAATATAATAAATGTCCAGAAATGTAATCTGGTCCCATGCAAGTTTTACCTTTAAGTAATTTGATTTGTTTTTCAGTGTCATTAATTTGAAAAGTTATAGGTTCAGAAATATTAATGTTTGAATTAACAGCTAAGGTATCCAAATGTGCATATTGTTTACAAAAATTTAAATTAAATAAATCAGCCATAGACTTAGAATCTTGAAAGATCTGATTATTTTCTTGTATTGGACCCACCTTACATACTGTTTTTTAAGGAGTTAATATAAGAATAGAATAGCTCGCTATTAGATTTAGTAGCTCTATTGGCCAAATTATGTTCATATTTCATCTCAGATTTTTTTATAGCAGCCTACATACTTTTTGGACCTTAACATATTCAATCCAGTTTTTGGAAGTCTTACTTTTTAGATATTCAGTGTATATCCTATTCTTTTGTTGTATATGTTTCTTTATGGATATTGTCATCCATTTAGGCTGTGATTTACCTTCATCATATTTAATTATGCACAGAATGAATTCATCCTTAACTAATGTTAAGGTATTGAACAATAACTCCTAACAATCTTCAGTAGGAAGTCTAGAGTGTTCTATTACCCAGTCAACTTGACCAAATGCATATTTCATACCAAGTATGTTAGCTTTATCATAAATGTAAGTAAATGAAGACTCAGGCTTAATTTCAATTGGACATTGTAACTTGAAAGAAATTATGCAATGGTCACTGCTGAGAGGAGCTTCCTTTAAAACATCAAACACGTTCAAACTATCGTGATGTAAAACTATGTCCGAAAGATTATTCCCACGAGAAGGGAAGACAGCACTCTGCTTAAGATGAAGCTGGGCGCAAATAGCTAAAAGTTTTTTTACTATTGATGGTTTTAGCATTGTTAGCATGCCAGTTAATATCTGGTAGATTCAAATCACCAAGAAGAATAATATTCCCTATATCACAAACAGTTTCCATTTCTAATAAGATAGCCTCCATGTAATCAGCAGAGGAATTTGGAGGCCTATAACAAGTTCCCAAAATAATGGATAAATAATTGGAATTATTGAACTTGACCCATATACTTTCTGTAACAATATCATGTTTCTTTATTTGTCTTGATATATCAAGACTTTTAAGATGTTTAATTTAAATATAAAGATAAACCACCTCCCCTTCTATCATCCCGTTTACAGGAATAAATATCAAAACCTCTGTCCCACTGGAGAACCATTACCACAGATGCTTGGATCCTGCAGATAATCAAACAGTATCATGCTCTAGAACTTCTAGAACATCCTCCAGATGATCCACCGGTTCCCACCTCTTATCCTTCAGACCACACAGTGGTGCTCTGGGAGGAAGCGCTCACTTTACTGCTCAAAAGGGCCATATAACCAGTGCCTGAGCAGCAAAGGAACAAAGGGTTCTACTCTTGGTTCTTTCTGGTTCACAAAAGAACTGGGAACTTGATGCCCATTCTAGACCTCAGGGAGCTCAATCTTTATATCCAGTACAGAACATTCCTTATGGTAACGCTACCCAGCCTTCCTCCTCTGCTCAAGCAGGGCGACTAGCTATGCTCTTTGGACATGCAGGATCAGAAATAAGGTCAATGTTGAAAATTTGATGCATCTAAGTCAGGCTATCCTGGGTAAATGAATTTAAAAAAAAAAGGAAAAATATTAATGTTTCCATTCTTTGATCACTGTAGTTGCTCTACCCAATCAGAGGTCAGGAATCTCGGCACCTGATACTAGCAGCCTGATTGGAGAGTGACTGTGCTGCATACTTGGCACCCTGTCTTCCAATGAATAGGACATTGAGTGAATATTTTATATGCTAATTACGTTGATTTACAGCCCCCTACACCTATCCTAAGATGCCTTTACCCCAGAAAATGTTGAGGGCAATTACAGAAGAGGGGAGTTTGCAGTAAGCTCTCAGAGTGGGAGAATGACTAGAGTGCTGCTAACCAGAGCCATCCAGGGGAGCCTGCCTGGGCTTCCACAGCCCAATATCAGGGAGTGACTCCAGAGGTTTTACAACCTGTGTATACAGAGACTGAACTGCGTGCCTACGTAAAGTGTCAGAACAGTATTTCCCTGCGAGACTGTGACCTGCCTTGAGAGACAAGGAGGTGAACGCGTGCCACAGCAGCCAGCCTGTGGGCACCAGAGACTGTGAGAATGCCAACATTGAGAGAACTACCCGCATCAATCCAGCAGACAGTCTGAGAGATGACGCTTCACTGTAGGGTCCTGAAACCTGGATGTGGGTGTGAGGCATGTGGTCCCTGCTTCTTAGACTGGTCTGTGCTGCAGAAGAGGGAGAGAGAGAAAATCCTGAGAGGCTCAGAAGACTGTGGACACAGAGAGCCTGAGCTATATCCAGAGGCACTTGAGAACTGAAGCATCTTTGAGCTGCCCCCTCCCAACTGCAACAACTGAACCATCAACCTGAGAGGATCTACATCTGCAGAGGAGGAGGAGGAGTCCAGCTGACAGGGAAGTGGTACAACAGAACTGGGAGTACTATCAGGGCTTGCTCTGCAACTGGGTAGTTTGTACAAAGTTGCCATGCTATCTACAGATGTGTCCAATGGGCCATGAGTTATAAATACCTCATTTGGGAGGTTCTGATACTTAAGTAGTTGCATGGCATGTGGAGTCTTGGATTTAACTGTTCTGCTTGTATAAAGTGCACCACAGCTGACCAATCAGCTGCAACGTCATCTGGCCTGCATCGTTCCTTCAGGCTGGGTACTCAGTGAAGCATGAGGAGCTGACTTTAAGGTTAAGGGTAAAAACTGGTACCAGTGGTTATTGCATCCGGTACAGGAGGACCAGAAATTCAGAAAGTTTTAAAGTTTATTGGCTACTGCACTGTCTTGCCTGGTTGGGGGGGGGGGCACTGTTGTTGTTTTAAAGTATTTTACTGGCCAAGCCTATTCAGGCACTTAATTTCGGCCCTGCCACATCTAATTCATGAGATTTGTTTAAAAACTGCTTAGCTTTGCATTCCCCCATCCCTTGTGAATATCCCCCCAATAAATATTTTATTGATATTTTACATTTTGTGTCATGAGCATATTGTTAGTATAAATCACTAATTGTATTATTGTTGAATTTAAAGTTGCACTGTGATCTTGTATGTGTAGGGGGATACTGTAGGATGGAGAGTAGGTACTGCATCCCAGGAGGTTGTAATACTTTGACATTAGGCCCACTTGAATTTTACTCTGGGTGGAGGCACCACACTCAATTTAACCCTTTGCTGTGCTGCAGACTGATATATCAGTCCAGAATTCTTATATATTCTAATTCTGTCAGCAGCCTAAGAGTTAAAAGATCTGGATTTTAATCTCCCAGTCAAGAAAAGCAGAATCCAAGCCCCTCAACCTTGTATGAGCCCACAAGGCGGGGTAGTAACTGCAACATCCATGGTGACTCGGTTATTACTTTGGAGGCACCACTCGGATTTGAACTTACGGTTTCCTGTTTACCAGACAGGCCACACATGAAGTCAAGTGTAGATGAGAACAGTTTGTTTCCCGGAGTCCCAAAAACAATGCCAGATGGCATGGCATGTGAAAGATTTATCAGTTAGTGTGCAGGTGAGCAGTTGGATCCTCTGAATCCATTTTGCTCTTTGGAGTTTCATAAGGGACTGATATCAGTAGCATCAAAGGCTTCTTTCCAGTGGGAAGTGTCTTGACAAAGTAGCTGTTTGAGGGCATTCCCTGGATAGCAACACACAAAGTTTGATGGTATTGGTGGAGTGCCGCAAGACTATGGATGCCACTAAAGTGCCTGATGGACTGGTCCCAGACAGAGACAGTGCCAGGTGGACAATATTGACACTTGCCAGTGTGACCCCTCAAATCTGGAAGTCAAACTCGTGACTGAAAGTTTTAAAAAAGCTTTCACAAGTGGCTACTTGCTGAAGGGAAATTAGCTAGTGAAGTTCGGATGCTGCTACGTGATCAAGAGGGTATGCCACCTCAAGACAAAGGAGCCAAACCTGCCTACAGTATGTGCTACCAGCATCTGGTTTGTAGAGAAGGTTAAGAATGTTCTTAGGTGTGACCCTTCTCTGCAGGAGAAGATGATCTAGAAACTTTGGTGGACAGTGCTGCTCCACTGATCCAAGATTGACAGTGCTCAGAATCAGAGAAAAGAAAACATCTTGGAGAATGCCTCCAAGGTCCTGCATTAGAGACTATTCATTCTTTGAGGTCCACAGATCCAGAAGCTCCAACCTAAGAGTATCTATCTGCACTGGAGAATGTCTTTGGAAACAGAGATTCCAGTGAGGATCTCTTGTGGAAGCTCAAGATGACAAAACAATGGAAAGGAGAACAATTGTCCGCCTTTTTGAACCGCCTAGAAAGAGCCTTGCAAAGAATATTTTGTAAGGGAGGTGTGCATCCCAGGACTTGAACTGGATGAGACTGGAACATGTGCTCAAGGCTACCTGCCATTCCACATTATTGATTCTCAAGTTACATCTGCTGAGAAAAAGACAATCCTCCATCTCACAGCATGTGAATGAAAGAAGTCTGAGAATCTGAGGAAGAAGAGGAACGATGAGGTCCCTACCAAGTCTCTGCAACTGTTACATAAGTTACAGAAAATGTACCCTCTGCAGAGACTCAACGGCTGAGAGAATTGTTGAAAGAGTACAAAGAAGTGATGACCAAACAGAAATAGAGCCACATAGTGGACAAGATGCCCACAAAAGCCAACATGTTGCTTCAGCAAGCCAGAACCTTTCTGTGATGGGCGTGGAAATGCAAGCACAGACACTACCTAGAAATCCAAGTCAATGAGTTACGCAATCTTGTAACCAAATGAAAGAGATGCCAACATGCAGTCCATGGCCTGGCCAGGAATGCCAACTTTTATAAACCTTTGTGGGTACTCACTGTCAGTAGATAGTATTTTTCCTATTAGCAGGTTCCCTGATAATGCTCTTTTGCAGTCTTCCCTCAAAATATTGAGGGTACTTAAGTCAACTTTGTGGGTGCCTAAGCACCTCAGCACCCCTTGAGTCAGCACTTATGGACCTGGCAGAGGAAGAGAATGCCAAAGCAAGGACAAACTGCACTCATTGCCCCTGTCAGATTCCCAAATGCATATCTTCCAAACCAAAGTAACAGAGACTGGAAGCCACTTGCAGATGTACCACCGAGACTACATCAGTGCAAAGAGGGCATGTTCTGCTACAAATTTAGGAAAGATGGACACATGAAGAAAGAATGTCAGTCACAAAAAGATCTGTGAAGAATCAGAGACAAACTGCTCGAAAAAATCCTGCAGCAAGTCCTGTCTGCAGCGTACTACATACCATCTAGGAAACCCTCAGTAGGCAAATCCAGAGTCAAACCACAACAAGAGACTTTACCAGAGCACCTTGACAAGTTAGTTGGTCCTTCATCTGAGACAACCATTACAATCAATGGAGTGTCAGCCTGAGCTGTTCTCGACAGTGGCTCACAAGTCACCATCATTTTCAAGGACTGGTATGACAGGCATCTTGCTAAGACTTATAACCTGCAACCATTGGAAGGTCTGAACATGTGGGACCTCAGTAACAAGTCCTGCCCCTACCTTGGTTACTTGAAAGTCTAGGTTGCTATCCTCTAAACAGTAGCTGTAGTTGGTGATGCAGTTGAAACACTGAAATTGATCTGTCCACAGTCAAGAATGTTTGACAGTGTGCCCATCCTAAATGGAACAAATGTGACAAGCGCAACAGAATAGAAGAGCATTATAATAATAATAATAAAATTTATTTAATTAAGCGTCTTTCAGATTTTCAAGGCGCTGTATATAAAACATAAAAACACCAACATAATCAATGCATACAATAAGGCAACACAGCAAATATTACAAAATTAAAATAACCAATTACAGTATGACAGGAAATGCCTTATCTCATAAAAAGGACTTTAGGGTCCTTTTAAAACTTTCCACCGTTGTACTCTCTCAGAGCTGACGGGGCAGAGAATTCCAGAGGGAAGGAGCCACGAAACCAAAGGCATGGGCTCCAGAGGACTTCAAATTTACCCTCGGAATCTCCAGCAACCCCTCGTCAGCCGAGCGGAGCTGTCTCAGAGGGGTGTAGGGCACCAGAAGCTCTTTCAAGTAGTCAGGACCAAGACCGTAGGGACTTTGTAGGTCAAGAGACCCACTTTAAAGGTGATCTGCCACTGTATTGGCAGCCAGTGCAGAGTGCGCAGCACTGGGGTAATATGAGACCTTCTTGAAGCCCCAGTCAACAAACGTGCTGCTGCATTCTGCACTAGCTGCAAGTGGCGGATATCAACCCCAGCAAGCCCTAGGTAAAGGGAGTTACAGTAATCAAGACGAGATGTCAGAAAGGCATGGACCAAAACCAGCAAGTCACAAGGTGGAACCAGGTGCCTAATCCTGGTGATGTTTCTAAGATGAAAAAATGCAGTCCTGACAACTGCAGACACCTGATAACGAAGGGTCAGACCAGTGTCAAGCTGCACACCCAGGTTACGCACCCATTCAGAGGTAGGGATCTGGTCTACCCCTAGAATTAATCCAGAGGAGGACCCCGCCCCAAACCCTCAACCCTGCGACTAGGGTCCACCACCATAACCTCAGTCTTTCCCGGATTCAACTTCAAACCACTGGTATTCATCCAGTCTTGGATATCAGCGAGGCAGTTATTCAGCACCGAGATAGCACTAGCCTGGTCAGGTGCAAAAGACAGGCAGAGCTGGGTATCATCAGCATAGCAGTGAAACCTCAGCTCAAATCGTCTTACAATGTCTCCGAGGGGTAGCATGTATACTGCGAATAACATGGGGGAAAGCACCGAACCCTGAGGTACCCCACAAGGCAGAGAGAAGGCCCCAGATGAATGCAATCCCGAGACCACTTTCTGCGTTCTTCCCTCGAGGTAAGATGAAAACCATCTGAGGACCACACCCGATAGTCCACAAATGGACCTCAGACGTTTGAGCAAAACCCCATGATCCACAGTATCAAAAGCTGATGACAGATCAAGGAGAACCAAAATAGAGCGGTGTCTCCGATCTCTCGCCATCAGGAGATCATTGAGCACCTGAACCAGAGCGGTCTTGGTGCTATGCCTCTTGCGAAAACCAGACTGGAGAGGTTCGTATAAACTATGGATGGTCAAATGGTTATCCAATTGTGCCGCCACAACTTTCTCAATAACCTTCCCACAAAAGGGAGGTTAGAGATCAAGCAGTAGTTTGCTAGGTCATCTGGTCTTAAGAAGCTTTCAGAAGGGAGTCACCGCCTTCCCTTCAGAGAGCTAGAGAAAACTCCCGCCTCTAAAGAGCACTGGATAACCAGCAAGGACCGGCCGATAGACTCACCACAACCCATAACTGGGAAGTAGGGCCCTGATCCAAACTACAGCATGTTGGGCGTATCTCACGGACAATCCTCATAGTGTCTGCGAAATCCAGTAGATTAAAGGAACTCCAGGAAACTCCGGGCTCTGCGACAAAACACTGATCAACTGCAACAACCTTAGAGTGAGGTCGGGTTCACTGCCTCCGAATGTCTTCCACCTTATTCGCAAAGAATCGAGCGATCTCCTCGCAATCATTTTGTGTGAAAACTCGACGGATCTGCTGACAGACTGGGTTGCACAGTCTGTCGACAGTTCTGAAGAGCTGAGCCGGTTGATTCCGGGCGACAGAAATTTCCCTGGACAGGAATTCTGCCTTCTCATGGGAAATTGCTATTTGGTAGAGCTTATAATGCTCTAGCAAAATAAGATGGTCGGCCTCAGAGGCAGTCTTCCTCCAACGACGCTCCAATCTACGCCCCAACCTCCACAACCCTCTCAGCGCCCCATCAAACCAAGGGGCAACGGGACGGTGCAGGAGGGGGCGAACAGGGGCTGGTGCAAGCTGATCAAGAGCAGCTGAGATGGCCCCATTATAGGCTACCACCAGCTGCTCAGGATCAGTGCACAATTCATCAAACAACGAGAGGTCAATAACTGCCATCAGGTCTTCAGGGACAACATCCACAATGGGCGGTACTTGACCAACTCCACAGGGGCCGACCTACCTAGGGGGGCCTCAAAATTGAACCCAACTGAGTAATGATCAGACCAACCAACTGGTTCCACCACCAAGTCGGACGCCTCAATCCCCAGGAGGAAAACCAGATCAAGAGAGTGACCTCCTTTGTGAGTAGCTGTGGAAACAACCTGTGTGAAGCCCAGTGATGTCATCACCTGGAGGAAATGTCGACCAAAAAGCGAAGATTCGTCGTCGACCCACGCATTGAAGTTGCCCAGCACCATCAATCTGGGTGATTCCAAGGCCATGTCGGCGGCAAAATCTGCTATTTCCTGCAGGAAAAGCTTCTCATCCCCTGGTGGACGGTAAATGAGGGCAATCCTGCACCCCACACCAGCTACCACAGTACACTCAAATGATCTGGCCTCCTCAACTGGAATACCAGTTAGGCCCAATTTCGGTCTTAAAACAGACCACCCCCCCCCCCCACGATCCAATCTCGGGCGGTGTATAACTGAGAACCCATCGGGAATAGCGGCCTCTAAAAACGGGGCTGCATTCCCATCCATTATGAGTGCACAGATTGGTGAAGGCCTACTAGAAATTGACATAGAAAAGATCAGAGGATAGAGAAGATTCAGTTGGCATCATCTGGCACTCAGAGGTTGAAGAGCTTGTTTTACCCCAGTACAGAGTGTTGCATCAATGGAGTAATGAGATGGAATCAAGATGTGAAGAAACAGATTCTGATGAACCTGAAGAGCATGCATTGCCAGAAGAACTGCTGTTTAAACTAAGTGTGCTGCCTGTAAGAGCACATGCGTATACGAGAAGAATCATCATCCAGATGTAGAACATGATTGATCATGACATTACAGTAAGAAAATGTTGAACGTTGGCCCAGGTGTACTATGCAGACACAGCAGTACAACCCCAACCCAGCATGGAAGATAAGCATGCTGGACTCGACCCTGAGTTCTTGTTGGGGAATCCCCAGTGCCTGAGAAATGGAAAACCAGAGTGAGTAGGAAAGTTGGCAGAATGAACTAAAGTCTTTTCCCTTCACAAGCAGGATGTCAGATGCACCACCAGAGTGGAACATCACATCAGACTGCATGATGATTGCCCTTTTCGAGAACGATCCTGAGGTCTGACCCCAGCAGACATTGTTGATGTGAGAGTTGCTTGCAGCAGAAATCATCCAAGAATTGAGAAGCTTCTGTACCTCTCAGATTGTTGTGCAAAAGAAAAATGGTACAGTCTGCATGTGTGTCAACTACAGGACTCTGAATAGGAGAACCATCCCAGATCAGTATACAATGCCGAGGATTCAGGATGCTTTAGACTGTCTCAGTGGAAGTAACTGGTTCTCCGTTCTGGATCTGAAGAGCAGGTACTACCAAATCCTGATGGCTCCTGAGGACAGAGAGAAAACTGCTTTCATATGTCCACTTGACTTCTACGAATTTCTTTGTATGTTACAAGCGCATCTGGCACCCCAGCCACATTCCAGAATTCTAATTGAACATGTAGTTGGAGACATGAAGCTGGTCTACCATGACAATGTCATTGTGTTTGGAAAGACTCTTGAGGAGCACAACACTCATCTGAAGGTTCTAGATCGACTAGAATAGCTCAGGCTCAAACTCTCTATCAACAAATGCCAATTTTTCAAAGTTCTGCCAGATATGTTGGACATACTGAGTCAGCCCAAGGAATTCAAACAGAGCCAAGCAAAGTTGAAGCCTTGACCACCTGCCTCAAGGCAAAGAACCTGAAAGCCCTACAGCACTTCTTAGGCTTCTGGGTGTATTACAAATGCTTCATCAAAGACTAGCCAAGCGGCGAGACCATTACTGACTCTAACCCAAGGCTACCCACCAACAAACAAAGGCAAAAAGAATTCTGCAGTTACAGATTCAAACAAAAAAAGTATTTTAAGTCAAGTGACCCACTCAGCCAGAGATGGAACACCCAGTGTGATAAGTCTTGTGTACCACCTGACAAATGCACCAGTACTCACATATGCTGATCCAGCAAAGCCCTATGTTCTACATACAAGTGCCAGCCTGTGTGGACATGGAGTTGTTCTGTACCAAAGTTATCCTGAAGGACTGAGGCCAGTTGCCTTTGCCAGTAAGATCCTGTATGCACCAGAAAGGAACTACCCAGTCCACAAATTAGAGTGCCTTGTACTCAAGTGGGCCATTGTGAACCAATGTCATGAATACTTATACAGTGCACACATCACTGTCAGAACAGATAACAGCCTTTTGACAGATGTAAAAACCACTGCAAAATTATATGCAGTGGGACACATATGTTATCTGCCTTGTCAACCTATGACTGTTGTGCGGCATACATAGAAACATAGAAACATAGACTTTGACGGCAGATAAGGACCACTTGGCCCACCCAGTCTGCCCATTTCCCTATCTATTGGATAAGCTGCAGATTCTAGTTAACCAACAGCCTACTTCATGCAACCCCCCACTATAATTGCCTTATGTCTGTCCCATGCTTGTTTGAATTCCCCCACTGTTTTAGACCCCACAACCTCTCCAGGAAGGCGGTTCCATGCATCCACCACTCTCTCCGTGAAAAAGAATTTCCTCAAATTACGCCTGAGCCATCCCCCCTCTAACTTTAAATTGTGCTACAGACCTGGATTGAATCACGTAGATGTGGATATCCTGTCAAGACAACCAGATGCATCATTTACAGACTATCCATCAAATCCCAAAGCAAACAGTTACAGCACTGTGTAAAAAGTTCGACAAAGATGAGCCGCAGACAACTGCAAATGCTCATCATCTCATTGATCATCTCAGCGCACCTGATGACTGTTTGCCAAATACCTGCTGCCACTTTGCTCACTAGATCTGACCATTGTCCTGTACTTAACTCCCCAAGATTTACATAGAGAGCAAAGAATGGCCTTTAGCTTGAAAGACATTGTCTTCGGCCTGAAGAAAAGAGGTGATGCCACACAAGTACGTACCAAGGATCCCAACACAAAGTTGGTATTGTGGGAGTGGCCCAAGTTAAAAATCCAAGACAACTTGCTGTACAGAGAAATCCAAGGATCACAAGGCTTCCCAAAACTGCAGTTAGTCTTGCCTTTGAAGTTCAAAGAAATTGTACTGCATGCCCTGCATGATGACATTAGACGCCTTGGGAGTGAGCGATCTTTGGACGTTGCTCCGGCTCACTTTTATTGGTCAGATATGGGGAGTGACGTGGAACAATACTGCAAAAATGGCAATAGATGTATGAGATGCAAAACTCTGCTGCAGAGGGAAGCCTCTCAAGTAAACAAAGTTAAAAGTGCACCCATGGAACTGGTATGCATAGATTTTCTCTGCCTGGAACCCGATACTAAGAACATTGCAAACACCTTAGTAGTAACAGGTCATTTTTCAAAAGTACGCCCAAGTTCATTTGACAGAGGACCAAAAGGCAACAACTGTGGCAAAAGCTCAAGAAGAAATTCTGTGTACACTATGGAGCCCTACAGCAGATCCATTTGAACCAAAGTTGAGATTTTGAAAGTTGTCTAGTAAAATGAAATGCTGTCTCTCTCTGGAATAACCAAGTCATGAACTATTCCATATCACCCTCAAGGTGATTCTCAGCTTGAACGGTTCAACCAAAACCAAACATCTACCAAACATGCTAGGTACAGTACATTGAAACCAAAGGAAAAGAGCAAGGGGAGTCAACAAGTCAGTGCACTAATCCATGCTTACAACTGCACCAAAAGTGATGCTACTGGATTCTCTCCATATTACCTGATATTTGTCAGGGAAGCCAGAGTTCCTGTGTACTTGTGTTTTGGTGTCTCTGCCAATGGACCTAAGCCAGAGAATTACCTTAAGTATGTACAAAGATAAAAAAAAAAACAGTTGAATGCCACCTACAAGTTGGCCTCAGACACCGCAGCAAAGCATAACAAAGCCAGTAAAGACAGGTACGACAGTGGAGTTAAGGCACATGAACTGTTGCCAGGAGACTGTGTTTTGTTAATAAATTTGGGACTGTCAGAAAAGAACAAAACTACTGACTGGTGGGGTAATATCCCATATGTTGTAATGGAAAAGGTGTGTGATATGCCTGTGTACAAGAGTCATCCTGAAGGAGATAGAAGTAGATAGCAGATTACCCACTAAAATAATTTGTTGCCTCTTAGATAGTTGGTCATTGGTGATGTAGTGGATTCTGCAGAACCTCCAAAAACCCCCGACTACTCGATCTGCTATGGGCAGACAGAAAGCAAAGTAAAAGGCAAGGCAATAAGAACTTGTTCTACCCACAACTGATGCTCAAGTAGATCAGGATGACTCGAACTCGGACTCAAAGGGAGGAGTGTACTATCCTACCAGGGATCTCGCCTGGTTGTTCGTAGGTGTGGACGAAACAACAAGTAATGTGTCAAATGTGCCTCTTGCAGAGCCTACACCAACAGTCGTGGACTCTGAACCAACACCAGGTATACCCTTGGATGACAGGCCCATATCTGAGGAAATGTCCAAAGAAGAAAGTGAAGAACCTGTTGAGCCTGTAGAAACAACAGAGACAATAGAAATCCCAGAAGAAGTTGTGGAACCTATTTTGACTGAGGGTGCTTCATTACTGGTCAATGAAACAAGAAAGATCCACCCAGAATCCTAGGAAGCAGTGACTGTTCAACTCTGTGATTCTGAAAGAGCTGTCAAACCTTTGCTCCAGTTAACTTATGACACATCAGGTGCCCCTACCAACTTGCCAATGTACGTAGTACACAGAGGTATATATGTCACACTAAGATCTCTGCCTTGTATTGTCTTTTGCAAAGCCCAGACCATATCACCCAGAGTGGGAGGCACAGTAAAGAATAAAAAGTAGAAGCAGGCACTGGAATGTGGTGCTAGAAACACTGCAGCAGTCAAGCCAAGAAATTAGGTGCATCAGTCACCCTTGCAATGAGGAATCGGAGACGAATATTCAAAGTTCAAAAGAACATTGTTTATTCATCCCTCCAAGCATGTGAAACTGAGCATGGACATAGCTTAGGTTTCACCCCTTGCCTCAGGGGCTTCATCAGAGAATAACCATACCTATGATCCACCCACTATTTGTGCTCGTTTCAACAAACTACGTGCCAATCAAAGAACACCTAATGTTAATTAGTAAAACATGGTTAAAAAAGGTTTCAGCAAATGCATCCAAATTAAAAAGACTTAAGTAAGTTACTAAATAGTGCATATGTATTGAAATCTTAAGTTTATGCAGTATATTATTTAGGTATCATTATTTATACAGTTTTAAGATTCGAGATTCAGGTTTGCAAGGTATCCACTGAGGTAAGTGCATTTGTAGATCAAGTTATACCAATACATAGCCATACATGCTTAATATGTTTGCAAACAATCCAATAGATGGAGTCCCAAAATACACAGAGGGAGATTTTAAAACACTAGGTGGTCTAGTCACTTATTTGCTCTATTCTTAAAAACAACAGCAAAGTCCCCTAGTGGTAATTTCAAAGACAATTTTTGTCAGTTTAATCAAAGGGAGATACAGACCATGTTGTACTCATTTTCTTCTCTTAAGAAATGTTTTCAGCTCAGATTTGTAAGCATTAATTCTGGATGGGGGGGGGTTGGTGCAGGAGGCTGCAGGCCGAGTGCTTCCAACCACCAACCAGGCATTAATCCCCTAGTAGAGCCCGACTCTGGAGTGGATTAATGCTCTTGTAACATGGCAGATGTTTACCTAAGAAGTGTAGTGTTCTATAGTTCAGGAAATATATACAGCTACATGTACCGTTTTACAGTATATTACTTCCATGCAAAAAATAAAAGCAACTCTGATTTTATTAAAACTGTATCTATTAATATGGTGGTGTTTATTTTTTTGCAACATGAACATGGTTCATTGACAGACAACTGAATGATTAGTCCACTACTACATTTTTCTTAGGAAACTATATGAGCAATATGTTTAAAATGTACTTGCTAAACCTGTTTCTTCAATACTTGTGAGGAATGCTAGGATGTTAGAGTATACGATTTGCATAAATCTGTAATGCATGTACTTTCGCAATTACACATTTTTTTCACCAAAACTTCC
Source organism: Neoceratodus forsteri (assembly GCA_016271365.2). NCBI lineage: Eukaryota > Metazoa > Chordata > Ceratodontiformes > Ceratodontidae > Neoceratodus > Neoceratodus forsteri. Next base: position 160,837,395 of record CM057456.1, on the reverse strand, counting down.
TAACACAAATTCTACTGTTTAACCACTACTACGTCTGTAATAGTGTTGCGGATTTAACATTTAATGTGGAAAAACATTTCGCTTTGTAGCAGACATATCTTAAGTATGTGCGTCATGTGCAACACTAGTTTGTTCTGCTACATTGACTCCCATTTTTCTGGTAAGAGCCTCAAATAGAAAATGTTGCTATGAAGTTTAACATTTTTACATTCTGCATTGATGGTGGACTGGACGTCGATAGTGCAATTTCCATCGGGTGGGTGGGAGGTATCAGTAATGCTTTTGTATACTGTGGTAGCGTTTTTTGCACCTGGCTTAATATAGGTACTACAAGAGCGGGTATTATTGTATGCGCCTTTTATTAGTACTGGATGCAGCAGGGATTACAGGAGCGGGCATTACTAGTGGATTAATACCTGCTCCATTTCTGTCACATGCTGCGTTTGGAAAAATCGCTGTGTTGTATTTCACAGCTCATTTATTACCATGTTACAAATTCCATTAAGACCTGGTGCATGCAAAGCACCTAGTGTATAAATCCATTTCTGTTCTTTCTGATTCAAGACATTGTCTAAGTGTCCCCCACGAATGTCTGTATTGATAGCTTCCAAACCTATGGCTCTGTGCCTGTTCTTGGGTTTGTAAAGTGTTCACATTTGTTCACAATGTGACAAGTTCTACAGTTGCCACAAGGTTTTGTACCCCATTTCATAGTATCGGTCCCCATAGTATTAGGTTGCTTGGGTTGGTAGCTATTGACAAGGGTGTCCCTCATGATACGTCCTCGTCTATAGGAAATTCTGAGTGGCTGATCTATCAAATTGACCTTTGTGACCTCCTGTGGTGGTGACACTAGAGAACTGGTAGAGATCATCAGAAAGAATATTTCTATTTTTAAGGGAACACCACAGATAAGGAATTTGATGTCCAGATGTCTATAGGTGGGCCGGTAATTCAGAAGGTTTTACAATTTACTGGTTACTACATTGCCTTGCCTGGTGGGTGGTGGTCACTGCTACTCTTTTAAAAGGTTTCACTGACTGAACGTAGTCAGGCACTTTATTTCATCCCTGCCACATCCACTCCATGAAATGTGTTTAAGAACAATTTTGCTCTGCATTCCCCAATCCCTTGTGAATATCCCCCAATAAATATTTTGTTGATATTTTACATTTTGTCTCATGAATATATTATTAGTGTAAATCACTAATTACATTCTGCTTCTACCTCTGTAGGTACCTTGTCCATTCTAAATGCACCACTCTAGCTAGGACCACCTTTGCCTTCCTGGTTGTGGCTATGTGGCTTATGACCCTCTCATTATCACTTTCAGGTGATATTGAGACCAACCCCGGCCCAGCGGCATTCAGGCTCCCACCCTCTTCAGGCTAGTTTTTCTGTGGGGCCCAAACCCAGTGGCCTCAATATTGCCCAACTAAACATAAGAAGCCTTGTGGCAAATCATGCCGACTTGTTGGCTTGGTCTGCCACCCATAAGCCTGACCTCCTAGCAATAACAGAATCCTGGCTTAGGCCTTCTCTCCCTGACTCTCTGTGTGCCCTCCCTGGCTACAGTATAATTTGGGTTGATCGGGCCTCATCAAAAAGGGGTGGTGGCCTGGCACTTTTTTCTAAGTCCCACTTAAACCTGACCCTTCATTCTTGTCCCCTACTTGCATCCTGTGAGGTGCTTCATGCCCTGCTTCTATTAGGTAATACCAAGAAGCTGCACATTGTATGTGCCTACATTCCTCCTGCATCCAGGAAATGGGGACTTGAGGAATTTCTGGAATTTCTACCTCATGCCACCAAAAACAATGAAGTACTTTGCCTAGGTGACTTCAGTCAGGATTGGCTTGGCCCAAGCTCCCCTGTCCTCAACACTAACATGGCCAAAGCCAATCTAACTCAGCCTGTCACTGAACCTACCAGGCACACCAGCAATGGTGCTAGTCACACCCTGCTCGACTGGGTCCTCACCAAAAGGCCAGACAGGATCTCTTCAGTTACTGTGTTGCCTGACTCCATTAGCGACCATGCTCCTGTAACCTGTGTCTGGGATGCCTGCCCCTCTTTATACCCACCTAAAATTATCTCTATGGCCGACTTCAGTGCCTTTGATCCCTTGGCTTTTCTATCCAATCTCCAGCAGGTTGAGTGATTTTCCCTTTTCACCACAGACAACACTGACCTGATGGTGGAGTATTTCTCCAACATATTGCTCTCACTGCAGTCCAAGCACATTCCTTACATTAGGCGCAGGGTAAAGGGCCTTCCCAGCAAATGGTTGACCAGCTCCCTTCTCTGCTTGCTTAAATCTCATGACAAGCTCTGGGCCAGGTGGAAAGCCTCCTCCCTTCTTTCTGACTTTGTTGCCTGTCACTCCCTTAGGAACTCATGTAAGAAAGCAATCCACACTGCCAAAAGCAATTACCATAGAGGTCATCTCCTTGCCTCTGCCCGTTACTGAAAAGGTACTGGGCACATATCAACCACATTCTGGGTCGCAATGCTTCTCAAGCCCCTCATGACATGCTAATTGACAATGTCTCTTGTAACAACCCCAACACCCTCCATAGCTAATGCCTTTAACTCACTCTTTACCTCCCCTCCTTCCTCGACCTCCAGCACAGCCATTCCTTCCATCCCTCCCTCCCCAGGCCTCCCTCTCCCCCATCCTCCCCCCCTTATTCTCAGCCCTGTCTCTAGAACTGATGTCCTACAGATCCTCAACACTATGTCTCTTCATGGCAGCACTGGTCCTGATGGCCTGGAACCTAGAATTCTCAAACTTGGCACCTTCATTTTTGCCACCCCATCATGCACCTCTTCAACTGCTCCATTAGCTGTGGCACCGTGCCCTGCTCCTGGAAACAAGCCAGGGTTATACCTGTCTTTAAAAAGGGTGACCCTAAAAAACCCAATGAACTACTGCCCGATAGTACTCCTGTCTACCCTTAGTAAACTTCTGGAGAAACTTATTCATCATCAGGTGTCAGACTTTGTAGCCAACTATGACCTGCTATCTCCTGCTCAGCACGGCTTCAGACCAGGCCACAGCACCTCGACTGCCCTAGTGCAATTCACTAATGACACCTCAACCACCATGGATAGAGGCCAACTTACGGGGGCTGTTTTTATTGCTTTAATGAAGGCTTTCGACTCGGCAACCATTCACTGCTCTTGCATCAGCTAGGTTCACCAGCTATCTGCACAATCGCATGCAGTCTGTCTCCTACCATAGAGTCCTCTCCTTCCCTGCCCCTCTATCCAGTGGTGTTCCACAAGGTTCCATCCTTGGGCCCCTGCTTTTATCTATATTTATAAACAATCTACCTACCATTCCCGCCCACTGTCACAACTTACTCTACGCTGATGACTTGGTCCTCTATACCTCCTCTAGCTCCATCTCTGACATTAATGCCCACTTTTCTTCCGACCTGCAACAAATCCAAACATGGCTTACATCTCACCACCTTGTGTTAAATGTTGCCAAGACCCAGGCCATGCTCTTCGGGTCCTGCAGGAAGCTCAGTGCCCTAAGCCCCTCATTTCTGGTCTCTTGTTTCGATGGCTCCCCGGTACAAGTGACTGACTCCTTCAGATACTTAGGGTCACTCTGGATCCATGTCTCAGTTTCTCTGTCCATGTCAATGCGGTATGCAAGTCTGTCAGTGCCAGAATTGGGTTGGCTTATCATGTCCAGCATGCCCTGACCCCTGCCGCTAGGATCTCTGTTGCCCAAGGATTTCTGTTCCCTGGTCTTTGCTCTGCATTGCCAGTCTTAGCTCAAGTGCAGGCAAACGTCCTTCAAGCGAAGGATGTTGCCTATAACAGTGTTTGCAGATTTGCCTGGTCTGCCCATCGGCTTAAACACCGCTGCACACTTTACTCTGACCTCCGCTGGTTATCCCCCTCCTCCCGGCATGTATATTCCATAGGCTGCCTGACCGACAGTATAATTTGTTCTTCTCTCCCCGCCTCCCTTTTGCAGCCATGTTCACACCAGTTGACTGCCCCCGACTCCTCCAGTCCTCGACTTCAGCTCTGGTCACTGTCCCTAATTGCTTCACCAAAATGAGTGAACTTGCCTTCTCCATCTATGCTTCCAAATTCTGTAACACCCTTCCGTTTTCCCTTAGAAGCTCCAGTTCTCACCCTGCCTTCAAGAATGCACTCTTTAATTACCTCACTTCACCTCCCTAGACACATGTAAATGTCTTTAGTTCATGTATTACACCTCTTTACTTGCTCTAGTTCACAGAACATACCTCTTTACTTGCCGTTGCACTACTATCCCCTTCCTCGTCCTATGCCACCAGCACTGCTGTTATGCACTTATGTTACTGATCTCTGCAAGCTGTTTTTATCTCTTTCGTACCGTAATACTTATGCTATGTATGACACCACTTTAGTGCTAAGTAATTCTACTGTCTTGTAAGGTTGTTGATCTGCATTGTATCAGCTCCTCCCTGTACTATTGTTTGTAACTTGTTTGAACTGCAATCTCCCGGTTCATGCCTGACAATAGGCAGTCCTGTCTAGTGCACTTACCCGGTTACCAAATGCTAATAAATACATTATTGTTGCATTTAAGGTTGCACTGTGATCTTACATATGTAGCAGGACATGCTAAGGAGATGGGGAGGTACTCATACCAGAGGGTTGTACCACTCTGACATCAGGTCCACTTCAATTTTAGTCAGGGTGGAGGCACCATGCTAAACTTAAAAGACCTAGATTCGAACCCCCCAATCAGAAACATCAGAACCCAGTCCCTTCAACATTGTTTGAGCCCACAAGGCAGTGGTAGTAAGCACAATATCCATAGTAAGCTGGTTACATGTAGAATTGAAATCTAGCACATAAAGGGAAGGAAAGAGACTAGAGTTGTTAGTTTAGCTCTTTGTGCTGCTCTTTGGTGTCTCTGGTTACCCTTGTGTAATATACCTATTGTATGCTCGGAGGATCCAAGCACAGTTCGCTACAAAGAACGTTTTATTGACTCGTGTATTCAAATGTGTTTTTTTTTATAACATCTACGTATTATATACTAGCTGACCTCCATTAGTGCAGAGAATGGTCGCTGCAACTTACAAACTTAAGAAAGCAAACAGGTACAACAAAGAAAAGTGGAGCGGTCCAGTCAGTCTGATATCAAGAGAAAGTATTGTTTGCTGAAAGCAAATTGGCAAGAATCTTGCTAGGAGTGGCCACCATTGTTCTGAGGAAGTGGCCACTTGCCATGAAATGTTAGCAACATTATGATAGTTTAGCTCTTTCAAGTAAAGAAAAGAAAGACCTTTGCCAGCAAATTATAGAAAAAAGTAAAAAAGTTATACTCATAAGTAGAAAACAATGCTTCCATGTGTTCCAATATAGCAACAGAGTGTAAAAAAACACTAAGTAAACCGGGTGAGGAGTTTCTTATTTGAACCAGTGGAATGAAATTTCAGGACAGTGATCCAGTTTATGTTCACTTTGAACTTGCTTTGTTCCCTGTCACTGCAGATTTTATGAAGATTTCCAAACCTTCTGATAATGTGTATGACTCAGGCTCAAATGTCACCAAAGTGGTTGTCTGTTCCAAAAAGCTAATTGTTTCCAGTGTGTCAAGTAGTGTGTCAGGTTAGAATCCATGCTCTTCTGAAATGCAGACTGCATTGTGAATACTGTACTTGCTTCGGGATTTTTCTTGTACAATACTTTACAGTCACAAATATAATATTTTTACCAACTGAGACAAACTAGATTTGATGCCCTCATCTTGAACATGTTATGCTGCATAAAATGATAATGCAGTAAAATGTAGTATCTGAGCACAGCTACACTGCTGGTAAGCAGTACAGTCTAGTGGGCAGAGTAGTGTACCTAGAGTTCCAGTAGACCCAAGTCTGAATCCCACAGCTACTACTTGCAAAGCATGTGTGACCCTGAGCAAGACATTTAACCTACAGTACCTATCTTAATCATCTCCCTTGGCACATCTGGAAAATAATTTTGTCTCAGTGTGCCTTTCCTGGTCAAAAAATTCAAAATAAAATAAACAGTTTAGGGGTCTAAGACACAAAACGTTTCTCTAACAAAAGAATGTTAAGTCTTCCAGTGGCAGCTTCAGCAAGGAGCAAGTCCGTACTTGACTCCCTACAAGAGGTTTTTGTCATGCAGCTAGCTGAAGAACCCACAAGGGATGGGACAGTGTTGGACCTGGTGCTTACAAACAGGGTCAACACTGCAGAGTCTGGTCACCGTGGACAGTTCTCTAGGTGCCAGTGATCACCGTACAAGTGTGGTTTAACAGAGACAGAAGCAGAGGCAAACCACGTGTGGATGAGGGTCCTGGACATTAGATGGGTGTGTCAGGAGGTCTAAATCTCACTCTCAGGTTCTTGGCAATAATGGGCATGCAAGGAACCACAGACACGTTGCATAAGAGTAATAAAGCTTGTTTATTACTACCAAAAGGAAAATCACAGTTGCCCTAAGCAGTTCTTACCAATAAGAACTGGGAGCCAATGTTAAGCGTTCTCTATACCTCGAGGAATCTCCGTGTCTCCTGGGGTCTCCGAGGTAGAAGACGTAATGTCTTACATTGTGTACCTAAGATAATTACCATGGTTACTGTAAGACAGAAACATTTCCAGTTACAGAGATGAGCCCTATTGGCTCCACAGTCCAAGATAACATTATACAATTTTGTTACAGTCATCACTTTGTAGAAACAAAGAGGTAGAGTTTGTACATAGTCGTGTAGTAATACAGATCATCAGAAGATGGCAATTGAGACTCATATATCATAACACTACAAGGACACAAGTGTCCTAACATCTTATAAGCAAGAAATACATGTATATATTGGAAAGTAAAGTGTATAGCAATAATGTGCATACATATCCTGACATCTGCTCTTATACGGTAGATGCCCTTAGCCCTATATGTTAGTATAACATACACCTAAATGCTAGCTGTCTGCGGTGTACCTGTGGGGGTACCAGTTAGGGTGCAGGGACCTTGTGTAACAGGTGGATTTTAAATAAATGGAAGACTGCCTCAGAAACTGCCTGGTGGGGGGGGGATTGCCAGGGATGCTGGGGGTAGTGCCTAGCTCACAGATGAAACCTTTCATAATCTGACTGTGTTACCTTGCATTATGTCACCATGTTTATTTTCTCAAACAAGATCATTTGAGTGTGGTAGTGTTGTGCTGTGTTGTATGTTTCCCGAGTCTATCTGCACCTGCCTGTTTCTCTCATATGTGTGAGGTCCAGTGCTTTTGTCATAATTAAGGCATTTAGCCTCTGGATAAAAGAAGTAAGTAAAAGCAGAAGAAAAAAGAGACGGTTATGGTTCTCTAGGTAAATGGCCAAGATGGTAAAGGAAAAAAGGGTGGCATTTAGGAGGTACAAGGAGATGCAGGGAGGAAGACAGGGAGGCATAGAAAGTAAAACAGAGGGAGGCAGAAAGGAGGTGAGGGCAGCAAAGGTGCAGATAGAAGAAAGGATAGCCAGAAGAGTACCTAAGGGGATAAAACATTCTTCAGATACACAAGTGAGAAGAGGAAAGCAAGGGGAGGGATAGTGAGGAGTAGGAGGGCAGCAGTGGAAGACTGTGCAGAAGGGACCAACAAAAAGCTGTCATCCTGAACATGTACTACTCAGTCTTCACAGCAGAGGAAGGGCAGACAGGCCACCAGGGAGTAGCAGGAATGGGAGAGTGGGTGAGGTGGATGCAAGTCCATTTTCATAGGAAAGAGTCTTGAAGGGACTTGCAGCACTGAAGGTTGGCAAGGCTATGGGACTGGACAGGATACACCTAAGGGTAATGAAGTCAGGGAGGTGCTAGCTGCCCCACTGATAGCCATATTCAACAGTTCACTGGAAAAATGCACAATTCCGGAGGACTGAAGAGGAGCAGACATGGTTCCTCTATATAAGAGCTGCAGAAGGAAGGAGGCTAGTAACCATAGCCCAGTCAGTCTCACTCCAGTGGTTGAGAAATTAATAGAAACCCTGCTTAAGGAAAGGCTGGTAGAACATCTTGACTCTAGTGGGCTCCGAGACATCAGGCAGTATGGATTCGGGGGGAAGGGTGAGGGTTGGGGGGGTTCATGCCAGACAGACCTGATTTAGTTCTTCACTTGTATGTCCAGAAAAATAGATCGGGGAGGGCAGTGGATGTGGCCTATCCAGACTCTAGCAAGGCCTTCGACACAGAACCACACAGGAGATTGATAAAGAAATTGAGCAGCCTAGGGATGGGTTCTAAAGTGGTGAACTGGGTTAGAAATTTGTTAATAGATAAGCAACATAAGGTGGTGGTTAACGACACTCTAATGATGGGAGTGTGACCTGCGGGGTGCCGCAGGCTTCAGTACTGGGACCGTTTCTCTTCAGTGTCTTCATAAGTGACATTGCAGAAGAACTGGAAGGGAAGGTTTGCCTTTTTGCAGATGGTACCAAAACTTATAATAGGGTGTACACTCAAGAGGGGGCAGAGAGAATGCACAGGGATCTTAGTAAGCTTGAGGAATGGTTAAGAACATGGCCGTTGGAGTTTAGTGCCAAAAAGTGCAAAATCATGCACCTAGGGCATAGAAACCCAGGAGTGGAGTATAGAAGGAATGGGACCTTGGGTTATCATAACTGACAACCTCAAAGTGACAGGGCAGTGAGATAAAGCAGTGGGTATAGCTAGTGGTATGCTGAAAGGCAAAGGGAGTGGCATCTCCAGCAGGAGAAGGGAAGTGGTGTTGCCACTGTGTCGCTCGCTTGTGAGACCCCACCTGGAGTATTGTGTCCAGTTCTGGGGGCTGCACCTCAGAAAGGGCATAGACAGACTGGAGGCAGTCCAGAGGAATGCAACTAAAACAGTGCAGGGGTTGCATGAGAGGCCCTCCGAGGAGAGACTAAGGGATCTCAACATATACACCCTGGAAGAGGGGAGAACGAGGGGTCTGATATAGACCAACAGGTACCTCACAGGGGTGAACAGGATACACAGTGAAAAAGAGCAGTAGGCCCAGGGGGCAAGAGTGAAGCTGGTGAGGGGGTGTTTATTTTATTATTTATTTATTTATTTATCTGAAAAGATTTCACCAGGAAAGACAACATGAGCTGTAAACAGCTCATTTCCAGAAGCATGGGGGGGGGGGGTTACAAGAGTGGGGAGATAAAAAAAAATCAACAACATAGCAATATAGAGCACATACAGTGCAATAAATAATACAGTACTTTTTTTTTGTTAAATATTTTTATTGTCAAAGAAAATATTCATGAATAGTACATTACATTTTAAAACAGGACAGACATATTAAAACCATACATTCATACACATACGCACACATAGACTTCATCATGTTATTTTGCATCCATTTAGAGTATCTCATATACTCCGTATGTTAATTGTAGAATGTGTACTAAACAGAGTAAGTTATGTTCCCTAGCAGTCATGTGTCATGAATAATAGGCAGCTAGCCTTAAAGTTAACGTTTAGGTAAGATGAAATCAATACCACATGGTTATAAAAAAGAGAAAACCAAACTGATCATGTGCCTTGCTCTAAGCCTGATTTCATTCGATTAGTGTCAAGGTCTCCCTTGATTAAACTCCCGAATCTGTTGCTTCTTTTTCTTCTTGGTCTTATTTCATATTCCCCCTATTCCCCTCTTAAACCAGCATTAGGTAGGGTTTTGACTACACCCCTCCCCTTTCGCGTAGTAGTGCAGCCTCTCCTGATTTGGAGCATTAAGAAATTTGTCTCACCCCCCCAACCCCATAAATTGAACTTCTCTACCTTTTAATACATAAGTCAGTCTGTCCACTGCAATACTTTGATTGTCAAGCCCCTCCACTGATCAACCGTTGGACTGAGAAGGTTGTCCATACATTTTGTATCCCTTGTCTGGCCACGACCAGGAGAAACTTCACCCACTGGGGATGGAGGTCCCAGTCACCATTATCTACCTTCTCCACTCCTAGCAGTAGTAATCTTGGGGAAAACTCTATATTGTGATGCTTGGCCAGCTGGTTATGATTGTTTTATAATATTTGTAATATAAAAACATTGTAGGTGATTGTCTCACATAAGACAGTCTGTGTTTATGGGTGCCCCTCCCCCCAGGTTTCAGTGAAGCTACCATGACAAGTGACCTGAAACCAGGAGGTAATTAAAAGACCAGAGAGACTAAATTAAGGGTTTCCTGTTGTTCTGTCTTAATTAGAACTGACCCAGTTGCCAGGATATAAGGCTCGTAACGTTTTATGATTCCTTTAGGAAGAACATTTTATACCACCATGGTGCTAAAAGTTGTAAAACCCTTTGATATGCATTGGGAATAGGAACTGCTCAAGATCAAAGAGAAAATGTTTAATTAAGGAGTCATATTTTAGGAAGTGGAGTTTTTGCTGATGTCACATTATTTAATATACCTCCTGATAGGACATCATGTTTGTATTTTTTATTTATTCTAAAAGGGAGGAGCTAGATGACTCACCAAGGGGGATGGAGTTGAAATGTATTCTTGTAACTGGGGAGTCTGACATATCATTTTGGGACTCAAGAAAGACAAATCTCTGATCTAACTACAAGTACTACAGAGGTAATACCGTAGATAAAAAAAAGTCTAATTGTATTGTGGTAGGAGTTTTTGTTTGTAATCTTCCCTTGTTCTTTTATGTGATTGTGAGCTCTTTGATATATTGTTCTGTGTTTACATTTTTCATATTTTTATCATTTTTTAGTAAAATCTTTATTTGAAAGATACTTCCTGAATGTGTCTGTCAGTTCTTTTTGCATGTGACGTATAGAGAGTTAAGACTGACAAAAACCATTCAAAAGCTTGATGGTGTTACCAAACTGGGAAAAGGTAAGAATATATCTAAGGTCTTTTATAGAGTTTTAAGGGTTAATTTTGGAAGCTTGGCTTGGTGCCCTTGGTGAAAGATTGTACCGCAATCCCCGAAGAGGTTACTTATCTGAGGCCGTACATTTGGGTAGGCTAGCATAAGGTTCACAGTTTGAATCCCCCCAGAACTTGAGACAAAAGGTGATTCGAACCCAAAAGCAGACAGTAGGGTTACCCTGTCTGTTACTTGTTCACATTACTGTGCTTGGAGGTTGACACTGTGGGAGCAGAGGGCCTGACCTGCTGAGTGCATTTGTGATAAAATTGGTAACACAAGCTTTAACTGTTCAGTGTGTCAGCTTAATACTGTACAGCTCACTTGCAAAATAAGGCATTGATTTATTTTTTAAAAAAGGAAACAGAACTATATCATTTTGCTTACAGTCAAAAGTGCAAGTTAGAGTAGCCGTAGTTAGGGAAGAAGATGGCTTCCAACTGCAGTGGGTGCACTGCAGAATACTTGAGGCAGTTGTGCCAGGACAGAGGAGTCCTGCATGAGGCGAGAGCCACCAAGCAGAACCTCGTAGATGCCCTGATGGCAGCAGATGCCCAGAGCATAGAGTCATAGACAGTGAATGTAAAGGACCAAACCTTGGGCGTGGAGGGGCCAGCGGCCAGTGCAGTGTCCAGATCAAGTGAGGAGGGCAGCAGGGCTAGTGCAAGCAAAGGTAAACAGCAGCAAGAGAAGCTCACCAGCATTCTGGAGCCAGAAGCAGTCAGGCTGCAGATTAAGTTGCGCAGAATGGAGCTGGAGTTCCAGAGAGACACTGAGTGAGAACAGCGGGAAGCTGACCATGAAGAGCGTGAGCGCCAGTGAGCCGCAGAGGGGAAGAGGGAGTGAGATCAGTGAGAAGCTGACCATGAAGAGCATGAGCGCCAGCAAGCCGCAGAGGAGAAAAGGGAGCGAGAACAGCGAGAGGCGGACCGTGAGGAGTGTGAGCGCCAGAGGCAACATGAACTGGAGAAGCTATGACTCCAACCACCAGCACCAGAGCAGGTAAGTGGCTTGGGTTTAACTGGAACTATAGGACTGGGTTACAAATTGAATTCCAAATTGATAGCTGAATTTAAAGAGGGGGAGGATGTGGATGCCTTTTTAAATTCCTTTGAAAAAGTTTGTATTCAGGTAAATATTCCTAGAGGATCCTGGAGCTTCTAGCTATCCCCACTACTTACCGGGAAAGCTCGGGATACATTGGGTCAAATGGACAATGAGGACAGTAATGATTACAGCAAACTTAAAGCTGCACGTTTAAAAAAGTTTGATTTAACTGCAGAAGTATACAGAGCTAAATTCCACAAGCTCAGGAGAAACCCTGACATAAGCTACGAGGAGCTAGCCATGAAACAACATCAGTGTTTAAAACGTTGGTGGGAAGGAATTAAAGCAAACTCTGTAGATAAAATTGAAAATGCTATATTGTTAGAGCAGTTTTTTTGGGCATGCCCAGCAGAGCTGAAAACCTGGCTGGAGGACTGAGAGCCCAAAACAGTTCAAGAGGCTGCTGAACTCTTGGACCGCTATGCCAAGTGTGGACCTGCTGTGAGAGTGAATGGGGTGGGCGTGGCAGCACAGAAAGGGAAAAGCGCACCTTCAGGGCAGCTAAAACCCACATTGCCTCCACCGAAACCAGTTAGCCCCAGATTTCAAAGAAAAGAGTTCTCTGAGAAAAGAAACGAATGTTGGGTTTGTAAAGAAACTGGGCATACTGCCAGACAGTATCCCAAAAGGATGAACAATATGCAACATGGGGCTAGGAAAGAGGTGGGTTGTTTATGTGTCCCTGGAAGAATGCCTGTGAACATGAGGGAACACATGCACCCAGACATGGTGAATGATGTACAGACACAAGGGTTAAGGGACACAAGGGCATCCCTGACATTGGTAAAAGGGGAGCTGGTAGAGCCTGGTCAGCTTATACCCAATGAATTTGTAACTGTACAAGACTTCACTGGGGAGGAGAAAACATTTATTGCCACTCGCTAGTGTTCTCCTAGACTGGGGTGAAACGGGGGAACTGTTCAACAGGTAGTTGTAGCCAAAACTTTAGCAGTTGATGTCACCCTTGGCAACAATCTCAAACAGGGTATGGTGTGTGCAGTTACCCGTAGCCAAGTGGCAAGGGAAAATTATAGTTCCCTGGACGTCACAGAAGCCATTGCGGAAACCACTGGGAGGCTGGTTCCCCAGCCTGTGTCTCCTGATATGGAGACTAATGAAAAGGGGGTAGAAATGTCCCCAATAGCAGTTAACCACACAGCTATGGAGGGTTACTCCAAAGAAGGATGGATGACCCATTGTCAGAGGGTTACAGATGACAGTGATCCTGAGTGCCCTGATGCTAGTGCTAGGGACCCTAGTTTAGAGACTGAAGGGGACTTGTACCATGCCTTGGGAATGTGTAAGGAGTTTGCATCTGCTCAGAAAAGTGACCCTAGTCTAGAGAAATTCAGGGCTTGGGCAGACTCTGACGGAGCACAGGAAGGTGATGGTAAACATAAAGTTTATTGGGAAAATGGACTGATGTATACTCAGGCTGTGAAGCCAGAGGGAGGGGTGATAGTCAGGCAGCTTGTCGTTCCCCAGGAGTACCGTGAGCAGTTCCTTAAGATTGCACATGATATTCCCTTGTCTGGTCATCAGGAATCGTGTGAACTATGCAGCGGTTGGCCCAGAGTTTCTATTGGCCAAACTTCACCCAGCAGGTGAAGGAGTATTGCAGGTCTTGTCACTGGTGTCAAGAAATAGGGAAGGCGGGTTAGAAAACCCAAACCGCCCTCATTTTATTTATTTATTGGAGATATCAGATTTACAACCTTTGAGTCAGTGACTTGTTTACAAAGGCACCTCGTCAAAGACAGAACAGTGGTACAACATACTTAATATAGGCAATGCAATGTACGGGGCAATGATTACAGATAGACAATACAGTACAGAGTTGCGATTCAATACGTACAGATATATTAATAATTAGATAGTATCATACCCTGTTGTCTAGGGGGAGTAGAGTAAACTTAGACTATGATTCGATGAGAAGAACAGAAAAGGAAAAAAGGGAGGGGGAGGTGGAGAGTAGTCCAGAGGACCTTGTTGAGGTTGGAGTAAGTAAAGTGTCCAGGAACACGTGGGCACGGGACCTAGTTATCTGCAGTTACAGCACCAAGAGTTGAACAGGTGGGCACAGAGGGTGATTTTAAAGGGTGAAATTTTGAGCATGCTTGTGATGCTGACTGGGAGGGAGTTGAACGAGGAGGGATCCCTAAAGCTGAAAGATCGCTGGGCTTGTAAGGTCCTGGTTCTTGGTACCAGAAGGGTGGTTTTGTTCGAGCTATGAGTGGCCACAGCAGGGGTGGCCAGTTGAAGGGATGCAGCCACCCTGGGGGTAAGAGACCCAGGAGAAGTTTCATAGAGAGAAGGCAAGTTTGATAGCGCAGTCTTTCTTCAAGGTTGAGGAGGTTCTCTGTGGTGTATAGTAGACAGGTGTGGGTGAGTCTGGATGCCCCAGTCAGGAGTCTGCATGCCCTGTTTATTAATGTTTGGACTTTACTGAGAGCTGTGTTATCCACAGAGCTATAAATGGGGAGGCCATAATCCACGAGTGACAGGATGGAGGAAGTGATTAGTTGGAGAGCATGGGGGGGGGCAGGCCTTGTGCCTGTAGAGAAGGCCTAAACGGGTGTTGGTGACAGCAGGGAGGGCATTAATGTGGTGATGGAAAGTGAGGGCGGAGTTAAAGGTTATCAGTAGATATTTATATGAGGACACTTGCCCATAGTGGGGGAGCCATTCCGGAGGGTGGGAATGGATATTGTGGGGCCTTTAAATACCCCCAGCTCCTCCGGGAAGAGGTTCATTCAGACTGTGGTGGATTATGCCACCCAGTATCCGGAGGCAGTCGCCCTATCCTCACTGAGGACAGACAAAGTGGCAGATGCCTTACTTGGGATTTTCTCCCGTGTTGGGTTTTCGCAGGAGGTTATCACCGATCGAGGGGGTTTCTTCATGTTGTACCTGATGAAATGTTTGTGGGAGAAGTGTGGGGTGATGCAGAGGCACACAACACTTTATCACTCGTAAGCCAATCGACTTGTGGAAAGATTTAACGGTACCCTAAAGTCAATGCTGCAAGTGTTTGCTGAATAGCATGGGAGGGACTGGGAGAAATACCTTTCCCACCTGTTGTTTGCATACAGGGAGGTGCCCCAAGAGTCGACAGGATTTTCCCCCGTCAAGCTCTGATATGGACACTGGGTACATGGCCCCGAGACTTGATCTGGGAGGACAAAGAAGGCAAGCATGCCACCCAGGGAACTCCTATAGTGGATTACGTCCTTAGATTTAGGGAAAGGCTGAAGGAGCTTATGGGGACAGTCCAGAGCAACTTGGCAGCTGCCCAACAGAAACAAAAAGTGTGGTATGACCGCAGAGCCAGAGCTTGCTCGTACACGGTGTGTCAGAAACATAGAAACATAGAATTTGACAGCAGATAAGGACCGCTTGGACCACC
This sequence comes from Neoceratodus forsteri, assembly GCA_016271365.2. NCBI lineage: Eukaryota > Metazoa > Chordata > Ceratodontiformes > Ceratodontidae > Neoceratodus > Neoceratodus forsteri. The sequence goes on along the minus strand of CM057456.1, from coordinate 160,821,984 downwards.
TAGTCTGCCCATTTCCTACTTAACGGATAAGCTGCAGATCCTAGTTAACCAACAGCCTACTTCCTCCTACCCTCCACTAGAATTACCTTATGTCTGTCACATGTATTCTTGAATTCCTCCACTGTTTTTGACTCTACGACCTCCTCAGGAAGGCTGTTCCATGTATCCACAACTCTCTCTGTGAAGAAATACTTCCTCACATTACCTCTGAGCCATCCCCCCTCTATCTTCAAATTGTGCCCCCTTGTTTTTGCACATCTCTTTTTCTGAAAATGCTACCCTCTTGGACTTTGTTGATTCCCTTGAGGTATTTGAAAGTTTCTATCATGTCCCCCCTCTTCCTCCTTTCCTTGAGGCTATACATCTTTAGTTCCTTTAGTCTTTCTTCATATATCTTCTGATGCAGACCCTGCAACATTTTGGTTGCCCTCCTCTGGACTGCCTCCACCCTGTCTATGTCTTTGTGGAGATAGGGTCTCCAGAACTGTACACAGTACTCCAGATGTGGTCTTACCAACTGTTTGTACAGAGGGCCAACAACTTCCTGTTTTCTACTGGAGATGCCTCTCCCTATGCATCCCAGTATCCCCCCAGCCCTTCTTACTGCCTTCACACATTGCTGGCCCACGTTTAGGTCCTCTGATATGACTACCCCCAGGTCCCTTTCCATTTTTGTTGTTGTCAGTATCTCACCCCCCATTGTGTACTCTTCCCCTGGGTTTTTGTTTCCCAGGTGCATTACTTTGCACTTCTTTGCAGCGAATCTAAGCTGCTATACATTTGACCATTCCTCCAACCTTGCCAAGTCCCTTTTCAAGTTATGGAAGTTATGGTCCTTATTATGGTACGGAAAGACAAGCTGCAGGCAAAGTGGGCAGGACCACACAAAGTCGTTAGAAAGGTAAATGACGTAAACTATATCATAGAGTTACCTGACAGATGACATACAGAAAGAATGTACCATGTCAACATGATGAAGCCATATGCTAATAGGGCTGACATGGTGTTTGCAGTATGTAGCCCTGGGGAGGGGACGGATGGAGGAGACCCCCTTCTGGACTTGCTGGAAGAAAGCAGGTGGAAAACCTCTGTGGAGGCAGTTAAACTGTCACCCCAGCTGGCCCCGGATAAGATCCAGGAAGTAAGGGAGTTTCTAGCAGACTTTGCCCTGCTGTTTAGTGCCAAGCCTGGACTAACCCCCTTAGCAATGCACGATATTGAGACAGGGACACAGGTGCCCATAAGGCAGACAGCATATCAGGTGTCAGAGGCTGTCCAAAAGGAGATTAGGAGGGAGCTGGAGGAAATGCAGGATTTAGGGGTAATCCAGAGATCCCACAGCCCCTGGGCCTCACCCGTAGTCCTTGTGCCCAAGCCAGATGGCTCTACTCATTACTGTGTGAACTGTCGTGGACTGAATCCTGTCATGAAGTCAGACTCCCACCTGATGCCCCAGATGGACAAACTCCTGGACAAGTTGGAAGGGGCGACCTACCTTACAACTATTGACCTGACAAAGGGGTGTCGGCAGGTAGAGTTAACTGACAGAGCTAGGGAGAGGTCGACCTTCATCACTCCGATAGGCTGATATAAATTTAAAGTAATGCCTTTCGGAATGAAGAACACCCCGTCCACATTCCAAAGGTTGGTGAACCAGGTGTTAAATGGTGCTGAGGAGTACGTACCTGGATGACACTGCCATCTTTAGTGCCAGCTGGGAGGAACACCTGTCCCACCTTAGGGAAGTACTGGGCAAGATACAGAGGGCTGGGCTCACTGTCAAAGCTGAAAAATGGCAGGTGGTCATGGCTGAAGTGGCATATCTCGGGCATGTTGTGGGCTGGGGACAGCTCCGTCCTAAGCAAGTAAAAATAGAGGTGATCAAGGCGTGGCCCAGACCAGAAACATAGAAGCAGGTCAGGAGTTTTCTAGGGACAGCTGGGTACTATAGGAAATTTGTACCCAATTACAGTGCCCTGGCTGCTCCCCTATCTGACCTAGTAAAGAAAAAGATGCCGAAGAAAATTACCTGGGAACCAGCCTGTGAAAAAACCTTTACCAGACTGAATGAGGCACCGTGCAGTGCTCCTGTATTGACAAGTCCTGACTATAGAAGATCCTTTATAGTCCAGACTAATGCCTCAGACGTGGGTATTGGGGTAGTACTGAGTTAGATATCCAACTAAGGGAAAGATCTCCCTGTAGTGTACCTGAGTAAAAAATTACTTCCCAGGGAGCAGGCTTCCTCTACTATGGAAAAAGAGTGTCTTGCCATAGTGTGGGCCCCAAAGAAGTTTGAGTCATACTTACATGGGCAGCATTTTGAGGTACACACTGACCACAACCCCCTGGTTTGGTTGACCCATATGGGAAAAACTAATGGTAGACTATTAAGATGGAGTCTTGCCTTGCAAGAGTACGACATGACGATCTTACATAGGGCTGGAGCGACCAATCAGAACGCAGATGGCTTATCGCATTTACATGAGGAGTGAACTGACTTGGGAAGCTCATCCCATGCAGGGGATAGAGCCCCCAGATTCAGTCTAGGTGTGGAGGATTGTGACACTTGGCCAGCTGGTTTAGATTGTTGTAAATTTGTAATATAAAAACATAATAGGTGATTGTCTCACATAAGACAGCCTGTGCTTATGGGTGCCCCCAGGTTTCAGTGATGCTGCCGTGACAAGTGACCTGAAACCAGGAGGTAATTAAAAGACCAGAGAGACTTAATTAAGGGTCTCCTGTTTTTCTGTCTTAATTAGATCTGACCCAGCTGCTGGGATATAGGGCTTGTAAAGTTTTATGATTCCTATAGGAAGAACATTTTATACCACCATGGTGCTAAAAGTTGTAAAACCCTTTGATATGCCTTGGGAATAGGAACTGCTCAAGATCAAAGAGAAAATGTTTAATTAAGGAGTCATATTTAGGAAGTGGAGTTTTTGCTGATGTCACATTATTTAATATACCTCCTGGTAGGACATCATGTTTGTATTTTTTATGTATTCTAAAAGGGAGGAGATAGATGCCTCACCAAGGGGGTTGGGAGATGGAGTTGAAATGTATCCGTGTAACTGGCGAGTCTGAAATATCATTTTGGAGCTCAAGTAAGACAGATCTCTGATTTAACTATAAGTACTACAGAGGTAATACTGTACATAAAAAAAGTCTAATTGTCTTGTGGTAGGAGTTTTTGTTTTGTAATCTTCCCTTGTTTTTTTATGTGATTGTGATATATTGTTCTGTGTTTACATTTTTCATATTTTTATCATCTTTTAGTAAAATCTTTATTTGAAAGATACTGCCTGGGTATGTTAGTCAGTTCTTTTTGCATGTGACTTATAGAGGGTTAAGACTGACAAAAACCATTCAAAAGCTTGATGGAATTACTAAACTGGGAAAAGGTAATAATATACCTAAGGTCTTTTATATAGTTTTAAAGGTTTATTTTGGAAGCCTGGCTTGGTGCCCCTGGTGAAAGATTGTACCGCAGTCCCTGAAGAGAGTACGTATCTGAGCCTGTACATTTGGGTACGCTAGCATAAGGTTCACAGTTTGAATACCCCCAGAACTTGAGACTAAAGGTGATTCAGACCCAAAAGCAGACAGGAGGGTTACCCTGTCTGTTACCTGTTCCCATTACTGCACTCGGAGGTTGACACTGTGGGAGCAGAGGGCCTGACCTGCTGAGTGTGTTTGTGACAAGTCTGTCCACTGCTAATACTTTGATTGCCAAGCCCCTCCATTGATCAGCCATGGGGACTGAGAAGGTTGTCCATAAATTTTGTATCCCTTGTCTGGCCACCACCAGGAGAACCCTCACCCACCTGGGATGGAGGTCCCAGTCACCATTATCTTCCTTCTCCACTCCTAGAAGTAGTGTTCATGGGGAAAACTCTATAGGTCACCCCATCATCCTGGAGAGTTCATCTGCCACTCCCTTCCAATATGGCCTCAGATTCGGGCATTCCCAGTAATAATGGATAGGGGTACCCCTGGTTACTCCACATTTTCCACAGTTTGGGGACACCTCTGAGTGGAACTTGTGGACCATACTGGGTGGGTAACACAGGTGGTGTAAAAATTTATATTGCATCTCTTTATACTTGTTGCATAGAAGCAGGCCCATGTGCGAGCCTAGCACCAGTTCCCAGTTAGGGTCTGTTATTTCTGTATTGAGATCTTTCTCCCACCATCGTTTAATCCTCTGGGTTTCTCCCTGAAAGAAAGCCTTGTCCACTCTCACTGCCCTACACACCAATCCCTTCTCATTCATACTTGCCCCTAATATTTACCTTTCTTCTTCCAACAGAGGTGAGTCTCCTAGCATTAGTCTATCCAATTTCTTGCAGTAGTTTCGAACCTGGAAAAATCTGTAAAGGTGCGAGGGAGGCACACCCGTACCTCTTTGGATCTCTTGGAATATGTGCATATCTGTTCTAGTTAACAAGTCCTCTACATATCTTATCCCCCGCTCTTGCCACAGTCTGAAACCCCAATCCCCTAGGCCCAGTAAGAAGTCCAGGTTGTCCACCACGGGTACCAGTATGGTGTTTGCCTGCCTTTCTTCCTTCGTCCTCCTAATGATATCCCAGGCCTCGAAACACGAGACCACCAGTGGATTTGGGTCATCTATTCTCTTGTATGCTTGTAGTCCTCCATCCTCTAGATAGGCCGAGGCCTGTCCTGGGCAACCCCTCTCCTCGAGATCTAGCCATGTCGCTGCACTCCCCCTGTTAACCCAGTTTTGTATGTACCTATATTGTGTTGTCAAGGAATATCCTCTTATGTCTGGGAAATTCAGTCCTCTGTTTGTCCCTGCAGCCTTAAGTTTTTTGAGGCTAATCCTTGGTTTCTTCCCTTGCCATATGAAGTCTATAAAAACCCCTTTCTAACTTCTTGATGCAGTCGTGGGGCTAAAGGGCATCATTTGCATGACATACAAGATTCTGGGCAACACATCAATTTTGAGGAGGTTACTTCTACCCATCCAGGATATTGGTAGTGCTTTCCACCTGGCGAGATCTTTTAATAGGGTCACAAAGAGTGGTATATAAGTTAGGCCATACAGGGTACCTAAATCCTTCCCCACCTTGATCCCTAAGTACTATAAGTCCCCATGTGCCCCCTTTCTACTGTCCTCTCCTAAAAACATAATTTATGAGTTGTATAAATTTAGCTTATACCCTGAAAACCCAGCAAATTGGTCTATAACTTGTAGTAGAGCTGGAATTGACTGCTCCGGCTTGGTTAGGAATAGCAGAATGTCATCTGCGTACAATGTAATAGTGTGCCGAGCTCCCCTCTTACCTAGGACCCCTGTAATCTTAGAGTCGCCCTGGATCCTATTGATCAGTGGCTCTATTACAGTTGTAAATAATAGGGCCCAGAGGGTGCACCCCTGCCTAGTTCCCCTCTCCAGCTGGAAATCTTCGGACAACAGCCTAGTCACCAAAACTTTTGCTGTTGGGGCCTGATGAAAAATTCCCACCATCTGTATAAACTTGTTCCCCAGACCAAAACACATTAGTGCCTCCATCATGTATTTCCATTCTATCCTATCAAAAACCTTCTTGGCATCCATGGACAGAACACAGGCTCACCCAGGATGCCAAAAGCCCCACCAGATTACATTCAGCAGCCTTCTCATATTGTGATAAGACAGCCTTCCCTGCACAAAACTCATCTGGTCTGAGTGGACTATTAGTGGGAGCAGTTTCTCTAGCTGGAGGGCCAAAACCTTTGTCATGATCTTAGTCATAATTTAGAAGGGAAGATGGCCTGCAGGAAGAGCACTCTGTGGGGTCTTTATTCGGCTTGGGGATGACACAGACGTTTGCTTTGCAGCATGTCCTTAGTAGCCCCCCTACCCCCTTGCCTTCTCCATTAGATTTCTCAGGGTTTCAGCTATCTCACCATGTAGCGCTTTATAGTATTCTGCCCCAAATCCATCTGGGCCTGGTGCTTTACCCTTCTTGAGACATCCTATAGCCCTATTTACTTCTGCTACTGTTATGTCAGCTCCAAGTGCTGCCCTATGTTCCTCACTTAATCTAGGGATAGGTAATCTCTCTAAAAATGCTTCCATTTCCTGGTCCAACCCCTGACATTCTGCCTGGTAAAGCTTATCATAAAAGTCTTTAAAGCATTGTCTGATTTGGGTGTCTTCCTTTACCAAGCTCCCCTTCTTGTCTTTAATAGTTACTATTTGTTTATTTATCTTGCACCCCCTTAATAAGATGTACCAGTAGGGACCCTAGCTTATTTCCCATTCATATATCCTTTGTCTTGCATATAGTAGCCTCGATCTAGCTTCCTCTGTGAGGCTTAAATTTAAGGCCTCCCAGCAGTTTCTGTAGTTTCTCTCTTGCCCCCATCTGAATTGCTTCCCGCTGTAATTTCGCAACCCTCTCCTCTAGCTCTTTCTGTGTCTGCTGTCTATCCTTCTTTATTCTGGCCACATAACCAATGATTATTCCTCTCATAAACACCTTACCTGCTTCCTAAAAAATACCCTCTGAGTCCACTGTCCCTTTGTTGTTTGCTACATATATTTGCCAATGTTCTTTCAGAAGGTCTCGGAATTCTTTTTTGGCCAATATAGAGGATAATGTATGGTCGTCGATAGTTAACCGGTTTGTTAACCATCGAGAGGTTACCAGGGCGACCATGTAAACCTCAAGGGCGAAGCTTGAGCGGTTTACGTCACCTTGGCAACCTCGAGATTGGCTAACAAAACGGTTACCCATCGATGTACCGTACATTAACTTTTATAGTGTATGGTACCAGTTTGTTTTTTTAGAAAAGAAAGCAGTTCCTTACTGCTGTTTTTTTTATTTCCCCACTGCTCTGTCCTCACTGCTGTGGCCGTTTCAAGGCCGTCCAATCCAGCTGCGTGCATGCCCTGACAGTTCCCAGTTGTTAACCCATCGATGAGACATACCATCGATGGGTTAACAACATCGTGAAGTCACATCGATGGTAAAACGTTGTTATAAAAAGGTAGATTTCTACCTGTAACAATGTTCTACCATACATTATAAATATGTAGGAAATCTCCACCCCCTCTCCTTTCCTCTCTGCATATTAAAACCACTTTCATCTGGGCCATGGCATGGGCCGATAAAAAATATAGGGCTGTGCGTCACATCGTATATAGAGTAGAGGTCCCTCTGCATGTATAGGTAGTCTTGACCAGGTTATATGAGGATGGGAGAAAAAAGTATACTCTTTGGCTCCCGGTTTTGCTGTCCGCCAGGCATCCACTAGGTTTAGATCTATGAGGCCCAGCTGCCATTGTTGAATAACCGCTAGCCCCCGAAGTCGTGATCCTGAGTAATCCAGGTTGGGGTCTGCCATGTAATTAAAGTCCTCCCCATTATCAGATTGGGGAATTGTTCTTTTACTGTCAGATCTGTGATCTTTTGGTAGAAGGCAGGCTCCATCACTGATGGAGTGTAAATATTACCAAAAGTCATCATTTGCCCCTGCAACTCCCCCACCACAAAGACAAACCAACACTCTGCAGGATCCCATATCGTACGGAGATGTATAAATGGAAAATTATTGTGCACCAGTGTAGCAACTCCTCTCTTGTGAGAATTATAGGAAGCTGCGTGGCAGACCCCAGCCCAGACCCCCACATAATTATTATGCTCTTTGAGTGTTAAATGGATTTCTTGGAGGAAGGTGAAACTAGCCCCTTTTCATTTCAACATACATTCATTAATTTCAAATACATTGGCCCTTTTGGACAGAGATGTGAACCCCCTTGACATTTCAGGAGATTATAGCACAATATTGATCACGTGCCATTGTCATACCATCCTTGCATCTTAGACACTTTCTGGAGTTTTATCCTGTTTAATTTTCTTCCCAAGAGCCCCTTTAATCCAGGCCCATAAGCAAAGCACTCCATGCGGTTCATGCTGACAGTAACTGCAACAAATAACTTCCGCCCCCCTCCCTCCACACCCCTCTTTATCTGTTGTTATTGTTTGTGTGAAATATCTTAGCACTTCCTGCCTTGTCTTGTCCAGATTTCCAAGGCAGTCATTTTCCAGCTCCTAGACTCTGCAGGTTTGCTTCCTCGGGTCTGCCACTGAGGAGTTTTCCCATTCCTTTTAACATGCTGAACTGTCAATGTCTCCCTTCCACCCCGTACAGCACACTCTTTGTGTTGGCCCACCTCGTATGCTGCCCGTTGCTTGGAGAGTTTTAGCTACTTCAACATGTTCTCCCTTATCCCCCTCAATCGTTTTCCTTGTTGTTCATTAAGTTTATTCTTCCCAGGGGGAAGGTCACAACAAGAGACGTGGGGAGCCAGCACCCACCCACCTGTGCTAGGTCCCCCTTCCCCCATCAGTAAGTTTGCTGTGTCATTTTCATTTTCACCAGTTGTTTTCCCCCAAGTCAATGGTTCCTCGAGCCATTTCAGTAGTCCTCCAAAGCAGTAAAACATATATATAACCCTCTGCCATCTGATCCCCCACCCAAAGTCCCTTGAGAGTCATTTAGCTCATTCGTGGGCCACCCCATGATGATGGCAGTGCATTCATTTTGGGCCACGGGAAAACAGAGCAGCAGCCCTCCAGGAGAAAAGTTATGTCTTTAGTCCATGGGGAGGCCTCAGAACAGAGCAGTGAGAGTTTACTAGGCTCTCTCACCCCCTTCAGCTCCTCAGTAGCATGCTGCAATACAGTTAGGGTGTTAGAAAGTAAAGAAGTAAAAGTTACACCTTACATTATAACCAGTCAGCCCTTCTTATCCCATTCATCCAGGAGTTCCTGCAGCTCCGATGGTTCCCAAAATGAGTATGTAGCTCCTTCTGAGCGCACCTTTACAGTGGCAGGGAACACCATGAAGAAGTCGAGACCACTCTCCCACATCTGATCCATCAGACTATTGAATTGCTGCCTTTTTTTTCTGAATTCGAAGTGACATGACATGTTGTAGCGTGAGTTTATGCCCCTCAAAAATCAGCTCCTTCTTATTTCAGAAAGCTGTCATCAAGGCCTGGCAGTTTGGGAAGTGGTGTATCCTAAAATTTACTTGCCGCAGTGGCTGGTCCCTGGGCGGGCATGGCGCTAATACCCTGTGGGCTCGCTCAACTTTCAGTCTGCTGTTCTTAGCTGCCAGGCCCAATAATCTAGGGAGAACCTCCTCTCAAAAGTCCATGAGGTTTCCTTTCTCAGCTCCTTCTGGTAGGCCTCAGAGTCACAGGTTGTGTCTTCCGCTATAATTCTCCTTTTAGTCTAAGGCATTTTCAGCTGCTCCTGCTCATTCTGTAACCGCGGCACTTTTTCCAGCATTGCCCTTGTGGTGTCCCCCAGGTCTGATATTCTCAGCTCCACCTCATTCAGTCTCCTGGTATGCTGCTTTAGCTCCGATGTGAGACCAGAGATGGATTGCTTGAAGTGGTCCCAGCATAGCTTGAGGTCCGTTAATTCTTGTTCAGAGATTGTCTTGCTTATTATTGCGATCTCCTGGCCAAGAAAGAGATCGGGTTACTCCACTCTCCGTCGCGCCATTGTGCTTCGCAGATTTTTTCATATTTTTTGCTGTTTGGCGACATTTTGTCCATGGACAGGAATTTGTCCATAGTGAGAGCTATTTAGAGGTCAGTTGACTACAGTAATTTTAATTTATTTTGTACAATTACACTTATTTCAGCCTTGTGGTGCGGAGCTCCAGAGAGATGTGACTTGTTCCTTTAGCTGCTCATTAGCATCCCCCCATACAGTACATTTTAATCCATGACAGCAGACAGTATCGCATAAAAGGAGCTTGATACATAACTAAGCTAAGGTCAGAGACATTGGTTGAGACAGACTGGGGTAGGCAAAACAATATGCAGATACAGCATACACAGTAATAAACCAAAGACGTGTAACCCATAAAGTAAAGGCCAGAAGATGGAGAACACCTAGAAGTGCTAGAAGTGGTAGGCTAAGCTCAGGGCTACCAAGTGCTAAATTAGAATCAAAAAGAAAGGCAGTTATTACACAAAGCAGAGGTGAATAGCGTGGGAAGGAGGGAGGGAAAAGAGGCAACCCAAGAACTAGTCCGCTTCAGGATGCTGAGAACCCTGCAAGGAACAGGACCTGGTAGATAAGGTGGAGAGAGAGGAGGGGAGGGGAGGGAAGAGAGGTAACCAAGAACTAGTCTCCTTCAGGATGCTGAGAAACCCTGCAAGGGAACAGGACCGGGCAGATAAGGTGAAGGGGGAGTAGTGGGGGGGCAGGTGGCAGAGGAGAGAGGGGGGGATGGGGAGAGGAAGAGAGGCAACCCTAGAACTAGTCCCTTCAGGATGCTGAGAACCCTGCAAGGGAACAGGACCTGGCAGATCGGTGGGGGAGTAGTGGGAGGGACAGGAGGGAGGTGGGGTGAAGAGGAAGGAGACTCCTAGAGGTAACCTGGAAATGGGAGTGGAGGCTCCAGCTGGAGGAATCTTCAAATGGGAGGGAGGGTGGGGGTAGTGAGGGGGTGATGGGAAAATTCATTAGGCAGAGAGGGTGTTAGGTGCAGTTGCAGCAATTAGTAGAGTGGTTACTGGAGGAGGCATGAAAATGAATGGCGGGATTGAGCAGAAGCGAATTTCTAGCGGGAGGGAGTTCCAGACATTGGAGAACTTATACGAGAAGGCAGCATAGCCAGATGTAGTGTGCCTTGGTGGGAGTGCTAGAGTTCTGTGTGTAGAGGTATGGAGGCTATAGCAGGAGGGGAGGGGTCGATAAGGGGGAGGCAAATAGGGCGGCAGGGAACCGAGCCAGAACTTCCCAGCTAAATTGGCGATGTATGACAGGCATCTGGCATGGAGAGAGGGAAAGAAGAGCGAGGAACAGAGGTCACAGTGGTGAGTACATAGAAGGCAGCCAAATATGTAGTTGCAGAATGATGTGAAGAGTGTGTCCAGCCTGGATAGGGTGGCTTTAGGGGCAGAGCTGTAGACTCTTTCCCCGAAATCGAAGATAGGGAGAATCCTCTTTTGGATGATTTCTCTCCTGGCTTGCTGTGGCAGGCAGCTGTGGTGTCTGTACAGAGCATCAAGTCTAGGGAGTCATTTTTTGTGGATGGCGTCAGTGTGTACTTCGAAGTCTAGATTTTTGTCTAGCCATAGAACAAGGTACTTAAATGTGGCTACATCATCCAGTGTTGAGCCAGAGAGGGTGTGGAAGGTGGGAGTGGGATCAAACCTGGCCAGTTTTTATCTGGAGCCAAAGATCAGAGATACTGTTTTTTTGACGTTCATAGAGAGTTGGTTTGCATTAAACCAGTGTTGGCCATTGTTGAAGTCCAGCTGAAGGCTGGTGGCCATCTTGGAGGGGGAGTTTCCGGAGGAGAATAACACAGTGTCGTCTGCATACATGTGGATAGATGAAGATGTGCAGATGTTAGGAGGGTCATGCAGGAAAATAGAAAACAATGTTAGTCCAAATACTGAGCCTTGGGGACACCTGTGTTGATTGGGAGAGGAGGGGAGAGGGAGTTGCCTACTCTGACAGTCTGAGACCAGCCTACGAGGTAGGACTGGAACCAGCTTGTGGCTGAATCAGAGAGGCCAGCCGCAGTCAGCTTGCTGAGGAGAAGGGAGTGAGAGACAGTGTTGAAGGTTTTGGTCAGATCGACAAAGATGGCAGAGGTGATGCATCCCTGATCCGTGCCTGAGAGAATGGAGTCAGTGAGCTGGAGGAGGGAGGTGATGGTGGAGTGGTCTTTGCTGAACCCAGACTGGAAAGGGGTGAAAGAGGAGGAGTCAAGGAAGGAGGAAGAGAGTTGCTCCAGGGCCAGATGTTCCTGAAGTTTAGCCAGAGTGGGGAGTAGAGAGATGGGGTGGAAGTTGCATGAGTTGGAGGTGTTCCCACCTTTTAGGGAGTGGGATCACAGTAGCAGACTTCCAAGCATCAGGAACTGTAGCATGTAAAAAAAAGAGTTTCAGAAGATTAGTCAAAGGATAAGCAATAGAGTATGCAGAGAGATGGAGCAGCTTGGGGTCAAGGCCGTCGGGGATTTTTCCATTAGCTGGAGTTGGATGGTGTTTACGAGGGGTGTGAGGAAGTTCTACTTCACTAAAAGCATGGTACTGCAGATACCTGGAACAGGCTGCCAGCACAAGTGGTGGTGGCAGAAATAGTGGGAGTGGGGGGACCTTCAGGCATGCATGGGATAGACATAGGGGAATATTAGAAAAAGACAGGTGGAGGGAATTGTCACCTGAGACCAGCTAGGGTCTGCGGAGACAGATTAGGCAAGGAATATCTGGACAGGTTGGGTGGACCACGTGGTCCTTTTCTGCTGACAATTTCTATATTTCTGTGTTAAAAGAAAATATAGTACAACCTCTGTTCATTAGTAAAAGATATGTCATTGAAAAAATATGTACAAAACTTGCCACTTTTAATTCTTTATTCGATTGGTCCACAAAAATGCAAGATACCAGGTGTAATGTTTTTGTTAGATGAAGAACAGACTACACCCATATAACAGGAGGCAAGGAAATTTGATGTACTTACAGATCTGTAGCTATCTTCAGGTCCTTACACAGTTCAAAATACAACTGTGTCGTCACTGGCTGGCCTACTGCAGTATAGCAGCGAACACTTCCAATTTCCGCATTTGCCTTAAATAACAGTTTTTTAATCAAATTTCATTACTACAATTTCTGAAAAACAGATGTCCCAATTTTACTTCATAGAGGGATGTGTTGATTACACTTTAGTGGCTAAACAACAGTTCATGTTAGCTGAAATGAATTGCCACAGTGCACTGTACAGTACCACCTTTACCAAAACTCAGCCAGCAGTGCTCTTTGAAACTGTGCGGTTTAAAAATGCTCACTAGAAAGCATCTAATTGTAAGTGTAAAAGGACTGCTGCAGACCCAAGTTCACTGCAAAGCTTTCTGGTCCCTTTGCCCGTCTTAACACCAATCATGTTAGACTTGAAAGGAAACACTCGGAGGGAGCATACTGGAGCGGAAGTTTGCAGGGAATTTACTTCGTTTTTATTTAACCAGGTAGGTGCACTAGACAAAAACTTACCTGTTTTCAGGCATGATGTGGGAGATTACAACAGAGTCAAGCAGTAAAACAAAAGACAATGACAAGTACTGTGCATTCATTACAGTCAAAGATACAAAGTACAGCACAATGTGAAACATTATTATGGATTACAAAATGCACACATACTGTACTGCTTGACAGGTAAACCTAAGTATTCAGCACAAGATTGGAGGGGTCCGTATAATAATTGACCACTGGAAACAGGAGCACACAGCTAACTTGTGCACATAGGATTCACAGTAATTACGAAGGCCTGGAGTAAAAGACACTGATCATTGCCAAGGTGGAATTCCATAGTTTGGGAGCAGCAGCAGAGAAGGCAATTTCACCTAATTTAGTTTCAGTCTTAGGTATGGACAAAAGGCCAAGATCTAATGATATTATGATGATATAGATTTCTGTAGGGCGTGAGAAGGAAGGCAAGAGGCAAGGGAGACTTTTTCTGAACAATACTGTAAATAACACCTCCCAGGGTGAGTTGTCATAGGGCAAATGAAGGGAGCTATCCAAGTTTCAAATACATTGTACAGTGGTGTATATGTCAGTTGGTGGCCAGGAAGAAGCCACCGATATTGTAAGTCACAGCCCAATTTCTGAAGTATTTTTTCAGGCCGAAGAGAAAACAGATACCCCATATAGAAGTTTAGGGAGTAGAATGCCACATGCTATGGCAGTTTGAGCTTTAAGGGAGAGATTATAACTAGCCCGTGTATGAAAGCCCAAGTCTGGAATTAGCAGCCTTTCAAACTGAGGTTACACGTTGAGAGAAATCAACATGCAGTATATGGGATATGTTTAAGGATGCTAGTAGACCAAAAATATCCAGTTTGTTTTTTGTGAAAGTCTCCAAGCCATTCACATATTCCCAAGCCTCATTACCACAGCATGGCATAATGGGTATGCAGTCCCAAGACTTTGCCAGTGCAACATTACTTCGTAAACAGCCTTCTACGTCTGATCGAGTACATGCTGAGAATGAGGAAGCACAGACACAGGTTTTATCCACTTTTGGACTCTTCAGTGTACTGCAGTCATAGGCCCTGAATACAGTAGGGAGCTTTAAACAGTTTAAGTGCCTTAAACCATTTTAAGATCCCAGAACACGGTTTGCGTCCACACTATAACACTGTTAAAACTGTTACAACCATGCTCTAAAACCGTGCTAAGGCCCTGGTAGAGAGGTGGTCTTTGGCATGGTTTTAGCTAAACACGGTTGCCTTAATCCATGTTAACAGCAATTTGTACGCAAACCGTGCTGTAACACGGGCTAAGGCAACCTGTCGTACAAGAAAAGCTGTTTTATAAGCTTCAGAATTAAAAAGAAAATAGTTACTGGCACCACCAAGCAGAGGAAGAATCCCTGGCACTGGCAATGTATTTTGTATCCTGATTGGTTTCAGTGCCCGTTCATGGGTATCCCGTCATGCACTGCAGCACCAAGCGGCACCCATAATGCCTTGAGTTGGTGCTGCAGTCATGCCTGGGAACCAGCTCCAAGTAGCACAGTTGTCAGAATACATGTGGATTCTCCGACAACCATACTATGGACCAGTTTATAAAATGTTTTTAATAACGTTTTCTAATCGGTCCCAGTGTGTACAGGGCCATAGTCTGAACCAGGCATGATGTCAGAACCTCAGTGCTATGTAAGCAGTAAGACACGATAGGGTGTAGGTTGTTGTCTGGAAAACGCAAGCTCCAGGTGCATAGTGAGGCATGAAGCACTTGCACTGAGTACCTCCAGCACCTGGGAGGTGCATTTATCAGACAACACTCCACACCCCAACGTGAGAGAAAGTAGTTCATTTAAAGTGTAGTAGTGCTGTGCTGCGGTTACACTGCAGTGAGCTGTGAGTACCACTACAGGGCACTTTTATCTGTTGTTTTACCTTTTAACCGTATGTTTCCCTCACTCCTCCCCACTGTCACATTATTTGTGTCCTTAGGGTAAATAAGTTATTTTTTCACCTGGAGAAGTGGAACTAAAGGTCCTGGGAGGAGTGAGTCTGTGTCTTGAAAGTCGCAGGTGGCATAGTAAGTTATCGTGTGTGTGTGTGAGTGGCATACTATCAATTATGTGTTTTTTTTTTTTTGTGAAAGAGATACTTACGCATCATCAAATGGAAATTACAAAATATTTACTGGTATAGTATGGCTTGCTCTGATATATGTCAGCAGGACACTTGTGGATTTATTGTAGCAGGAGTGGGTGGCAGTGGGGGTGAGAGCGGAGTGACTGCCCAACAGCATGTAACTCTCAGCCAGATTAAAGTGTGTGTGTGGGGAGGAACGTAGCTTCAGAGGCCTTGGGTGTAAAAGTAAGACAACTTGTTATAAAAGCTCAGAGGAAGGGTTCTGGACTGTATGTTTTAAATAGATGTGGTGGAGTGGGTTTCAGTGGTTATAACCGCATATATTTGTATATTTTAAGTAATGACAAGTAAGAAGTGGCTGATGGTTTTACTTTAGTAACATGGCTGCTACAAATGCTTTTTATGTTGGCTCGCACTTGTGAGCCAGCCAGCATATTGCAGTAGTAGCAGATTTGGAGGTGCGGTCACTGTGGGTGAATGCAGAGCATGCATCAGTAGGTGTGTCCCTCATTACCTAATAAGCCAGCATGCAGGCGCTGACACCAGCAATACATAAAGCGGTCACCAGATCTGAGAAAAGTGCTGCTACAATGACAGCCAAGCTCGCCACGCAGCGGCACAGTAACACGCCTCCCGACGGGCCTTTCCTGGTGAAGCAGTTCAATAAACAGCAGCACTGACTGCTGCCACACACAGAGTGCCGACTTCAGGGTGCCCAATCCCCTGTCGGCATGCCCGACTCACTTCATTTGCCAATGGGAGCCCTCCCCATCGGCATAATAGCCCCGCATTCTAGTTGTGTGCAGGGTGCCCAATCCCATAAGGCATCATGCACCCCAAAACAGTCTTTTTGCGACGGGGGCCCATTCCTGTCGCTTCAGTCCACCTACCAGTTCAATTTGCAGGCAGAGCTCACTCCCCGTTGGCATAATGTTCCCAACACCCAATTTGTGCTTTGTGCCGAGAGGTGCACAATCCCCCTCGGCATCATGCGCACCCCCCACCCGTTTCTGCGCAGATGGCCCAATCCCCATTGGCTGCGGCCCCCTTCCCGTAATGCAGGTGGTACACTGGGAGCACCAAACAAACACCTGCAAAAAAAGAAAACCATCCCTTGTTGTCTTTTTTTTTTTGCCCTGTAAAAGAAGAAAACGGTCCCTCGTGGTTTCTCCTGCCCCTCCCCAACCCGCCCACCCTCTCGTGCCCTGCCTCCCCACCCCCTCACCCCATACTTACATTCAGAGCCCGTGCGACGATCTTGGTGGACGGGAACACATCTGCACTCTTCAGAGCCGACACTGAATCAAGAAATGCCAGTAAGCTGTATAATGGCATAAATAGGGTTTTTCAACTTTGGTGCATATCTCAGGCATTTTTGGGAATTTTGGCACCAAATTTTCAACATGGGGTTTTGGGACCGCTCCTCATGAATTCAGTCACTGTCATGGCGTTATTCAGTCCTGAAAGGTGATTTGCATGATCACTCGTGGAATCACCTTGAGACTGATGATCAAAACAACAGTGCCACTGTTCATGAGATGGGCTTTCAAAAGCCTATGTTGGTAAATTTGGTGAAAATGACTGTTTTATGAGCGTGCATTGCGCAGTTTCCACGCACGCTCGTAACTTCGTGAATTTATAATATTTTCACTCCAGATTTTCAACATTGCCATTTTTCCACACCTTCTTATGAACAGTACAGCTGTCATTTTACATATCCTGGCCAAAATATGTTTTTGCAGTTCCGGCGCAGAATAGCACGGTCGCTGTGGGAGATAAGTTTTAGGGAGAGAGTAAGAAAATGACTGACACTGTTCATGAGCAGAGGTCCTAAAATGCCTATATTGAAAATTTGGTGATGAATGTCTTTAAAATGACTGTGTTACAAGAATGCGTTGCACAGTTTCCACGCACCCTTGTAACTTCGCAAATTTGCAGTATTTCAATGCCAGATTTTCAACACTGCCATTTTTCCATACCACCTTATGAACAGTACAGCTGCCATTTTTCACATCCTGCCCATAATATGTTTTCACATCTGTGGCACACAATGGTGCATATCTCAGGCATTTTTGGGAATTTTGGCAACAAATTTTCAACATGGGGTTATTGGGATCCCTCCTGATGAATTCAGTCCTGAAAGGTGATTTCGCAGTCACTGCGGGGAATCACCTTTCAGGACTGATTAACAAAATGACAGTGTCACTGTTCATGAGGTGGGCTCTCAAAAAGTCTATGTTGCAAATTTGGTGAAAAAATCAAAAAAATGACTGTTTTATAGATGTACATTGTGCAGTATCCACGCACGCTCAAAACTTCGTGAATCTGTAATATTTTCACTCCAGATTTTCAACAGTAGCATTTTTCCACACCTCCTTATGAACAGTACAGCTGTAATTTTACATATACAGCGCAAAATAGCATGGTCGCTGTGGGAAATCAGTTTTAGGGACAGATTAAGAAAATGGCATTGACACTGTTCATAAGCAGAGGTCCTAAAACGCCAATGTTGAAAATCTGGTGATGAAAGTCCATAAAATGACTATGTTACAAGCATGCGTTGGGCAGTTTCCACGCACCCTTGTAACTTCGCAAATTTACAATATTTTCATGCCAGATTTTCAGCACTGGCATTATTTCACACCTCCTTATGAACAGTACAGCTGTCATTTTTCACATCCTGCCCAAAATGTATTTTTGCACCTGTGGCGGAGAGTGGTGTGGTCGCTGGGGAAATCACCTTTTTGGACAGATTAACAAAATCACAGTGCCACTGTTCATGAGGGGAGATCCCAAAATGCCTTTGTTGAAAATGTGTCTCTGCAGGGTGGGGGTGAGGTTAGCATCAGTTCAGTACTTCACTGCCATTCCTATTAGGCATCTCTAACTCCTGCACTACCAATGCCAATGCCAGCGAGACAACATTCGGCATTGACAAATGCTTTTTTTTTAAAAGGTTTCCAGGAGGCATTGATAGTGGAATGCACTGTGTCCAACTTGCCAGAAAAGTGCCACCCTCAGAGTTGTTGCTTTATAAATGTATGGCTGGAGGGACACCTGACCAGTCCGGTCGCAGTATTTTCCTTCTCATTTTATATCTATTTAAAACATTTGGAGAGAGCATTCTGGAGAGGCAGTTTGCTAGGGATCAGAAATAGGATGTTCAGAGAGAAGAACTGTTCAGATTCCTTTATTTGTGCATCTCTCCAAGCCATATACATGCTCTCAAGCCTCAGTACCAGAGCAGGGCATCATGGGTATTCAAATCCTTGTGTTAATAGGCTGACGAGGCTTTGCCAGAACTGATGATACCTTTTACATTAGAAAAGGTCTTCGCCTTCACAATGTTTTAGAAATGGTATGTGGTGGGCCAGCAGCACTGTGCTGCCACATGTGACAGAGTGCCTCGCTGGAACGTTCTAGGGTTTATGTATGTTGAAGTGTTGTGGTGTTTGGGTGCTGCGGACGGAGAGTGCAGGTGACCTCTTTGCACGGCTTGACACATTTTAAAATTATATACTTGTCCATGGACAAGTGGCTTGTCAAAAAGTAGTTGTTCCAGTGCTTGAGTTGGTAGTCCAGGTATAAAATGGTGCATTTTTACTAGAAAGTATAAAAAATACAGAAAACATAAATGAATTTATTACGGAAAATAAAATAGTTTGCTTTGGCTTATTTCTGTGAATTTTGTTTTAATTCTATGCAGTTATGAAAATATTGAAATACTGTACTCAATAAAAATGTTATCTTATCTTATTTTGTGTGTGTTGTGTCATTTTTTACCTTAAGCTGCTGTGCTTAGTGCTTGCACCTTACAGCACTACAAGAGGACCTGGGCAGGACAAGGACAGAGCAGATGGGAGTAGGAGGGAGGGAGCAGAAGCAATCTACTAGCTCCGAGAGTCTGCAGTTGTTCACTTCTCCAAGTTCCTATACTCTCTCTCTCGGCAGGTTAGGTCACACACACACACACACACACACCCACCCCTACCAGTACCAAAGAAGAGGTTTTATTTTTGTAGCTGTGTAGCACAAAAATGTTTTTCCCTTTAGTTCTAGTAAGTCCGCAGTTGTTCCCCAAGTTCCTCTACCCTCTTAGGGCAGGTTAAGGTCTCACGGCCGCACACATATCTCCACCAAAGGGATTATTTTTTTCCATAGCACAAAATATGTTTTTTCCCCTTTAGTTTATTTTTAGTAGGTCCGCAGTTGTTCCCCAAGTTCCTCTACCCTCTCAGGGCAGGTTAAGGTCTCAGCCACTCACACCTCCACCAAAAGGCTGCTTATTTATTTTTCTGTAGCGCAAAAACTGTTTTTGTCAGTTTTTAGTTTATTTCTAATAAGTCCTCAGTTGTCCCAAGTTCCTGTCTGACCTCTAACCCTTTTAGGATGGGACACGACACCTCTCTCCACAGCACAGCCCACACAGAGTTAATCATCTCCTCCTAATGCTCCTATTTAATTTTCTTTAGAATATTTTTTTTTAGCTTTTTCTTATATATATTTTTTTAACTTTCTTTAATCAATTGAATTACTTTTTCTGATTTTCTCAGTGGTCAGGTGGGTCACTGGTCAGGGAGGGGAGCAGGGTCCACTTTTCGGTAATGTCTCTAGTCTGTAATAGTTAGCAACGTCTCTCTTGCTTACTCCTTCGCAGCAGTAGTATTTTATATATAATATACTTGTCCAAGGCAAGTCGTCCAGTCATTAGTTATTGTTAGACAGTGCTGGTTTTGTTTTGTTGTTCAGTTCTGCTGCCCTGTTCTGTTAGGAAGTTGGAACTTAGTTTTTAGTTAGGCAGGAGTTTATTAGGAATCAGGATCACAAAAATAAAAGCCCCCAGCCAACCTGCTGCCTGCTTACACACAGACTAGTACACTCACTGAGTCACTGGCTGTACTATGCATGTAGTTAGTAGTGCACATGTACGGTCAGTCATTTTTTTCCCCAGATTTGTCTGATTGCCAAGAATGCACTGTTTTAGCATTCTAGTTTGGGAAAACATGGATATTCAGCCCTTGATGTACTGCAGCTGGAATTCTCCACTCTGCTGCCTCTGGTCTTCTGCAGACAGTTACCACGCAGATCCCGCCCTTTTCTCTCTTCACCCTCTCCCTCCCATCTGTCTCCCTCCTTCAAATTCAAGTGCTGCAGCTGCAACAAACTACAGCAGTAATAGTTTTAAATGCAGCGGTCTCCCGGTCCTGCACTCAACAAGACAGCTGCAATGACACAACTGAAGAGACATCCCTTCACTGTGAAAGCCAGACAGTAAATGAGGGACAGAGCGCGAGATGTCTCCGTCTCACCCTATGCCCAGGAAATCACCGCCATGGCCAGTGGGCTTCCCCTACCTTGAAGCTTGTTTCCGCATCGACTCTGCAGGTCTGCCACTTGAGGACTGCCTCCTGGAAGTCTGATCCCTCACAGACGCCGCTCGCTCCCATGAAATAGGTGATCGCGCTCTTACCCGCTCCACAACCGCGATCACATGAGCGTCATTCAGTCAGCAGGTCAGATGACCGCTGGGACTCGGGAGCACTAGGGAGATGGGACAGGGGTAGCCAAACGAACTGCCTGGAGTGAGGAGCAGCCTACTGGTGGAGGACTGTACTGCATTCTGGTAATGAAAAACGGTGCTAGCCTGGGGACAACTGGCACAAAGTAAGCTGCCAGCAAACTGCTTGTCCTTGACATTTTCCTGGTAGTCTGGGATGTCGGGCTATGGGATTGGTCAAGCCCTGCCTCTTTGTTAGGGGCTGAGTCACATCACTTGCTAGCACCAGTCAGGTGCTCTCAGTGCAGATGGAGCTCATATTGCTTTGGTGCTCAGACGGAGAGAAGCAATGAAGAGGGCTGTGTACCCTAACTGTATTTTGCTTTTGAAAATTGTGCAACTACTGTGTTGCTGAGAAAGGAGTGAAGGGAGGTCATGAGACAAGGAGGGATCTGTAGCTGTTGAGAGGCGGGTGTCAGGGGCCACTTGCAGTACCATCTCTGTGGTGGAGTGAGTCATATGACTGGTTAGTGCCAATCAAGCACTAGTAGTCTCAGTGTAAAAACAGCATGTAGTGCTCCTAGGCTTAGATGAAGCAAACAAGACCCGGGAGAGATGAGAATAGCTGTGTGCCCTTTCTTGTGGGGAATTGAAAATACATATTAAAATCTAACTATAAAATATACTTATACAATATGTGCTCAGATGGCAAGGCTACTAATTGTGGTGTATCTTTCAAACTGTTACGGTAAAGGTTGACCTTCAAGATAGTTTCTTAGCAAGCTGTGCAATGTAGTGTCAGCAAACTATCATATTTTATTCCTAGGTTCTATATTAATCGATGCTTTGCTCAATAACCAGGGAGACTTGGGTTTCAGATATTTGAGAAAATAAATTTTTAGCCTTGTCCAAAGTGTAGATTATTTATGTGTATGTTTGTTGGCTCCTGTTTGCTGCTTTTGTGTTTCAGCCCCTTCTAAGATAATGTAAGAAATGAGGCTTTACAAATAACAAATATTTCCTTATACCATGAATAATAGGGCACTCGATACTTATCGTATCGTACCATATCATATATCATATCATATATCATATCATATCATAGGCCTCATCTCCAAGGCTCAAAGTGCTGCACAAAGAGTACAAATGAAAAACATACAGCAGGAATCTAAGAACAGCAGTATACAAAAATGCAACCACTCAAATATCTAATAGCAGTTAAGAAATGCATTCAAAGGCCAGGGAAAACAGATGAGTTTTTATAGCCCTTTCAAAAACCACCCCCAAGGAGATGTGGCATAACTGCAGTGGCAAAGAGTTCCACTGTTGTGGGGGTGGCCACAGAAAAGGTCTGATCCCCAGAACAGTTCAGGTGAGCACATGGAACCTCTATTGGATTCTCTCCAGCAGGGTGTAGGTGTTGATCTGGGGTATATGAAGACATGAGGTCTTTTAAAAAGCTGAAATCCGATCCATGCAGGACCTTGAATACCATCAAGCAAATCTTAAAGGTGGTATACCATCTAACCAGCAGCCAGTGCAGATCCCGCAGTACCAGTGTGATATCAGAATCGCTGACACCAGGCTTGCTGCAGTGTTCTACACCTGCTGGAGCTGATATACCAAGCCTCCCAAAAGCCTGAGATAAAGAGCCTAAAGGTAGTTAAGACCGAAAGTCACAAAGGCATGGGTTGCAGCCACCAGTCGTCATATAAAAGATAGGGCTTCAGCCGGGCAATATTTCTCAATGGGAAAAAAACACAATGAGCAACAAATCCCACATGGTGTTCCAGTGTCAGCTTGTCGTACATCATTGCCCCCGGGTTTTTTGCCCTACCCAAGGCTTAGAGGGTGGTACTACTAAGAAATGGTAGGGTGGATTCAGACCTCTGTATTACCGACTTCTGAGAGCTTAGTTGTATAATCAGCAGTTACATCTTTCCCGTATTAAGGCTCAGTCAGCAGCTATCAGTCATCCAGTCAGACAGACATCAATCAATCAATCCCATCTGCAGAGTCCTTCTGATCCAGTTTGAAGGAGAGGTACAACTGTCTGTCATCCGCATAGCAGTGAAAACCCAGATTATACTAACTCACAGTCTGCCCCCAGGGGTAGTTTATATACCATTAACAACATAAGGGACAAAATCAAACCTTGCAGAATGCCACAGGAAACCACAGAATTTCCTGAATAAAATTCCCACTGGTCATCAGGTGACATTCATTGGCAAAGAATTACTTCAACCAATGCATCATTTTGCTGTTGAGTCCTAATAACTTCTCAGGCTATCGTTCAGAGCCCTGTGGCCTACAGAATCAAATGCTGAGGACAGAACATGAAGAAGGATAAGAGTATTCCCCTTGCTCTCTCACCATCATTCAGTGCTCTCACCGACGCTGTATCTGTGCGGAGTTGAGATCTGAAGCCTGAATGGAAGGGCTCGAAGATATTGTATTGCAACAGTTGAGCCTCCAGTTATAGTGCAATAACCTTCTCAGTTACCATTCCTAAAAGGGGAGATGTGAGGCAGGTGTATACTTAAAAAGAAATCTCTGGATCCAGTGATGGTTTCTTAAGCACGGGGATCACCATCGCATTCTTTAGTGCGGAGAGAGAAAAAGTTATTTCCCCAAGGAGAACTGAATGATCTCAGCTAAGACAGGAGACCAGATCTCCTGGCTGTCCACGCACAGCTGGGTAGAACTTGGATCCAAAATACAGTAGGTAGGTTGCTATGAAGGTATCATTTGAGATATCTCCTGTGCAAGTACTGGATGAAACTCTGTCCAAAAAATTGGAGTGACTTTGCCATGCTGTCTTCCCCACTGACAGGAACCAACCCCTCCTTGGAGATCACTGTTCTAATGGAAGACACACTGTCAAGAAAGAATGACCTAAATTTCTCACATGTTTCTGTGGAAAATGCTCCCTTGGCCTGCAGGCAGACTGGATGAAAAAGTCTGTCAATGGTACAGAAGAGCTGAGCTGGTCTGTTCTTCCCCACCACAATCAACACTGACAGGAACTCTGTGTTCATTGGGGTGATTGCCCTCTGATACACCCTATAATGGGTCCTTAGAGCCCAATACTGTCTTTTAATCTACTTGAACCACCAATGGGCCCTTTATAGCCCAAAGGAAAGTGTTATTCCTAAAGTGCCCCTGGTGCGCCCCGATTTACGATCCATAATGGGTGGAGAATGTAGACAGTGCAATTCCTGGCTGCTCTGTCAGGCCCTCCTTTCTTTTTCTTACTTTGTGTTTCCAGTGACTCCCCCATACCTAACTCGAATACCCAGTTGGCCCTTTATGGGCAAATTAAATTCTATGGATGATTATGGTATCCCGTGACCTAGGTTCAGTGGAGAGGAGATAATTCCATCCCAACGCTCTGTAGGCCACTCTCTTTCCAGAGCCAATAGTCTTGTAGCTTATATTAGCTGACAGGTGAGTGCAGGGACAGTGGAGTATGGCCTACCTCCCATTGGTGAGCTCCTTTGTTATCATCTATGACAGCCTGCCTCAGTGACGCTAGGCAGACCATACTCCCCCAACCCCTGCTAATCTTGATTGCTCCTCTGTTTTCACTTTCTGGATCTTGTATATTTTGTGGGCTGTAGATATTTGTGTACAGTAGTTTAGTAATGGAGTGAAGTAAAATATTAAGTGACGTGAAGGGCAGATTCATTAATACATCTGAGCAGCAGCAACTTCCAGTGTAGTAGCTTACAAGCTGCCAGATTGAGCTAATGTAGCTTGCCACTTACTGTAAATCAAAAAGTGCTGTTTCCCAGATAAGCACTCAATGTCGTTTCCATTGCTTCAAGTCTGAAGATATGTATATGAAATCAAATAATACCACTGCATTGTAATAATTTTACACTAATTATATAATAAAATAGTTATAATAAAATAGAGTTGAAATAGACAGTTCACAGAATATTTAGACACACTGGATGTTGTATGCAAAAAAACTTTTTTGCAGTTAATCTTTTTTTTATTAAGAGATTTCAGATTATTACAGATTTTAAATCATTAATCCAAATGGCTGAAATATTGGTTTACAACTGTACCACCTTATACAAACAGCCAGAACTTTAAGGCATACGTCACACATCATGCATGTGTACTTGTATAATCATCTGATTATCGAAATAGATACCAAAGGATGTCTTTATACCTGGTTAACCCTTCTATAACTCTACTAAGAGAAATCTAAAAAGTACTTACACTGAAAGAGAGAGAAACAATTGTATCAAAGCTTCTTCACATATGGTGTAGAAACTGGTACGAGGGGACCTCATGAACATCTAGAGGTGAAGCACTCAAGATAGCTATGGAGAGAAAAGGGATAACAGTCTTTAATAATCAATCAACTAATTCTACTTGGAGAGTCAAGTAGGTCTCAGTTTGTCCTTCGGGTATCTGGAGGGTAAAGCATGATTGGCGGGATCTATATAAGCAAAATAAGGAGCCCATAGCTCATCTGACTTGTTTAGTTACTGGTTTTTGTAGCATGATATCCTGGTCAAAGTGGCCATTTTTCTAAGGCATTAAGCCAATCTGCAATGTGTGGGACCTCTAAGGTTCTCCATCTTTGTATAATAAGTTATTTACATTCTACAGTGGCCTGTATGAGCCACAGCGTGTGAGCTTTGGAAAGGCTTAGCGCTTTAGGCATAAGGCTCAATATCCATAGACCAGGAACCGCTGAGATGGGTGACTTCAAGATTCTGGAGCAATGTTGTATTACTGCCTCCCAAAAGGGCTTTAGAGGAATACAGGACCACAAGATGTGATGCAGATCTTCCTCCGAAGTCTCACACCTCCAGCAGCAGTCAATGGATAGAAGACCCATCTTTTTTAGTTGGGACTGGGTGTGGTACCAGAGGTGCATTATTTTGTTCTGTAAAAGAAGGCTTTGGGGGACGCAGCAGGCCTGGTGAGTTCTCAACCAGCATTGTTGCCTCTGTGAATCTGTAATGGAGACCTCTAACGTGGCTGCCCACTTGGCCTTGGCCGGCAGAGAGGGGTTGAGGGCACTGTCTCTTATGAACCTCTGTCTGAGACCAGCCCTACCTTTGGGTTATATAATCCACTACTTAATCGGAAGAGGGGAAGGTCTGGTAATCTTGCATTTTTTCACGTTACACAGGTGCACCTCTTCTTATCCCAAGACTTGTAAATACTTCTCATCTGAAGGTATTTCCAGAAGTCATTATGGGGCAGGCCATACCTGGATTGTAAACCTTGGAACGAGTCCATGTCAGAGTGTCCCAGGATTCTCAGATCCCTAATATACATTATTCCCTTAGAAACCCAGTCCACCCCGTTCAAGGGAGAGTTATTAATACAAAGACTGGGATTGTGCCAGAGTGGGGTGTATATCCCCAGGTCAAGACATTGAAATGATTTAAGCCACAGTTTTTGCCAGGCCAGATGAGTTTTCTGGATGGAGTTCCAGCCCTTATGAGGCTTTGGTAAGGAATGCGTCACAAGAGCTGATACCGAGGGGCCCTTCATAAGATCTCTTTCTACTTGGGTCCAAGCTGGAGGGTGAGGGGAGTGAGAATTACCTTCTTCTTTTAATGACTCTGCTACAATAAATGCAATGGAATATTGATAGAAGTCGGGTAAGTTCCATCCTCCTCTCAGGTTTTGAGCCCTCAGCTTAGCTCTACTATATTTAGGCCTGGATGATCCCCATAGAAAGGAGCTAAGCAGAGTTTTCAGCTTTTGGTTCCATGTTTCGGGTAAGAGAAAGGGAATGTGAGATAGTAAATGGTATACTTTAGGGGCGAGCATCTTTTTGATTGTGGCGATCTTGCTCACCAAGAAAAGGTGCAAATGCACCCATCTTTCCATATCAGTACGAAGTTTGGCCAGTAGGGGTTTGAAGTTTATGTCCACTAGGGTTGTAAGTTTAGAAGTAAGTTGAGGCTGGCTCGGTGGGGCTGAGGGTTGAGGTGCTGGACGCCACACCTCGCAGCATGCCGGCGACCTGGGTTCGGGAACTAGTCTGGGTTGTCTGGGTCTGCAGGGGAGGACTAAGATTGAACACCCACCGACAGCTCTCCTAGTCCTGGGGTGGGCTGGGGAAGCACACCATGCTGTGGTGGCCCCTGGGGATGCCCGGGGGAATACTGCAGATGTTGGTGTTAGCAGAGGGGGAGCCCAGCGGATGTCTGCATGTAAGTGCATGGACGTCATTGCACGCCCACACTCCATCAGGGACCTTAATGGAGAAAAAATGGCTGGGTGCGACCATGCAGCCTGATAGCCGTGCCTTGCCTCATCGGGAGGACTCTCGTGGAATCGCGCGGGGGGGGTGGGGCCGGTCTGGCTAAATAGGGTACAGGCAGGCCCTGCGGTGGACTGGCAATGGCCGTGCCGGATCCCCGATCATGCGAGTGAGCCAGGTGCTCTCCCGGCGGACAGGGCTGGCGGCTGGGTGCCCCCGCCAGTAAGTTGCTGCAGCAAGGCAGAAAAAATTGTGACATGATAAAACAAAAAAGTAAGATGAATGTCTAGGTATTTTATTTCTGATTTCGCCCATGCTAAGCCCAGAGTTCCCATACCAACCGACAAGGTGAGGGCATTAAGGGGAAGGATTTCAGACTTCGCCACATTTATGTTCAAGTCTGAGAGTTTCCCGAATGTTTGTAGTGTAGACAGGATGTGTGGAAGGCTGCAAGGTAGGTCTTGGGTCAGGTTCAGGCAGTCGTCGGCGTACAACTTAGTGGTATAACATTTGTCTTTTACCTGAATCTCATATATGTATGTGTGATTTAGAAGGGCAGCGGCAAGGGGTTCAATAGCTAAAACAAAAAGTAAAGGGGACAGTGGGCATCCTTGTCTGATCCCTCTGTGCAGGTGAAAAGAGTCAGAAAGGGAATTGTTAGTAAGAACCCTGGCTGTAGGGCTTGCATAGAGAGTTTTTATTAAGGTGGTAAAAAACGGGCCAATGTTAAAGATGTTCAGGACTGTAAGCAAGTATTCCCATTCTACCGAATCAGATGCCTTCTCGAAATCAATTGTAACTGCTGCTGCAGGGGGTGGGAAGTGATGCCGCTATCTGCATTATAGGTACTAGTGCCCGTATATGATCCGAGCTGATTCTACCCTTAACAGGCCCCACCTGAGAGGGGTGAATAATCTCTGGTAACATTTCCTCCAATCTGGTAGCCAAGACCGTGGCCGGTATTTTGGCGTCAGCATTAATTGATGAGATGGGCCTATAGCTGGTGAGGAAGGAATGATCTTTACCCTCTTTCGGTAGGGTGGTAATTATGGCCTCACATAAAGTAGGAGGGATCTGCCCACAAGAATGAGCCTCGTTCAACATGTTTCCCCAGAGAGACTACACAATTTTCTCTCTCATTCAGCATCTCTGCAGTATACAAAAAATCAAAAAATGCTCTCGCTTTAGAATTAAGACAAAACTATCAAAGCCATGACTTGGGGATAACGCTCACTTGAACTTACTGAAACATCTTCTCATGGCATGCTCCTAAAGCCTCGCTCCATCTGTAACCATGAGATTTAAACACAGAAAAGAAAGGTTGCATTAATTAAAACAGAGGGAGCGAGGCTTTAGGAGCATTGTCTTAACTATAAAGTGAGAGCATTTTTTGATTTTTTTTGTAGAGTGCAGAACGCTGAATAAAAGAGAAAATTGTGTAGCCCCTCCAGGGGAAGGCACTTGTCAAGTGTTCAGATTGCTGCAAACTCTTGAAATAAGCGTTTGATTATTTATGTGTAAGCAATGTAAAACTTTGATCTTTTTTGTCTGAATATTAAAGCGAGAGTTTTCCCTGATTTTGTTTAGAGCACAGAGACGCTGAAAATAGTTCAGCCCCTTCTGGGAAAGTTATTCGGTAAGTGCTATATTGCTGCAGATCTCTGAAGTAAGCATGTCCTTTTCTTTATGAAAGCAGTAATAAATTTCTGCGTGCAAGGACTTATGGGATATTTTTTGGCCTTTTTAGGTATTAAGATAAGCTGGAAAAAGAACTGGAGTACTTTATAGTTTAAATGCTGAGTGCTTTGCAAGTAAGTGAGATAGAAGTGAATTATAATTTCAGGTGACAGCATCGATATCGATATTACATGCTAAAAGGGGTTTTTGTCCCCATTATAGGGTTTCAGACTTTCATTGCCATGACTGAGAGAATACAAGTCACTAACTGAGCTTGAGATAATAAGACTTTGAAGGTAGATATTTGGATTGTATTACCTGATAGAGTTTTCTATAGAAACAGATTCAGACTGAGGGGAACTTGTTATTAAGCTTCAGACAATTTGGAAAGGAATTTGTGGAGGCTGCAGTGATTATATAGTTGCACTTATATTAATTTTGTTTTTGTTTAGTTGTTATGGGAGACTGGTATATATTTTTTTTACAAAATTATATAAAAAGAAAAAAATATGTATGTACTGGGACGGTGTATTTGCCTTAGATAAAAAGGGTCAGGGTCTCAGTAAACTGAGTATTGGATTTTTCATCCCAGCACACTTGGGAGGAGTAAAGTGTTTTATAGAAATCGGTCATAATATTATTAATTGAGGAGGGGTTCTGTGAGAGTTTCCCTGACCCATCCTTTAGGCTAATGATAGATCTTGCTTCGAGAGGGCTCTTGCAGTAGGTACTAACCATTAGGACTAAGCCGGCAGGCGTCAGGACCCAAAGGAAAAACTTCTAGCTAGCAGTTCCTGGTGGGATTGCCCTCAGACGTCAGGTGACCAACGTCAGCGGACGTCAGATACAAGAGGCGGTCCCGCGCCCGCCCTCGAGTTCTTTCCTGCCGTCGGCTCCTGTTCGGTCACCTCATGGAAGTTCTTCACTTTAGCGGTTCCGCTAAGCACTCTTTTTCTTTAATTTCAGTAGTTTTTCCGAAATTTACGTTTTTTGCATGTCGTCCCCTAATCCATCCAAGTCACATAAGAATAAGTGCGATTCGTGCGAGTCCCAGCTCCCGCACAAGGACGGACATTCTCAGTGCCTTTTCTGCTTAGGCCCAGACCACCGGGTTGGGGAGTGCGAATCCTGCCAGAAGTTTAACTCTGCCACCAGGAAGAGAAGGCGGCAGGCCTTGGAAGCCCATACTCTCAAGCTGAAGATGGCCTCCATGGAGAAAGTTAAAAAAGCTCAGGCAGACGTCTGACTCCCCTAAAGGGCACCATCGCAAGAAACGTGACAAGGAGAAGCACAGGGACAGGGACCCAGCATCCACAACGCCATCAGCCCCAGCTGGGATTGCGGTCCTAACGGTTGCCTCCTCTTCTGAGGAGCCGTATCTGACAGCTGCCTTGGTGGTGTCCGGGCGTGCGTCGGCCCCTCTGTCAGACTCGCATGCAGGTCCGACTGGAACCTCCAGGGCAAAGGAGGCTAGCGCCCCCATCATACCTCAGTCTGGCGGCATTGGTGCATCCGATAAGTCGGGTTCTGCCTCCGCTTGTTCCTGCCGGACAAGGCAGGTAAATTACTGCATCCGGTCCTGGCGTGTGCCAGCAGCGTTCCCCGTCAGGTCAGGCGCCTCACCTGATGTCGGGGTTAAGCGCGAGGGCCCTATCGAGACCCTCCGCATCGGAGTCTTCTCCGTCCTCTCCCCCTTGCGGAAGAGGCGTCGATTGGAGTCTTCTGTCCCAGTGGAGTTTCATCCTCCATCACCAAAACCAATGGCGCGGGCCGATGTCCATTCCTGGGGCATACTCCATCTGGCATTCCGGTAGCCGGTGACCGGCCCTGAGGCCCTGCGCTCGGGCCATCTTGGGCTGAGGACGTGGTCCCTCCTCCAGGACCGATGCTTCCTGCCCCTCCGCCCAGGGAGCCGATGCCTGGTCCATCCTCTCCCCCGTCAGGGCCTCCTGCAGAGCCGTCGGCACCTCTGACGCCGGGTTACCCAATGCCCGGTTATCCAACGCCATGGTATCCGGTGCCACACTACCTGTCACCCTCTTACCCAACGCCACACTACCCGACGCCGGCCTACCCAGGTCCGGGCTGTCCTCTGTCGGGCATTTGGTACCTGTTCTACCCATATCCTGGTTACCCCCCTCTGGCCCCACCACCTCCTCCTCAGGTGGATCTTCAGCAGGTCTTGGCCTCTTGGTGGGTGGAAGCCAAGTCACAGCTGATGTCAGAGCTGGACCGACATTACCTGGCGCCAGTACCGACGCCAGCCCCGACGCCAGATCCCAGTCACCCTCCCCAGGGTCCTCCCACCCTGGTGCCCATTCCTACCCCAGGGGATTTAACGACCAGGGGTCCCAGGGAGTGTGTCCGGCCTGTTGAATCCTCCAGGCAGATAGACATTCCCCTGCCCAGCTGAGGAAGGCTATCCCTCTGGATTCGATGAGGATCCACATATGCTGGAGGTCCCTAAGCCGAAGGGTTCCCCAAAATCACCTCCCGAGGACCTTTCACGTCATGATCTTCTGCTGAAGATCCAGGCTGCTCAAAACTGGAAGTCGGTGGATCAGGATGCTCAGCGCCAACGACTAGCTGAGCACCTGGACCTCGAGGAGGCTCCTCCTATGCTTATACTGCCTTGGTTGGAGCCCCACGACGACTTGGTCACTACCATTTGGAAGCAGCCCACATCTTTGGCCACTTTGGCCCGCAAGGCAGACAGACTTTATCAGTCCCCGGAAGGTAGGGAGTTTCTAAATTTCCAGTCCAAGGCCGAATCTGTCATTATCAGTGCGGCCTTCGACAGGACTGCTAACCCGAAGCATTTCAGTTCAGTCCCCCCGACAAAGACTCTTAAGGTCATGGACCAGTTTGGTAGGAAGCTTTTCTCTTCCTCTACTCTGGCTTTACGTGCCCTCAACTATGTAGGTCACATGGGGGATTTTCAAACGTCTGTTCTCGCCCAGTTGGCCTCCAAATTGGACTCCCTTCCGGAATCCCCTTTGAAGCAGGAGTTAGGGGAGCTGGTTAGAATGGCCCATTCGGCCTGTCGTCATATGCTGAGGGCCACACATGGCACAGTGGACTCGACAGGCCGCTCCTCTGCCTTTGCCGTCGGCCTTCGCAGACACTCCTGGCTCAGAATCTCTGGTCTGGTGCAAGAGGTCCAGACAGCGATCATGGACGCCCCCCTTCAGAGGTTCAGTATTATTCAGGAGCGATACTAAGGACATACTCACCGAGCTTTAGGATAAGGGCCAGGCCCTGAGGTCAGTGAGGGGCATGCATCACGAGCCCCAGTCACAGAAGCGGCCCTTTTGTTGCCAAGCCAGGACCCAGCGCAAATCTGGGCCCCCCCTGTCGCAAAAGAGGGGCCACCACAGCAGTCGGAGCTCCCCCTGCAAAGTCCCGAAAAACTGCAGGAGCTCGCATAGCTTCCCAGCCTGCCACCTCCTGACTCCTTGCCTCTCCTCCTCTGTCCGGCCCCCCGGAGGAGCCAGTGGGAGGGCGGTTCTCCTGCCACCTTTCAGAGTGGGAGAGGTTAACGTCCGACTCTTGGGTGCTCCAGCCGATCGCTCAGGGGCACTCAATAGAGTTCCTTTGTTCCTCCCCTCACAGACACCCTCCCAGCTCTTCCTACCCCCTGACCTATCTTCTGCTGGTCCAGGAGGAGATCATGTCCCTGCTGCAAAAGGAAGCGCTGGAACCTGTTCCCCACCAGTTTCAACAGGCGGGTTACTATTCCCACTTCTGGGATCTGAGACCCATTTTAGACCTCAGCTTCCTCAATCTGTTTGTGGCCTACAAGAGGTTCAGGATGCTCTCCCTTCAGAGCCTCCTTCCTATTCTAAAGGAGGGTCTGTGGCTCTGCGCCCTGGGTATGCAGGATGCATACCTACACATTCTTGGCCATCCTGCCCACCGCAGGTTCCTCTGGTTCTGCTTTCAGGGGGAAGCACTTTCAATTCAGGGCCCTGCCCTTTGGACTGCCCTCTGCTCCCCGGGTGTTTATCAAATGTCTCGAGGTGGTGGCAGCCCATCTGTGCACCTTCGGTGTCCAAGTGTTTCCATACCTGGACGACTGGCTGATCGCAGCTCCCTCTCAGGAGGAACTGAGCCTCTCATTATCCCTAACTCTGGAGGTTTTCTCCAAGCTAGGCATCACAGTCAATGTAGCCAAGTCCTATTTGGCCCCCACTCAATGTTTAACTTTTATTGGGGCAGTGCTGGACACCTCTCTGGGCCTAGCCTTCCTTTCCCCAGAGAGAGCGGAGACTCTCTGCTCTTCCACTCAATCCTTGGTGGCCCAGAGGCATGTCCCAGCCTATCGTGTCCTTCGGATACTTGGGCTTATGGCAGCCGCCATACCCATGGTTCCCCTGGCCAGGCTGCACATGAGGGTCCTTCAGTGGTCCCTCAGAGTCCAGTGGGACCAGGTGGAGGGCGACCTAGACTAGGAGGTTCTAATCACGTCCCCAATAGGCAAGGGCTTCCTTTAGTGGACGTCCCTGGAGAACCTCTCCAAGGGAATGCCATTCTGCTCGGAGCTTCCCTCTTGTTCTCTGACCACCGATGCATCGAGGACGGGGTGGGGGGCCCACTTTGGGCCCCACTGGACCCAGGACTCTTGGTCCCTGGAGGAAGCTCATCTTCACATCAGTGTGCTCGAGATGAGGGTGGTCCTTTACGCCCTTCAGGCCTTTCAACCCCTTCTTCCTCCGGGTCCCCTCATGGTACACTCAGACAGCATGTCCGTTGTTTAGTACCTAAACAAGCATGGGGGAACATGATCCTACCCTCTTTGCAGGGAAGCCATGAGGGTTTGGGTCTGGGCGGTTCTCCTGGGCCTAAATTTGACAGCGCTCCATGTCTTGGGATGCCAGAATTGTCTGGCGGATGCCCTCAGTCGGTCTCCGATGAGTGCACATGAGTGGGAACTAAGACAGGACATCATTCTTGACATCTTCTCTCGATGGGAGGTACCCCAGATTGATCTGTTCACATCCCCATTCAACTCCAAGCTTCCCATCTTCAGCTCGCTCTTTCCCGGGCCAGACATTTTTTGTCTGGATGCGCTGTCTCTTATCTTGGAAAGGCAGATTCGTCTATACCTTTCTTCCAATTCCTTTAATTCACAGAGTTCTGTGCATGCTGAGTGGAGAGGGCGCAAGGATGGTCCTCATCACTCCCTTTTGGCCACGCCAAGCTTGGTTCAACATTCTGCACCAGCTAGCGATCCTCCTGCCTTTTCCTCTACCCTTCTCACAGGATCTGTTGACCCAGGACCACGGGACTCTGGTCCATCCAGATCTCAAGTCCCTCCATCTGCATGCCTGGCTCCTGCAGACTTAGCGGCCTCCCACTTTGGTGTTTCCCCTGAAGTGGCCAACATTCTGGTCGAAGCCCGGAAGCCTTCCACTCGATCCATGTACACCTTGAAGTGGACGCATTTCTCCATCTGGGCAGAAGTTTGTGCACTGGAGCCCTTTTCTTGCCCTGTGGCTAAGGTTCTGGACCATCTCAAGCACCTTTTTGATTTAGGCCTCAGTTATTCCTCCCTCAAGGTTCACCTTTCGGCCATCTCAGCCTACCACCTCCCGCTGGGAGATAAGTCGGTAGCCCAGTTACAAAGACATTCATGAAGGGAGTTCTTCACCTCAGACCTCCCATCCATAATCCAGCTCCTCCCTGGGATCTGAATTTTATCCTTGACAAGCTCACACTGCCACCCTTTGAGTGTGCAGCGGAGGTGGATCTATTCTATCTTTCTTGGAAAATCATATTTCTGGTGGCTGTCACTTCCGCTCAGAGGATATTTGAGCTCCAGGCCTTGATGTGTTGTCTCCCTTACCTTATTTTCCATAAGGATGGGGTGGCCTTGAGGACTAACCCTAAGTTTCTCCTGAAAGTTGTGGCTGAATCCACCCTCAACCAGTCGGTTGAACTTCCTTCTTTTTTCCCAGGTTATTCCAACCCTGGAGAACACCTTCTTCACACCTTGGACGTGCACCGCGTCCTAAGGTATTACACCTTTCACACGAAAGATTTCCAACAAATGGACCAATTGTTTGTTTCCTTCGCCTCTAAGAAGGACATTTGACCTGTTTCCAAACAGTGTCTCTCCAAATGGTTGGCTAACTGCATTACCTTTTGTTACCGCAAGTACGGCAAGTCCCTTCCAGGCCAGGTGAAAGGGCACTCCACCAGAGGCATGGCGGCTTCCACCACATGCTTCAGAGGCGTTTCTGCGGCAGACATCTGTGCTGCCGCCACTTGGACCTCTGTCCATACCTTTACCACACATTACAGCTTGGACGTGGCCTCTCAATGTAGAGTGGGTTTCGGCCTTGTGGTCTTGCAGGGCATTCTGTCCTAGTTTCTCTGCCAGACCTTTGTGGACAGTTTCTTTCTGGTCCTCCTCCTCCCTGGTTTTTTTGCTTTAGATACTGCTTTGGACTCAGTCCTACTGGTTAGTACCTACTGCAAGAGCCCTCTCAAAGTAAGATAGTACAGTTACGTAAGAACTTACCATAACAGTAGATCTTCGAGAGAGGCTCTTGCAGTAGGTACTGCATTCCCTCCCTCCCTCCTTCCTCCTGTCTCTTTTTTCCTTTTCTCCTAGAGACCTCTTTCAGTCTCTTGCCACATGCTGCCTCCGGCAGGAAATTACTGGAGGGTGGGCGTGGGACCGCCCCTTTTATCTGACGTCCGCTGATGTCGGTCACCTGACGTCTGGGGGCGGTCCCGCCAGGAACTGCTAGCTAGAAGTTTTTCCGTGGAGTCCTGATGCCTGCCGGCTTAGTCGTACTGGTTAGTACCTACTGCAAGAACCTCTCTCGAAGATCTACTGTTACGGTAAGTTCTTAAGTAACTGTAATTTCTTTCAGCTTGCCTTTGTTTTAGTCTATAGGCCGACAGCTTGCTTAGCTTGTTCTCCCTCTGCTTGGTAGCGGTGTTGGACTCTGTGAATATAGAGCTCAGCCCTTCTATTGACCAGTGTGTTGATTTCTAATCTAATGGCAGCCAGGGTGGTTATTTCTCATGGTGTTTGAAGAGATGAGGGCTTTGCTTTGTATTTGGCCTCCATATTTTTTCAAAGTGTTCTCTAGCTGATGGAGTTCCTGGTCCCTCATCTTCCATCTGTATGAGGCGAAGCTAATGATTCCTCCCCTAATGGTGGCCTTATAGGCCTCCCTTGTGCTTGCAGTGGAAGCAGAGGAAGAGGGATTGTGTTGGAAAAATTATTTTGTAGCTGTCTGAAGCCACTGTACAAAATGTTTGTCAGACAGGAGGAGGGGATTCAACCTCCACAACAATTATTTGGAGGCTTGCATGACTGGTATAAAGGTAAAGGAAACAGGGGCATGGTCGAAAATATAGATTTGGGAGATATTTACCCCTGAGGTCACCATAGAAAGGTTAGGGGAAGTGAGCCAAAAA
Source organism: Neoceratodus forsteri (assembly GCA_016271365.2). Taxonomy (NCBI): domain Eukaryota; kingdom Metazoa; phylum Chordata; order Ceratodontiformes; family Ceratodontidae; genus Neoceratodus; species Neoceratodus forsteri. The sequence continues at coordinate 160,785,979 of CM057456.1, read as the reverse complement.
TCTAATCTGCTTGCCATATTGTGTGGTGCAGAGAAAAAGGTAAAATCTTTTACCGAAGGATTCAGCATCCGCCACACATCGGACAGCTGGTGTAAAGAGATGAGATCCTGCAGGGCATGCGGTGCTCTACAATGAGGCTCTGGTCTGGAATTAGACCTATCCATTGGACTATCCAGTACCAAGTTAAAGTCACCTCCCATCAAAATGTCTGGATTGTCGTATGATATATCTATCATTTTTTGAGAAATAATATGAAAAAATTCCGAGGAGTCCTCATTCGGCCCATAAATATTTGCAAGGATCAGGGGGACTGAGTGAGTAGATACCTTCATGATGATCCACCTACCATCTTCCCCTGTGTTTACATTTTTAGGTTGCCACTGCAGTAATTTATGCAACAAAATGGAAAAACCTCATCTGGCTGATTTAGCCGTGCAGTGAGCTTTGTTTTCCACCCAATCCCTCACTAGCTTCATAGCTTCTTTGGAGCTCCATTTAGTCTCCTGTAAAAAGGTGACTAGGGTACCCAGCTTCTTTAACCGAGAAAGTACCACTTTTCTCTTTATGGGAGAGTTCAAACCCATAACATTCCAAGTAGTGGTTGTGATATCTGAAAAGTTAGCCATATTCAGGACGTTTCCATTCTGCGTGCAAACAAGTGTAAACAAACACTGAAGCCATCATGAGTGCTAGCGAAATACTAACATATATACTCCGATACTTGAATGAGGGTCCCCACCCTAGACTGAGTAGTACAGCGGCCCTAAGAGAGGCCAAGGAATGCCATACATATGTCCTTGTGGACTCTGAAATTATTTTTTTAACTTTTGGTTTACCTGGTGGGACATTGAAGAGATCAGGAAACATATATGTAACCCCTAGGTGGTGCTATCCCAAGGGCTGCTACCCCTGCCTGTGCTACCAGATGCAGGTTAAGGGGCCTGGGTACTGAAAACGGGTGCCTCCACCCGGAGGACAGGATTAGTGGTAGCGTAGCTGTCCTGGGTACAGCCCTCCGGGACACTGTTACCCCCCTCTTTACCCTCTAGTGGCCTAAACAATGTTCTGAACACACAAATACCACAACCCCCAAACAGCAGGTGTACCCCCACACTTGTTGCACTTACCACCAGGGCTGGTTCCACCAGTTTGGCCCTGGAGACCCCCATAAAATAAGGTTAGACACAGCAAGTAATAGAAATCCAGTGTTATTAATACAGAGATGCACCACAAACAGTTTAAGTGCAAAAAGATTCAGATCTGATTTATTCAGGGGGAATGAACAAGGAAGGGGTGTAATCTGGCTGATTGGTTTAGATACTGATTCAATCAGGCTACAAAGCATGCACTTTAGAGTCCCTCAACACAGTCACACACACTCTGGGTACCCAGTTGGTGAGGTGGGCTATCCTGAACCGTTGTCCTAGGTAGGCCGGTGTTGCAGCTGGTCGGGGCCCTATAGGTGGAAAGAAATAGTCATGCACAGTAACCCACAGTTTGTAATCCGGAGCCAGTTGGCTCTTTTCGTGATAATCAAGCAAAACAATTAAATCAGATGACACACTTTGATTGAGCTGTTGTTGCAGGGAGCTACCCTGGTGTTTAGTCACGCTGCTCAGTACAGGACACAGGAGTGATGAAATGGAGACTTCGGGATGACTTGCTGTTTTGCCAGGAGAAACAGTGCCCACACGAATCAATGAGGTGTCGTTCCTGTTCATGGTGTTGAGTAGGGGGGCTGATCCCCAGGCTGGTCTCTCATCGATGGCTTTCTCTGCGGCGTGAGTAGCTGGCTGGGCCAGGTTGGCAGGGCCCAGGCCAGGTGGAGATGAATGCAGATTCAGTCCAGTAAGTGCAGGATGCAGCTTCCAGCAAGCGTGACACAATTAGGCAGTGGGGAACCAAATCACGACCCACTAACAGCATTCAGCACACATATAGTAAAGGAAAAGCAGTACCACAATTCGGTTGACAGTCCGGTAGCAATTACAGTGTCCCTGTGCAAAACCGTACTTTCTGCGGTTATTTCAGATGTCTTGACAGGCCGATCGCGTGGAGAAAATCTTCGGTCATCTTCGGGCAAAAAGGTAGTCACAATTCGGTAATTCTGGTCACAGACTTATTCAGATTTTTTAGTCCAGTTTCTCTTTAGCTCGGAAAGACTCCCTCACAAGGTAAGATGAGGTAGGCAGGCCAAACACAGCCTTCCCACCAGTTTCCCATGTGACTATGCAGGAGCAGCTGCTCAAATATCTCGAGCTGTTCATTCTCCCAACTCCCAACTCAGACTGACCCACTGCTGCAGGCAGCTCGGGACTTTCCCTCTGATCCACAAGGTTTGATTCGTTGATTCATCTGTGTGTCACGGCAAGGGCTCCCCCTCCAAGTCCATTTAGGTGCCAAAGTGGAAAAACTACAATCCCTACAGAAATTCACTCCCACAAGACCCCTGGGGACAGACTCCATTTTAGGGTCCCCAGAGGTACTGATTGGTCCACAATAGCAGTCTAGAACCAAGATGGTGGTGACTTACATAACTGTCCATGCTGCAAAGAAGGCAGGTTAAACAAACTATGATATCATTACTATTATAGTAGATAATCAAATAAGTACAGCATCAAGCAGAGCTCCCTCTGCGCAATTAGCGATGGCAGAATGGAGCAATTATCTGGCAGCCCTGGCAGGACTCGAGCATAGAAACACTTAGCCCCCACCCAGGTTAATTATGCACTGCGATGTAGGCAGCTCTTAAAGTGACAGGACACAGAGGCTATAAAGGCACTCACATGCAGTAGCTTTTAAACGATTAGGACACAGGACACCAGCCTGGCAGTGGGCATTTAGGCACACCCAAGGAAGATTTTCAGGAACCCCCATTTGTAGGGGGGTTACATATATAACACCCTGGTATGTCTCAGATGGATATACAGTGCAATTGCAGCCCAGGGGGTTAGAGTAGTTAGGTAAAAGAGCAATGTCTCAACTGAAAGAGAGGTCAGCATAAATTGGATGTAGCAGAGACCATGGGCATGCAGAGATGCTTCACTGAGGATTATGTTGGGGGTGTAGTCTCTTATCGACCAGGGAAGAAGGAAACAATCCATCAACTCCCAATGGCCCAAGACTATCCCTGAGGTGGGGGAAGTAAGTGAGGTGAATCCAGGTCCCACACCGATAGCAATTATTACTTCGCTAGCCACAGAGAGCATTATAGTGAGGGTACCAGCTATCCATATCCACGGGGCATCCACACCCGTAATCACCCTAGGCTAACGTATGCCACTGATTATAGAAGAGAGGGGGAGGCCAGGGTTCAAGTGGCTTCAGTTTGTTGTTGCAAAAGGCCTTTAAATGAATATCAAAGATTTACCTCTACCAGACTGATAGATAAAGCATACCTGTAGATTCGCGTATTCCCTGTATCTAACACAGAGGAGCTTTCACCTCTGTACCTGAGTACCTTGGATGTACGTGGTAGCATGCATATTCAGTGCATGGATTCAGGAGCTAGGGACACATCAAACATAGCCCAAATGGCAATTGTTAGTTGTGGCATACTAAAACAAACATTTAAAACTATAACATGAAGTACCAACTATTAAACCTCAGCCTAGGATACAATTAACACTACCCCTTATACTAAAAGAGTAATTAAAACCTTCATACTCGAGCCCTCTTTTACTTTCCCTCTATGGGAGCTGTCTCCTGTTTGCCTAAACAGCTTATGTGTACAAGGCAGCAGGCATAGTCTAGAGGAGTGGCATTGAGACTATTTACCCATCAAAGCCAAGGGATATTGTATCAGGGGCTTCTGAAATAGATCAGGATGTGCCTTTTTTATATTATGACCCTCTGTAACTCCTGGCAGACAACAAGGTACACCACCCATCAAGATGCAATACCCCCTGAATGGAAGTGTTAGGGCTCGAGATCTGGATCTAAAACTCATTTGGGGGGGGGAACTTCTGCCGCAAACTATTGTATTTTCTAACTCTCCTGTGATCCTTGCATCGGCAGTGCGTCCCCTCAACGGAGGAGTTTAACAAACATTAAAACCCAAACAGCAAACAGTCTTAAAGCATATCAGCTCAACTGACAAACACTCAATATATCTGCTGGCCCTGAGCTCCCATTATGGAAAGCAGAAAGTGAGCGGTGCAGCTGAGGGAGGTTGGAGGAGTGGGTCCTAACCAACACCGGTACTGAATTTAGGGAGACCAGTTTTTACCCACCAAAGTGTCCGCAGGGCCTAGTAATTTAAGAGGGCACACCGCGCACCGTGCTATCTAGGAAACTCCGGGGAAGTTAGCTGCACCACTTACCTTAACAGGCATACAATATATTTATTTCCAGCCCAGAATCTTTCACCCTTCCTGGATCTTCTCCATTGGTGTTGTGACACTTCCGTCTTCACGAGGGTTCCACGGTTCAGCTGCCCAGCCCTTCTCGAGTGGAGTCCAGTCGTCCGTCAAGTCTGTATTCTTCAGGTAGGGGTTGTCTTCTTGGCTATCGCTCCTTTTGGGCAAAACCAAAACTGCCGGTACCAGATCTCCGAGCAGCTCATGGCGATTAGACAGCTTCACTGGTGTGGAGTAGGCAGACAACCTGTTGCTGCCTGATAGCTGTTGGGCCTGCTGACTGCTCCTCGAGTGATTTCTGTGCGGTCTCTCTGCGGATGTCGGAAAGTACTTCCCAGGCTTGACAGAGGCTTTCTTTCATTGTCTGCCCCTATGCTGCATTTGCCACTCATTTCTTGCAGCTGGTGTCGAGGAGAAAGTAAGGTTGCGGCCTGGAGAATGTCCTTGTGGGGCTGAGGTATCCATGGGTAGCAAGGCCTCTCCTCGAGGCATAGGAGATGGGTTTTGCTTAGGCCTTGGTTCATCTGCTATATCCTCCAGGAAGAGTTCTACTTCAGCCGTAGAGTCAAAGGTGAGCTGCTATCCCTTGGACAACACTCTTAGCTCCGAGGGGTATCTCAAAGAAGTAGGCAGATTTAGTTTATATAGGGCCTGCTTTACTGGTCCATAGTCTCTACGCCTCCGGGAAAGATCAAAGGAGTAGTCCTGGAATATCTGAATGGCAGCCCCATCCCATCGGAGCGTTCTTAAGTCTTGTGCCGCCTTCAGATACATTTCCTTAACCGGGTACCTGGAAAATTGACACGGTATTGTGCGGGGTCGGTCTCCAGGCTGAGGTTTTGGGGCTAACGACCTGTGTGCTCTTTCCAGCTCCAGGGGAGAAGGATTGTTTATTTTTAGCATGACTGGGAGAGATTTTTGCAGAAAAGAAACCATATTTGGGCCCTCAGCACCCTCTGGCAGTCCCACAATCCAAATGTTTTTTCTTCTCCCCCGATTCTCTAGGTCATCGACCTTGGCCATTAAATACTGTATTTGGCTATGATCATCCCTCATTTGAAAGAATTGGTCATGTATAATCTGTTCTTGTCGTTTAGCTTGAAGTTCATTATCAGCCACTCTGGAAGTTAGTTTCTCCACATCCTTTTTTGTGTTAGAAATGGTGGAAATAAGTGCAGTTGTATCAATTAATACTTTGTTTAACATAGTGGTAGTGTTGCCCAGCTGTTGTTCCACCATCTGAGTGATGGGGATCTGTGTTTCGTTGGAGTAGGCCATCTCCGATCTTCAGGGCTGCTCACCAAGTAGAGCCTGGTGGTCTGCCAATGTCTTACAGGCCTAAGGAGGCAATGAGGTATATTCTTTAAAATCGAAAAAGTTGCAATCCCTTGTCCAGTCTACACAATTTAGGTATATTTGGCTTCAGCCCGATATGTAGAATGAAAATCTGGAGAAATATCTTAGGGAAATAGGTGCTGAAATTTCGGATGTATCAGGATGGATGAAACTGGAACTGCAGCAGTCTAGTTACACAGCTTCCATCTTGGCTGGCTAGCTATGCCCTGTATGCAAAAAACTTAAAAGGAACAAATGGATTTCAGCACTTTGGATGCACTGTGGTTGCCAGTGGCTCAGAGGTTTTAAATAATTTCCCCCTTCCCCACCAGTGGCACTCAGAAAAGCCATGCACATACCACAGATACAGTACAATTTCGAGAAGTGCTCATACTACTTTTGCAGAAGTCTGTTCTGACAAGCACCACATTTTGTGATCGCTTCTGGTGACCTGCAGGGGCCAGATGACTTCAAGGATAGATTATCTGGTTAAGAACCCATTCCCACCCACACACCCCCGAGACAGTAACTGTACCATCTAATGAGTTAAATGGCCGTAGCCATGTGTTTATTAAATAGATAAGAACAGTAAGCATGTGTGCTTCATGTGCAGTAGGGAGCCTGGTAGGAGAACCCCTAACATAGGGATGTTCCAATGGGGCCCCCCAATGGAGGTCACCCAGTTGCTTCCCCTAATGCTGTTAGAGAAGATGGAGCCAAGAGCCGCCCTGGAGTCTTCTGGGAGAAGGGAGGAATCACAACCCCTCATGCCTGGTGAGGCATAGTGATGTCCCCACCCACCCTCCTCCACCATGATTCTGCAGCATGCCATGCCCCTTCTAACACCAGCTCAGGCTGTCCCGCTTAATGGGTGACACCCCCACAACCCAAACTTTGTCCACTTATACTGGCTATGATAACCTGAGCTCCCTGCACCCAACCCCAATAAGGCAAATGAAGAAAAAATTCTGTTAAAGAGGAAAAAAACTGGGAAAAATTCCCTTATGACCCCTGCAGCAGTCCTTTCATGAGCTGAGCTGCATCCATGTTGCTCTCCCGCTGTCTCCTACTTCCCTTACCCCCCTGTCTCTTCCCCTTCTGATGCTCCCTTCCTTACCTCCCCCCTTTCCAGTGTGGGTGGGTGGGTGTCTCAGGCTTCTCAGGACCCAGGCAGGAAGGCTGGGTTCCCAAAATACCAGAGCTTATCTACTCATTATACAGATCTCCTCTTCCTTGGAAGCCTGCCCTGTTACCAGTTCCTGATTGGCTTCCTTGCCCCATAAATAACTAGCTCCTGTCACCCTTGCCTCTGCCGCTGGTTGGCCACAACCAGATCTACCTACCCCTCCATTGACTGAGGCCAGCTTAGACATCTGGCCATTTGGACAGGAATATGGCAGGGAGGGGGAGGGAGCTTTCTGCCCAGCTGGGAGAAGGGAGGGTGCACTAGCCAAAGTCTCTTCCAGTTTGAATTCTCCTGGCAGAGTCATTAGCTGTTTAAGAACCAGTTCCCATACCCCTCAGAGACAATAACCACACTGTCAAATGGGTTAAATGTTCCTACCGATATGTTTATTAAAGACATAAGAGCAGTACACATGCATGCTTTGTGGGCAGCATGGAATCTGGTAGGAGAACCCCCACCATAGGTTGGGCTTTCCAATGGGAACCACCCCCATGGGGGTTCCACAGTTGCTCCCCATACCTCTGGTAGAGAAGGTGGAGCCAAGAGTCACCCCGGAGGCCTCTGGGAAAAGGGATTAGTCACAGCTCACTGTGCTGGGTGAGGCATAGTGACATCCCTTCCTCCTCTGCCCCACTTCTGGAGCATACCGTGCCAGGTGACTCCCCTCCCCTACTGGTGCCAGCTTGGCTATCGCACTTAATGCATGACACCCCCACAACCCAGACTTCTTGTCCACCACAGGACAGGCCCTTCTGTTGGGTTTCACCCCCCGCATGACATGCTAGTCACCCTCACACTGCCTTCAGGAGCTGCCCTAGAGATAGGCTCACCCCTTGTTTGCTAGGTGTGTCCTATTCTGGGGGGAATTAGCCATGGGTGTCCAGTATCATAAACAAAGAAATGCCAGCACTTGTGGAAAAGTCATTCGAAGTTGCTGAGTGCAAATTTGTTTGTAGCGCCTGAAACACCCAAAACCCCCAGGCTTCAATCTTCCTCTGAGCCTTCCTCAGGTGGCAGGTCTCCCTTGAGGAAGGCCCAGACGAGGGTTGAATCTCTTGGGATTTGGGTGCTTTCCAGGCATTTGCCAATTTTGCACTAGCAGCTTTGAATGATTTTTACACAAGTGCTGAGTATTTCTTTGTTTGTGTGTGTTCAAGGTGCTGGCAGAATTACTCAGCACTGCAATTTCTTGTGTGCATTTTCGTTCTGTACTTCGAGTCCAGTATCATACCCACTCTGCCTGCTACTGCTCCGCATTAGCCCAGACAAACATTTCCATTTTATCATTGACTGTCCTGCAGGTGCTCTCCATCACTCGATCACTCCATGTGCCCTTACAATGTTGGTGTGACCACATGAGTGACCAGAACAAGTGTGAGGTTAGCATCCCACTGCTGGGCCCCTGGCCATCAGATTGTTACTGAGTCCTAACCACTGTCCCAAGGATGTCCAGATGGCCACAGATCTCTACACTATGCCACACCTGCTGGAGGGCCTGCTCAGAAGAGAGAGAAAAGAACAGTTAGTCACAGGAGATGAGGGTGGACATACTGCTCACAGGGCTTGCATATATAAATATTCTGACATTAAGTCTGGAGAAAGGGGAAGTATTGTGCAGCTAGGGTTGGGGTGATGGGGGTAGGATAACTTTAAACACAAACTCAGGCCATAGGGAAGGAATTGGCAGTTGAGAGGCTAAAGAATAAAAAATCCAAACAAATAACTTTAACCAGGTCAGATTCTTTTGAAAACCAAGCAAACCTTTAGTGGTCTTAAACACAAGGTCAGAAAAGTCAGACTTCTAGTGGTCTCAACACCAGTAATATTAATAAAATAATGTAAATATAATGCTTTTCTGTGTTCTTTTAATAACGATGGTGCATGAAACAATAATATGGCATAAAATAATACAATATTATAATATTATTTATTTATTCAATTTTGATAACCAGGTAGGCCCGCTGAGCCCCGACGGTCCCTTTTTCAGGGGCGACCCGGATTTAGTTACATAGTAAACACATTTCACATACAGAATTAGGTGTGTTGACCATTAATGGCTACAATCTGGTCAGTAGGTTACAATCTGGTCAGTAAGCAGTTGCGTACCTTGCTCATTAGAATTTCGACATACATACATTAAGAATCAACAGAACTTGTACAGGGGGTAGAAATGAGTGCATAAATGTACAGACAATGTAGTTGGTTCCCCCAGGCTGAGGCCTGTTCAGGACTGCACCAGGTTGGTTTAGACTGGGGGCTAATCATGATTAAGAGCTCTTGCACATGTACATGCACTTTTTGTTAGGTGATGTGCCCGGAGCCCATTTTGGAAAATTCTCAGGGAGGTTGCGTCTTGGAGCTGTGGAGGTAGCTTATTCCATATCACTTGTGCTGCATGGGCAAAGGACTTTGTGCCCGCTATAGTGCGTACCCTAGGTTCCTCAAGTAGATTTCTCCCTGTGGTATGGAGCAGTCTGCCTGCTCTCTTTGGGACTAGCAGCCCAGCCAGGTTGTTGGGCGGGCAGCTGACGAGTTTATATGTATTGCATAGTAATGAATACTGCAGGCGGTTAGTGAGTGATGGCCAGTTAAGGGAGGCCAGTGCTTCGCAGTGATGCCTCCTCTTGTGAGACAAAGTGGCAAAGCGGGCAACCTTGTTGTAGAATGCTTTCATCCTTTTGGACTCCTGTTTTGCCATGCCCTGCAGTACTGGGGCGGCATAGGTCAAGGTTGGGAGGAGGATGCTGCTTACTATGGTAACTCTGGCTTAGGGGATCAGCTGGGCGCTCAGGCAGTATAGGAGACCAACTTTTTGGTGCAGCATTTTGGTAATCTGATCAACGTGAGGCTTTAGAATAAGACCTTGGTCCACAGTAAGGCCCAGGTACTTGAAGATTTCACAACCTCTGTAGTGGTGCCAGTTGAGGAGACAGTAGGGAGTCTCTGTCTTGCCCAAGGGTTCTAGGACCGAATACCATAGCCTTTGTTTTATTGGTGTTTAGGATTAGCCTGTTTTGTGTTAGCCAGGATTCCATTGTTACAAAATCGGATTGTATGTGAACCCCAAGGTCTGCAGTATTTCTTGAGGACCGGTAAATCACTGCATCATCCGCATACTGGACCAACGAGCTGCCTCCGCAGTGTTTATTCAGATCATTGACAAATAGCGTGAAGAGGAGGGGGCCCAGTATTGATCCCTGAGGTACCCCTTCCCTGAGGGTGAGTGGCTCAGACACCACACCATTCCACTTGACCTGTGGGAGCGATTGGACAGATAGCTATTAAACCAGGTTAGGGAGTGTTGGTCCAGGCCAAGGTTACCCAGTCTGCTCATTAGGAGGTTGTGGTCTACTAAATCAAAGGCCTTGGTCAGGTCTATGAAGTCGCTCCGGTGGGGGTGCCCTTGTCCATGGCCATAAGGACGTCAGTTGTGAGCCAGATAAGGGCTGTATCTGTTCCATGTTTTCACCTAAATCCATGCTGCGTGTGCACTAGCAGTTTATTAGTCTCCAGGTAGTCTCTTAGCTGGCAGTAGACTAACCTTTCCTGGATTTTGGCAAGGGTGCATAGGAGAGAGATAGGCCTATAGTTGCCTATGGGCTCTCTAGGACCCCCCCTTATGTATGGGGACCACGTGTGCCTGTTTCCATCTATTAGGCATAGCCCCTTCCTATAGGAACCTATTTATGAGCCATGTAACCGGTAAAGTTATGGCTGGTGCTGTTGCTCTCAGCAACCTTGCGTCAAGGCCATCCGGGCCAGCTGAGCCTTTCTCTTTGATAGACTTTAAGAGGGAGAGAACTTCCTTTGTCCTTACCAACCTTAAGTGAAAATGTGGTCTGTCCGGGCTCTGCATCTCAGTACATTGATGCCCAGTGGTCCTTGGAGGGAAACTCGTTTTGTATTCTTCTAAGTTGGTGAATAGCCTATTAAAGGCTGAGGCAGTCTCCAGGCTCTCGTTAAGTGTGTGGCCATTATGTTCTACTGGGCCTTGGAGTGGTCTGCCACTGTCTTTTATTAGAGCGTTGATGTGGGACCAGAAGGAGTTTGGATCAGCAAGGTTGGTTTGCTGGAGACACTTGATGTAGTCCCATTTCACAGCCTTCACTGCTAGTTTGCACTGGTTCCTTAGGGGCCTGTAAGTCACCAGGTCTGACAGGATGGCTGTGGTTTTGTATTTCCTCCAGGCTTTATCCCGGCTTATCATCATGGCTTTTAACTCAGTGGTGATCCACTTGTAGCAGCGGCCCTTTGTTCTTAGTCTCCTTAGTGGAGCGAATAGGTTGGCTGCTGAGATGAAGGAGTTCTGGAAGTACTCCAGGGCTTCATCTAGACTTGGGAGTAGGTGAATGGGGCTCCAGTCGAGATTATTAAGGTACTCGTGGAAGGCATCCGCAGAGAATTTGGAAAAATCTCTATCTGTGAGAAGCCTAGGGGGGACCTTAGGTGACCTATTTTTCCATACTGTATGTAGAATATTGGTGAATGGTTACTCAGAGCATCTGTCAGAGTGCCAGCCACCTGGATATAAAGAGGATTGGATGCCAGCACCCAGTCCAGGGTGGTATGGTTTCCACTTTTGGCATTGTTTCGGTGATTACCTGTTCCAGGTTCACGTCCAGTAGTGAGGCTCTGAGGGCCTGCTCAGTTTCAGGGGCCCAGTTAAGATTGAAGTCCCTCAGTATTAGCAGTTCAGTTGTGCCATTTTCTGCTAGGGCCTTGGTTAGTGACTCAAAGGCTTGGAGGGCAGTCTTGGGAGGGTTGTATAGGTAACCTATTGTTAGGTGCTTGGTAAGGCCCAGGGTAACTCTGATAAATATGGACTCACTTCCACAACAGTCCGTGTAGAGAAGGGAGGCGAGCACTGAGTCTAATGAGTCTCTGACATATATAAATACTCCGCCCCCTCTTTTGTCGGTCCTGTCATTTTGGAAGGTGGTGTAACCATTGACTTCAATCTCATGCATTTGTATGTGTGGCTTCCGATACAGTCTCTGATACAGCCAGAATGTCTGGTTTGTATAGCTGTAGCCAGCTTTGGACTTCATGCATTTTGAGGCGCAAGCTGCAGATATTCATATGGGCTATTTTAAAGTCTTTTGGGGATGTCCAGTACAGGTCTTGTGGGGAACCAATATTATAGTTCACCACAGGGGGTCCAAGGTTGGGCTTAATATCTCCTGCTAGGTGCAGTAGGACTGTGATTAAGCTTAGTACTTTTGGTATTGCAGTCCATACTCCCCTTAGTCCTTGGCCACTTGAGCTGCGGATCATTAGATAACAGGCCCCCTTCTTAACCCAACCATGGGTCAGAAGTAGGAAATCCACCCCTTCTGAGTGGGGAGGTACCCTAGGTGAGGTAAGCGGTTGTCCTGCTGACCCCAGTCCAGGTTCCGCGAGCAGTTCATGTCCAATAAGTTATCTACCCATAATGTTATGCAAATATATGCCACTATCATGATAATTCCCCTATTTGGTGTGCCTTTCAGGATCATGTTCCTGTATTTTATGTTTTGGTTAATTTGAACTTTCATATACTTAAGCAGGGAATTGGAGGCTAGGTTGAAAGTATAGCGGCCACTAGAGGCAGGCACTGATAACCTGCCCATGGGAAAATGGGCTGATAGGTTTTTCTCATCATGTGATCACTGTTATAAAGCTCCGTATCCACCAAGGGTGATGGGGGTGGTGAGGCAGCTGACGCATAGCGTAGGCGGGGTCCTACATGGCCATTTCAGCCAAGCGAGCTGCTCCTATATTCATACCTTTCCTTCTTGCGGTGTGGAAGCTGTGGGGGAGAGTGTGCACTCCTGCCCTCGCCACCCGCAGTCTACCCTCGGGGGAGCCGACAAGACCTGTGGAGACAGAGGAGAAAAGAGCTGGTTTAAAAGTAGGTACAATGGAGGTGTGGCTGAGCAGGGGGAGGGGGTCGTGATAGCACTGAACAAATGGATTCCAAGCAAGTGGCTGAAATTAATCCCGACTGAAATTCGGGTCAGAAATTTTGATTTTTCTCTCACTGTAACTCTTGAGGGGCTTTTAGCAGACATGCAAGAGCAATACCAGCAATTTCTGTAGACTGGGGACCGGCTTCAGCATATGGCTGCAGGCTGTTAAAGCTGTTAAAAGCAGTTTCGGTGCTCAGTATATTTGCCTACACGGCTCAAGAAAAAGCAGCAGTACATGTAGACTGAGTTTCTCAAGATGCCCAGATTGATCAGCGTTTCACAGATTACAGTAGCGATTTTATGGGGGCAGTGAATAGCACTTTAAAATGCACAAAAAATGAATTCATTAGCACAGTCTCTTAAGGTGCACAGTTAATATAGGCTAGAAACATAGCATAGTAGCTGCAGAAATGCATAGCTCAAAGTCTGTCAGCATAACAGTTAAGACATTCAGTTAAAAATGTACGCAAAATGAGTTAATTAGCCCAGTCACAATGGTGCGCTGCTAAAACAGTCTAGAAGCCTAACATTTGGTAGAGACATAGCTTTTGGCTGCAGAAATTAGTGGTGCACAAACTTTCAAGGCAGTGTTTAAGTAGTTAAGGTGTTCAGTTAGAAATGTACAAAATGAATTAAATTAGCCGAGTCTCTTAAAGTGCACTGCAAAACAGATGAAAAGCATAGCATTTGGCTGCAGAGATTAATGGTACAGAAACTGACAGCATTTATCTGGTGACACAAAATGGAAGGTAATTCAAAAATGGCACCAAGACACACGGCCGTTTCAGCCAAGTGAGCTGCTCCTATGTCCGTACCTTTCCTTCTTGTGGTGTGGAAACTGTGGGGGAAGGTTGTGCGCTCCTGCCGTTGCGACCCATGGGCAACCCTCGAGGGAGCCAACAAAACCTTTCCTTCTTGCGGTGTGGAAGCTGTGGGGGAGGGCTGTGCATGCCTGCCCTCGCAACCTGCGGGCTACCTTCCGGGGAGCAGACAAGACCTTTCCTTCTTGCGGTGTGGAAGCTCTGGTTTAGGGTTACTGGGAGAAAGTACATCCTTGCCATTTTAATGGTAGTGGTATCGTTGTGGCTTTAAAAAATATTTCAGTTACAGGAAATAGTTATTTTGTATTCTGGTTATTGCAGCAAAGAACTAGATCACTTTAAAGTGATTCAGACATGATTTCCAACTAGGAAGGAATGGTTGGGCATGCACATGAGATTTAACAGCTGGAGAAGTTTTCACACATTGTGGAACTGTAGAAGGATGAGTTAGACAGTTTGCTGGCAGAGAAGGGTCGTCTCCTTTGTGCAGGGGAAGGATTTTGGCCAATTTCCAGGCAGAGGGAACAGTGGTGGTGGTGGCAAGGGAGAGGTTGAGTATATGCGTCAGGGGTGCTGCTATGGCCGAGGTCGAGATGCGGAGCAGTCTAGGGTGCAAGCCATCCGGGCTGGTTTTGGCCAGGTTTAGAGATGTAAGTGCATTGTAGACTTCCCAGCAGTGATGAAAGTGAACAGGAACGTACAGGAACTCCGTTCCTGTACCTTTTTTGCAGCAGGAACGGAGTTCCTGTACTTCTTCCCACTGATACTGGAACTGAAATTCTTAAACCAACAACATAATGACAGTTTCTGGCTCTGTGACCTAAAATCAGGGTTTCCATAACAACATTTGACTTGTACAACAGTGCAATTTTGCTAGAAATACATCAATATCTCTAACTGAATCTACTAGTGTCTAAACAGACAGACGTGTCTTCACACAGCTATCCTTCAGATTGAAGATCTTCATTCTGCATTTCATATTAGGCAGTGCCTGAGTTCCTGTACTTCTTGTCTACCACTTGCACCACTGCACCACTGCTTCCCAGGATGTGAATGGAGGAAAGAGGATGCTGGGGGAAGTGGGGAAAGGTTTGGTGGGGTCAGGTGGGGGAGAGGGGAGTCAGGTATGGCACAGGAAACGAAAAATGAATTGAAAAGAGCAGCTACTGAAGCAGGATCTGAGACTGATCTACCATCAATGTTAAGGACAGGACAAGACCGCTTAGAAGGGGAGTTGATAATTGAGTTGACTACCTTCCAGAAGGAAGCAGGGGAACTTTGGTTCTGGGTGAGTTGTGCTTGGAAGTAGGAGGCTTTGGATTGCCGATTAGCTTTTGTGCATTTATTTCTGAGGTGTTTGTAGGATTGGAGGTCACGGGTGGTATGGGAAGCTTTGTATTGCCTCCATGCCTTGTTCCTGGCATGACACAATGCAGTGAGGTCAGATGTGATCCGGGGTGGTGGCGCCTTTTCACTCTGGCTTTCCTGAGGAGTGCATGGAGGTCCCAGGTGCGTTTGAAGATGTTGCAGAAATGGGATAGGGTGAGGTCTACATCTGGTGTGGAAAAGACTGGATTCCAATCTGCGTTAGTTAGGTCATGCAGCAGGGCAGATTCATTTAGGAGGTGTATGGGGCGAGACCAGATAAATTTGGGGTGCGAAAGCAGGGGGCGAATTTTGTAGATGCAGAAAGTGAAGCAGTGGTCACTAAGGGCATCTGAGAGGATACCTGATGTCGAGATCTTGTGGGGATGGGTGGATAAAATCCAATCCAGAAGGGTATGATTTTGGGAATGATGGTTTAGACAGGTTGGTTCCTGGATTAGCTGGGAGAGATTTAGGGCTTCGATCCTTAAGGCAGTGGGTTTGGCGGAGGAGGAGAGCCAGTCGAGGTTGAAATCACCTAGAAGTAAAGTAGAAGTGATAATGATCTAGATGGGGAAGGATGCTTAAGGTCAGCATGTGTGGGACAGAAATTGAATTAAAACCATAATGCATGTTGCAACTATAGCATCTGATGAGATATATCATGAAAAACATTCTTTGGGGGGGGGGGGTGAAAAAAACTCCTCACAACATTCAGACTGAATCACCCTCCCACAATCACCCAAAAAGACAGTGAAAATATCAGTGCACTGAACTAACTTTGCACATGTAACCCCTGTCCCGAACAGGCTGATTTGGTATGGTCAGCCCCAACCCTGGCTCCTGCCAGTAGTTTTGCCCAAAACAGCTAGTAGCCCCAAAAATAGTGGACAAAAAAATGTTAATAATTTCTAAACATAGCATATTATTACTTTTGATTTGCGAAGTAGCTTTCTTTTTCCATGTGCTCACCAGGGTTTTTTCCTCCTGACCCTATTAGGTGTGATGTAACATGAAGAGCAGGGACTGAATTTTCAAAAATGATGATGATTGTGTGCTGTACCTCCATCATCCAATATGTGCCAAAATGTTTAAATGTTATTTGCCAACATTTTGATACATTTCTAAAGGTTTACCTTGCTTCACGGTACTAAACTGATGGATGCCTGTATCATTATTTAATTCGTGCCTCATTTTAGGTACATGAATGGCCATGATTCCTCAAAAAGTTAGACCAAATTGTATGTGGTCTAATTTTTTTGTTGCAAGTTGTGCAGTTGCTTGAAAAAGATGCCCCAAGTCAAGGATTCCCCTTTGAAAATCCAAATCGACTTACCTTGTACAGTAACATACAGTATCTAATTATATTTGCCTTCATACATCATTACCTCTAATTCTGACATCACAAGTGACTGATCTGGCATCAGATGATTGGCTGTTCTTGTTAAGTCATGGGGTAGTCTTCACAGATCTCACAAAGGTTTTTGACTTAGTTAATCATGGTCTTCCTAATAAAAAAAACTCAGGAGGTTTGGTCTTGATGACTTGTCCTGCAGATGGTTCACTCATTACTTGACTGCTAGGGATCAGAAAGTGAAATGGAAAGGTATGCAATCTTCATTACAAACCATAACTGACAGGGTTCATGTTGGGCCCAGTGCTGTTTTCCTTTTTTGTAAATGAGCTATCTGGTCATTGTGGAGGGCTCATCTTCAGCTTTATGCTGATGATGATGGTGTACTGTATAGGAGTGCCAGTGATGTCACCCTCATCAACTGACTTCTCATTGAGGGTTTTTTGATGCTCAAAAGGTGGCTCTTGTCAACTAAACTAGTTCTCAAAGTCAAAAAGACTAAAGCCATCCCTTTTGGCATCAGTCCTCTAGGTGTAGCCAGGCAGAATCTACTAAACTTGTCCACATTTGGGGGTAACCAGAGAGAGGTGGTATAGGCTGTTAAATACCTTGGGGCATACCTTGATCAAGAAGTTTCCTTCAGAGCACTTATTGGTTATCTTACTAAATCCCTACACTAAAACATGGGTTTATTATACTGCCTAGGTAATGACCGCACCAAGGAATCTTGACTAGTTATTGCCAGTAGTACGCTGCTCCCCCTCTTACTCTGTGGGGTCTCTGTTCTTCAGTCTGTGAAAAACACTCAGCTCAATAAACTCAGAGTACTTGATAGCAAAAGTGACTGATTCACCGTGGACACCTCTTCTAGGCTGCATCACTACAATGTCTTCTTCTCTCATAACTGGCCATCTGTAAAGGGCAGGCTAGAGTACCCCTACTTCTCTCTCACTTATAAAATCCTAGAGGGTCCTTCTCCACCCTGCCTCCAAGATATCCTGTCTCCTTAGTCAGAATGGAGAGTGCTCGAGTCCACCGGATGTGCTTTTTTAGAAATACCCAGGGTTAGGTCAAGCGCAGGGGTGAGATCCTTTGCCAGCTCAGCTCCATATATGTGGAACACACTTCCTGCCTCCCTCCAAAATTACTCCACACTTGGAGGATTTAAAAAAGGCCTCAAGACGTATCTGCTTGAACGCAGCTTGTATTCCTGCAACTGTTGACCTGGAGCTGCTGCAATCCCTCCTTGCCTCTGATTTTGCACTTGGTGGTGCTAGGCCTCCTCATTGTAATACTGTTAATACCATGATGTGTAATACGATCCTGCCTGTGTACTAATCTCCTGTACCCTTGTGTATGTTGCTTCATGTGCTGGCATGTATCTGAATTAACACTCCTAGTTCATTACCCCATGTACTGTGTGACTCTGTATAATCTACATTGTTTTGTATTCTCTGTAACTAACTTCAAGTCACCCCTGAAAAAGGGACTTTGTGTTCCAGTGGGCCCACCTGGTTAACAAAATTCAGTAAGTAACTAACTAAATAACTGTTATAGTCAGTGAAGTCACAGTGCTGATAAATTATGAAGGGCAGTAGAACTAGATATGCCAGCCTCCAGGGAGAGTACAAGTCTACATACAACATCTACTGTAGCTCTGTTGGGTTGAAAATATTTGAATAAGCAACAGGAAAGTGGAAGAAAGTATTTCAGATGTAATAAGTAACATCTGGATACTTTTAAAAATGAATATTTCAGGCAGATCACTGTACCTGCACTTTTAAGGGGCAGCCCCATTCTCTGAGGTGAAGTTAGGGATGAGTCTGCAAAAGAGCAGCAGACAGTGTATCTGCAGCTGTCTGGAAGCACTGGGGTCTTTACATTTTCCCTCTGGTTGAGCTAAATCCAGTTGGTGTGATGGGCCAGAGGCTGCTGAAAAGAATTACCCCTTTGCGGGTGTAGGTCACCCAGTCAGGTGTCCTAGAAGAATAGTAAAGAGGTAATGGTCAGTTGGATGATCCGGTTGCTGTCCAGACTCTGACTATTGGACATCAATGTCATCAAGGTACTTATATAAGAAATGGGTTTCCCCCACAAGAAGAGAGCAGTAAGCGGATAGATGAATAAGAGCAGCTGGAGTGCCCCTTTATTAAGGGTCAGGCCAACGTGACTCTGTCCCAAGTGCAGGCTCTTCAACCTGTATCAAGAGTACTGCTCAGTACTGTGTGTGTCTGCACAAGTTCTGCTCCACTAAAATGGTGTGTACCAGGTTAAAAGAGCCAGTTGAGTAAAAAAACCAAAACCAGCACCACACACCATCAGAATAAAATGAAGATACCTTTACTGCAAGAATTCAAACATACTGCTCATACAGCAACATTGGGATGCCACTAGCCCGATTGATTTTGTGCACTGCATCATCAGCGAGAGTGGGAATAGGAGTGTAATAGAGGAGCTGCTTTTCAGTCTGCAGTTTAAAAGTGTACGCACACAAATGAGCAAAAAAGTGCATAAGTGCTATAATGCAACAATAAATGCATAATTTAAAAAATCATTTTCAAAAAGACCTAATCAGACCTGCTGCTAGTACAATTAATAATTAAAAACCCAAGGCGGACTCTGTGGCACCGAGCAGTGGGTGTTCTCTCAGCATGCTTGTGACCCAGGTTGCCCTGTTGTCAGGAGTGGAGACTAGCAGGAAGAGAGTTTAGAGTCTCCTTTGGAAGCTTCCCTCTGGGGGAGGGGGACAGTCTTGGGTTGCTGTTAGGTGGCTCCTGGTGGTGGTTTACGGTCGGCGTTCATGGCGGCGTTTGGCCTCAACACGTTGCTTAATACCCCATCTCCCAGGACGCTGCCATGACCAAACCAATATGTGGGAGGTGCGTGTTTGGGGAAGGAAAAGGAAAATACTGCTTAGCCAGCCAGACGATGGCGGCCGTTCCCCCCACTTGCCACACAGCCCAGAAGTGTTCAAGCCAATCCCACTGTGTGTGTGTGTGTGTGTGTGTGTGTGTGTGTGTGCCCAGTGTTGAAGGAATGCCTCCGGGCAAAATCTCCCCTCCCGGTACCTCCTCCTGGGAAGGGGGTGCAAAGGGATACGTCAGGTCAGCTGGGGCCACAATGGGGCGGCGAGAATGACAACGAGGGTGGTTGACAGGTTGGGGAAATCCTAGGTGGCCCAAAGGAGTGGCCAGTTGAGAGGATGGGGGAGTAAAGAAATAAAGCAAATAAACAACAAAAAACACCCTGAGTCTGGCCAGCCCAGTGGCACAGCAGTTGCATCACCACTTGCAATGCTGATGACCCAGGTTCTGAAGTGAACCCAAGGTGTCAGAGGGCCAGCTGGGGGAGGAGGCTCAAGTGTCCACAGGACTGCTCTCCTCTGAGGGGGGTAGAGCCTGATGCTTGCCTGGCCTCTGGTGGAAGCTGGAGGAAGCCCGGGCCAGAAGGTCTGGAGGTGTGGCACACATTGGTGCACGTCACATGGGAGTGCATGGCGTATGTCTTGATGTCCTTGCATGCCATGCCTCCCAGTGGGAACAAGAACACAAGAAAATTCAAGCGGCAGGATGTGGGTGGGTGGTCACATGCCCCACATTTGACTAGCTGGGCTTGCCAGCCTGAACTGGCTCCAGACCTCTATGGGGATTAGGGTGCCCCACTGATCCTGCTGGGGATGGCAAGCCCTAAGCTAAGATGGCCGATGGTATGTTCAGGCAGAGGTCAGGGTGATAGAGCTGGGGCACCAGCCTGAAGTACATCCATCCAGGAGAGGAGTATATAAAAAAAAAAAGTTGAGTCTGGACATATGTGCAAAGACAGTAACCCTAACAATACTGCACATTAGTTAATACAATTAGCCCATGGGTAGGAGTCAACAGGACACGCATTTCCAGTGAAAAATATGTTCCAGGACTAGAGGGCATGGGATGAAGTTGGAGGGAAGACAATTCAGAGGAAACGTGAGGAAGAATTTCTTCACAGAAAGGGTGGTGGACAAGTGGAACACCCTGCCAGAGGAAGTGGTGGGGGCTGAAACAATCACAGGATTTAAGAACGAATGTGACAGACATAAGGGAATTCTGGAAGTCAGGGGTATGGGGCAACAGACCTCTAGAAAAATATAAAGGGAACTTACAAGCGCAAATGGGCAGACTGGGTGGGCCATAGGCCCTTATCTGCCGACAGTGTCTATGTATCTATGTACAAATTAGAAGGTGCAGGAGGCTGGTGCCACTTCACTTCCCAAGGCCCTCTACAAGAAAAGAACAATATCAATTATTCAGCAAGTTCAAAAAAATAAACATTCTCACATCGTACAATAAATTCTTCTGGAAACAGCTACCGAAGCACAGGCGGAGGCAGCCAAGTTTGCCTACCAATTTCCACCTTTGGCTGTAAGCTGTCAGACAGCTTGTCAGCTAGATTGTGTCCACATTTTTATACCATCCTGGGTTGTATCACAGTGACGTCCCTCAACAGCAGGTCTGGCTGCAGTGTATGCCAGTTTTACCTGCCCACTGAGAGAGTATGGTCACAAAATTCAAACGATGTGGACTAGGTTCCTCTCTGGAACTGCCAGTGTGTAAATCTGACCTATTCATACTGTATGTGTATTGGTCAACCTCCTCAGTAGTTGTCAGACTGTATCCCCCTTTCCACAAACCTATTTTTAAGTTCCTGGCTTCTACGGGAATAGTCAGTATCCTCACTGCAGTTTCTCCATACCCTCAGGAAGTGGGCCTTTGGAATGTTATGCACAGTGTGATGAGAATGAGAGTTTGACAAAAGCAGGAAAGTATTCTGATCCATGCTTTTACAATACAGATAAGTCTTTACAGTGCCATCTACAGTAGATTCCTAATAACCATAAGATCCAGAAAGGAAACACTAATCGGATCCACCTGCATTGCAAACCTCAAATTCAGATTTGTACACTCCAAGTAGTATGCAAACTGAACCAATTGATTTATGTCACCTTGCCATACCAAAAAGAAGTAATCTATATCATGCCACCATAGGTCAATCCTATTCTAAAAAGGGTTGACCATGGGGTCATAAAAAATGTTTTTTTCCCACTTACCCAGGTAAACATTTGCATAATTGGGGCAAATGTAGCCCTAATTGCTGTACCTTTAACCTGAAGGTAGTAATCTCCCTGGGAAAGAAAAAATTTGATTTTAACATAAACTCTGAACACTTCACCCAGAAATCCGTATATGACTCTTTTAAAAGTCACATCCTTATTAACCAGAAATGAACTGGCCACAGTCTACCAACATGGGGAATGTTCATATCAAGTAACTCAATATCAAGTGATACAAGGAGCTATTCAGGCTCAAGCTGAACAATCCCCACGATGCCCATATGTCCATTGTATCCTTCACAGATAATGGCGGTATCTTATTGTGTCCCTTGATGGGGGCATCTACAGTACAAACTGCAATAAAGGCTTAGTTAAGTAACTAATTCCAGTGACAACTGGGAATCCTGGTGGAGTCTCCTGTCCTTTCTGGACCTTTTGGAGGACTAAATAGTTGCACGGATAGGATTGGCAACTGTAAGAAATTCTAAGACCTTAGATAAAATTATCTTTTCATCAGGTGCTTCTTTGAGGAACAAACCAGTGTTCTTCTTGAAGGAGTCAGTTGGATTCTACCCTAATTTCTGATAGTTAGCATTACTCAGTAGTCTGTAGAGTTCAGCAGTATAACAGTCCATGTCTTTAACCATCACTGAACTGCCCTTCACAGTTGGCTTGATGGTCAGCTGTTAATTGTTTTCAAATTCCTTCAAGGCCTTTGCTTCCTCAGTGGTAATATTCTAATCACTTGGTGGTGGAAGACTATCAAATATCCTTTTAAAGGCAGCCTCACGTGACCTCTCAAATACTCTAGCAGTATCAGTGTGTGGAGGGACAAATGTAGATGTTGGATGAAGGGATGCTTTTATTAGTTGCTTCTTCTTGTTATCTGGCTCTGTAGCTGATGACTGTATTGAGGAACTGGATGAAGACACCTGGCTGCTCCGCTGAGTAACATGACACACATTTTCTCTTGCAAAGAATGCTTTAAGAATGTTTTAAAAATTCAGGTTACGTGTCAGATGGTACAAGTCCACAAAAAGATCAAAGGCTTAGAATTACGGGTCAGAACAAAGGACAGTCCCTTGTAGATTACCCTTAATTGAATGTACATAAATTGTTGTTTCAAGATATTGGATCACATTTACCACTTGGTGTTCTGGGGTCTCCCCTTCTTGGGAACCTGGGGCCGTGGCTGCTTGCATTTTGGCACCTTCTACCTTTCTCCCTTCTCCTTGTCCACTCATCCTTTTTTGGAAGCAGACCATAACAAAAAAACATATATTGTACAAAAAAATCTGAGATTCTAAAGCACATGACAGTATACTGCAAACTGTACACACCTTCAGCTAAATACCCTAGCACTGCAGCCCATTCAAAACTAGTGCACATACAAGACCTACAATACTAGGTCATAAGCCTGTTTTCTATGTGTTGTATTTATATGTATGTATGTGTGTTTTTATAATGTATGTTTTGCTGTTCTGTTGTTGAAACTTGTTGCTTGTGAAAATGGGCAGTAATGCTCATCAAGTTAACAAGTATAAAGAATAAAAATGAAATGAACTGAAAGGCATACACAAACCTTTCCCTACCTGAGGAAAGCCTGCCAGTAACCAAACACCACCATCCAAGCAGTTCCCTTCCTACTTCATTCACCAAATTCTGAGGTCCCACAATGCTTCAGGCCTCTCTCACCAAACACTGGGCTACCACTCATACCACCATCCAAATGCTATCCTCAAATGAAGTAGGGGAAATCCTGCAGCTACTGCTCCTCCTGTAAATATGGTTACCAATCAAGACACTCCCAGCATCTTTCAATAAGGGCTGGACTATCGGACTCATCAACAGGTTTACCTCCTGGACTTGGTCTTCTCATTGGGTCATGAAATTTGTGATGTCAAGGTTGAGCTATTCATTTGGTCAGATCATCATCCCTTGTGGTTCTTTTGTGAGGCAAGCCCCTCCATGAAGATGGTACAATACTGTCCTAGATACAGTCTGGAGTCAAGTGAGCTCTTAGATGTCTCAAGCATGGTGACATCTTGTGCTGAAGGAGCGGAGAAATCCATGGAGAGCTATAGCATGGCTCTTACATCTGCCTTGGTCTCTCTGGCACCTTACTGTATCTGTCCCATGACCTGCTGCCACAGCTCACCATGATGTTATGATGAACTGGTTAAAGACTAAGAGAAGGAGGTTAGAGCATTCTTGGAAGAAGTCCCAGTTGATGGAGGATACATTGGTGATGAGGACTAATTATATGAGTACCAGAGAATCACCCTGAAAAAGACAGAGCTCCTATCAAGAGTGATTGCTGCTGGGAAGAATCGACTGGCTTCACTCATTCACACAGTGGACAGGTTGTGTAAACCACTCTGTCTCAAGTCTGTAAGAGTATTTTCTGTAGAAAGATGTGAAGTGTTCAGTTGGTTCTTCTTGACAAGGTATCCTGTATTTGGGCTGGCATTTCCACAAATAGCATGTCATGGGCTTGCAATGTCTAGTCAAGGATGGGCTTGGGTGATCTGTCAACTTGGGAGTTTTGACCAGTTATGGTGGATGAGGTGTTCCAGATGATCTTGGGGCTGTTCCCCACTTAATGTATATGGGGTGTGTGGAGGGGTTGTGGAATAACAGATGGACCAGACACCAAACTTCAGGTTCAACACACAATCTCTGTGTGATGTTTATTCAACATACAGGAAATAAGCGCCTACAATGCCATATTCCTTCTTCAGTACATCAGTTTGCAGCAACAGACTAAGTATGTCCTTTCTCTGTACTTAGCCAGCACTTACTGACACTGATCTAAACATTTTTTGTGAAAATACTTTATCCCTATGTGGGCCTCATTTGCTTGGGTAGTGAGGGCTCAAAAAAAAAAAAAAAAAACAAGCTATAGACAAACAACCTCCATGCAGAATCACTGAAAGAAGGGTTACCCCAAAGGGCAATGGCAACAAATTAAGTTTCAAAGAAATACAATATCATACATACTTCCATAATGCAAAGCATCATGGGATATATGCAGATCACCATGACATTTCAGACTTGTTCAGTTTACAGCAATTTACATGCATTATAAATAGCACAACTAACTTAATTTCTGTAATAGTCACCTAGTACTTTTTACCATTATCAAAAACACCTAGTGCCATGGTATTTTCAACATTTACAGGTTTCATAAACATAAGGTATATACATCAAGGTATTTTATGACATAGTGCTATTACATACTAAATCCAACAATGATAAACACAAACCTGTTTTACAAACATTTGGAGATCACCACAATAACCTCCCTGTACGAGGACCTGAGAGGGACAAGGAAAATTAAAGTGGACACTATAGCATAGTCAAGAAAGGGAAGGATGTACCCATAGGTGGCCAACCTTATGGACTAAAAATAGCAAAATATAGTTTAGGCTTAGAAATAGAAGAGCTGTTGCAAGTTGCAACGGATTTAAGAAAAAGTCAGTCCTCAAGAGTGGCAGGAGTTCCCTGTCACATATCCACTACCTTAAGAGGGAAGCAGTTATTGCAGACTGCTTACTACCTTCCTGTCCCAGGAAGGGATGGAGCTTCCAGCCATCCACCTTCAGAAGCTCTGTCTCTGGGTCTCTATTAACGATAAACATTCCATCATTAACATAGTGGATATTATTGTTCTTTACCCCTAGGCATTAACACATTTCTCAACTAAAAGTACCTTTCCTGAACTATCTCCTTTTAGGGAAAATATGTCATATTTCTTAACCAAAAAATCTGGACCCCTGTAAAGTCCAGTACTATAGAAATGATTTCTCTGGGGTGAGTAATTACCTGCTCCAACCCCACCAGACATGTCATTTTTAAGCAGGGGCCCATTCCTATGTTCAGCCCCTCTACATAAACCCGTTATGTCTCTTGATTCATTTTACTTGCTATGGATACAGACACCTGAGGGTAGACACTATTTTGGTGTTACCCCAACACAGGTTCCAATCCATTTTCCACTCACCTCCTCCTTTGTAAGTTTTTCATTAACAAAATAAAACACATGTATCACCTCCTTAATCTTAACTTATTGTAAAATGTTGTCAATATTAGCATCTTTAGCGTGCAGTATACCCCAGTCAATACTGTTAATAGATTTAGCTGCATCAATACAAGAAAAAGTCTCTTCATCCTCATAGGCTTCTTCTTGTTTGCTGGGAATCTTCAACCCTAGCACAATATCACTAGGCACAGTCTTACCTCGGGTCTCACATTCAAGTTCCATAATTGCATCTCCAGCCTCCAACAGGTAACATTCTGGGAACACAGGAAACAAAGGGATATCCTGCTCAGTCGGGGGGGGGGGTCCTCCTCAAACTGAGCCCACGAAAAATCCTCTGACTCCGACTCTTTATCCAAACTCTCCAGCTGGAACATCTCGAGCAGCTGGCACCAGTTTTCTGCCTCTCTGCGTAGTCAGTCTGGGTCCAGCCATTGCCCACTCATCCAGTGGATCATCCTCATCAGGGTCTCCACCTCTGGGGCGTTGTTTCTCACACCTACAGTCTGTCTCGACCTGCATTTCTTCATCTTCTTCAGGCTTGACCTTCCTCCGAGCTCCCAGGACCAGTCCTGATGGCAGCTTCTCTCCATCTTCGGCCATGGTTCTGGCCAGAACTCAGCGGCCTTTCTTCTCTGGCAAGTCCTGGTGCATCAGTCCACCTGGGATATTTAGGCGGTATCCACCAGAAAATGTCCCTCTTCGGCCAGTCTAGACGCTTCCAGCAAGTTATCCTACTTCTTAAACCAAGTCTGTGGAGGGGTTGTGGGATAACAGATGGACCCAACACCAAACTTCAAGTTCAACACACAATCTCTGTGTGGTGTTTATTCAGCATACAGGAAATAAACTTCTGCAATGCCATATTCCTTCTTCAGTACATCAGTTTGCAGCAACAGACTATGTATGTCCTTCCTCTGCACTTAGACAGCACCCACTGACACTGATCTCTGATCTAAACATTTTTTGTGAAAATCCTTTATCCTTATGTGGGCCCCATTTGCTTGGGTAGTGAGGGCTCAAAAAGAAAAAAAACAAAACAAGCTATAGACAAAGAACCTCCATGCAGAATCACTGAAAAAAGGGTTACCCCAAAGAGCACTGGCAACAAATCAAGTTTCAAAGAAATACAATATCATACATACTTCCATAATGCAAAGCATCATGGGGTATATGCAAAACACCATGAAATTTCAGACTTCTTCTGTTTATAGCAATTTACATGCATTTTAAATAGCACAGCTAACTTAATTTCTATAATAGTCTCCTAGTACGTTTTACCATTATCAAAAATGCCGAGTGCCATGGTATTTTCAACATTTACAGGTTTCATAAACATAAGGTATATGCATCAAGGTATTTTATGACATAGTGCTATTACATACTAAATCCAACAATGATAAACACAACCTGTTTTACATACATTTGGAGGTCACCACAGTAACCTCCCTGTACAAGTACCTGAGAGGGACAAGGAAAATAAAAGCGGACACTATAGCATGGTCAAGAAAGGGAAGGGGGTGCCCATAGGTGGCCAAACTTATGGACTAGAAATATTAAAAGATAGATTAGGCTTAGAAATAGAAGAACTGTTGCAACAGATTTAAGACAAGGTCAGTCCTCAAGAGTGGCAGGAGCACCATGTCACAGGGTCCAGGACCTACTTGGCTGTCTGTGTGCTGTTGAGAGATCCTGGGTCCATTTATCACTGAGTTTGTCAGGTGCTCCTTGAAGGAAGGAGATGTCCCAACTGTGCTGGAGAGGGCAGTAGTGAGACCCCACCTACAGAAGTAATCTTTGGACCCTGATGTTTATGTGAACTGCAGAGCTGTCTCAGTTCTTTCCTTTATGAGGAATGTTTTCAAGAAGGTGGAGGCAGTGCAGCTAGAAGATGACCTGGAAAAATATGACATCTGTGAGCCTCTTCAGTCAGGGTTGAGGCCTCATCTTAGCACTGAGACCACCCTCATTAAGGTGTTTAATGATCTCCTTACTGTGAGAGGCAAAGGGTACCAGTCCATCATGGTCTTTCTTGATTTCTCATCATTGTTTGACACAGTGGATTGTGGGGTATTGGTAGATCACCATAGACACTGTGTAGGACTCACTAGTATGGTATTGCAGTGGTTCTAATCCTACTGCATGGGCAGGGCACAGCAGGTTGTTCTGAGTAATTCAATCTCTGTAACAGCTGTGCTCAACTGTGGAGTTCCACAGGGTTGTATCCTAGCCCTCCCCCTCATTGTTTGCTGTGTACATGCTGCCATTGGGCAAGGTCATAAGTTGGTATGGTCTGGAGTTCAGCTGTTATACCAATGAAATCCAGCTGTTCTTGTCTTGTGGACCCAATGGGGATGATGCGGTCACACTGTTGAGTCATTGTCTTCATGAAGTCAGTGACTGAGTGGCCTCCAACTGGCTGAGCATCAACCCCAGGAAGACAGAGATATTGTTTGCTGGATCAAGTTTCTTTCTGTCAGCAGTGATGGGTGATGATAACATGTTACCATCCTTAAATGGTACCACACTTGGAGCTGTGGATAGGGTTAGAAATCTGGGGGTCACTATAGACTGAAAGCTGACAATAACACTTCCAGTGCCAGCTGTAGTCCATAATAACTTTTTCATTTGTGTAGCATTGCCCAGATTAAACCATACATTGAGCCAGGGGGCCTGATTATGATAGTACCTACATTTGTGACATCTGGAATAAACAATTGCAATGCTGTTTACCTAGGGTTATTTGGAGGTTTGTTGGGACATTTGCAGCTGGTGCAGAATACAGCAGCTCGGCTGAATGCTGTGACTTATCAGTCTGAGCATGTCACACCAGCGCTGCACAACCTACACTGGCTGTGTGCATCAGCTTCAAGATTAGGTTATTGAATTACAGACCCATACACGGTTTGGTTCCTGGCTACCTGAAACAGCTCCTGTCCATATATGCTCTTTCCACCCTCTACGCTCCACTGAGATCAGTCTTTTGGTTATTCCATGATCAGGACTAAAATTATCCAGGCTTAGGGCTTTTGGGGTAGCTGGACTGCTGTTTTGGAACTCTTTGCCACCCCACATTTGTGCTGCCCCATCCATGGAGGACTTAGAAAAAAATGTTAAAATCCCACTGTTCCGAACTGGCCTACTGTACTAGTCTGTGAACATCTGTTGTACTTATTGTAGTATTATGTATTATTTTCAGCTTTGGTTGCATTGTTATTTAGTATTTTTATAAGGCATCCTGAGCCTTCAGAATAGGGCATTGGAAAAATAAAATTGCCTTCCTTCATGACCACGTGCACGTGGGGGAAATGGCACTGTGCAGTCACGCATGACTGTGCAGTCATGCATGACCACACATGGGCATGACTGTGATTTTGTGTATAAAATTCTCATTATAAACAGTTCCTCAGGCATTACATTCTGTATGTGATGGCTGGGAGGTGGTCTGAAATTTGTGTGGTTGACTGTGGCTGCCTCGTAGGATGTCAGGATGATTCCTCACAGACTGTCATGCTTTAAATTTTTTTACAATGATTTGGGGCTTTTTTTAATTATTAATCGAGTGATGAAGCCTATTTGTAGTTTTGTCACTCGCTTATTGTAGTGCATGTATGTGGGTGACTTAGCTGGCTTGGCAATAGTTACCAATAGAGAGTGCTCAATTCCACCACCAGTATCTACCCTCCTGTCTTGCTGTTGTTGATAAATCCCCTCACAGACCATCTAAAACCCACTGAATCAGTTGTTTCTGTTTAAACAGTTATTTATGGCAGGTGTCTATTCCAACTGCCGGCATCCCCCTTTCACCCGAGTTGTTGTATCCCCCCCCAAATAGCTGTTTATGCACTTACTTACAATGGATATTAAATCCCACTACAAGTATACCCCATCCTGCCAGAGTGATTGTTGAAATATCCCAACCAATTATTTCAGGGAGTAGCAAGTTCCTATGCAGTTGGTAACAAACTGTATGGGATTCACTGGACATAAAAGGCCACTCATATATAAGCCTAAAAATTGCCACCAAAAATAGTCATTAATGTATCTAACTGGAATAGATTGATCCCACAAATTATACCTTATCTGTCAGTTTCCTTTTCTTTATACAAAGCTTTTTGCATCTGTTGGGGACGTATATTATCGAAGTGGGATTTTTTTTTGTAATACAGAGGTAATTAAGAAGTGCAGAGACTACTTGAGTGAGTAAAAATGCAGGAAAGGTGTTTGATGGCTGGGGAAATGTATTATTATAAATGCATAGCAGACCTAGTTACAGTTAATAAGCATTATATAATGTATGTATGTATAATGCTCACAGACTGAGGATTTTTCCCATTTTTTTCCCGCATAACTTGGCCATTTTTAGACATTTTAAGCCCATATTTTCAGGGTAGTGATATGGCCACTCCACCACATGAACACATAAGTGTCATTTTGTAAATCTGATCCAAAATTTGTTTTAGAGGGTGAACCCCAAAACACATTTTGGGGAATATTAACAAGGTGGCATTTTGGTGTTTGTGAGATGGGATGGCCATATGCCCACCCCAATATTCTGAGGCTAAAATGACCACCTTATGGGCGAAAATGGAAACAAAGTGGGAAAAAGTCGCTTATGATGTTCAGTAAGCTCATTTTTGGAGTTAGTTTTTTACAGACAAAAACAAAATCCTTGTGAAAAACTATGTCCAGCAGTAAGAAAATGTTTAAAGCAGCAAAATGGCCATGTAAAATTAACTCTGTCCTAATGCAAGTTAGGACTTGTATGTACTTTACACAGAGCCCATGTTGTGTTTTGCACAGGGCCCTGCACATCTGGTCTTTTGCAGGGCTGCAAGTTAGACTTCAGTCTTACACAGGGCCGGAAGGGCACTGCTCATCTTGCTTAGTGTAGGGCCCAAATGGCACTGCTGGAAGCAAGTTAGGGCTTACCTCTTGTTTTATGGATTTGAGTAGGGCCCATAAGCAAGAAGCAAGCCAGGACTTACTTTCTTAAAAAGTAAAGAAATTAATTTGCAGGAAACTATATTAATGTTATCTATTAGGTTGCTAAAACATAAAATGGACAAAGTAAGAAAATAAAAAAAATTAAAGGGAAAGGGGAAATTGTTTAGAAACATAGAAACATAGAATTTGATGGCAGATAAGGACCACTTGGCCCACCTAGTCTGCCCATTTTCCTACCTAATGGATAAGCTGCAGATTGCTCCGTTCAGCATACGAGGGGTTGCTAGAGATTCTAAGGGTACTTTTAAAATATTCAGGGGCCCGTGCATTCGTGTACGCAGCCCCAGCCCTTTGAAGTTCTCTACCCTGTCTGATTCGGGAGTGCGTGACCCTGGGGGGGTTTAAGCAGGCATTGAAGACTTGTTTGTAGAGCAAGGCATACTGTGTCTAATGAGGTAACTTCTGGATTTTATTATGTATTTATTATTGTTGTTTTTATTTGTTATTTTATACTTTGTAATGTGCCTTGATATTTGAAAGGTGCAAAATAAATAATGATTATTTTTATTATTATCCTAGTTTACCAACAGCCTACTTCCTCCTAACCCCCACTAGAATTGCCTTATGTGTGTCCCATGCATTCTTGAATTCCCCCACTGTTTTTCAATCCACAACCTCCTCAGGAAGGCTATTCCATGCATCCACAACCCTCTCCATGAAAAAATACTTCCTCACATTATCTCTATGCTGCCCCCCCCCATCTTCAAACTGTGCCCCCTTGTTCTTGCACATCTCTTTTTCTGAAAGAGGCTACCCTCTTGGACTTTGTTGATTCCTTGTGGTGCTTGAAAGTTTCTATCATGTCCTCCTCTCCCTCCTTTCCTCAAGGTATACATATTAAGATCCTTTAGTCTCTCTCTCTCTTCATATGTCTTCTGGTGGAGACCCTGCACCATTTTGATTGCCCTCCTCTGGACAGCCTCCACCCTGTCTATGTCTTTGCGGAGATGGGGTCTCCAAAACTGCACACAGTACTCCATATGGGGTCTCACCAACTGTCTGTACAGAGGGATAACAACTTCTTGTTTTCTAGTGGTGATACCTCTCCCTATGCATTCCAGTATCCCACAGCCCTTGCCTTCTCACATTGCTTGCCCACCTTTAGGTCATCTGATATAACTACCCCAGGTCCCTTTCCATTTTGTTTAACCAGGAAAGGCACACTAAACTGAAGCTTGTTTCCAGGTGCGACCTGGGAGCACAAGAAAGTTAAGTGACTTGTTCAGGATCACACAGTATGCAAGTGAGGATTGTGGAATTCAAACCCAGGTCCTCAAGTTTGCAGCTCAGAACCCTGAACCTCTGCACTATATTGCCTTCTTATTAAATCCTAAATCATCCTTATTATCCTAAATTAGAGGTCAAAGTCTCATAAATCTTGACAAATCAGTGGTGTGGTGTTCCTCGGGGTTTTCAGTTCCAATGCTCACCCTTCTGTAGTGCAATTTATGTTGATGTGGTACTGAACTGGGAGCCAGTAGAGCTGACAGAGGATGGGAGCAGTGCAATCCCATTTTGTGAGTGGTTGAGCAGTCAACTGCATTTGGAACAGTTTGAGATAACAGAGCACAAACATGGGATGCCTATAAATGATGATATTGCAGATGTAATAGCGAGAAGCAATGTATAAATAAGGGTTTCAGTAGAGAAGTGATCTCAGAGATAATGGATGTAGGTAATATTGCAGTGATGACAGATTTGCAGACCATACTGATGTGTGGAGAAAAGGTGAGTTCTGGCTCAGGAGAATGCCTAGATTTCTAACAGGGAAGACACTGAAGAGGCAGGAGTCAAGGACAGTGACTGAAGGAGTCCAGTTGCAGGAGAGGATACTTTCTGGCAAGGAGTAGGATCTTAATCTTAGCAATATTAAACAGAAAGAGACTATATTGGAGCCAGGAGTTTATTTTGTAAACAGAGGGGGAGAGAGATGATAAAGCAGGATTAGAGAAGTAATTTAAAGTAATGTATAGTTCAGCGTCATTGTCATGGAAATGATAACTGGGGTCAGAGTCAGAGATGATGCAGCCAAGATGGAGAAAGTAGGTATAGAAGAAAAGTGGATCAAGAACACAGCCTCGAAGGACACAGTAAAGTCGTGGCTGGATGGAGGAAAAAACACCATCGGCAACAAAGAACACAGGACTGGAGAAAGAGGACTGGAACCAGGAACAGAAAGTATTGTACCAGAGACCCCAGCACAGTGCTCAAGACTGCAAAGGAGGTGGAGGAGGTGGTCAGTGGTGGGAAACATTGCCTTTCAATCAAGAAGAATGAGGAGAGAAATGGAGCCCTCATTTCGGATGATGAGACAGACAGTCACTGGCAGCCTGAAGGAGGACAATCTCACTGCTATGGGAGAGTGATATCCAAATGGGAATAGAGCAATGAGATGATTATAGATGGAGAGAGAGAGAGAGAGAGATGGGTGAAAATATATATATTTTTTTAATTATATTTTTATTTGTTTTAAATTATGTAAGAGACACATGGGATACAGTACATAATAGAGATCGCATAATACCATCAAGCACAGCTCAAGCAACACACAGTACATTACAGTTATGGGCACAGGATCATAATTCATATACAGCCATAGATAAATCTATCCTGATAGGGATCCTTGTATACTAACACTAAATAGATAAATCTTCCCTCTAAATCTCTCTCTCCCCCTTGCCTTTCTCAACATCAGGTTACTTCTATGGTCACTCATTATGGGATAAAATGAGGATCTTGTACTGATATATAGAGGACCCATTTCCTCCATTGGAGTTCAAATTTATCTTTTCTGTTAAAATGGCTAGCCGCCAGTCTTTCCAGATAGTATACGTCCTTCATGGCCATGAACCATTCCCTTCTAGTCGGAGGTGAGGTCCTGCCCCATAGTCTGGTGATTGCTTTCTTAGCTATCAATATATAAGTAATCAAGAGAGAGCCCCTCGGAATACGGAGGCCTATGGGAGGGATTGAAAGCAACACCATTTCATGAGTAAGGACAGCCTCCTCTCCCACCAACTCCCCCAGGGTTTCTGCCACCTCTCCCCAAAAAGGTCGGAGAACTGGGCATGACCAGAAGATGTGTACATGTCCAGCCATCTTCTTTTCCCCACAAGATCTCCAGCAGCTTCCTACTGGGCAATCTGTAAATTTCACCAGTTGGTGAAAATAATTTTTGATGGGCTTTGCTGATGAAGGGGAGGTTAGAGATAAAATTATATTAGAAAGCATATCAGCATCAAGGTAGTTTTCCTTTTATGTTTCCATCACAGAAGTAGTAGCAGCAGTGTTGAGAACATATGGGACAGTACCCATGGGAATGTAGTGGCTAGTGATAGCTGTGATGCCGGGTGCTTGGGTCGGTAGGCAGAAGGAAATGAGGAGGGAAAGAATAGGGTGAGGTAGCAGTTTTCAGGTTTATAGATAGAATCATTTCAGCAAAGACAGACGTAGAGATTAGGGAGGGAGAGAAGAGATAGAGTGTGAGAGAAGGTAGTCTCTGGGGAGGAAGGGGCGGAGATGCATGAAGCAAGGGAATAGAAACTTGAGTGTTAGGGTTTAATTAGGTATGTAGAAGAGAGGTTTTTGCAGATATTTTGCTGTTCTAAAATGAGAACTGTCTTGAACCTTACAGCGATGGTGTGTGTGTGAGAAATTACACCAGAATGTTGCAAAAATTAAAAAATTGAAATTACCTCCAGTTTTTCATTTTAGCTCTTTTCAGTGCATTTCAAATCTTCATAATGTGCTAGATTTTGTGAGATGCAACTTAATGTGCAGGGTTAAAGACCTAACTTTTTTTTACAGTACTTGCTCAGGCTGTAAAGAAAGAAAACCATTTTAAAACAGGATTATAGATGTTGATAATTCCCGGACTTCTGAAATGGAATACCACGTTGTTTACTAATCTCTTGCTATCCTGCTGTAGCCAGAAAATTGTATTTATTTATTTATTTGAAAATTGGTGATTGAGAAAGGCACACTGAGCTGAGGCTTATTTCCAGGTATGACCTGGTAGGGGACAGGGAGGTAATAATTTTAAAAGTAAAGCAAAATAATGGTAGAATGTTCAGTTCAGCAGGTGCTAAAACAAGAACTTTGGTACAGTGTTAAGTGCAGGTGAGAAATCAAATTACAAGCAATGTCATAATCAAATTACAGGCAAAGTCATATGCATTAAATTATAAACAGCAGCAGGTAACCATGAACTAGCTACATAATCCGGCAAAGTATTAGGCAGGGGGGAAAGACAGGAGGTCAGAAAGGGAAAGGGCAAGACCACAAATGGGGCAGAGAGAAGTTTGAGCCGGCATTTGAGGGAGAGATGGGAAGGAGAAAGGTGAAGTGAAGGGGGGGATAATTCCAGATGGAGGGGAGACAGCAGTCGAAAGTGGATTCTTAGCAACTGAGTGAGAGTGGGATAGAGAAAAGGTGTGTGAGTCTGTAGAGCAAAGAGCATATAAGAAAGGGGGGACAGAAGAGAGAGAAGTGGTAGGGTGGAAGAGACCCAAACCAAAATTTGGACATAAAGGAAGCACAATGAGATAGACAACATCAAGGAAGAGGAGGAATATAGAGAGAGGTGTAGAGGGAGCAGTGATGAGCATGGGAGGGGTCATTGGCAGTGAAGAGGCAGAAAGTGTTGCAGAGGGTGTCCAATCTGGCAAGTATTGGGGGGGGCGGTACCATGGACTACATCAGCATAGACAATGGGTTCACCATTTTGGTGACCAGCTCATGGCAGACTTGGGGAGAGAGGCAGTCCTGGTTGGGGTACAGGGCACCAAGTTTAGGCTGGAGCTTTGAGTGGTGGGCATCAATATGGGTGGAGAAGTCAAGCCTGCTATCCAGCCACACAGCAAGGTATTTGAAGCAGGGATCTACTTCAAGGAGGGAGCCATCTAGAGTGGTGAAGACGGGAGGAGGGGGGGAGAGCCTGGCCAATTCTTTTTGCTGGTGCCAAAGGTCATTGACACTGTTTTCTTAGTGTTGACTCAGAGCTGGTTTCTCTGGAACCATCATAGGACATTACTGAAGTTCGGCTGTAGCAAATCTTCCAAAGCTAGAACTGAGTCACCAGAGGCAAAGATTACAGTGTCATCTGCATACATGTGACTATGTGAATTGACACAGGTGGAAGGGAGGTCATTTAAAAAGATGGAAAATAGGATGGGACCCAGAATGGAGCCTTGGGAAACCCCAACGTGGATGGGGGAAGGAGACAGGGCATTGCAGACCTGGACTGACTGGAGATGGCCAGAGAGATATGAGCTGAACAAGTTAACAACTGTAACAGAGAGACTGGCGGACCTGAGTTTCTCCAGAAGGATGGGGGTGGCCACCAAATTAAAGACTTTGGCCAGGTCAATGAAAATCGCAGCTATAATATGACCCAGCTCCATCCTGGATAGAATGGAGTTAGCGACTCGTAGCAAGAGGAGACAGTGAAATGTTTTTGCGGAAACCAGTCTGAAACGGTGAGAGGAAATTATCGAAATAGAGGAAGTTGTCAAGCCGGGAGTAGACTAGCTTCTCTTGCAGCCTGACAAGAGAACAAAGGAGGGAGATGGACCGGTAGTTACCAGGGGAAGGGTGAGAACCTTGGCAAGCTTCCAGGCCTGAGGAACAGTACAGAGGGAAAAGGAGAGGTTGAGAAGGTGGGTGAGGGGGAGAGCAATAGCAGGAATGGATATGTGGAGCAATTTAGGGTCTAGCCTCAGGGCTAGACTTAGAGAGGTTAAGGGAGGAGAAAGTCTGCAGGGTCTCACAGGGAGTTACAGGAGAAATGTGAAAACAGTTGGATGGGGAAGACAAGGGGCAGAGATGGGGGGATGCAGCAGGTTGGGAAGGAAGGGTGAGGGCACATGTGGTGAAAAATTTGTTGAAGTGAGGGACAACCATGGAGGGGTTAGGGGTAGATGGACCATTCACTAGCAGGACAAGGGAGACAGATTGAAGCGGGGGTAAAAAAAGGGAACGAATAACCATTCAGAATTTTGCTGGGGAGTTAAGGTTTTTCTGGAGGTTACATTTGAAATAATTTGATTTAGCTCCTCATATGGCCCTAGTGCAAGCATTTCTAAGCCTCCTATTGGAAAGAAAGTCTGGAGGGGAACACGGCAATCTAAAATGAGCCCAAGCATTTTTACAGGACTTGCAAAGGTGGATTAAGTCTGTGGTGATCCAGGGAT
This sequence comes from Neoceratodus forsteri, assembly GCA_016271365.2. Taxonomy (NCBI): domain Eukaryota; kingdom Metazoa; phylum Chordata; order Ceratodontiformes; family Ceratodontidae; genus Neoceratodus; species Neoceratodus forsteri. The sequence goes on along the minus strand of CM057456.1, from coordinate 160,749,289 downwards.
GGCAAGTACCCTTGACTTGAGACTTTGTAAGGGGGCCATGTTTGTCCCACACTTCTAAAATGTGGATTGGAACAGGGAGAGAGCCACAACAATAGCAGCAGCAGTTAGGATGGGAGATCGGTCAGCAGCAGCCAGGTCTCTAAGGAGAGAGTCAGTGTTTAGTGACTGGAGCAATTTTCAGACACAGTTCATCATGCAGTGTCCACTAAGGGCAGTGTTCCCACCACAACAATATAATAGAGGGTGCAGTGTACCCCTGTCAAACATTTTCAGGGGTACAAAATTAGCTTTGAGGGTACGTTATACCTTTTTTTAAAAATTCAGGAGGTACTATAAATTTAAATGGCAGCATAAGCAGAACACCTGTTTTTATTACTGTTTAATGCAGTGTAGTGTAGTAAACCTACTGTAAATGCAGACGGTACCATACCTTTCACTGTACTAAACTACACTAGAAGCAACTGCTTAGTCTATAAAACTCATATGCCCACAGGTTAAACAGTTTAACCAATAAGGTTAAACAATATAACCAATAAATGAATTAAAAAGGAAAAAAGAAAATACAGAAACAAAAAAAGGCAAAAGAATTCAAGCGGCAGCTAAAAGAGGGAAAACCATGTATGTAGCCATCAGGGCTCCAGGAAGAGAACAGCATGAAGTGTGTATCGCTACTGCTGGGACCTGGTATTTTTTGACTGAGGCAGACAGCCACAGAATATTTATACAGCAAGGCAAAATGTTGGCATAATCATAGATAAACCAAATAAACAGCTCTAGCAATAAGAATTTTAATGTGCTAAATAGTTATTTTTCTAGGTAGTTGCACACTGATCAGAGTCGTCGATCCCTCCATTTGGTGCTACAGTTCTAAAGATCAATCTGTTGCCATCCCACCCCACTTAGTGCCACCAGTTCAGTCAATTTTATTCCTCACCCCAGTCCCAAGTGCTGACTGCAATTAAGTTACAGAAGCTCTCTTTTACTAAAAATATACATAAATAGGCACATAACATTCATGACGTTCAATTTTAGTAAGGACGCAGACAATCCATAACAGTTGGGGTTGGGCAGACAGGCAGGGTACATTAACGCACTCTGACTTCCGGGCCGGCGAAGGCCGTAACCAGTTAGGTCCGTATACCTGTTTGTCATCACTGGATCAGTGTCGCACATTGGGTCGGGTGGGTCTTTGCTGGATACTCGTGCTGCTCCTTCTGCGTGGTACTGGTGCTCTGTCCCTCTGAGCCGACTTCTATACTGCAACAAGCAGCACAGCTTGTGAATCCATCTGGCTAAATGGTCCCCCCGCCAAAATCAAACCTCCTGGTACTCCAAGGTGCCCATCCATACAGGCACTCAGCCATACAGCAGTCAGCAAGACACTATATAGTGACACACTTTCACAGTATCCTTTGTACTGGGCCTACACACTGTGTTGCTTGGAATGGGACTTGGGAGGCAATCAGGACGGCAGGACAGCAGTCGGGGTTCCAGTGTCAGGTCTCTGAGCTAGAGGAGCGATGAGCGACTAGTCCAGCAACAGGGGGACATGTAGTCAGGACTCGGGAAGACAAGAATACAAATCAGGGCAAATTAAATCACCGCTTGATATCGCATACCTGATTACAGATCTCCTTCTCGAAATGAAGCACCAGGTGTGTCACCTCTCAAGCCATGATCCATGTTGCATCTTGGGACTCGCGCTTTCTCTGCCTTCACAACTATAAACTGCAAGTCACAGCTTCACTGGCGCCAGCACACGAAGCCCGCGATTATACTCGGTTCCACCCCACACAGTGCAGTCTGCCATGCCCATTTGTTCTGACTGCTTGAAATTGACAGGGTACAAGCTCAATGTGGTCCAAGCAGAAAACAGCTCACAACTAGGAGAAAAAAAAACACACAATTTCAAGAGTACAAGCCGCACTTAAAAGAATTCATGGGACTGCTTTTACAAAAATCATAGCGGCTTCTTTATGTGCAGTGTACCCCCTTCACACATAGATGTGTGTGAATTTTGTATTTTTTATGTGATTCATGTACATTTATGCGTGAATGGGAACACTGACTAAGAGCATAGTGGCATAGCACTAGCAGTTACAGTGCAGTGATGGCATAAGGCGAGAACCCTGTCCAACAGGTTGCGATTTGAAGAATGAAAACTGAGTTAAGTTGGCTCATTGATGAGATAGCTTAAGAGACTTAGTCCTTTGGGTAGTTAACCTAGAGGCATGGAAGGACCAATTGGTGTTGAAGTCCCCTGGTAGAATGAATTCACCAGAGGAGTTAGTGACCAGAGAGGGGAGAGTTTTGACCAGCATGGAGCATGAGCTTTTAGGGGAAGCATAAATAACACAAATAAGGATGGTTAGAGAGGAGGGAAGGTAGAGTTTGGCTAAGAGAAATTTGTGAGAGGAGGGTACAGATTCACAAAGGGATATAAAGCAGATAGACACAGAAGGTGACACCATGTTACCTTTACCACAATTCAGTCTAAGATTATAATTGGGAACAGCCAAGCAGGAGTCAGAGATGCTGGAAGATAGCCAAGACTCAGAGATGCAGAGTAGATCAGGGGAGTTCTGGGTAACCCAAACTATCAGTGAATCAACTTTAGGTAGCAAACTCCTAGCATTGACGATCTTTAGGGAGAGAAGGGAGAGTAAGAAATGGGAGAGGCAGGGCCAGAGGCAGATCAGTGTCACCAGACAAAAGGAAAAGTAGGATGAAGAGCAGAAGGATAGAGTGAGACTCACATCTGTGGTGGGCAGATTGATGGGGGAGGTGGGGAAAGAAACAGGAAAATGGTTCTGTGGAGGAATTCAAGGTTCAAAGAATGTGAAGAGAAGAGACCAACGTGAATAGGAGGGGGAGAGGGGGAGTTGGGGGGAGAGGTGGTAGGGGCTGTATGCAGGGGGAGAGCGGTGTGCAGAGAGCAACAGGTAGGAAAAAATGAGAAGAAGAAGAATGTAAAGCGTTAGGTGCATGATTAAGCAGTAGCCAGGGTATGCAATGGTATCGTGGCACAGCAACAAATGGCACAGTGTCTTGGTAACAACAGCAAAGGATACAGTATAAGTAACAATGTAAAAGAGCTACTCCAAGTAGGGGCATTAGCAAAGTAGCACAGCACAGGGTGGTTAAATAAGGCAGCAGTAACAGTTCCTGACTATACAGTGGAGGAGCTTAATGCATTTGAAACTGACACAGCCCAAGACAGGAAGCCTCTACAAAACAAGGTAAGTACAGGCTAAGTAAGTATGCAGAGTGCACGTAACACCCTTAAAGGGCTACTGAAAAACACAAAAATTAAAAAATGCAGGTGAGGGGCACCCAGATAAGGTGTAACAGTAGACTGAGGGTATCTAGGATAAATGCAAACAACCAACTGAAGGCAGCAAGAATAAGAAAGGCAGACTTTACTACAGAAATATAATATGAAGAGGTACCCCATATAGGGTGCAGCTAGTGTTACAGAGTATAAGCTTTAACTGCAGCTACTGTCAGTGTAGCAGCCCAGATAGGGAGAATGAATGGTAAGGAGAGAGAGAAGCAAACAGAGGAACACACTTACATGAGGAAAATACTGCAGAAGTATGTTTGTTCAAAGCAGTCAGTCTGAGGCAGGGTCAGTTAGGCATAGAAACAAGAAGGGTGTCTCAGAGGAGGGGCAGCATGGCTGGTTGCCAGCTGCCTCCATGAATGACAGTGCTTCCAGCTCAAAGATCGTGGGCCTGCTTGTGCAGGGACTTAGGAATATACAGTACAGATAAGCCACACCTGCCAGCAACCAGATTGGCTGCTGACTCCTGTGGGCTGCTGGTACTGAACAAGCTTCTCAAAGTTCAAAGAGGTCAGCACTGGGTTGGGGGGAGCAGAGCAGACTAGTTCGCCACCAGTTCAAGAGTCCTGGAAGGCTGGCAGCAGTTTGAGAGTGCTGGGGGCCGCTGCTGGAGTCAAGTTTGAAGTGATAGGCCATGCTTACCAGCAGCCCGATTGGCTGCTAATCCCTATGAGCTCCTAGTACTTAATGGGCTTCTCAAAGTTCAAAGAGGCGAATGTTAGGGGTTCAGGAGAGCAGAGTTGTCTAGCTTACCGCTCTCAACCCAGTCCAAGAGTCCTGGAAGGCTGGCAGTGGTTTGAGAGTGCTGGAGACCACTGCTAGAGTCAAGTTTGAAGTTCCCACCTGGTAGCAGTGTCCACCAGCAACCCAGATGGCAGCTGACTCCTGGGGGTCCTGGTTCTGAACAAGCTTCTCAAAGTTCAAAGAGGCGAACATTAGGGGAAGGGAGAGCAGAGTTGGTTAGCTTACCCCTCTCAACTTAGTCCAAGAGTCCTGGAAATTTGGTGGCAGTTTGAAAGTGCTGGGGGCAACCTCTGGAGTCAAGTTTGAAGTTCCCACTAGATAGACCACACCCACCAGCAACCCAGTTGGCTGCTGACTCCTGTGAGCTCCCGGTTGTGAAGCAACTTCTCAAAGTTCAAAGAGGTAGATGTTGGGGGAAGGAAAGCAGAGTTGGCTAGCTCACCCCTCCCAACCCAGTCAAACAGTCGTGGAAGGCTGGGGGCGGTTAGTATAAATTACGTCTTGGTCTTCTGATGTGTTTCAGAACATACTACAGCTAACTAAAGACACGTTGATATAACCTACCTCAGCTGTAGATTTCCACGCCACTTGCTTCTCTTTTGTTCATCATCAATGCCAGAGGCAGATCCACATGATCCCTCTCTGCGCCAATGCAAGCTTCACTCCAGAGGGGCTGTACATTCGCGGGAGTGGGTGATCCATGTCATTGGTGATGACACATCAGAAGATGCATGCTCACTGGAGACTGGATTCACTTTAGAAAACATCAAACCCCTTCAGAAAATATCCTTGTGGCAGACTCCAAAAATGGACTGAACAGATTGACATAAGCTGAGTCGATGTCACTGTGTTCTGCTTCATTGTAGTTTTCAGCTCAGCTAATGTCACTGGATTCTGGAACTGCTAAGTAATTGAAGAAAAATGAATACAGGGTGGAAAATCATCTTGTTAATGTAGGGCCCTGAGCTGGCACAATGATGAAGAGGGCTGAGCCGCAGTGGGCACCTTAACCTCTTTCCATGCCAGTGACCAGAGTTTAGGAACGGATGCAAGTGGAAGTGCCTATGCTCTAAGAAGCTATTCCCTAATTGCCTTGCAGTTACCTAAGGTCAAATCTCATTTCGGCACAGCTGCCATAAGTTTCTCCTTGCCTTCTTTGTGGAACAATATGCAAAAAAACTTGAAGCTGAGCTGTCCTGTTAGCCTGAATATTTTCAAGTCGCTGTATGACCGCTCCGTGAAGGAAACATGCAAATGTTTCCCACATCGCTAGCTCACCTATTTTCCAGTTTCCCTCCTGCCCATCCTGCCTCCCGCCCTGCCTCTGCCCCTGCCTCTCTCTCTCTCTACCAAAATACCGGCTTCTCTGCCTCTCTTTAGCCATGGCCAAGTTCCACCCCCTTCCCTGAAGTATGCTAGTTAACTATTCTAACCCCATCATTTCTTCCTAAGCTGGTACCCCTCTTCTTGCCTTTCTCTCTCCTTTTAAGTGAACATTCCAGCTGTACCCAGTTATGAGCCTATCTGTTGTAAAGGCCCTCTCACTCAAATGTTGATGTACATATGTATATTTTTCTTCTTTGTATAATATTGCATTATGTTTTACCATGTTACTGTACTATGATTTTTGTATGACCAGGTCCATCTTGCAAATGAGCCCTGCTCAATGGTGCCCGCCTGGATAAATAAAGATTTTGATTGATTGATTGAAGTTGCTCTGGGGTCAGCCGGGAGAGGGAAGATTGAGCATCTGTAAGACTGCTCTCTTCTCAGGGAGGAGAAGGCCCGCATTTAAAGCGCCTGGGGCATCTCTGCGGAGGTGGAGCTCGCACAGTGTGCTCATTTGCACATCCGAAGAGCCCAAGGGGAGTAAACAGGAAGACACATAGAGGATGGACTATATGAAGCCCTGCCCATCAGGCTGGTGGCTCACCTGATTTCTCTGGTAGGGGGACAGACTGGATTTGTCCGGAGGATGGCAGTCCCTTCCCAGCCCCACTGTGAGGGGCAGTCCATGAGGGATAATGGTCCCCGACACCAGATGAGATATGGGATGGCTGCGGCTGGTGGGGACAGGGCTGAAACAGCCACTTGATCCTGCCAAGGAGCATAAAATCCTATACAGAAAAAATATATATAGGGCCCTAAATAAGGAACAGATAGGACTATTGTATTTCAAAACAACACAAAACAATACACTGAGGTGCTCAGTGCTAAAACAGGTCTTACACATGCCCACATTTACAATTAAATTAAAAAATGTAGGAAAGGGAAATTGTTTAACCAGGAAAGGCACACTAAGCCAAAACTTGTTTCCAGGTGTGACCTGGGAGCACAAGGAAGATAAGTGACTTGCTCAGGGTCACAGAGTATGCAAGTTGAGGCTGTGGGATTCAAAGCCAGGTCTGCAGGTTTGTATCTCAGAACCCTAGACCACAGCGCTATACTGCCTCCAACATTGTTCATATTCCCTTTAAATGGAAGCTTGGTGTCAGATCATCATAGAAAAGTTATCTTTGTCTTTTAGTTAGCTTTTCAACTGTGGACTCACCATGACTGAAACTCATAAGGCTATCATATGGCTGGTGCACCCTTCCTCTGTGATGGGGTATAGATGAGGCACACTGATACAAAACATTTGTCTGCATCTTCTGTTCTCAGCCTTTCCAGATTGTGTGAGAGGCAATTTGGCACCATACACTCTTGCTTAAAGAGGACCTTCCCTGATGGTCCAAAAAGTTACAGCTTGTAGTCATTATATGCAGTACTAGTCCTGAAAAGGTGTATGCATTTGTTATTTCTGGCCAAGGTTTACTCTGCCTTTTGTCATTTGGATTTGTTTTTGAGCCTGCTACACTTGCCTTTGCTGTTCAGCTGCTGGGCTGCTAGCGCCTGATGACATCATTGTAGGATAGAGGAGTGGCTCACACTGTGCAGTACCATGCAATTGCAACAATGTTGCAAGGGAAACCTTCCAGTACTCAGTGTACATGCTGTATTCCCCCTTCCCCAAGACACCCTGTTAGCAATGCATCATGCCAAAATCTAAATGCCTTGTCAGTTTTTTTTTTTTTTTGTGAAATTGACTCTGCCTACAATGATGTCAGCAGTACAACCCTGGGCCCACAGCAACACCAGGCTTACTATAGAAGCTCTGGTACACTCTGCAGTTTTTAGCAGCTCAGAATGCAAAAACTAACTGCAGCAGACAGTAATGAAATACAATTCCAGAATCAATGCAAAGTAAGCAATAACCCATGACAGGGTGTGCGGTTGTGGGATTAATCAACACCACAGGTGCGTTGTGAGACACGAGGCCACAGGCAGGTGTCCTCACAACACCTGAGTTATGATTAATCCCCAATAATCACTACTCAAATGAGTTATGCTTCCTCTTTATGAGCCAAATATGCAGACAAATGCACCAAAACTACCGGAATAACAGGAGAAAAACGTGGGGACTATTTAGTGTTCTTCCACAAGTTTTGGTTGGAGTACCATAAACGTGTGTTCTGCCACAGAAAAATAGCTCAGTTTACTGAGGTTTGTGGTAAACAGGTCCACTTACTGGTATCAAGGAGATGCCAAAATTTTTATTGTGGTCTGTACAGCACGGTCAGGTACTACTGTGTCTGATGGTCTTATTCTATCTTTTATATGCTTTTTCTCTGTTACTACATTGTCTGTGTCTGCTCTTCTTCAACCACCCTGGCTTGCACAGTATTAAAAGTCAGACAGTGATAATGCTGCCAGTCATAGCTCTGTCTCTTCCTGCTACTATTTGCACACTACATCTATGTGACTGACACAGATCAACATAAAGCATGACCATGCTACTCCCTACTGCTGCTTCTGCTTCCAGTGTGTAATGACCTACGGTGCACCGAAGAGCAGCTTTGGCACATTTCTGTGATTCTTATTAGTTGTCCATACATGGCTCGCTCGCTGTCTCACTGGCATTTTATCATGTTTCCTTGCTGCCATGGTTACACACCACAGCGGAAGGCACACGCTGTGACATCGAGGGGTAAAGCAAAAGGTAGTACAGTAGAAGGGGTGGCGCATCTGGGACCACAGCAGGGGGGGGGGGGTAGGCATTTGTTACCGGTACATGTACAGTACATTTTCCCTGTGATTTTATTTGTGCCTTGTGCACGTCTAACTACTTTTCTCATACTGTTTTACATGTCTCAAAAACTGAATCGTACGAGTGCTCCGACTAGGGGTGTGTGCAGATATACCATTCTGCAAATGTTATACTTTTCTCTAATTCTACTGAAAGTCAGCTTGAATTGTACAAATAATCACTTTTAGTGTGATTGTCAGTGTCGTTCGGGTGGATGGGTAGAATCGGTAAGCGCGATTTCAATATGGCTACTGCTCTGAATTTTTACTGCAGCTTGGAATTAGTTCGGTATGATGTCTCCGGTTCTGCTTGGGCACCTTTTCACCACTTGCAGCTACTATTCATTTATTAGTAATTAATGAATGGTCAGGTGATTCACGTTGACTGATCATTTTACTAATATATAGGTGCCGATGTTATGAGGGGTAATTAGTGCATGAAAGTCAGGGTGACTGGGGAAGGTCCTCTTTAAAGCAGAACCAGTCTAATTTTTTTTGTGGAGATTTCCATATTAAGTTCCCACAATGCACTGCATCTGAGGGGTATGTAAGATTTTTTTTGTTTAATAGAAAATCACATTATAAGAGACATCTAGTATGTAATTTGTTTTGTACTTCTTATTCCTGATATGATTGCTTGTATATTTATTTTCTAGTTTCTGTGTCCTATGTCCTCCTTGAAAATGGGTATCCCTCCCACCATGGGTTCTTACTTGTTTAGCAAAATTCTAAATTAATAAAATATAAATAAATAAAAGTTATGTTGACATAGTTTTCCAGTGTTGATATACTGTAGTAAGCCTTAGTGTTGACAGAGTTATAAAGTATACAAATATATATTTTAGCCAGATTTTTTAACAAAAAAACTTTTTAATTTTTATTTAGAGTTTTAATTCACATTCAGAGAAAATAAATGTTTCTTTTAATTTTCATAATAATAATTATTTGCAAAGCACTGTAATCACATTACAAAAATTAAAAAAAAAATCTTAATGTCATGTTTGGTTAGTGTAAATACAGATTATTCTAAGCATCTACAGTAGGCATTCTGAAAAGATCTTCCTGTGCAGAGAAATATAGCAGTGTGTTTATGTAATAATGTCATATTTTAGAATCCTCTCACACTGACTCATTATGTCTTTTCAGGACCAGCTAGAAGCACTAGACCAGCAAGTTAATTCATTTGTGGATCATATGTTTGGACCTAGAGGTGGGTACACCAGCTATATAAAGCTTTATTAGCATGCAGTATATGAATGTATGAAAATGCAATTTTTTTTAATGAATGAATAGCAATAGCTTATTAGGAGTTATCAGCACAGTGTTTCTCTAGTTCCTGTGCACTTTGTACAAGACATATTGTGTGCATATATCTAACTCCTTTACAGTATTCGTAGCTTTGCTGCCTAGGCCTTTGTGTGGGCCTATAAAAGAGGCATTGTTTATTTCTCTTAGCTTTTCATTATTAAACGAGTTTTGTTAAAACCCTTCATGAGAAAGTGTTTCATGCCAAATAGCTACCTTACATGGTGGCATGGAGGTGATTAAGCTAACCTTATAGAATGGAGAACAGTAAGTCTGAAGAACACAGATCTTAACAAATGCCTAGACTGGAGCAAAGCTTTTTACAATTAAGCCTTTTTCATGCGTTATGTTACATTATGTTTTGCGATTGGCATACCTGATTAGTGCTTACAGAACTCTCTAAAGTTATTCCAATTGTGTGACACAGAATTCCCTGCATATTTTCCCTCTGGTGTACTCTGTTTTTCCCCCACATAACCTTTGCTATAGTTGGCCTACTTACAAGTAGCTACTGTGAGCAACCTTTCCCTAGCGCATGCTTAGAATGATTACTTCAATGCACAAAGTAGATATCCAACTATACAGTTATTGTCCCATATAAGGCACCCAGGAATGGACCCTTTTCATCATACAAGGAGCTTTAACCCCATTTAAAAAGGTCCCTGTTCTTTTGGGAAAAATTAGCAAAAGCTATTGTCTCCTAAAATAATAGGTGTTACTGTTTATAGAAAAATTGTTAGGTATCATTATGCAATGCTTGGATGGGAACTTTTCCTCATAGAAAAGGCCATCATTTATTTCCCTATATACCTGTGACAAATCCATCAATTAAAAGTGTACCTAACACTAATTGATCAATTCAAAGTATTTACCTGCACTAATTACCCCACACACCACACCCGGCACTTGGGTTAATTTCCAGTACTGACACTGTAGTGCAGCATGAGGGGGGTGCTGCACTCCTGAGGTGCCGTCTTTCAGATGAGATGTTACACCGAGGTCCTGTCTACCTGTTCTGGTGGTTGTTCAAGTGGACGTTAAAAATCCCATGGCACTTCTCGAAAAGAGTAGGGGACATTTTTATTAAGATTCAAAACAAAACAGAAAGAACAATAACCAAATGAAAATGCTAAAAAATCACACACAAATAGAAAAAATCTAAGCAAACATTAAGAAAGAATAAACCAGTACCACACATTCATAAGTAAGCATAAGACAAAATCATCCCACCCAGTCAATGCCCTTCCATAGTTTGGTAAACAACGAGGGTCCCCAACGAGCCAATTCCACCTGATATAAGGCATCCAATTCTGATTGTACATTAAAAAGAACATTTTGAATAGTGACCCCTTCAAGGTTCAAGACCCTCTGGCATCTAACATGCCAGATAGCCCATTTCAGGCAAGCAGAAATAACATAAACTGTGCTCTTGTGCCAACCGGCCCATAATGTAGAAAGCTGACCACATACAAGGGCGTCATATGTCATCTTAGCAAACCTACTGGTGTTCCAGAAAATATCCAACTGTGCCCAAAACCCCGGTATAAAGGGGCAATCAGAAAAAAAGGTGCTGCATGGTTTCAGGTTGCTGCAAACAACCCAGAAACTCACACATACTATCCTGCACCTGTTTGTGTTTGTGATTTCCACGAACATTTAACTTCTCATGCTCACAAAGCCACATGGTAACTTGCATCTTCTGTGGTATTCTAACTTCCAACATACAGTTCAACAGGGATGTTACCTCAATAGCAGGTCCAAGCTTAAAAACAGGGTCTTCAAAATAACAGTCCTGCACAATTGTAGCATAAAAAACTTTCCTAGTAACTGATATTACCCATGTCAGTTGGATCTTCCATAATCTGATATATTTCAAACAATACTGTACATACCCGGGAAGCAGGGTTTCCTCCCTATGCCATTTCCCCATTCCCAAGCAGTAGGAAACCCCTGTTTCCCCCCAAGACATAGCTAAGGTCCCAACCTATGTCCCAGTCCACTAGCAAAGGATAGAGATTGGTGAAAAAAAAAAATCCCAAATAAAAACACTAGGGTCTGCACCATGTTCAAACCTCCATCCTTCTAGGCACGATATGTATGACTATGTTTAACAGGGTTCAAGTGACTACCCCAAAGTAACATAAAAAATAAACTCAGTACCTTGGCATGCATAGTAAAAGGTAATGGGAAAACATGTGATATATGCAGAAATAAAGGTAATAAATATGTTTTAGCAAGATAAACACGCTTTTGCCATGTCATTTTCCAAGCCTTCCATTTCAAAACCTTCGCATATGCTGCATCATAAACTAAATCCCAATTACTTTGTATCACTGCAGATGATCCAAACCACCAACCCAATATTCTTATCTTCTGAGCAGACATAGGCATATCAAAATCAAATACTAAAGGGGCTTTACCTAGTGCTAAAGCCTGACTCTTGTTTTTATTAAGCTTAATACCCGTAATTCCCTGTTATTTCTCAAAAATCTCAATAACCTGAGTCCCTGAGGATATATCCTATACACATATAGTACAGTCATCTGCATAAGTGGTAACAGTTACAATGTCCTCTCCTTGTGCAGTATGCATCGGGAGCACCCGAGCATGTCCTGCAATGCAACGCAGCAGAGGATCCAGAACAAAAACATATAGCAAAGGGCTCAAAGGGCACCCCTGTCGTACCCCATTTCTGAGATGCATGGGGAAGCCCAGATGCCCATTCACCAAAGGTCTAACCATGACTTCTTTATACAATACTTTCAGTAATGACACAAAATCTTCTGGAACACCATATGCAGCAAGACAATTCCACAAATAATTTTGTTTGACAGCATCAAAAGATGACTCCTGATCCACAGATATAATGTAACCATCCAGGTGTAAATCATACCCTGCTCCACAATCTCCCTAAGGAGTATGAGATTGTGTTTGATATCTGTCCCTGGAATAGCGCATGTTTGTATCTTAAAAATCACGTTGTGAGTCACTTTCGAAAGTCGGACTGTCAAAATTTTGGCCAAAATTTTGTAGTCTGTATTTAACAGACTTGGTGGCCTCCAGTTATGAATATCCTTCCTATCACCTTTCTTGAATAAGAAAAACATAATCTCTTCCACCACGTTATGATCCAGTCTATAGTCCTCCTATATGGCCAAAACAAACTCGGTCAAGAGGGGGGTCAGTTGTTCACAAAACATTTTATAAAACTCATTGGGAAGACCATCACCCCCTGGGAAGTATGCTGGGAAAGTTTTCCAATAGCATTGTGTACCTCAGCCATGGAAAAGGGCTCCAAAAGCTTTATAACCTGCTATGAGGAGATATGGGGTAATGCAACTGGGTCCAAAAGGTTATTCGACCTCTGTGTACTCCCTATCTGAAACCTCTGTCTAATGTAGCTGCGAACGACCAATTCCAGAGCAGGTTGATCATAAACAAGCTCCCCATTCGTATCTGCCAGAGCCGTCATAATCTTCTGATCAGCCGTCCTGGAGAGCTCATCAAAGGAGTTAACCTGACAAGTGTTCCCCTGTGTATGATATTTTTGTCTGTTTGCCATAGATTTTTCCCTCTTCAATAAATACTCATACATCTGGCATTTCACATCCGAAACAGCCTGCAAACAAGCTGACCCAGAGTTCTTCGGAAGGGAAAGAAGCCTCAAAAATTTAGCCCGTAATCGCAAATAAGTCAGGTATTTCCCTTTAACCTGTTTAACAGAAAGGGAATTAAGTCTTTCAACCCTAATGTGGTGTCCTTCCACCAATCCACTGGGCTGTCATACAAGAACTGTATATCATGTCTGGCTTCCAAGAAAATTAAAATCTCTTGTCTGCAAAGATCAATTTGTAACAATGATGTATTCAATTTCCAAAAACCTCTTCCCATGCTAAAACCCTGTACCCCCAGGGTAACTGCCACAGCCACATGATCAGAGGTTTCAAAAGGAACAACCTGAACTGAAACATCTCTTGTTCTAGTAGACAGAAACCAAAAATCAATTCTTGTAGAGAGTTTACCCTTATGAAAAGTGTGGATCGGGGAAGAATCCACCAAATCATATACATCTACAAGAAGATATCTGTTTAAAATGGTACTCAGTAGATTAGTATCACCATAAGACTTCCCAATTTTCCTACCCCAGTCCCTGTCAGACAGGCCACAATTAAAATCTCCACCCCAAAGAACCACTTTAGAGGTGACAAGATAGGATTCCAAGAGCTGATGCGTTATGATGTGCGATCTGCCTTTGTCTGTGAAGCATATGTGTTAAGCAACCTGTGTGCTACCCCATTGACTACTATGTCCATTACTAAAGCTTGACCAGGGAAGACATCAAGCACTTGCAGAGTATGAAAGTTCAGATTCTGAAACAGAATCCCTCAAACCAGAACACTCATCCTCTCCCAGAGACCAGACAGAAGTGCCCCAGTGCCAATCTAGCTTGGCCTGCTCAGTATCTGAGAGTGTATGTAATCTAGTAAACTGTAAAAATATAATGTTATCGTGCTCCATATGTAGTTTTGCAAAGGTGACCAGACACCTGTACCTAGATTTTAAACTGTTGGTATTCAGGGCAAGTATTGTAAAGGATACCATCAAGGAAAAACTTGGTTAATCAGACAAGAAGAAGAAAATATAACCACATTACTTCCGTTTTTTCCGCTTTTTGGGTTTAGCTTTGTCTTCAGCCAAGGCATCACCTCCAATATCATGCTGGGAAGAGGCTACAGAGGAAACCTCTGAGCCCCCATCAGAATTAACAGTCTCACAATCCATCAAGACCTCATAGGAGTTGTGGACAGGAGTGGGGTTCTCATCAGGAGTTTTTGTCACAGGGGTCTCTTTCAGCAATATTGATCAAGATCGAGTAACACACTGAAAAGGGGGTTCATCAGATGTAGCCGGGGGGGGGGGCACATCAGTACCTAATTGGCCTACAGGAAATGAATCAGTCATGTCTGAGGGAACCAAATCCTCCATGACTCCCAGGTCAATGTCTTGTGAGAGGACCAACGCAACAGGCTCTACCTCACTGACAGGGACCCCTGAAGGGAGGGAAGGGTCTGTCTCCCTTGACAGGGTCTAAACCTACACCTGGAATCTGTACTGCATCAAGACCCCGGCGCTTTTGTGAATCACTGGGTACCCATAGAGGCACTGGAGCAGGTCCCTGGACAGAGGGGCCCTGTAAAAGTTATTCCTCCAATTTTAACCTTTCTTTTTGTGCAGCGGCAACATAAACATCCTGTTTGGCCCTGATGGACTCATCTAACCCATTATGTGATGCCCAAGGGCAAGCATACAAGGCATGGTCTACATCCTCCCATAAATTATACTTCACAGGGTTAGGGCAGTGCACACACAGAATGACCCAATTCCCCACAGCTTCCACATTTGAGTTGTGTACAAATATTGCTCAGATGCCCTACAGCACCACAGTGGTAACAAGCCCATGGTTGCCCTGTGTAGAACAAAACTCCTCTATCGCACCCCCCAAAAAACAATTTGGTAAATGCTGTATCACCCCATTTTCTTGTTTAAGAGTAACTTTGTACCGCCATCCCCCTGTCCACAAATGCTCATCATCTAAGATAGGTTCTGGCGGACCATCAATGGTACAGGGCATTTTCAACCAACAAGAAATATCAGCCACATTCACCCCCTCATTTCGAAAAAGAATTGTAATTCGCTTAAAAGCAGGCTTCGTCAAAGGGATGGCAATAAAAGGCTTCCATAGCAATGTATTCTTCAGTGTTAAATACTGTTTCCGAAATCGGTTAAGACCAGCAGGGTGTTTAAAACTGATGTCAAAACCAGTGTCTCCAGGCATATGGATTAATGCATATATTTCATGTGCATAGAATTTCATGCTAGTTTTTAACAGGGCCCACCCCACAAAAAGCCTGTCTGTGAGGTCGTCAGGACTGCCCCTGTCTCTGAGACGTACAGCATTCCTACGGGCTGCTGGCTCGGAGGCCAAACGTGTAGTCTCTGGAAATAAGCGATCATGAACATTCGTATGCCAGACAGTAGGAGGTTGACTACCCTCCCATCCTGAGGCCACCCTGTGGGCCCAGAGACTTGCTTCTTCAGGCTGTTCGATGGAAGAAACTATGCTTTTGGCAGGGTGTGAAGAAAGTCCCACTGGTGGTAAGTCTGGTACTGGGATATTCTCAGGGTCTCCTTCTAGAACCCTGATATGATATAGAATGTCATGTGGGATTGAACATGGAGTAACCAAGTTCACAGAAGCCCCGAGAGGTTGTCCAGGAGGAAAAGAACCACTGTCCAATTGTCCAAGTATGGACCCTGAGAGGGGAGGAGAGTGCACCCCTGGGCCTACTAGAGTGCCCTAAGCAGCTGGGGCAGGAAGCCATCCTGTTCCATTAGGCACCCACCCAGCCCCTGTCAAAGCCTTCTGTACCCATTCAGGGAAGAAGCTACAATTGGCTCTGTGTTAGGTGAGGATGATGGGGGGCAGAAGATACAACACCTGATAATCGGTGTTTATCTCTTCATGCATTTGACCGCCAAAACTTGCTGCAGCTGCTATTTTCGTGGGCTACTCTTCTTAACTCCAGTCGTGAAGTTCACCGCCATAAGCAACACAAAAGGGCCTGTCTGCTCCATATTACTACACAGAGCAAAGTTTTCACAGCCTTCCATATCGGAAACAGCAGTGGCCTGTGAAAAATCGCCCTTTTCAGGAATCTGAGGGACTAAAGCCCCCTGTGCCCGAGAAATCTCATGAGAGACCAGTTCCGACCTAGTTCCCAGTACCTGTTGCTCCGAACAGCCTGCCATCAAAATTTCAGCCCCCTGATCCAGTGTTCCTATCGCAATCGCTTCCTTGCTGTCCGAATGAGTATCAGGGAGCACCACTGGGTCCATTGCAAAACCTGTCCCTCGGCGCCGCAACTCCTCCTCAATGCAGTTCTGGAATACTGTTGACTCCATAAGGCCAGAAAAATAATTCCCCAAAAACTGTTCCGTAGAGAGACCGTCAAGAGTCATCACAGGATCTCAGCCAGCCTCACGGAAATCTGCAGCTTTTCCTCTTGGAAGTTCTTCCAAAATACATGTAGGTACATCCATCGTTGTATTAACTCCATTTTCAGTATCCAAGTGTATGGTCTCTGCAGCACTTGAGACCGAGGAGGAGGCCCTCTCCTCAGTCCTGCAGACGTCTTGCTCCTCCGTCTCCTTCAGGAAGACTGGCCTGTCAGCACCAGTTACAGTACCCCCTACCTACAAATAGGGGAATTTCCCCAGTGTCCTGGCCAAATTTGCCCCATTCACTAGAAATACCGTCAATAGCTTAATCTGGTGCAATTTCAGTTGGTTGCCATCTGTATCCCCCTCCCCCCGGTCGCCCCTGAAAAAGGGACTTCCAATCTCAGTGGGCTTACTGGTTCAACAAAATTCAATAATAATAATAATTAAACAATTATAGCTGTATATCTACTGCAAACTAATTAAAGCTATAAACCTACATTAATCAAACAATTAAAAGTATGTACCTGCACTAATAAAAAGTGTACACCTGAACTACATTAAACCCTATGCAACACCACTAATAACACAATTAACACAGCATTAGGAAGCTAGAAAAAAAAAAACAATTAACAAGCTGTAAAAGAACCTGGAATAAAAGACACTTAACAAACCCTCCCAAACCCAGAACCCCCCACAGACTCCTACCTACACTCACTACACACCATTCACTCCTTGCTCCAAGAGACCTTCAGGTGCCATAACGTGTTTGCAAATGCAATCTCCATAACAATAACCATCTTAATGTATTATATTCAACTAACAATGGGTATGGGTCGAACACTTGGAAGTAGACCCATCTCAGTGGCTAATTAGGGCAAGAAAGCCACTTGCCCTTTGGGCTTGGGGCCCTACAGTCCTAATTAGCTCCCTCAGTGGGTATACAGCCATGTATACCACCTTTACCCATTATTTATTCTATATATAAATATATGGCATGACTGTCAATTGGGCTTTATCTAGCCACCTTCTCAGTCAGCAAATAAAGTATATACATACAGTAGTATACATAGAAACCTGCACACATATGTACGAGGTATATAATATGCATACATAAACACACGTGGACTCGCAGCTCTTCTTTTGGTACCTCACATATTTCCTCATTCAATTCAATCACTCAGTCAATCTTTATTTAACCGGGTGAAACACCGTTGAGATGAACTCATCCGCAAGGTGAACCTGGACATAGTAGAAATACAGTGTAACAATGTAATGTAGTACTTAATTGTAGTGGTAGACAAAATTAACAAAATACAATAAGGTAGGAGAACACAATTGATACAAAAGGATCACAACAGATATATACAATATATACATAGAATAATTACAGTAATATGTACAGTATTTACAAGGAGTCTGTCAAGGAAGCGGGAAAGGGCTAGGGTAGAAGAGTATAGGAGGCCAAAGGGAAAACAGAGGAACACCCTAAGGTAGGAGCCCCATCCCTTAGATCACAGGTAAAAATCATGGGAAGCATAATTCCCAGTTGTATTTTTGTGAGATATACATAAAATGGATGGCAAATTGAGCACAAAGAATCATTTATGGTCGCATCCAATGCAAACAAGGGATGAGATACAAAAGTAATCACACTAGGTCAATTAAAAAGCATTGTAACATGGCATTATTGAAGGCTGTACGAGGGTGCCCCGCGATAGGTGCAACGCCGTCACGTGGTGCAGGAGCAACACGGCATTGTGAGCCGATAATGCCGTGTTGCTGTGCTGGGAAGCGCGTTCAGGAGTCCAACACGGCATTATTTCTCATAATGCCATGTTGTTTTGCGCTGCTTCCTCGAGCCCAACACTTATTATTTCATAATGCCGTGGTTGTTTTGGACGTTTTGAGCCCAACACGGCATTATAGTCTCTATAATGCCGTGTTGCTCCTATGTAGTGGCCACGGTAAGAAGCCAGAGAGAGCTAAGTAGCTTGTGGGCGGGAAGGGTATCCCTGCAAATGGGTATAGAGGCTTCAGGCAGGCGGAGTGGCACGGGCGTTTGACGGCGACAGTTACCAGGACACACAGAGGCAGACAAGGAGAGAGTCGCAGTCTCCGGCGCCTTTTCTTAATGACTGTGTACTCTGCTTGCCCCTACTATACAGCGCGGCTTGTCCGTGTTACAAGAGCATTAATCACGGCAGCGTCGGGCTCTACGATGATTAATGCCCGCTGGAAGTTGAACCCTGGGCTTAGCCATCATGCAACAATGCCCCCCAAGCAGGGCATTAATTCCGGTAGAGGCCCTCTGCCGGTGATTAATGCTACATGTAGCATAACGATACAGAGTTGCTTTTTTGTGTCACCTGGTTAATTTGTTCGAAAGGCTGTGCATTGTATGCACAGTGTTGCTTGCATGAATGAGGGAATTGTTTTGGTTTATTTATTATTTTTTTCAGTTAAAGAAATTCAGAAGCCCAAGTATAAAAGATTTCAGAAACACCTCCATTCTAGCAGCACCAAGTACTTTCGTTACCCTCATGCATGCAGCAGGTGCGGTTTTTAAAACCACAGCCGATTTGCTACGATCAGCTGTGGTATCCAGCAGCCTGTATCCAACTCTGAATACATCTGGCAATCATAAGCAAGTCCACTTATACCAATGGTCTAAGCAGAATGAGTTCTGTCTGCCTGGGTCCACTGATGGATGTAGAACTGTTTGCTGCCAGCTCCCCACAGCTGTTTGCATCCAAAACAAGGGAGCGATGCTGCCCCTTAAAAATTTGCCCTGGATCTTGCATGAGCTGTGCAGCTTTGAAAATCTAGCTGAATAAATCTGTTTTAAAAATAAATATCCAACTGCTCTTTTAAGAGCTAGCACAACATGAAGGGAATTTACATGTTGTTGACACGCCCTATTTGAAGAGCTAGCACAACATGAAGGGAATTTACATGCTGTTGACACACCTTATGCTACACTGTGCTAACCTAGATAGTTTACATGTAATTGGTATATCTCACAAAAATAGAACCAGGTATTTTAGAAAAGCTTTAAAAACAGGCTTCTTTTCTCACCTTTGTTCACACTGATGCAGATTTGCAAGCAGAAACATATTTAATGTTTCTTTTAGTAGATTTGGGGGAAAAAGTTGAATCCCTATTATCACTGAATGTCAACAACATGTAAACATCAGGCAAATGTGGTATCCCATGAATACAGTGATTCAGTTTGGGTGAAGTCAAAATCGCAACTGAAATGTGTGATGTGCTCTTTTTAGCACATTGCAAGTTCAGTGCTTTTCTTTGTTTTAGGGAGTGGTTATTTTGCAGGATATGGAGTTTTTTCGTCAGGCCAGTTCTGAGCTGGTCATCTGGTCTAGTGGATGCAGGACCTGGGCGCAGGGCAGAAGTTTTTTTCTTTGTTTTCTTGCTTCTGTAGTGTTGTTTTTTTTCCTTTGGGTTACAGCACTCCAATTCCCCCGCCCTCCCAACTTTGCTCCCCCCGCAGTTTGCCCCCCCAACGTTTTCCTCCTGTTGACTTGTGTCCCCCCTCGAGTAACCTCCAACCCAAGTTTCCTGTCCCTGCTGTCCCCTCGAGGTAATTCTTGTTCACTGCAGTGGGCATAGCCCCCCCACCCCCATAAAAAGTAAGTAGCTTTCCCTCCCGGAGACAAACTAAGGAGCGTTCACTGTTTGTGGTTTTCACTGTAGTGCAAATTGCCATTTTTGTATTCGGTGATGTGCACTCGCTGTTAATCCTTTTTTTAAAAAGTGCAGATAACATACCAACCCCCCAATCAATGATATGTGTCTGAAAAACCTGCATCAACATGTACATAAACAAGCATTTGTCAATGCTGAATGTTTGCTTGCTGGTATTAGCATTGGAAATGCAGGAGTTAGAGAGATGCAGAACAGGAATGGCAGTGAAGTATTGAACTTCACGCCAACCCCACCTCCACCCTGCAGAGACAGACAGGCATTGGGGTATGCGTTTGGGTCGTCGCCCATAACGTTCATGCCATTTCACTTCACCCTATCCTGCAGACACCGACACGTGTTGAGGTGTGCCTTGGGGTGTTTGGCTTTACAGTCACCCCATTTTATAAGGACATACTCTGAAATGGGTGCAGTATAGGAGAATGGGGTGAACTCTGGGGCCAAAGAGTCCAAGGCACACCTCGATGCCTGTCACTGGCTGTAGGGTGGTGGGCTGAGAGTGGAATGGCATGAGCATTACATTCGGCAGTCCAAAGGCACACTCCTGATGCCTGTCAGTCTGTACAGGGTGGGACATTATGGTTAGAAACCCTAAAGCCCTGGGTGTCTGTTGGTATTTGCACTACAAATTTTCAACATGGCCTTCTTGTGACCCCCCACCTAATGAAAGCATTTGGGACCTCTTCTCATGAACAGTGGCACTGTTATTTTGTTAATGTATCCCGAACATTGAGTTCCCACAGCGACCATGCCATTCTGCGCCAGATGTTCGAAAACACAGATCAGGCAGGATGTGAAGAATGACAGCTGTACCATTCATAGGGTGGTGTAAAGAGATGGCAATATCGAAAATCTATAGAGAAAATATTAAAAATACTCGAACTTCCAGGCTTACGTGGAAACTGTGCAACGTAACACAGTCATTTAGTGGAATTTTTTCACCAGATTTTCAACATAGGCAATTTGTGACCTCTGCTCATGAATGGTGTCACTATGATTTTCCTACTCTGTCGCGAACATTGATTTCCCACAGCGACCATGCTATTCTGTGCCAGATATGTGAAAGCATATTTTGGGAAGGATATGAAAAATGACAGCTATACTTTTCATAAGAAGGTGTGAAAAAATGTCAATGTTGAAAATCTGGAGTGAAAATATTACAAATTTGCGAAGTTATGAGGGTGCGTGGAAACTGCGCAACACACGCTCATAACACAGTCATTTTATGGATGTTTTTTACCAAATTTCCAACATAGACATTTTAGGACCTCTGCTTATGAACAGTGTCACTGTGATTTTCTTAATTTGTCCCGAACACTGATTTCCCACAGCGACCGTGCTATTCTGCGCTGGAAGTACAAAAACACATTTCGGCCAAGATGTGAAAAACGACAGCTGTACTGTTCGTAAGGAGGTGTGGAAAAATGCCAGTGTTGAAAATCTGGAGTGAAAATATTGCAAACTCGCGAAGTTATGAGCGTACGTGGCAACTGCACAACGCACGCTCGTTAAACAGTCATTTTTTGGATTTTTTTCACCAAATTTACAACGTAGGCTTTTTGAGAGCCCACATCATGAACAGTGGCACTGTCGTTTCATTAATTGATCCCAAAAGGTGATGCTGCGCAGTGACTGTGAAATCACCTTTTGGGACCGAATAACACCATGACAGTGACGGCATTCATGAGAAGGGGTCCCAGTAACCCCATGTTGAAAATGTGGTGCCAAAGTTCCCCAAAATGCCCAAGATACGCACCAAAGTTGAAAAAAAAAAACATTTATGCCGTTATACAGCTTACCTGCATTTCTTCAGTTCATGGTCGGCTTTGAAGGGTTTGGACGTGTTCCCGGTCCACCGAAGATCATCGCACTAGGCTCTGGAGATAAGTATGGGGTGAGGGTGTGTGTGGGGAGGTAAGAGTACAGAGAGGGTGGGCGCGGGTTGGAGGAGGGGCACCAGAGACTTCGAGGGACAGTTTTCTTGTTTTACAGGTAAAAAAAGAATACACAGACAAGGTGAGTCGGTTTTCTGTTTTTATAGGTGTGTTTGGCACACTAGGGTGGGCTCCCACTGTGCCACCGGCATTTGTTTGGAGAGAGACTGCAGCCAATGGGTATTGGGCTCTCCCATTGGCACAGAAACAGGCAGGGGGCACATGATGCTGAGGGGGATTGGGCACCCCCTTGGCACAGGCAAAACATGACTGTGGGGCCATTATGCTGATGTGGATTGGGATCTCCCATCAGCAAATTAAACTGGGAAGGGGGGAACTGAAGCTGACAGGGATTGGGCCCCCGTTGGCAAAGAAAGACTGTTTTTGGGAGGGGGCATGATGGTGGGGATTGGGCACCCTCTCGGCGCAACAACAAAGGGGAGGATTATGCAGATGGGGATTGGGCTACCCCATTGGCAAATGAACTGGGTCGGGGCATGCTGATGAGGGGCTTGGCCATGCCAGTGGCTTCGTGGGGCTGTGAGGTGGCGTCAAGCCGCTGCCATGTTAACAAAAAATGTTACACTAGGCAAGGTAACGCCCTGCAATGATGGGTCACTCCCTCATTGCAGCAGAATGGCTGATGCTGCAATGACAAGGTGGCCGCTCATTGCAGCTGTGAAATCGTTTCAACTTGGTGGCACTTTTGGAAACCAGTGTCATCAGCACAGTGTGCCTGCATTGGTTCACCAGTGCCAAGACCCCAGATGCAGTGCCATCGTTGGCTGCCACAGTGCCGCACCTCCACAACCTGCTTCTCTCCTAAGCTGCCGCATAATGTTTCTTGCACACGTGCAC
The DNA here is from genome assembly GCA_016271365.2 of Neoceratodus forsteri. Classification (NCBI taxonomy): domain Eukaryota; kingdom Metazoa; phylum Chordata; order Ceratodontiformes; family Ceratodontidae; genus Neoceratodus; species Neoceratodus forsteri. The sequence continues at coordinate 160,726,258 of CM057456.1, read as the reverse complement.
AAGCAAACATAAAAAGTGAAAAAATAATTCAGTTTTAAAGCTTTTCTGTAACTTGTGTTTGTATTTCTTGTGAAAACTATCAGCTGCATGTTTATTTATTTATTCAGTTCTCAAATTAATACCTTTGAGCTATAAGATGGTTTACAGAGGTTCCATGTCAACAGCAAACAACACAAATACAGACAGTGGTTACAAAATTACATTGGATGCAGAAATGATGTTCAACTCTCTTGTAACTAAAATTACAAAATTCAGTCACATTAAGCAATAAAGTACATAGCGAGGAGTGAACAATGTGGAAAGGTAGCTTACTATGGAGAGAGGAACTAGTAGCAACAGAGGTTGGGTGCTAAGAGAGTGCTGAGTAGGTGAGGAAGGTATAAGGGGAAAATAGGTGGAGAAAATGGGAGCAGCCATAGGACCTTGTCATTGGTTTGCTGGAAGGGGAAAATTCCGTAGGGTTTTGGAATGGGAGGATATGGTGAGGGGAGGGGGGAACAGATTAGGCGGGGAGGGGGAGGTGGGAAATGGATGAGGAATGGAAAGGAGGAAGAAGGCAGAGTGGGACGGTAGAGTGGAGAGAAAAATAACAAGGCAGTCTGATAGGGGAGATTGTAAGTGCTATAATTTATTTATTTATTTGGTTTTTGGTAATCGGGGTGGGTGCACTGGGCATAGGGGTGCCTATTTTCAGAACAGAAAGAAGACAGGAGTTGGCTTATGCAGTTTAGCAGGTATATGTAATATGTAATATCTGTTATATACTATAGCAAGGTGCAGTTTAGTGTAGTGTCACCTGTATGTAATTACCCTCATTGTTGTGCGGGGGCTGCTGACTGAAGTGCTTTTCTATGCTGCACTGTGTAAAGTTCCGTGCTTTCCTTCAGGTTCCTGCTAAACTCACTCAAATGCCAAGACAAATCCTGTTAGACAGATATAAATTTAGTTTACCATATGTTGGGATCTCAATCCCAGAATCACGATTGCTTGGTTCAATGCCCTCTACTTGCATTGGCTAGGCATTGTTACAAAGTCTAACAGGTAGATGCTTGGCTGACTCAGATAGAGACATGTTATTTCAACTAGCAAAGCCAGTGACAGACTGGCTGGTATGACAAACGAGTCAGACTTCCTGACGGCTTTATTTCCCCCAAAGATCCATGCTTGCTCTGGGTGACTGGGCCAAATTCCTGGCGACACTGCTGACTAGACAATAGGGACCACCCCCCTCTTCACAAGGGTGGCAGCTCCCCTCTACCTTCTGCTCCATAATCTTCTTGCAAATGCCTGAGTGCCTTGCAACCCCTGAATGGGCAAACTGACAGGAAAGAACAGTTACATAAGAACTTACCATAATGTAGATCTTCAAGAGCATCTCCTCCAGTAGGCCACACCTTTGGAACTGTAAGCCATCAGTGTCAAGACCACACAGAAACATTTTGCTAGCCGGGGGCCACCCAGAATGATGTGCAGCATCGATCCATATATAATGTGGGTGGCCCCATCACTCCTTAGTTCCCTGCCAGAGATTAGCCTCGGAGGGCTTCTAACAGTGAAGACCCAGGAGGTTAAACCAGTACAAGGAAAACAAGGAAAGACATGGAACTGGAAATAGGATGCATGGAGCAAGGCTTTAAGCACAGCATCTAATATAACCCTCAGGAAACCAAAAGGGCGAAGAAGAGAGGGTATGGCTTGGCCTAATGGAGAAGATTCTCTAGGAGATCTACTGTTACAATAAGTTCTTATGTAACTGTTCTATTTTCCTTGAGGATATCTCCTCCATTAGGCCACACCTATGGAATGACTCCCAGGCTGTACAAAGCAAACTGGGAGGACGGCACAGTCTGATATGTGATTAGAACAGAAGGCCTTGCAGTATAGCAAGACCAAAACCAGCATGTCTACAAGAGATGATGTCCAGACTGTAATGTTCAGTGAAAGTTTGAACAGTGCTTCATATGACCGCAACACATATGTCAACAGCAGGGTCATTCTTAAGACAAGTAACAGAAGTGGTCATGCTCCTTATGAAGAAGCCATGAACATCCTCAGGAAGTTCCTTACTGTGCTTCCTATAACAACACCTAATACAGTTTGCCAGCCATTTGGATAGGCTTTTTTTTTTTTTCTCCATCATTTGTTTATCCTCCTCAAGGACATCTGGGCAGCTACTTCCACCCCTGCCCTGGCTCCACACCACTTGCACCTGTCTCCCCCTGGTGCTTACCTGGCTATGGTCTCTATGGACTAACCCTCCACGGCAGGGCATGCATCCTGCTATTGGCCAGGTGTCCTGGAGTGAGGCAGTGGGCCCACGGGAAGTGAGCAGGGCTTCATGTAGCCCTGGCTCCACAGTTTTCCACCTCCTATTTTTCCTCCCTTGGGCCCTTCCACCACTCCAGATGGCTGCACAGCCTCTGTTGGCCTCAATTGCAGCAGCACACTCTGTACATGTGCCACCCCTTGTGAAGGACAAGCTCCCCAGCTCACTGCAAGGGGCTGTGGCTGTGTGAGCTGGCCGCCTCCTCCACAGATGCTGGCGCCTGTTTCAGGAGCATTTCCCAGCCCAGCCACCCAGTCCGTGCAGACCTGGGCTTGCTTCCGAAACTGGGTCACTGATATGGAAGCACAAAGCGCTTCCACTGAGCAATTGAGTGGCCCCGGACAGGCATTGCTTAGACATGAGAGCACCCGCTTTTCTTGGGGCGAAAGAAACGGAAAGCTGAGAGGACTTTCTGCAGTCCTTGGTGCAATTCACGTAGTATATCAGAGTTCTGTGTATATGTGAAGTATGGAGCAGCACCTCACCCTGTTTATCATGCTCAGGATAATAAACAGGAAGGTGTATTGTTTGGTTCAGCATAAATTAGGATACTACCTTCAGTAGAAATTTAGGATTCATACACCAGCAGACTCTGTGAAAAATCAAATAGGGAGGCTCACACAGTAGAGCCTGAAGCGCGGAAATCTCTGAGTAGAAGTTATAGCAACTAAACATAGGGTTTTCCATGACAGAAAATATATGCTACAACTCATAGTAGGCTCAAAAGAAGCCAATGTCAATGTCTTAGCCATACCCTAATTTTTTTTTTTTTTTTATTAAATCCTCCAAAATGGTCTTTTACCACCATATCCCATCAAGACGGTGAGCACAAAAAGGGCGAGGATGAAAATGGTAACGGAAAACAGCATGGCTACATAGGGCGAATGGCAAGCTGGCCTGGTGGCGCTGAGGGTTGAAGCGCTGGATGCCACACCTTGTGCCACGCCAGTGACCCAGGTTCGGGAATGAGCCCGGGTGCTAAGGGTCAGCAGGGGAGGCAGGAGGATCGAGCATCTGTAGGACTGCTCTCCTCTCCCTGGGGAGGGATCCAGGGTCTTAATGGCACAGTAGAGAACTCCGGTGGAGACTGGAGGTACTACTAGTGCAGGACAACATCGGGGACAAGCGCGGCCGACATCTGTGGGTATTCTCGTGCTGACGTCATTGCATGGCTGCGCTCAGGGGGCAAGGAAAAGTACAAAATACCCATCCTAGAGATAGGCGATGGCGCCTCTGTCCCCCATAGGCCACACTCCCAACACCAGACTCTCCTCCCGGGTCCATCACCCGGCTTGGCATACTAGATTTGAGATAGAGCGCCCTGGGAGGATAGGGCGGCCCCACCTCAGGGGGCTCAGAGTCAGGGGGTCTGTCGGGCCGGGCGAGGAGAGGGAGGAGGTCATGGTGGGAGGCAGAGCCTGCGGAGTGGCAGTAGGACACCGGAGAGAGTTCTCTGGTGACGGCGCAGAAAGAAAGTTGACAAAAAAAAAAAACATAGGGAGAGTGGCAAAACACAGCGATTGCTGAAACAGTGACCTATGGCTTTTTCTCTTTCCCTGAGTTGCATCCCTAGAGAGTTGATTGCATTTAGTAGGGGGTGTGTGGAGGGTGCGGGGGGCAAAGCCCCCCACAGAAAGTCACTGTGGCACTGTTGTCAGCGATTGCTGTTGTGTGCCACTCATCCTGTGTAGCTGCACTGTTTTCTCTTTGATGTTTTTGTCCTCGCCCTTTTGCGCTCGCCATTTTCACATGGAACTTTTTACCTCCATTCTTTATTATACTTCTACCCCTGTTTTGATAGCAGTGCTCTGTACCATACTAAAAACCACTCATGCACATGTGCAGTGCATGTAGGAGTCCATGGAATAATGCACCCTTGGCCCCAATGACCACAACCACTGCTCTACAGTATATTTATTCCCAGAGAGTGGGGAAACCTGTGAACCATTGACTGGGACCTGCTTAACCTGTCTGCCAAAACATTTTGGAGACGATGATCGTAACTCAAAAAACAAAAAAAGTAACAAATGGAAAAGGCTTGTTCAGCATTGTTTCCTCCAGTAGGTCTGACAAGGATGATTGACAGCATTAGAGAGAACTGAGGAGTGATGGGGCCACCTACATTATATATGCATTGAAGCTGCGTGTCATTGTGGGCGGGACACCAGCTAGCAAAACGTTTTCATGTGGTCCTGGTGCTGATGGCTTATAGTTCCAAAGGTGTGGCCTAATAGAGGAGATACCCTTGATGAAGACCTTCTGGAACTTCAAGCCTTTTTATACATTGGGAACCCCAACATTTTCTATGCTGAAGGGTGAGTGTCACCAGAAAACCAGCCTTGAGGTAGCTCAGCAGCTTCAGGTGCCTTGTAAAAGAAGAAGATATGAATATTTTGAAAAGTACTGCATGAGAAAATGTACCTAAAGGTACTTTGTTGTGAAGTGCACATTATATGCAAACGTGAAATGCTTTGAATTTTGATAATGAAAAAATTACTCCAGCTGAGAGAATTGCAATATGGCACCACTGACAATGAATTTAACCAACATGATATGCTAAGTATAGGATTACTAAAAGAGCATTCCCCCTACTAAGAAGAGATGACTTTCTGAGAAGTCTTGATCAGGACTTGCAATAAACCAACAGGATATGATGTATATACGGACATATGAAAACGCCAGCAGAAACAGGCCTCATGGTCTATCTAGTCTGCTCACTTGTGCAGCTAGCACCTCACATCGCAGCTGCCCCCTTCCCTCCTCACCATTACACCCCTCACTCTGTCCCATCCCCTCTTGAAACCTTGTACCATGCTACAGGCTACCACCTCCTCCGGCAGCATATTCCACTTATCCACCATCCTCTCAGTGAAATAATGTCTCCTGACTTCCCTCCTGAATCTTCCCCCCTCCAATCTCATCTGGCTCGCCCTTGTGTCCCTCCCCCTTTGAATCTGGAAAATCCCTTCTTTACTAGCCTTGTTAATCCCCTTTAAATATTTAAAGTTCTAGGAATGTGGATATGTTGTTCTAGCCACACTTCTTGGCATTACATAGAAGTTGATGGCAGATAAGACCGCAAGGCCCATCCAGTCTGCCTATTTCTTTTTCTGCCTTATAAATGTGCCATCAGCCATTACTCTGTCAATGGCCTATCTATTCATACTCATCTGTATTGCTCCCTTATGCCTATCCCATGCCTGTTTGAAGCCCTGCACTGTATTCATATCCACCACTTCCTGAGGTAGGCCGTTTCATGCATCCACCACCCTTTCTGTGAAAAAGAACTTCCTCACATTACCCCTTAATCAGCCTCCCTCTAATCTCATGCTGTGTCCTCTTGTCCTGCTAGTTTTCTTATATTGAAACATGTTAGAATCTTTCACCTTGTTAATGCTCTTAAGGTATTTGAATGTTTTGATCATATCACCTCTCTCCCTCCTTTGCTCTAGGGTATACATATTGAGCTCCATTAATCTGTCCTGATATGTTTTCTGATGCAGTCCTTGCACCATTTTGGTTGCCTTTCTCTGGACTGCCTCAATTTGGTTATGTCCTTGTGTAGGTGTGGCCTCCAGTACTGCAGGCAGTACTCCAGATGGGGCCTAACCAGTGTCTTGTAAAGAGGGATTATTACCTCCCTCTTCTGACTTGTGATACCCCTGCTAATACACCCTAACATCCCCCTAGCCTTACCAACTGCTTTAGTGGTCTGCTTGGATGATTTCAGGTCATTGGTGATGATGATGCCCAAGTCTCTTTCTTCCCTTGTGACTGCCAGCAACTCCCCTCCCAGCCTATAGGTGGCTTCAGGGTTTCTCTTCCCTATGTGCATGATCTTGCACTTCTTTGCATTAAACCCCATTTGCCACTCTTATGACCATTTTGCTAGTTTATCCAGATCTCTTCTCATTTTGCCCACCCCATCTGGATCATCTACCCTGTTGCAGATCTTGGTGTCATCTGCAAACAGACAAACCTTACCCTCCAGTCCATCTGCAATGTCACTGATGAAGATATTGAAGAGGATTGGCCCCAGGACTAATCCCTGAGGTACCCCACTTGTGACTTGCATCTCTTCTGACTGCATACCGTTTACCACCACTCTCTCTGTTTTCTGCCCATCAACCAGTTTGCTACCCAGCTGACCAACTTCTGACCCACCCCGAGCCTACCCAGCTTATTAATCAATCTTCTATATGGAACAGTATCGAAAGCTTTGCCGAAGTCAAGGTAGGCGACATCAACTGCTCCCCCTTGGTCCACCACTCTGGTTACCCAGTCAAAGAAATCTATGAGATTAGTTTGACAGGACTTTCCTTTTTGTAAACCCATGCTGTCTTGGATCATGTGCTCCTATGGATTCCAGGTGTTGGACTATCCTTTCCTTAAGGAGTGCCTCCATAATCTTGCCCACTACTGAGGTAAGACTGACTGGTCTGTAGTTCCCTGCCTCCTCCCTGCTACCACTGTTGTGGAGCAGGATCACATGAGCCCTTCTCTAGTCTTCTGGGACCTCTCCTGTGCTCAGAGACTCACTAAACATTTCTGATAATGACTCTGCTAGTTCCACCCTTAGCTCCTTTAGTACCCTGGGATGTATGCCATCAGGTCCCATTGCCTTGTCCACCCTGAACTTATCGAGCTCTTGTTGTCCCTTTCCCCATTAAATCTACCGGAAGTCTTCAAGCTGGCTCCTCCCACCCAACTGGGTGGTATAGTCCTCAGCTTGCCCCGTGATGCCAGATCTTCCTTTCTGCTGGAAGATACAGGTTGCCTCCCTCGTGCTCTCGCATTTCGTAGGCCCTGGCTTTCAAATTGTTGGTTTTACCGAAGCACAAACCTGTCTGAGTTAGCGATCGCGCTTTTGCAGCATCGATCATGGAGGAGAAATCTTCCCGGGATTTTGCCGATGTCCCTACGGCCAGAAGATGTTGTGCACCGATCCCCACCTCACGTGCGTCTACTACCTAGGTGTCGGCCATGACACTTTGTTGTGTAGCTTTTGCTTGGCATTCCATCCCAACGTCCTGGATGACCGCAAGGCACGCCTGAAGCTGGGGAGACAGGAAAAATGGAACCCTCCAGTGAAGTCGAAGGAGGCTAGGTGGGCAGATTCCTCGGCCGTGGGCTCCGCCGAGCAGCTGGAACAGATGAAGGCGTTCGAGGAAGAAGCCGCTCGTGCTTTGGCCAATAGAAGCTTCTTTGTTCCTCTAAACCTAGGCTCCACCTTTACGGGATCTTTTAAGGAGTTGTGCCAGTCTCTACCCTCCTGGGGTGAGGCGCCCTCGGGCTCGCACTCCTCCCGCTCTTGGAAGAGAGATAAAGACCCATTGTCTTCGTCTCGGCAAAGATGTTCTTTGGACCGAGAAGGTCCGAGTCCCAGGAACGCGCGGTCTTGACCTTGGTTGAGATCGCATCCTCGGCCACTGGCTTCACGGATTTTCTGCCTGGCCAGGGGACCGAGAAAGTGGCCGAGGTCAAAATTATCCTCGACCCGATCGACCCTTTGTCGCCAGCCATGGCTGACGACTCATTAGAACGGACTTCGGTCCTAGTATTTCCTGATGAGGAGACCCAGCCCACTGGTGTCCCCATCAAGGAACCGGTTCCGGACCCTCAGGTTTCACCGATCCCCCCGGTGTCCCCTGATCGAGCAAGTCGGCCTCCCCAATCTCAGTCGAGGTCCAGAACCCCCTCGGCCAAACGACTGAGGAAGAGCCATAAGCGCTTGAAAAAGAGGCGACGCCACAGGTCATCCTCATCCTCCTCGGATGAGGAGAGGCTCCGAGTGAAACTCTGTCAGCGCTATGAGGACCTTATGTGGCAACAGCTGATCCTGACCGAGTAGAAGCCAGCTCCGCCGCCCACACAGCCATTACTTGGCTCTCGCCTCCCGGTAGGCGTATTCGAACCGAAGTCTGTGGTTCCTCTGTCTGTGGGGCCGGCCCGTCTGCCGGTTTGGCCTATTCCAGCCTCTCCACCTATTCCGGTGAAACCGCCACCTAAGCAGCGTATGGGAGGGGCTGCCTTGAAAGAGGACTGACCAGACACCGGACTTCCCTGACGTCTGTCGATTACAGTCACCCCGGACCTGCCTTGGCGGATCAAGGGTGATTTAGGCAGTAGACCGCTGTATCACGACTCCTCAGACTCGGATGTCACCGGGCTCCACTCTCATCTGGGGGATGATGAGTTGTCCGTTGGCACAGGGATGGAGGAAGACCCTTTCTCCTTCCAAGGGATTCTCCGTCTCATTTCCGACTCCATGGGAGTGCCTCTGGAACCTATCCAGAAAAAGGCAGAGTACCCTCTCATAGATATTCTAAAGAGAGGGGATACCCCGACGGAGGCCTTTCCAGCGGCCGAGGCCATTGTTGGCCTGGCTCTTGAACTTTGGCAGCACCCTGCCTCATGCCCAGCGCCATCTACCTGCATGACCCACAAATACGCGGTGCCCATGGGGTCCCTTCCGGGGCTCACAGAACACCCTTCCGCCGAGAGCCTGGTGACCACCTCTGTATTCAGGCATACTGGTTGTTCGGCCGACACTGACCAACCTCCGGACAAAGAGTCCAAAAATATGGACCACACCACCTGAAAGGTTTATGCGGCCTCTTCTTTGGGCCTTCATCAGGCCAGCTTGATTGTCATTATGGCACACTTCTCTCATGCCCTTCTCGGATCATTAGATAAAATCCTCCCTCATCTCCCTGTGGACATGCAGACCACGGTCAAGCAGGTCCGTGACCAGGGCCATGCTGTTACCAAACAGCAGCTCCAGACTGCCTTGGACATCAGAGATTCTTGTGCCTGCTCGATGGCCGCCACAGTGGTCTCTCGCCGCTGGGCTTGGCTGAGGCTTTCCTCCTTTCCATCAGATACTCAGCTCAAGTTAACTGATGTGCCTTTCCTGGGGACCAACTTGTTCGGTCCAGGAGTGGCTGGTCACCTACAGCGCATAGAGCAGTCCAGTTCCACCTTGGACACCACTTCTGTCAAGGGTTCTTCGGGAAAGAATCAGCAGAAGAAGAAGCCCTTTTGGCACTCTTTCCCTGCGTTTCGGCAGCCCTCTTATCAAGGAGGACAGCAACAACAGCATCAGCAGCAGGCTGAAGCTTGGCACCCTTGGCCCAAGCCTGGACCCCAACAGGCCCGCAAAGGAGGCCGAGGCTTGGGTCCTGGAGCCTCCTCCTCCTCCAAGCCTGCTCAGTGCTGGGATGGGGGTTGGCCGCCCCCGTTCCCATCACGCCAGCTCTGGGTCCTCCCGTGGGGGTCCGCCCGCCACTTCCTTTCCTCCTGGTCCGCTGTCACTACAGACCAGTGGGTTCTCAAAGTGGTCGGTCAGGGACAGCCTCTAGAATTTGAGCAGTACCCCCCCAGCTGAGTCTGTGCCCCTCAGGAAGATTGCATTTCTGCATGCACCCAGTCAGCTCTTTGAGACAACATTGCTCAGCTCTTCCTCAAGGAGGCAGTAGATCTAGTGGTGGAACCATCTGCAGAGCCAGGCTTTGTCTCCAGGTACTTCCTGGTGCCCAAGCAGACAGGGGGCTGGCGCCCCATTGTAGAGCTCCACAACCTGAACCAGTATCTCAGGTCACGAACCTTTCACATGGTCAGTGTGAACCAGATCATAACATCCTTGGAGTGAAACATGAGGTTTTGTTCACTGGATCTGCAGGACACGTTCTTTCATGTCCCAATCCGTCCATTCCATCAGCGGTTCCTCCACTTCAGGGTCACCGGGACCCTGTACGAGTTCTGAGCCATGCTGTTCGGCCTGTCATCAGCCCCACGGGTCTTCCCCAAATGCATCGCAGTGGTGGCAGCCCATCTACGGCGTCGGGGGATCTGGATTTATCCTTACCTCGACGACTGGCTCCTAGCAGGTTCCACCCAACAGGAGGTGGAGCATTCCAGGGATCTGGCCCTCCAAACCTGCTCCCTGCTCGGCCTCTTGATCAGCGAGGCCAAGTTGGAACTCATGCCCTTGCAGGTGATGGGCTTCATCGGGGTAGAGCTTGACTCTTGTCAAGCCAGAGCTCGGCTCCTGGTGGAGGTTCTCTCCTCCTTGTCCCAATAATTTCTGGTTTGGCACTTGTGCCCTGCCCGGGACTTTCTGTGCCTTCTGGATTACATGGCGGCATGCACCTCAGTGGACCATTGGGCCCGGTTGCACTTGCACCCCCTCCAGTGAGAACTGGCCACCCAGTGGACCCAGCGACATGGTCATTTCAACCAGCTGGTCACCGTAACCCAGAAGATGTGGGACACTCTCCAATGGTGGACCGCCCCAGACCGGTTGCAGGAAGGGATCCTGTTTGTCCGCCCCGAGCCGAGGGTTGTTCTCATGACCGATGCCTCTCTCATGGGCTGGGGAGCCCACATGGGGGACAACAGGGCCCATGGGTTCTGGACCCCCGAGTAGTCCCAATGCCACATCAACCTGTTGGAGCTCAGAGCAGTCAGACTGGCACTGTAGCTTTCACTCAGCTCCGGGGTCAAGTGGTTCAAGTCAAGACGGACAATGCCACGACCATGTACTACCTCAACAAACAGGGTGGCACGCACTCCTGTCTGCTATGCAAGGAGGTGTTCTGCATCTGGACTCTCGTGAGCTGGTTGGAGGCGGTCCTCCTAGCCATTCATGTTTCAGGAGTCTCGAGCCAGCTGGCGGATGCTCTCAGCCACATAGGCCAGACATCCCATGAGTAGTCTCTCCATCCAGAGGTAGCTTACAGTCTGTTCTCCCATTGGGGTAAACCGATGGTGGACTTGTTTGCCTCCAGGGAAAAACACCAAGCTGAGGCTGTTTTTTTACCTGTGCCCCTCAGCAGGGCTCGCTACAGGGGGATGCCTTCTTGAGGCTGTGGACCCCAGGCCTCCTCTATGCCTTCCCTCCATTTCTCTTGATCCACAAGGTGTTACTCAAGGTGAGGAGGGACAAGGCAAAGGTGATTCTGGTAGTCCCAGACTGGCCGTTCCAGTTCTGGTATCCAGATCTCCTCAGCCTCAGCTGCAGGCCCCCAGAGCAGCTTTGTACATGCCAGGACCTGATATCTCTGAACCAGGGGGAAGGTCCTTCATCCGGACCTTCAATCTCTGCACCTCACAGCCTGGTACCTGAGCAGCTAGAGTTCCAGGCTTTGGGTCTTTCTGAAGATGTCTACACCATGGTGGAGGCATCTCGAAAGGAATCAACCAGGAAATGTTATGCCTTCAAATGGAAAGGGTTTTCCATTTGTTGTCAGGGTAAGGGTCTGGACCCCTTAGCCTGTTCTCTGGCTAACATTCTTGACTACCTTTGGTCTCTCTCTCTCCAAAGGGGGTCTACGGTCTTCGACCCTTAGGGTGCACCTGTCAGCCATTTCTGCTTACGGGGCATGGGCCGGTCAGCCGACACTGGTGCAGGGGACAGTGGTTGGGCACTTTTTCAAAGGCCTGGATCACATATCCCCTCCGGTGCGTGAACCTCCACCTCCATGTGATCTACTGCTGGTAGTGGCAAAGCTCATGGGCAAGCCATTCGAACCCATGCACAAGTGTGAGTTGTCACATTTGTCATGGAAGACGGTGTTCCTGGTGGCTATCATGTCAGCCAGAAGGACAGGGGAGCTCCAGGCACTTTCAGTGGACTCCCCTTATCTGGTCTTCCACAGGGACAAAGTTGTCCTGCGCCCCACCAGAAATTCCTTCCGAAGGTAGTGTCAGAGTTTCACCTTAACCAGGTGTTGACTCTACCGGTATACTACCCTAATTACACCTTGGATGCCGAGTACAGGCTCCATACCCTGGACCTGAGACGTGCTCGCTCCTATTATAAGGAGAGAACAGCGGGAATTTGCGGAGAGGTTCGCCAGCTGTTTGTCACCTATGCTGAAGCCGTTTCTGACAGACCTGCAGCCAAATGGACTATTGCAAGATGGATCACATCATGCATAGGTCTGTGCTATGAGTTCGTGGGCAAGGAGCCTCCCAGAGGGATAAGAGATCATTCTACCCACCATACTGCTGCATCGGTGGCTGCTTCCAGGAACATCCCTATCCAGGAGATCTGTCAGGCTGCTACCTGGAAGTCAGAAAACACCTTCATTACCCACTATTAGATCGACCTTGAGTCACGCCGGGATGCTGGTTTTGGGGCCTTGGTTCTCCAATCTCTGTTTCCTAAGTAGGGGGTGTGCGCCTTGCCTCCCTCCTCCCAGAGAACTGCTTGGAGTCTGTCAAGAAGTGTGGATAGAACAACACATCCACGCTCCTAGAAGAACAGGTTACTCACCTGTAACAGTAGTTCTAGGAGTGGTATATGTTGTTCATCCACATGGACCCACCCAACCTCCCCAGCTGCAGATGCACAACCTGGCTTCCAGCGGGCTAAGATCTGGTGTCATGGGATGGAGCTGAGGACTATACCACCTGGGTGGGTGGGAGGAGCCATCTTGAAGACTTCCGGTAGATTTAAAGGAGAAAGGGACAATGCCAAGAAGTGTGGATGAACAACATATACCACTCCTAGAACTACTGTTACAGGTGAGTAACCTGTTCATTTCGATCATGTCCCCCCATCCCACCTCTCTTCCAGAGAATACATGTTCAGCTCGACCAGCCTCTCTTCATAGGAGTACCCCTCTAATCTCTAAATCATCCTTGTCACCCTCTGCTGCACACCCTCCATCAATCTGATGTCCTTCTTCAGGAATGGGCACCAGAACTGCACACAGTATTCCAGGTGTAGTCTGACCAGCGAACTGTAGAGGGGCAGGAACACCTCCCCATTTCTGGAGGAGATTCCCCTCACTGTACACCCCAGCATCCTGTTGGCTTTTGCTACCGCCTTCCTGCACTGAGCTGAGTTGTTCATGCTCCTTTTTATAAGCACCCCTAGATCTTTTTCCTCTTCGGTGCATTCTAGCTGTACACCCCAAGTTGATAGCACCTCCCCTGGTTGTTAACCCGAAGTGCAAGACCTTGCACTTTTTGGTGTTAAACCCCATCTGCCATGCATCTGACCACTCCTGTAGTTTGGTCAGATCCTCCTGTAGTCCCCTTCATCCTTCGATGTCGTCTACCACGGCACACATCTTTGTGTCATCTGTGAAGAGACTGATCCTACTCCGTACTATATGTTGGTGTTATAATCTCTGACAACAATGATTGGCATATCCCTTCATCAGAATAATTTTATTTTTTAAACAGACTTTTTTTATTTCTAAAACTTTTTAGGCACATGATGTGAGGAGCTAAGAGGGTTATGATAAAATTAGGAGTATAATGTTTAGTAATGTTTAGTAATTCCCCTTCCCAATGCAAATAGCACTGGGTTTTGCCTCATGCTGTTTGTCATTCAGTGGGTCTAATTAGCAGATGGTACCTCTGCCCCAGGCATACCTAACCATATAATTGTCACAAGCTGATAATTGTATATGTTGATTATATACTGTGAGGGTCCTTGGTTCTTAAAAGAGTACCACAGTCAAAATTTGCAAAAACATATGTTGTGCTGAGTATTTTGATTTGTATGTTTAGTCTAGGTGTGTCTTTTCCTTTGTTTGCTATTGTTTGCTATTATGAGTTTTTTCTCAATTTGCCTGCTAGTTTTATGGCTTTTTCTACTAGTTTTACAGCCTTTGGAGCTCGCCATATTACCTTGGTTTATTGCTCTCTTTTTTCCTACAATGCCTCCTGTTCTGTTTGACAGTGATGCAGCCGGGACCATGGATTCAGAAAGTACTGGTTTACAGTCAATTTTAAAACAGTACAGCTGTGATTTTTAAGTCATTTTCCTTATCCAGTAGACACTGAAGGCAACATTTACAGCACAGCAATCACTTGAGGTCTAATTGAGTGGGTATTCTGTAAGAAAACAGCTAGAGCCCTTACATATAATTATAGCACTGGTAACCTAGGGTGAGTTGTGTGCTTTTTATGACTGGTTGTAGTTTGAAGAAGTTAAAAGCTTTAAAAGCAAAACCCTTACTCCTCCTGGCTAGACCTAGACAAATATATAGAAAACAAAAATACTGGAGTAGAGTTATGTAGCTGAGACTAGAACATTAAGCTCCTATATTCAGATTACTGCTACAATAATTCTAATAGCAGACAAAGGGAAGGACACATCAGGACTAAACACACACACATCAAAACACTGCACAAGATATGTTTTTGCAAATTTTGACTATAGTACACCTTTAAAAAAAACAGTAGAAAACCTTTTTTTAACAACTTTTTGGCTGGGAAAGGCACACTAAGTCAAGGCTTGTTTCAAGGCGCATCCTTGCAGCCCAGGGAAGTTAAGTGACTTGCTCATAGTCACACAGTATGCAAGTGATGGCTGTGGAATTCAAACCCTGTTCCCCAGGTTAGCAGCTCAGTGCTCTTAACCACTAAACTATACTGCTTCCTAAACATATTACTGCACATAGCTTTTTCTATTACAAAAGTGACATATATATAAGAATAACTTTAAAAGATACTTGGTAAAATGAATTTCAGGTCAGATTTACAGGAAATACAACAATGTTTTATAGATATATTTTTTTCTGTATTATGTAGTTATTATTGCATGTTATTTTCACAGATAAAGAAGTCATCCAGTAGTCAGTCCAGATTACAGACACAACTTTCAGCATATATCAGGATATGGAGTAAGTTTACACTGTAGTTAAGGCACCACTACCTTATAGGACCATACTGGTTGGTGGTTAGAACAGAGGGGAAAACTGAGATTTTCGATTATTCGATTAAAAATAATTTCTCAAAAAGTTTTATATTTAAGATAAACAGAGTATTTATTAGGGACACTTGTTATCTGACTTAGTTCAGTCAACAGCTGAGATAAAGGAAGAATGAGGAAGAAGGCAGCATGCAGAATTCGCTAGGTAAAAGAGAAAGAAAGATGTGAGCCACAACAAGAATCGTAAATTGTCATGTAATTGTTGCTATTGCCATCAGCAACTCTATGTCTTCTGTTAGTACCCTTTGCAAACTGTGTGAGAGGCCTTTCGGCACCATGCAATTCTGCTTAAAGTTGGACCAGCATAACATTCTGTGGTGATTTGCATATGCAGCCCATGATGCTTTGCATTGTGTGGGCATGTGTGATTTTGTATTTCCTTGACAAGATGTACAGTATATGGATAACCAGCTTGTAAAAAAAAAAAGATGTAAACTGCAGAACGAACACAGCATTCATGATATAGAAATGAATTAATATGACATCACAGATTTTTGTTTCAGTAATTGGTATTTTGATTTGTACCTAACTGGAACAACAGTGCTTCATAAATCCTTGCTAGTCGGCAGTTAGAAAGGAAGATGAGTTTTAAAATGTCCTGCCTTAGCATACTTTTAAAGACCAAGATTTGATATTCAGATTGAACAGAATAGTACTCACGTTGATAATCCTTACCAACTCAATCAAACATAAGAAAAAAGATGAAGAATTATAAGATATGATCTCACACAAGATACCCAGGTTAACATACATAACCTCAGGAAGGTAAGCCCAGAAGGAGTGGGCCTTTTAGCAAAATTTGGAAATTTAATTATGGGATATATGTAATGCACTATGATTCCCAGTTATTGCAAACTGGGCTCAGCTATATTTGTCAGACCTTCCATGTTGTACAGACAGGAATTTCTGATTAGGATTAAGTGACTGTTTCATGACTCGGTTCTTTCCTACGTATTTTTTAAATTTGTTTACAAATATGCCAATTGATTTTATGATTTTACCATTCTGTGATAATTGCATTGGAACTAAGACATTATTAGTATACTTACGTGATATTCCTACTACAGGGAGGATCCACTGAACCCTCAAATCCTCCTATAGACTACAATAAAAACTCTAGTGAAAAACATCCTTAATTTACCCTGACTGACAGCAGCAGAGTCTTCAATATTGGCGCAGAGAATATCCTGTCTTCTGGTAATTATGACTGCTGCTTCTGTAATGTGTAACTGCAGTCTGGTATGAGCTTTCCTGATTTGTGTTTTTTTTTTTTACAGCAAGTATTCTCAGAAATTTTTCAACATCATGTTCTGTCTTTAGTTTGTACTGTTCTGGTTTCACTTTCTTTTGCCATGTCACATTGTCTTGCCTGATCAGTCAGTTAGTCTTTAATTACTAGAAATTTAATATGAAAGGATGCATTGGATGGATTAATCTAGATCTCACCAAGTCCATTTTTAGACAGCATGTTTTGAATTGCATTTAATCATGAAAATTCTACAGAGCATGTTAAGGATGTCTACCTGTCATCCTAGCACCCTTTCAGGTTCAGTGACTTTAGTTCAATAGCTAATTGTGCTGTACTTGGTCTTAGGGGAGTAACAAATTAAGTCTTAAATTGTCAGAGCTGGGTGGTCAAACGAGAGGGGTACCACAAGAATCAATCCTTGGGCCCCTATTGTACTTAATATATGTTATTAATGATTACCACAGTACATACATAAATAATGACACACTGTTATTCTGGAATCAACTAGAAAACATTTGGAAATGGAATCTAGACTTCAAACTGATTGCACAATTCTTTATAATGGATTATTTGAATCTAAATTAGCTTTAAACCCTAAAAACCCAGGTAATTTCCTTGCACAGTAACTATATGAAGTGTAAAGGTCCTCTGAACATAAATATCTAATCAGTAAATGGAAAGAAATTAGTTGTAACAGGACAATATAAATAATTGGGAGCCATTTTAAATAATTCAGTCTCTGTTGCTGTTCACATTAAAGTGTAACTAGGAAAATGAACTCTAGGATAGGGACATTGTAGCTATCTGCATCATTACTGTGTCACAAAATGCAGAATACAGTTGCTACTCAGCTAATTTTACCTGTTCTTTAGTACAGTGGCTGATACATAGAGCTGTCAACCAACAAAGTTTGGATAAACAGTACTTCCTGTAACTGGCTCGATTTGTGCTTAGATATTACTTTATTACTTATCATTGCCTAATGCTACAACTGTTAAATTGGAGTACTCTTGAGTTAATAAGAAAGACACAATGTTTGATACTAGTTTACAAGATAAAACATGATTTGATTAAAGGAAATTTGAAGTGCATAAGCACAAGTCAAGAACATCAGTGTCCTTTAAGGGATGTTAAGCATCGAGGAGCTTTGGCTCCAGAAGTACACAGTGTAATAAATATGGAGAAATGACTGTAGAGAATAATAGATTTACATATTAGAATGATGGCTCCCAAAACAAGAAATATTTCTAGACTAA
Source organism: Neoceratodus forsteri (assembly GCA_016271365.2). Taxonomy (NCBI): domain Eukaryota; kingdom Metazoa; phylum Chordata; order Ceratodontiformes; family Ceratodontidae; genus Neoceratodus; species Neoceratodus forsteri. The sequence goes on along the minus strand of CM057456.1, from coordinate 160,708,694 downwards.
CTGCATTTTGTCAAGCACTAACAGTTGAACTTTAAGATAATGTACTTCTGAGATTTGAAATTGTTTAGGCTAAATTATTTTTTTGTTTGTTTTATTTATTATTTCAAAAAAGAAATTATTCTTACAAACATTAAAAAACATTAAGGGGTTATTTTCCTTCATTCACCCTATATTAATAATATGTGCTTTACGGATAGCTGTGGGTGGGGGAGGAGCTGGGGGAGGGTTGGGGTGGTCAGTATTCTGCTTTGTTATTTTCCTTTATTGTTTTTATAAGTGTTTCTTTGTTTTGTTATTGCGCCCAGTCTCTATCTGTTGTTGGTGTATATAACTCCATATGTGCGTACCCTATAAGTTTTTCCTTTTTATAATAAAATAATGTTATTTGCAAAAAAAAAAAAACATTAAGGGGTACGGTAGTAAGTACATCATCTTACATATTCATAGCAAGATCAAAGGTTTTTCAATTAATCCAAAATACAAAGAACATACCAAATTAATCTGATTTATAGTTTTTCCACTGTGTAAACTATCTGGAATTTGAGCCAGACTCCTCCAAACAACCCAGTCCGCAACCCACTACCCCCGAACCCCCTTCATTGGACAAAAGAGGTGGTCTCGATTGGAGATGAAAAAGAACCAAGGGTGCCATATAAGTTCAAATTGTGAGGATCTATTATTACACTGGGCTATTAACCGTTCCATGTAGTATAAATCTCCCATTATTTTAAACCACTCCTGAATTGTAGGAGATTTACTATGCCTCCACAGGCAAGTAACTGCCTTCTTGGTGGCTAAAATATAAGTGAATTGGAGAGAACCCCTTTGAATACGGAGGCACTCTGGTGGAATGGAGAGAAAAAACAATTCTGGGGTAGGAACTGCCTCCTCACCCAACAATTCAATCAGAAAATCTGCAATTTCCTGCCAAAATGGCCTCAGTACTGGGCAGGACCAGAAAATATGCACCTGATTGGCCATAGGTTCTCCGTAGTTTCTCCAGCAGCAACCTATAGGAGCAGGAAGAAATTTTTCCAATTTTACTGGTGTATTAAAAAAGCATATATGTGCCTTTCAGGCAAATTCTCACCAGTATGGGGCTGAGGACACCCCCAATGACTTGTGAGCAAATTTTATCCAGCTATCATATGAAACCAGATCTGGTAATTCTCTGTTCCAGGCCTCCAGTATTCCTCTGGTCGAGTCCATCAAGCATTCCCTAAGCCCCCTGTATAAATGCCCAATTACATGTTGCCACGTAAATCCTTGTAAGGTTGACATAAACATATTTAACAAAAGAAGCATGGGTTCTGGGAGGCGGCTCCTCTCGGGTCCTTTATGTAGCAGAAAGATCTGAACCTGAAGGTACCTAAAGTATTCTCTATTGGTCAAGCCATGTGCTGCCTGTAACTATGAGAATGGAACAATTTCCTTTGAGTCTAAAGCTTGAAAAATAAAAGAGAGACTTCTTTGATGCCACCATTGAAAAGTGTAATCAATACTAGCGGGTAAAAACTCAGTTTCAGACATGAGTAACTGCAGAAAATATAATGCAAGGGCTAGGGCAGGGATAGCTCTAATTTTGTACCAAGTCTGTAGGGTATGTTGAGCCTTCATGTAAACACCCCGTAATCTGGGCAAATATGTGAAAGGTGCAAAAACCACCCACGAAACATCCTGTAAGTCACTGAGTACACACTCTGTGTGTTTCCGTATTACTTTACAAGTCGGGTTCAGCCAACTTAAAATCAATCCAAGGACAGTCACATAGGCATAATGCAGTAAGTTAGGGAGCTGGAGGATAGACCATCTAATACAAGGCTTACGTTCAGCCCAGACAAATCTTGCTAACATTCTATTCCAGGAAATAAAATCTGAAGCTGGGGAAATATGGGAATTGTCTGGAACAGGTATAACAATCTAGGTAAAATGTTAATCCTGATTGTTTCTATTGTGACATAAAAAGGGAGATGTAATTGTGCCCATTGGTGAATGTCTGCTTCCAAATTTTGTGTAAGGGGTTCAAAGTTTATGAGATATAAATTCTGCAGATTTGGGGGTAGATTCACTCCAAGATACTTAATTTCCATACCCTTCCATGTAAACGGGAGTAGTTTCTTAAGGGCCAGGGTTGGAGTGAGATTCAAAGTCAAGACCTCTGTTTTGGCTGGATTAATCTCATAACCTGTAACCTTGGCAAATTCTCCTAATAGCCTCCTTATAGCTGTAAGTGAATGTTCTGGGTCTAAAAGGGTATACAGGATATCGTCCGCGTATATGGCTAACTTGTAGTCTTCCTCCCCCACCCAGATACCCTGTATAGTTTTGGATCTCCTAATGGCTATCGCCAGAAGCTCACTATATAGAGCAAAAAGAAGGGGGAAGAGGGGACAGTCCTGACGAGTGCCCCTCTCAAAATCTTTTATTAACAAGATCCATTAGGTGAATGGTTCTATGGGTGTTATTAGAGGTCTGTCTAAATTCAAGAAAACTCGCTTGATCCATATGAATCACTTCTGTGAGGATATGCTCCAGGCGACAAGCCCAAATTGCCATATAGAGTTTATAATCACAATTTAAGACTGAAATGGGTCTGTATGAATCTACTGATTGAGGCTGTTTCCCCGTTTTGAAATTGCTGACAACACCGCAGAGGACCATGAGGCTGGGAGAGGGGTGCCCTCTTGTACTTCCAAGAAAGCTCCTCTCAGGAGAGGTGAAAAAATGGGGTAAAAAGGCATTGTACCATTCTATCGAAAACCCATCTGGCCCTGGGCATTTCAAGGTTTTGGCTTTGGAAAACACCATTTTTATCTCATCTTTCGTTATGGGGCATACTAAGGAATCCTGCAGTTGGGACAGCTTCGGGATAGGGAGGGAAGATAAAAAGGCCTGAATCTGGTCTTCAGAGGCGGCTATGGGTCAGCATATAATGTTTTATAAAACTGCTAGAAAACTTGTATATTCGAGGTTGACCGAGCAAGTCTGCCTGTCTGTGGATTTTTAATCTTCGGTATGCAGGCTGCCTGCTGAAACCCCCTAAGATGCTTAGCTAAGTTGCGAATCCCCCTTGGGCCTTCTGCATAGTAAAATTTCTTCAGGTACATACAGGCAGACTGGACCTTCGGATCCAGAATACCTTGTAACTCAGACTTCAGGTTACTGAATCTCATCGATTATGTCAGCCCCCTGGCTCCCCAGTTGCTGCTATTCCTTAATCTATTTTGCCATTGTTCGATCTAGCCTCTCGCTGCCTGTGTTTTCTGGCAGGCATAGGCTATAAATTCCCCTCGAACCACTGCTTTCAGGGTGTCCCAAATTAAATATCGAAGGCATATCATGGGAGAGGTTGTCCTGTATAATTGGAGGGATTCGATGCATCATTGTAGTACAGAACTCCTCATCCTTCAGTAAGGAGAGATTTAGGCACCACAAAGTAGGTTTCCAAGGTTTCCCTATGTCTGTTTTTAACAGGAGGGGAGTGTGATCTGACAGAAAATGTGCATTTAAATACAAATCCCTGTATGCTCAATGGAGACAAAAAAGTAATCAGTTCGGGAGGAGGTCTGATATCTAGGCGAGAGATATGTAAAGTCACCTAATGCAGTATAAAAGTACAAGCACACATCCACCAACCAAAGAGCCGGTAGCTGAGCACGGAGTAATCTCTGATTAGCCGTGACCCGATGTCTCGAGTGGGGAGGGGGAGACGTGTCCATCGAGGGAGATACCGTTACATTAAAACCGCCTCCTAATATTGAGATCCCTCTTTGTATTTCCAGCAACTTATTAAAGAAGTGTCTCAACTTGGAGGGAGGCAAAGCCAGAGGAAAATACACATTTGCCAGTCACCTCCATTCTGAACATTCTTCACTGAGTGATCACAGAGCATCCATTAGGATCTACAGATTCCTTTTCTGCCACATAGGGAGTTGAGTTCGGAACCATGATTGCCACCCCTATCCTGTTTCCATTTTTACAGGAAGAAGATATTACAGAGTTCCAGCCCCTGGAGGACAACTTTAAATGTTCCCCCAGAGACAGGTGGGTCTCCTGCAGGTAAACCAAAGCCACTCCCTGCCTTTGTGTACACAGGAGGAGTCTGGCCCTCTTTACTGGATTTTTAATCCCATTGATATTTAGGGATAATACTTTAACTGGTGTTACCACCATTGCTGAGTTTTGATCAATATAGCATAATGACAGACCACCCTTATTTCTGCCACAAACCCCCCCCCCCAAACCCATAGTTCACCCCTAAGTAAGCTCTTCATTTCTTCTGCCAATGAGTAGGGCTTCGAACAACATCCCAAGTCTGGTCCAGATTGGAAGTAGGAGAGGGGAAAGCATCCCAAGTCTTAAAACTAAATATATCCTCCCAAAGGAAAAGCATATTTTGACATCTAATTAGGACTATCCGGCATTCTAAAAATAGTAGCCCCTTATTAAGTAACCAGTATAACCAGTTAACGTTTTTAAACCAAAAAGGCAACTGTGCCTTTATAACATAACATTTTAACAACAATATTGAATCATGTGTCCAGTGAAGCACACCCTTATCAGACTTGTAATACCAAAATTTATAATAACCTGTGACTTGCAAGGTAGGGGAGGTTAATAACACACTCCCTATACCTCCCAACGGGACCGCACATTGAGTTAAAGTCCACCCAGGAGAGGAGGTAATTCCTGAGTTAAATTCACTTGGGGCCTCTTGGGAATCTAAACAGCCCCAAATGAAACAAGCATTTGTCAGTGCCAAATGTTGGCTTGCTGGCATTGGCATTGGTAGTGCAGGAATTAGAGAGATGCATAATAGGAATGGCAGTGAAGTATTAAAGCGACACCAACCTCACCCCCACCCTGTAGAGACTGACAGGCATTGGGGGTGTGCCTTTGGGTCATCGGCCATAACGCTCATGCCATTTCACCTCACCCTACCCTGCAGACACCCTACAGGTGTTGTGGTGTGCCTTGGGGTCTTTGGGCCTTACGCTCACACCATTCCATAAGGAAAAATGCTGAGATGGGTGCAGGATAGGAGAATGGGGTGAACTTTGGGACTGAAGACTCCAAGGCGCACCTTGATGCCTGTCACTGGCTGCAGGGTAAGGGTGAAATGGTGTGAGCATTACAGTTGACGATCCAAAGTCACACCCCCGACGCCTGTCAGTCTCTACAGGATGGGGCATTATGGTTGGAAACCCTAACGTTGCGGGTGTTTGTTGGTATTTTCACTCCAGATTTTCATCATGGGCTTTTTGTGACCCCACCACATGAACAGTGGCACTATCAGTTCGTTACCCAACAGGTGATTTTGTACAGCGACTGCGCCATTTGGCAGCACAGGTGCGAAAACACATTTCAGGCAGGATGTGAAAAATTACAGCTGTACTGTTCATGAGGTGGTGTGAAAATATGAAAAATTGGTGAAGTTATGAGTGTGCTTAGAAACTGTGCAATGCACGTCTGTAATGCAGTCATGTTTTGGAATTTTCTCACCAGATTTTCAACATAGACATTTTTGGACCTCTCCTCATGAACAGTGGCACTGTGATTTTGTTATTCTGTCACAAAAGTTGATTTCCCACAGCGACCATGCCGTTCTGCGCCACAGATGTAAAAACATGTTTCAGGCAGGATGTGAAAAATGACAGCTGTACTGTTCATGAGGAGGTATGAAAAAATGGCAATGTTGAAAATCTGGAGTGCAAGTATAAAAAAATGGCGAAGTTACGAGCTTGCGTAAAAACTGTGCAATGCACGCTCATAACACAGTCATTGTTTGGAATTTTTTCACCAAATTTGCAACATGGGCTTTTTGGGACCTCCCCTCATGAACAGTGGCACTGCCGTTTTGTTAAGCTGTCCCGAAAGGTGATTCCGAAAAGTGACCACAAAATCACATTTCAGGACTGAGTAATGAAATGACAGTGACATATTCATGAGATGGGGTCCCAAGAACACCATTTGGGGCCAAAATTCCAAAAAATATCTCAGACATCAACCTAAGCTGAAACCCATCATTGAGTCCCATTATAAAGCTTACTGCCATTTCTGCAGTTTGTGGTTGGCCTTTGAAGAGTGCAGACGTGTCACACACCGCTGAAGATCACTGCTCCTGACCTCTGGAGGTAAGTATAGGTGAGGGGTGTGGGGAGGTGGGGTGGTTGGGGGTGTGGGTTGGGGAGGGGGAGGCAACGAGGGACCGTTTTCTATTTTACAGGTTAAATAAAATAAAAAGACTATGCCAGATGGTTTTTCTATTTTACAGGGGGGAAACAATTAAAAAAACATTTAGGCACACTGGGGTGGGCTCCCAGTGTGTCACAATAGGGGGGCACATGCCATTGCTGATACGGGGATTGGGCACCCTTTTGTCGGCAAAGAACATAGATGGGTTGGGAGGGCAGCACATCCAACACTGGGAGTGGGCATCCCGGTGTTGGAAACAATTATTTCGGCACACTGGGGCAGGCTCCCAGTGTCCTACATTAATGGGGGGATACATGCCGACATGGGGATTGGGCACCCCTGATGTCAGCTTTGCAGGACTGTGTGGGAGGTGGCAGGAGCCTCCATGTTTTGGCACACTAGGGTGGGCTCCCAGTGTGCCACATAATGAGGAGGGGACATGCTGACACAGGGATTGGGCACCCCGATGTCAGTTTTCTGGGGAGTGTGTGTCAGGCAGCTGGAGTCATCATTGTGGAAAGCCGCGCTAGCAGGAGTCATCATTGTGGAAAGCCGCGCTGTGGCTATTTTACTTATTGAAATGTTTCACCAGGAAAGGCACATTGAAACTCTGCCGGTAACTGCAGCCATGCGCATTACTGTGTACTGGTCTTGGTCTTGTCATTTGCTGCTGCAGTGAGGAAACCGCACCTCATTGGAGCGGTAGATTTCTTTCAAGGTTTTGGCTCTCTTTGAAACTGCTGTCATTGTTAGCATGCTCACTGATTGGCAGCTGAGGGACGCACCCACTAAAGCATCCCCTGCATTGGCCACAACACTGACACACCTCTGAAATGTGTTACTATTGCAAGATGTTGCTTGCGCACGAGAAAACCAACATAAAAAGACAGTATACTGGAGAAAAGTGTAGGGATAGGGAAATCACCCTCATTAGTAGGTTCCCAAACATGACACTCACTAGTGCCGATCTCCTTATTATAGAACAAAAAAAATATGTATTTTCTTTTTGTTTAAGTTTTAATAAGGGCTCGTTCCAAAACGCCCTAATTAGATTTCCAGCTAACTCCTTAAAGTGATCCTCTAATAATTCATATAAACAGCAGGAGGGCTTTTATAACAAAGTAACCAAAATAACTTTCCAAAAGGAGTTATCATGTTGTACTAAACCTTAATTATCCACCTGAATACCATAAAAGAGAAAATAAGAGAATTATCAAATTTCTTATGTCCATTCAAATTGTGTCCACTTGATACAGCTGGGTCTTAAGTAAAATATGCCCAAAAATCAAGGAGGGCCAAAGAGAGTTCCAAGTCCTATAATAATAAGAATGTCTATATCTAGGAGTTATGTCCCCTTTTTTTAAACTGAAAATTTCTCCCAAGTCTGAGGGTAGCAGGTCATTCCTCTTTTATTAAGGAGTGTGCTAGGGGGAGAGGAAAGGCAGGTCTCTTCTCTACCCTGGCCTGACAAATGGCTTAACTGTGCTCATTGTAATAGAGGGCTTTCAACATTGTATTTTTATTACCTAGAGTCAAGGCCAGGGGAACAAGAAACATAGGAAACCTATCAATCCCCCCCCCTGCCCCAACAAACGCACCTGGATTGCCTGCCAAAATTTCAGCAGAGTAACTCTCCAGCAGTCATAATCCGACATTCCTCAGGTTTTCTGTGGGGAGCCAGTGTGGCGATAAGTTGTCGGTTCTTGATTCAGGTCTCAAGATGTGTGTGGCCACTCCTGAGAGCTATTAGAGTTTGTTTGTTATCTCGGGGGTCGTTGGGGAGCTCCTTCCAAGCCCTGGGGACGATCTGAAAAATGTAGGCCCTACTTGGTCAGTTTGGATCTGGCCTCCTGTGCAGTATGGAACTCCTTCTTCCCGTCCGGCAGATTAACCATCAAGCGAGCCAAATAGGAAGTAGAAAACTTACATCCTGCAGCTTTAATTACTGGTAGCAGTGGAAGATATGCTCTTCTGAGACACATTGTCTTTGGTGCGTAGTTGTGGTCAAGATAAAATCTTGTTTGGTCATAAAAACTTTTTGTTTTCGCTAGGCCAGTAGCAGGATTTGCTCTTTTTTGCATAGTTATTGAACCGGGCTATAATGAAGCGTGGTGGAAGATTAGGGGTCACAGGCTTAGGGGTAAGGGTTCTGTGGACATGCTTCAGCTACAGTTGTAAGGTATCGGGTCGTTCCAGAGCTGTTCTCAGTAGAACTTCTATGAATTCTTTGGCATTATTCCCCTCAGTCCTCCTGTCTGACTTCTGTCTGCTTCTGTTGTTCTTTTAGTAGTTGCACTGCACTCTCCAAGTCATCCACCTTATTCTTGGTGGCTGTACCCTGCCACTCCATATCATCTACTCGCTGCTCTAATTGCATGACATCGTGGCGCAATTCCCTGTAAAGCTCCTTAACTTCAGCACAGAAGGACCCCAATTCTTGGTACAGTATATGGTGTCTAACTTTACTTTTTTTTATTTTTTACTTTTGCCGATTTTGCTAAACTTCTTACAGAGCCACGGCAGGAGTCCGATGTCACCATTTGCTCGTTGGGTACACGACTCAGAGGCCTCCGAGTCAGAGCGGTTCTCTATCTCCTCCATCCACTCCTTCTTCAGGCTAGAACCAGCTTTTTCGACTTGTTCCCCCTTTGGCTCAGCAGTAGGGCTGATTTTGTTTAGAATCTGAAGTAGTTTAAATCTAGACAGAGGGGGGATTTCATGGAGGCTGGACAGATCATGTTGTTTAGGCTGTCATTCCTCCAAGGGTGGAACCAGAAGTCCCTATGCTAAATTATTTTAGCTGAATGGTAAATCCTTTGTTCATGTGAAAATGTTCATAATAGCATAGGCTGACTATATATATTATTTAGTATTTGGTTTTTATACTTGAGTTTTGGAATGCTTATTATATTTTATTTATATTTTGTATTATTTTGTTATCCTTTTTCTAGCCTCTGTAACCATAACAGGACAACTTTGCAGATAGGCCCTAACAGACTATCACAGTTACCCTAGAGGATGCTGAGAAGAAGGGCTGCTTGGACTGTGGTGGGTTCCAGGTGGGTAGGAGTGGCTGGTCAGGGGCACGTTCCTCAGCTAGTGCCACTACAAAACTCGTTCACTGCTGAGGCAGGACAGGACTGCTGGGAGAAGGCACCCATTGTAGTGGCCAGGGAGGATGTAGTGGTCCTTTCTAGAGGGGGCCCCAAGGTGGGAGGAAGAGGACACCAGCAGAAGAGGAAGCAGTTTCTCATTAGGGACTCAATGATCAGGGAGGTAAATTTGGGAACAGGAAGGGAGAAAGAAAAGAGGGGAGGTGAGCTGCCTACCTTGCATCTCGGCTTAGAGGGATGGAAAGTGAATCCTAAGGGTCGCTAAGGTATTGGGGCAGGAGGAGGAGCTGCATGTCATCCACCAGCGGACAAATTACCTGTCTAGGGAAAGGAGCAGGGAGTATGTAGGGGGATTTTAGAGAACTGGAGAGGGGTCTAAGACAGGTAGTGTGCTCAGTGGCTTTTGCTGAGGTGTTGCCTGTCAATGCAGGGGGGAGGATAGGGTTCTCCACAGCAAGAGCTTCAACTCATGGTTGAAGGAGCAGTGCAGAGAGGGAGTGTTTAGGTTACACTGGGGACTGGGGACCAACCTGGAGGGATAAGGGCTTATACAGCAGTGATGGCCTGCATCTGTCTGGGAAAGGAACTGCAGTCCTCAGTGGATGGTTTAAATGTTTCTTTGATGAACATTTAAAGTAGCTGAGGGGGTGGCGGAAGAAATCAGAGAGACATAAATACCCCCCCTAACAGACTGAAGCAGAGAAAAGGAGGGGATTCGAGGAGAGGTAAGTCCCCAAGGGTACAAAATAAAGAAAAAAGGATGGTTCAAATGAAAGGGGACAGGAACATGAGCTGTAAAAATTGAGGGGAAAGGGAGGCAGGGCAAAAAAGAAACAAGGGCGGGTAGCAAGCAGAGTGGTAAATGGAAGGCCATGTGTACAAATGCAAGAAGTCTAGGGACTAAAGTTCCGGACCTAGAGACCATCATAGTGGAGGTAGACCAGGATATCATGGCCACTGCTGAATTGTTATGCACAGGATACCACAATGGGGACATGGCCATACCAGGCTGTATTCAGTTACAGGAAAGATAGGGTGGGAAGGAAGGGACGAGTAGTGGTGCTGTATATAAGGGAGGATATCAATGCGATGGAGACACAGGAAATCCAGTGGGGAATGAGGGTCTGAAAGTACTGTGGGTTACCCTGGAGATGGGAAACTGAGTCCCTGTTCACACTAGATGACCTCAGTCTGCCAGATATAGATCGGAGCCTCTTAACTGCAGCTTCAGCTAGAAGTAGGGATATCCTGGACTCCTTGCAGGGGGTATTTTTCAGGCAACTAATCAGGGAGCCCACTGGTGATGGTGCAGTACTGGACCTGGTGCTCACTTTCAGGGACAGTATTGCAGATGTCATGATGGGAAGCCACCTGGGGACAAGTGATCACCATACAGTGTGGTTCAGCATAGTGATGGTGGTGGAATCTAGCCACACATAGATGAGGGGCCGGGACATTAGGAGAACAGATTTAAAAAAAAAATGGGTGAATGCCTCAGAGATGACCTAGTAGGGGGATGACCTGGGCTGGCTGGAGGAACAGTGGGCTAAACTAAGGCAAAGCAAAGTGAAGGCAACAAATCTCTGGGCAAAGGAAGTAAGTGCAAACAAGAGGAAAAAGAAACTGCTATGGTTATGGAAGGAAGTGGCTGAAAAGGTAAAGGCTGAAAGGGTAGCTTTCAGGAAGTATAAAGAGATGCAGAGGGAAGAGGACAGGGAGGTGTATCGGGAGAAATGGAGGGAGGCAGGGGAAGTGGTGAGAAGTACAAAGATGCAAACTGAGGAAGGAATATCCCAAGGGGAGATGAAAGGGGACAAGACATTTTTTAGGTCCGTAAGTGGAAACAAGATTCGAGGAGGGATTGTGAGGTTAAGAAGCGTGGGTGGGGACTGTGCAGAGGAGGATCAGGAAAAAGATGTCCTGAACAAATACACTTGTTCAGTCTTCACAGAGGAAGGGAACAGGGATGGACTACATAAACACAATAGGACACATGAGAAGGGGAGGCAGACACAGGTAGACATTCCTTTACAGAGAAGAGAGTCCTGAAGGGACTTGCAAATCTGAAAGTGAACAAAGCTATGGGGCAAAACAGGGTACACGTAAGGGTACTGAATGAGCTCAGTGAGATGCTGGCTGTATCTCTGGCAGTCCTTTTTTTAACTCATGTTTATTAAGTTCCTGGCATATAAAAACAATAAACACTGCAACAACAACTGATGCATGGTACAGCAGCAAAAAAACAAAAACAAAAAAAAACGCTGGGTATAGGACGTACGACATGTCTAGAAGCACAGTAGACATTTATGAGTAGACTGGCAAAAAAAAAATTGGAGTTGGTCTCATGGTACAAAATTAGTTATTTTAGATATGACATAAATTACCCATCTTCTCCAGAGAAGTTCAAACTTAGGGAGAGTCTGTGTTGCTTTAGTAGTAAGTTTTCCATATCATAAATCTAAATCATGAGTCTGTGCAGTCGCTCCACTGTAGGCCTTTTTCTTAGAGAACCAGTTTTTTTGTTATACTTTTCCTGACCATTGGGACACAGATACTCAAGAGTTCTCTGGTACTGTATCTGGTTGTCTAAAACCTTCAGTCATTTCCAGGAATAACAGAACCTTTAGGGTCAGGGCAAAAATGGGTTGAAATATTTCTCCTATCTACTAAACCCTATACTCCTAAGTGGCCTCCCCAACTCAGGCTGGTTTTGATCTCTTTTTTGCAGGTCTTCAGCTTCCTCAGGTCACTGGAGAGGCCAGTGGGGTGCTGAATCACCCCTTTACATTTACTGAGGTAGCTGACACAATTGCCAACCTTGCTCTGGGTAAATCATCTGGACCTGATAGCTACCCTAGTGACTTTACTGTGGGTTTGCATCTTATCTTAGCATCCAGATTGGCAACTGTCTTTTAATGACACCTGGGTAAAAGGGATGCTTTCCCATTCTTTCATGTAGGCTTTAGTCACCTTGCTGCCAAAGAAGGGTGTAGACAGCATTCTATGTTTGCAGTTTTGCCTTATTTCCTTGATTGACATGGATGCCAAGGTATATGCAAAGGTCCTAGTCCATAGACTGGAACCCATCATTCGTACATTAGTTCATCCTGAACAGGTGGGCTTTGTCCTGAGTAGGCTGGGGTCCGATAATGTTAGGAGACTTGTGGATATTTTTTGGTTTGTGACCAGGAAAACTGTGCCCAATGCCACCCTGTCTTTACGTGCCAAGAGGGCCTTTGACAGGGTGGAGTGTGACTACTTGTTTGACATCTTAGCCTGCTTCAGTATTTCACACAGATTCATCCGGCTGGTAAAACTTCTTTATACTGGACCATCTGCATCAGTTATAATCAATTCTATCATCCCCCCTTCCCCCGTTTTCTAATTGCATAGAATAGGTAAGTAATAATTTATTTCGTTAAGCACCCAATCCCAGGGGCTCTGGGTGCAGTACAGTAGAATAAATTTGACAAAATGAACAATCAGAATTATAAAGCAGTCAGCAACAAATAAAATTAAAACATTTTGTATAAATTCAAAGACATGTTAAAAAGCATTTTCAGGAAAGGTTAGGCTAAAAAGATGAGTCCTTAGGCTCCTCCTAAATGCCTCTACCATGGGGGCCTCCCTCAAGGATCTTGGCAGTGAATTCCAGAGGACCAGGCCGGCCACTCCAAGTGAACAATCACCCGAGGTTTTCAGCCCGGTCCTCAGAACTGCCAGGAGGCCCTGGGTGGAGGAACGAAGGGAGCAAGCTGGGATGGCAGGAGTAAGGAGGTCTGACAGGCACTCAGCAAGGATGTCCCCTCTCCCCCTTCCTGTTTTTCTTGGCAGTGGAGCCCCTGGCACACAAGGTTTTGGCCTCTCCATCTTTCCCTGGATTACAAATTGGAAATACTCCACAGAAAATCTTGTTGTTTATGGATGATATCACATTATATTTGACAGATATTCCTTCTTCCTTGGATGCCGTAGCGAACATTTTGGGTCTATGTCAAATTGCTCCCGCTAATTAGCTCCCGGTCAACTCGCTCCTGACGACCCACTCCCACGGCAATTCACTCCTGCAGTTCTCACTCCCAGACAACACGCTCCTGCTACTGTGAGCAACAGAATAATACCCCTTGGAAATAGCGTCAGTGACTCACCTGTTGGTTCAAAGAATGCAAACTGGCTCAGCGTCTACAGATAAAAGGAAGCAAACAGTAAGCTTTTTGTTTGTGGTCTGGTGAAAGTTTGCAGGTTAGATGGTAACACATGCAAGATCTGCCACTATTTATTTTGTTTCTGCTACAGCAGCAATTCTCAGTAAACTAGTGTGTGACAAATGTGGATAATCAATGGGTTTATTTTTGCAATGGCGAAAATCAAATCAGGGACAGCATGATTATTGATTCAGTACCATTAATTCTGTTATATGATAGTCACTTTGATGCTGTATTATAGGTATAGTGCACTACTTGCTACGGTCTCCCCTTCAATATTTCAGGGATAACTAATGGTTTTTATTTTGTACATTATTACAGAAATTGAATGGAGCTTTCTCTCTCTTTTTTTTTTATCAATAGTGATGCTAGTAAACAAGCTAAATTAAAAAGGGATGATGACCATGGCCCCTTCATATACATGCATTTACATGACCAGTTTTGAGAATCAGTTTGTTAATAATCCTATATATGCACTACTTGCTATGGCCTCCCCTTCAATATTCCAGGGATTTATTTAGCAATAATGATGCTAGTAAACAAGCTAAATTAAAAAGGGATGATTCTGACTACTTGAGCGGTAATGTTTTGAACAGATTAATCTTTGTTTTCTCCCAGGGGTCTCCGGTTTTAATATATATTTGTTTTTTAAAAATGCCCTTGAGCGGGAGCGAATTGACGTGCGAGTAGGGGAAAGAGCAAAATATACAGGAGCGAGTTGTCGGGAGCGTGTTTTCTGGGAGTGAATTGTCGGCAGCAAATTGATGGGCTTCTGAACATTATCACCCAGTACTCTACCTTCTCGGACTATAAATTGAATGGTTAGAACTCTCAGATCTTGCCACTTCACTGACATGTGCCTTTAGTCCCTAACCAAGGACAGCTGTATCAGTGGGCGCCAGGTAGCATCACCTGTCTGGGTATACAAATCAAGGAGGCCACGGCGTCAGCTGTGGTACGGACTAATGCAAGGATTCTCAGACCTTGCCATGGTGAGCCTCCCCTACTGGACTTGAAAAAATCCCAGGCCTCCCCATGAGTCGTGACCACATTTGCATACAGCAGTAATCACATAAAAATGGTCCATTAGCACACCACACCAAATTGCGCTTCCGGTCACCTTTTGCATGATTACCATTGTACCTTGCCAGATACAAGTAATGATGAATAACAGACTCACAAAAGCACACAAAGACACTGTTAAATAAACAAAATAAGAAAAGCAAAAAACAGCGTGACATTTCCACCCCACACCACCAAGAGACATCATATATGCTCTCCCAGATGCAGGCCCTTTGTTTCCATTTTCACCACAGAGATATTTGTTTCATTTTTAAACCCACCCTAACATATGCCCCCAGATGCAGGCTCATTATCCACCCCACACCCCCACCACAAGGAGCCTCCCTTTTCCACCCCACCCCACACAGACATTTCAGTTTTAAACCCAAACATATGCCCCTGGATGTAGGCCCATTATCCACCCCCTCACCATTACAAGCCTCCTTTTTCCACCCCACCCCACACAGACATTTCAAAAACCCAAATATATGCCCCCAGATGCAGGCCCATTCTCATACCCTCAACCATGAGGAGCATCCCAAGGTTTCATTTTTTATCAGAGACATGTACCCCCAGATGCAGGCCCTTTACCCTTCCCCCCATGAACAGCGTGACTTTTCCACTACCAGACAGACATCATAAATGCCCCCTCCACCATTTCAAATCCCCTCACCTGATTAGAAATAATATTATGCTTTTTGGCTTAAAATGTATCCCATCCTTACTAGCCCTGAAGGAAGATGAGGTTCTGGAATGGTCCGGTCGGCCAGAGATGGTCCGAGTTCCTGGTCCGTGTGGACAGTGTGGATGTGTCCCAAAACTGGTATCGGAAGGTCCAATTTTGGGGCGGTAGGTTCAGATGTCCAGTTTTGTGGCAGGAGGTCCAAAGGTCCGATTTTGCAGCGTGAGGTCCAAGTCGGCGGCTTCAGGAGTCGGGAGGTCGGAGTCAGTGTCTTCAGATGGTCAGGATCCACACTTCAGCAGCAAAGTAAACAAGATGAAGATCCCCCTTTCCATGCTTCTTTATTGCCGGAACATAAGATCTCAACACTCAGTGTGAGACAGGTGATTGGCTACGGAACCATGCCCCATCATTGGCTGATAGCAGTGCTGCCACAGTTGGCTGCAACAGCTTCCCTCTCATTGGTCCAAAGTCCCCTCCTTGCGATCGGTTCATTACAGAAAATTTCTCGGTTGCCAATTGGCTGGCTTATGATCCCCTCCGAGCTCCAGTTTAGCTCCAAGTGTTTCCGTGCTGGTCAAGACTTAGTCCCGGGATTTGTGTGAGCTAGGGAGAAAGAGGGGTGGGGTTCTGCTGCTTGTTGTCCTTTGGGAGAAGTAAGTTCACCAGCCAGCCTGAATCCACATCTCCTAATCGACATGGCAGCACAAGAGGTGGGGTACTGAATTGCTTGTTTAAGCATTGTTACAGGTACAGAGGTGGGTGGGAGCGAGCAGGGGGTTTGGCGCATGCTAGGTCAGAACACGGAGGCGCATTCAGGACAGCGAAGTTTTGGCCACTACTGCTTTTGCTGCGTAACCTGTTTTACAGCATTTTTTTTATAGCTGCCAGAGTCACATTTCAGCCCAGTCTTCTCACCTCCCCTGAAATGGGCTGGCGCCTCCCCTTGGAGGTGCGCCTCACCACTTGAGAACCCCTGGGCTAATGTAATTGTCATGCTGGATAAGGTTTCAACAGATCTGCGTAGGTGCAAACATCATATGCTCTCTATGTGTGTGGAGGGTGAACACCCTCAAATCTATTACACTTCTGAAGCTGCAGTATATTTTGGAAAATCTGCCTTTTTTTAAGACATCCTACTCCAAGCTGTCTAAGTTGGTTTGGAATTACAAAGCACACAAAATAAAGCTTCAGACTTTCCAGAGATTCTGGAAAGAAGGGTGCTTTGCCCTTCCAAACTTGAATGTGCAGGATGACTGTAGTTCTGAGACAGGCCATGGCTTGCCTATATCCAGAGATTTTAGTTTATCGACCCGGATGGCTGGTCTTTGACCTCTTTCAGTGTGACCTTCCCTCTGCACCAGCCTTAGGGTTGCCATAATAGGGTCCCCCTCCCCATGTGCCACTGACTGTAAGGCACACCAAAAAACTATGTCAGAGGTATTCTAATACTTGGGGCCGGAAATACACGTCCTTACGTCTCAGGCCATTATGGAGGAACCCTGCCTTGACTATAGACCACACACCAATGGACTGGAGAGACTGGGCTTCTCAGGGTATTATTATGGTGGGGGACCTCTACCACACTAAGACAAGAGTCTGTACTCCTTCCAGGAGCTAGTGTCAGCGAACAGTGTTCACAGAACTCAATTTTGGAAATCTCTCCAAATGAGAGATTTGTTTCGAGTTAAGGTGGCCAGAAACATATTATTTCACCTGGTACTCCAGTTGACACCTGGCTGTGTAATCTGACTTCAGTGCAGAAGGTCAGTGTATGTGTGAAGTCCTTTCATTCCCATGTGTATCAGGGACAAGCAGCAGCAGGCCCTAGGGAGGCCTGAGAAAGAGAACTAGATGTAAATATACCTTAAGTGGAGTGGGACGGCCTATGACCTATGGTCTATAAAGTCTCAAGGAAAATCCAAGCCAAAACTTATTAATACAAGGTTCTTCACAGAGTCTGTTGGACCCTCCCCTCCCAACAGCACTGTAGGGCTGGTCTCCTAAACAACAGTGATTGCTGGAGGTGTAATTCCCTCCAAGCCTCCCTATCGCACATCTTGTGGTACTGCCATACACTAACCCCATACTGGGAAAAGGTTTGGAGAGAATGTAGAGTAGTCACTCCTATTCCACAGCACAGAGACCCTCAAATAACACTTTAAGGTCTAGTCCCCATATGCCTGTTTCTGTCCTATCCAAAATTCTTCTGTATGATAAGGGCCATGGCAGCAGTGAAGCAAATCTTTCTCCATCACTGGAGGGACTCTGAACTCCCTACAATCCAGGAATGGACTAATCTGCTTTCCCTGATAGCCAAATATGAGAGGGTGGTCTACTCAGCTGCTAAACTGGATATCTATAACAGCATCTGGGGCCCTTACAACCATAGGAGAGCATGTATAATCCAGTTTGTCCCCCCCAATGGGTGAAGTGCAGAGCAAGGCTCCGGCATGAACCTAGCTGGCCTGCATATGACCTGTTTCTGCAAACCCATGTGTTTCAGACCTTTTGTCCTGTAAGTGTCCACTGTTGATCCACCTAAGGATCACCTCTCCCCCTCTTTGTGGAACTCCCCTGCCCCCTCTTTGCAGCATTACTGTAAATTACAATACTGTTCTTTTGGCTGCACGTGAACTCTCTTCTTGTACATGTCCTGAATGCTTATATTATAGACACACTGGCCCGTGTACATGACACTTCTTTATAGAATTATGCATATATCCCCCAGATATAAACTGTCTTAGTTTAGACTCTGGACAGTAGTCTCAGGATTTGTTCCATGTACTTTAACAGACCCTACATATTGTATTGTTTGGCTCAGTAGGACGTTTCACTTTCAGATAGCCTTGGTATGTGCCTAGCTTAGCAGAGAATCTTCATATGTCTACTGTATTGTCACGTTAACCTGCTGAGTACATGAGGCTGATGCTGTCATTTCCTTGTCTGTACCATTGTGACAGAGTACTTTTAGATACCAAATGTAGGATTGTCATACTGTATTCTTGTAACTTTGAAAGAGTGTATGTCTTGAAAATGTAATAAAAACTTTTATGGAAAAAAAAAACATATTTCTCCTGTTTCAGACTATTCCAAAAAGGCTGCAGCTTCAGGCAGAGCCAGAAGATATGAGCATGGGCCATTTTATTTCCGTGCATTGTCTTTAGAAGGTGCCAGATTGTGAGGTGTATTTATTTTGTTGAGAAAGAGTACAGAAATATCTGGAGATGCATTTTGAGGGAAATTCTTTCCACAGACATGAAGAAGTAGGCTTATGGGTGTAGGTCAAATATCTGTCGCTGTGCTGGGGAAGGATCTCCATCCCTAAATCCTGTTGCCACTACACCCTAAGGTAGTGCGTAGGATACTTACCCAGTTCTGTTAATTTAGCATACATATGGGAAATAAGGGTGTCTAATGAACCCCTTTACAAAATCCGCACTATTAGTGTAACAAGGGTGGGGGCTGGTCGGTCCTTGGGTCCGCTTTCTTCTGGCGCTGTATATGTCTTTGATTTGTAGGGATCTAAAAAGCTCAGTTGGTCTCCAAGCATATTTTTTTTCCAGTGTGGTAAAACCAAGAAGTTCTGCCAACTGCATGTATGGCTGGGAGAAAAAACCTTGCCTGTCTGCTGCCTGTAGGTATGGTCAATTCTGGCTGGGGAAAATTGATGGCTGTATGCAAATGGAGTTATGAGGAGTCTGTAGAGTTACAGATGAGGTTGATTCAGTGCTTTATGCCAGTGAAAAATAGGTTGTGTCTGTAAAGTGGTTGTCACTATGCTGGAGTTTAGAGGTAGGGAACAGTTGTAATACAGTTATAATGTATGTTAGAACGCTGTTAACCTTAGGAAATCATCATTTCCTAAGGTTGTTAACCTATCGATGTGACGTAGATATGTTGTTAACCTATTGATGCTACGTCACATCGATAGGTTAACAACAGCGATTGGTCTGCGCATGTGCATGCCTTTTTTCGACGGGGAACCGATGCATGTACAGCAGCGGTTAGGGAAGGACTGAACGGCCGCGGTGGTGACTACTAAAGAAAAAGTAAGCAGCCTTTTGAGGTGGGACCATACACTATAAAAAATAATGTATGGTCCCTCTATCGTCAACCGGTCAATTTTAACCGTCTCGAGGTTGCCATGGCAACGTAAACCGGTCGCCCTGGCAACCTCTCAACTGTTAACTGAAGGGTTAACGATAGAGGACCATACATTATCCTCTGTTTAGTACTGGGAGGAGGAGGTCCCCTTCCACTAATTCTGTAGTTATCCACAATGCAATATAGCATGAGGACAGCCAGTACAGGGCTGTTTGGATCTGTGCTGCCTGGTGGTATCATTCCAAATGTTGTAGGGCCAGCCCTCCTTTTGCTTTGGGAAGTTGCAAAGTCTGGTATTTTATACAAGATCTGGCTCGCTCCCATAAGAACAGCGAGATCAGCCTGTTCCACTTTTTATTATGGTCCTTTAGCAAGGAAGCAGGAAGGTTTTGAGCCATGTAAAGAAATCTGTGCAAGATGTTCATTTAAAGACGGTCTACTTTTTGAATCAAAGGCAAGTTTATAGCATGCCATCTTGTAAGATAATCTTGGAACGCTCTTCTAAGAGGGTGAATAAGAGCCTGCATACCTCATTTAAAATTGAATTGCTGCTGTACAAATGCACTGGATGTGTAACGAAATTGTAGGACTTTAGTCTTTGTTGTGTTAAGTTTATAACCTGCACAGTCACTGAATTTTTCCTGTAACTGCCATAGGGGTGGGAGAGATGTGTCTGGAGAGAGAAGAAAGATATATATGAAGAGGTCATCCATGTATAACGTAAACATCAATGCCTGCCTCCTAGCTGTATACCTTGTATGTGGTGGTCCTGGTGAAGGGCTTGGGCCAGGGGTTCGAGGTAAAGGGCAAAAAGTAGAAGGGACAAGGAGCAACCCTGTCTTGTACCCCGGAACAGTGGGAAGGCTTAGGGTATTTTGTCACTGACTTTCAGATATGCTTGTGGGGAGACATATAACAGTTGCAAGGTAGTTATAAAGGATTGAGGGAAAGCTAGTTTCTGGTGTGTAGAGAAGAGAAAGTCCAAGCTACCTAGTCGAACACCTCTGCGTCAAGACTAAGAAGTAGAAAAGGGCTCTTCAACTGGGTGGCATGGTGGAGAACACGTAATGTTCTTTTAATATTATCTTGAGTTTGTCTTGCTGTAACAAAGCCAGTCTGGTTGTGTTTATTCATGGATGTACTAGAAGAGGGCCAAGACGCTTTGTCAGAAGGGGGGGTAAGTATTTTATAGTCAATGTTCAGAACTGATATG
This sequence comes from Neoceratodus forsteri, assembly GCA_016271365.2. Classification (NCBI taxonomy): domain Eukaryota; kingdom Metazoa; phylum Chordata; order Ceratodontiformes; family Ceratodontidae; genus Neoceratodus; species Neoceratodus forsteri. The sequence goes on along the minus strand of CM057456.1, from coordinate 160,688,117 downwards.
AGTCTATAGGAGGAGCAGAGAGAGGTGGGGGGGCTACGATTTCTCTCTGCTATCCATCAGCAAATGCTCATTAGATGGGGCAAGAGTTCTTCAAGGAACATTTTATAAAATTCAATGGTATACCCATCAGGTCTGGGGCTTTTGTTATTTTTAAGGGTCTTAATCGCTTGACAATCTCTTCCCCTGATATTGGGGCCTCCAATCGGGTAAGTTGTTCTGATTTAAGGGAATGGAGATGAACTGAGGCCAAGAAAGATGATATAGCCTGTGAGACTGCATGACATTCAGGAGTGTAGGAGTGTACATGTAATAGTTTCTAAAGGCTTCTAAAATCTTGTCTTGGGCTGTGTGTAAAGTTATTGTTCAAGGATCCCGGATGTGTGTTACAGAGTTTTTCACAAAGTGGCAACACAATCAGTATGCTTTGATTTTTGTGGTTCAAGCTCCACCTTCGAAATATCTATGGCAGAAGTAGTGAAATGCATCTCTGTTCTACAGTTTAATATTTATTGAATTTCTTGTTTATGCTCAGATAATGTGGGAGTTATGGAGGCGTCTCCCTGCATGTGCCAGAGCTGCATATCCTTCAGGGTCTGCTTGAGTTGGGCCAGTTTTTCTTCCCTTAAGACCACTTTTACCATGTCCCATAAAATGCTAAGAGATACCCTCAGCTGTGAGTTCTCTAAAATTATTTGCTGTATTTTATCTCTAACTAGTGTTTGAAATCCCTCATAGTTAAGTATGGAGTTATTTAGCCTTCAATGTGAGTCAGTTCTTGTCAGACCCCATTGTACTGTAAGTTCAATAGAAGCATGGTCTGAGAGGTGAATAGGCAGGCTTTCACATTTGGCCAGTAATGGAATTAATGCTGGGAATGATAGAGCTGAGAAGGTACAAGCCCATGGTAGCTCTAGTAGTTCAGATTTTACCCAAGTTATTAATTAAGAATCTAAATTTGTCTTGAATTCTAGTTTATTTTTATGTATGACTATATTAGTAGCAAATTCCGCATGCTAACTATATGCTGTGTATAATAGTTTTGCCTTTTTGTTGTTCTTACCTTTGTTCCTTTCAGTTGCAGGGAATGTCCTCTCGTTTCAACTTCTGTTTGTTTGAATTCTATATGTAGGTCACGCATCAGGTGATCATCATAAATAATCTGGTACATTTGTAACAGAGCTCCCTTTGCTCATCTTGTCTCCAATGACATTTAATTTGAGTTCTGTTAGTTTCTTGGTAGGACATGTTTTCAAGTCCTGTGATATTTTTTTTTTTTTTTTTAGTTCTTTTTCTCCCTGGCCCCGGTCTGCCTTACCTTATTCTCATCCTGGCATCCCCTCAAGTCTTCCGGCTGCCATCCCGAGGACCCTCTTTGCTCCTATTCAGCCCTGCAGCTTCAACCTCCACTTCTTTCCCCCTCACGGTGGGGTGGTGGAGAGCCCCCCCATGCCATCCACCCTAACAGGATCCAGTATGCGCCATGTGCCCTTGGAGCCAGGTGCCCCCCTACCAGAGACGGCCATCATGCCACTGTGACCGGTGCCTTTTCCTTGTTCTAGTTCCCCTTGACGTGTGTGGCGTGCAGTGATGCCAAGGGACAGGAGCGTGCACGCTACCGCATGCACTCCTTCCCGGCATCTGCCCCAGCACATCCCCTCAGACTGATAATGCCTCTGCATCACCCCCAGCCAATGCTAGAGGCCACCAGTATGCCAACGGCAGCACACATCCCTCCCCAGAAAAGGAGAGCAGTCCAACGGATGCTCAATCCTTCCCCTTCCCTGCCGACCCCCGACGACCCGGGCTCGTTCCCGAACCAGGGTCACCGGTGTGGCATCCAGCGCCTCAACCCTCAGTGCCACCGGGCCGGCCTGTGATAGTTTTTCTTGCCCATCTTTGCACCCTCTCCAAATGACCAGTTTCTCCTAGTGCGTATGGACTCCAAAACTGTGAGACATAATCAAAATGGGATCTTACTTCCACCCTATACAGCGGCAACATCACGTCTCTATCCCTTGATTTTATGTTATGTTTTATGGCCCTAAAATTGCAGTTAGCTTTGCAGTAGCACAATTGTACTGCTTTTTATTGTCAGATATATTGGATATTATAACACCTAGATCTTTTTCAGTTTCTGTGCTTTCTAATATTGTACTACATAGAGTATATGTGTGTTTGATATTTTTGCTGCAGAAAAATGCATAACCTTGCATTTCTCAATGTTGAATTGCATTTCTCATTTTCCGACCCAGATTGTTATTTTATCTAAATCCTAAATATTGATGCTTGTTTGCTTGTTTGCTTGTTTCTAGTGGACCTCCCAACTTGGAGTCATCTGCATATTTTATTGAGTGGCTCTGCAGTTCTTTGGTCTTGTCTGTTACAAATATTTTAAACAGTAATAGTCCAAGCACAGAGTCTTTTGTTGCTCTGCTAGTCCTATTTCCCGGTAATGATGTATAGCCTTTGATTCCTGTTTTTTGCTTTCTGCTTGATAACCATGCTAATCTCCAGTTTATGATTGGTGCTGATGTTTTCTGCTTGATAACCATGATAATCTCCAGTTTATGACTGGTGCTGATGTTTTCTGCTTAACGTTTTTGTGTTATTGCCCAGTGTGGTACCAGATCAAATGCCTTACTGACGTCAAGGTAAATCACGTAATATGATATGGGGTTATCTAGAGAATTAATGACTTCCTCATAGAAGCAAAGAATATTTGTTGTACATGAGCTTCCTGCTATAGAACCATGTTGGTTATGATCATGAGTTCTTACTGTATCTTCTATTTTTGTTCTTATGATACTTCTAATATTTTCTCTGGCACAGATGTCAGACTTATAGACCTTTAATTATGGCAAGTATGTTTGTTTCCCTTTTTGTAAATCAGTACTACAAGAGCTCTATTCCAGTCTTTTGGTATGCTGCCATCTCTTATTGATGCTTCGAAAATTATTTTTAATGGTATACCTATATTGTTGATCATTAGTTTAAGCAATTTTGGTGAGATACAATCAGGACTCAGTGATGATTCTGTTTTTAAGTTTTAATTTTATCAATCATCGCTTCCAGGCTTATGTCTATACAGATTTTTTCATTGTTTTGTATTGGTATTCTGTCTGGTATGTTAGTTTTAGGGGCATAAGCTGATATAAAATATTTATTTAATGTATTAGCCCTTTCCAAGGGTAAACTGATAATGTTGTTTTCTGTGATGATTGGGCCTACAATTTTATCCAATTTTTTAAATGAATTTATATATCCGAAGTATACTTTACTGTTGTTCTCATGTGCATTTTTTGCCAAATGTACAGTAGTTCCATCTTTTTCTATGCAGATTTACTAGCCTTTTTTGTTTCCTTAGTTTTTTATATATCATCTACCCATTTAGCCTGTATTTTGCTTTTTGATATCAATCAATCAATCAAGCAAGAAGCTTAGGCAACAAATCTGCTGAGCTACAGGCACTCTTAGCAGTGTGGAAGGTGGATATTGCAGCTGTCACAGAAATGTGGGCAATTGAGCAGAGGGACTGGGATCTGGCAATCCCAGGATACAAAGAATACAGGAAGGACCGTAAGGAAGGGAGGGGCGGTGGGGTGGCAGTCTATGTGAGGGATGGGATCAAATGCACAAGGGACGAGGGGGAAGAAAGGAGAACAGAGGCAATCTGGCTGCAGCTCCTAGACTCAAGGGGCAGGAAACTGAGGTTTGGGATGGTATACAGGCCACCGTCCCAGTCTGAGGAGCTTGACAAGGAATTAGCTGGAAAGTCAGAAAGGTATGTAGAAAAGAGAAGGTGGTCATCATGGGGATTTCAACTTGCCGGGGGTTGACTGGAGCATTCCAGTCACCTCCAGTGCTAGGGAGCAAGTGCTCCTGGATGCAGTCCTTCCCTCCCAGCACATGCTCGCCGTGCTTGTTCCCACTCCCCCCCCACGTGCGTATGTATAGCGACATCCTGTCGCCTAGTTTGCCCACCCCCTCATCCAGTCGCCCTACCTGTCGGTCGCCGTGAGTGGATTGTGCAAGGAAGGTGTCGCCGTAACGGACAGCGCCCTTCCTCATGCACCCACTTCATGGGTTACCTCCTGACACAGTTGGTTAGTGTACCTACTAGGCTAAAGAACATTTTAGATCTGGTGTTGTTGAATGGAGAGGCAGTAAGGGAAATAAAGGTGGAGGACCCACTAGCCGACAGCGGTCACCAAATGGTGTGGTTTAATATCGCGATGTGCGGGGAGCCAGAGAAATCAGTTACTCAGGTAGTAAACTTCAGGGGGGCAGACTTTGGGAGGATGCAGGAAGTACTGAAAGGAGAACTAGAGGTCATAAGGCAGAAATGGATGCAGAGCAGAAATGGGATATTATTAAAAGAGGGGTTACAGAGGCAACAGAAGCCTGCACCAAGACACAGAGTAAGTGGAGCAGAGCAAAAAAAACATGCTGATTGAACTGCGAGGTAGTGGAGGTGGTGAGAGCAAAATGAGAGGTGCACCAGAAGTATAGAAGGACAGGGAAGGAAGTGGACAGGGAGGAGTATGCAAGACGGTCCAGGGAGGGGACCCAGAGGGAGCTGAGATTAGCTCCGGGAATAAACGGGGGGACATTTTCAGATACATCAGGGAGAAAAGGAAGTGCAAGGAGACAATAGTGAGGATAAAAAGGGGTGGGGAGTGGACGGAAAAGATAAGGAGCAGGCAGAAGCACTGAATGAGTACTTTTGCTCAGTGTTCACAGAAGAAAAGGGGGGACCGCTACCACCATGGGCTGGGAGGGTGGGGACAGGGGGAGAGGAGGCAACAGATGGAACAGTTCAGGCAAGTAGAGTCCTAAAGGGACTGAGGGCACTGAAGGTAGACAAGGCACCAAGGCTGGAAGGTATCCACCCCAGGGTGCTGAGGGGGATGGCGGAGGTGTTGATGGAGCTGCTGGTGGATCTGTACATCACCTCACTGGAGTCGGGATGTGTGCCACTGGACAGGAGGATGGCACATGTAGTACCATTACACAAGAGCGGACCAAGGGATGAATTGGGTAATTATCACCTGGTAAGTCTCACCTCCATAGTGTGCAAACTCATGGAGACAATACTAAAGGAAAGACTGGTGTCGTACCTGGAGGACAATGGCTTCCAGGATGTGAGGCAGCATGGGTTTGTTTCAGGGAAATCTTGTCAAACCAACCTGATACAATATTATGACTGGGTGACAGGTGAGATGGATAAGGGTCATGTGGTGGATGTTCTTTACTTGGACTTCAGCAAGGCTTTCGATTCTGTGCCTCATGGGCAGCTTGGGGGGAAGCTAACTGATGTAGGGGTAGGGGCAAAAATGATGAACTGGATTACAAGCTGACTGACTGGGAGGCTGCAACTGGTAGTGGTGAGAGGGGAGCTCTCAACTCCAAGGCCGGTGACGAGTGGGGGGGGCCACAGGGCTCTGTGTTGGGGCCAGTATTGTTTGGGCTCTTCACATCAGACATTGCACATGGGGTGGTGAGCAAGATAAGTCTGTTCACTGATGACACCAAAATCGGAGCAATGGTGAATGGAGAGGAGGAATGGAAGCAGCTGCAGGAGGACCTAAGCAAGCTAGAGGAGTGGTCAGAGAGGTGGCAGCTGGGGTTCAATGCAAAGAAGTGTAAGGTTATGCACTTTGGGGTGAAGAATCCAAGGAGAGAATACTGGCTGGGAGGCGTTAAGCTGGGGATCACTGAGGAGGAGAAGGACCTGGGCTAGTGAGAACCGGGACTATGGACAACACTGCCCAGTGCAGGAGAGTGGCTGCAAAAGTGAACAAAATGCTGGGGTTTATAGCGAGGGGGGTTTCATCCAAGCGAAGATAGGTGATCTTGCCCCTCTACAGGTCGCTGGTAAGGCCGCACACAGAGTATTGTGTGCAGTTTTGGAGGCCATACCTAAAGCATGATATCAGGCTACTGGAGGGGGTACAGAGGAGGACAACAAAGATGATATGTGGAATGGAAGGGACAGACTATGACAGCAGGCTGAGAGACCTGAATATGTACACCCTGGAGGATAGAAGGGACAGGGGGGACATGGTAGAGACATTCAGGTATCTGACGGGAATCAATAAGGATTGGGCAGATGGGGTCGTTAAGTTAAGGAGGGGGAGGGTCACCAGGGGGAATGCGTTAAGAATAGAGTGGGGAAGATTTAGAAAGGAAGTGAGGAGACACTATTTCACAGAGAGGGTGGTGGCAAAATGGAACGCACTACCAGAATGGGTGGTATCATGTAAATCTGTGAACAGTTTCAAAAGGGCATGGGACAGGGAACAGGGAGAGTGAGGGTGGGGAGATGGGGGGGGTGGCAGTGGAATGACAAGTGGGAGGGGGGATGGGGCAGCTGCAAACTAGGGGGTGCTAGCTGCACACTCGAGCAGACTTAGATAGACCAGGTGGTCTGTTTCTGCTGGCACATTCGAATGTTCGTATGTTCGTATTTTACCAGGTAAAACACCATTGAGTGAAACTCATTTACAAAGTGGACCTAGGCAGCGAAAACAACGCTGATACAAAACAACAGATATAATACAAAGTCTTAAGGATAAACAATAACAACATTACAAACTGGTATACACAGTGATCACGTGATTTATATTTGCAGTACATTCATATATAAACAGGGCGTATAATGCCAAGCGCATCGGAGAACATGTACATTTCCCTACGGTATAAAGTGCGATCAGTCATTAGTAAAAGGGATGCATCAGAAGATCAGAGGAAAGGAACATGGGTAGAAACCCCAAACAGTTAAGGTAGTTTAAGACAGAGAGGAGGAGAGAAAAAGGACGGAATAGGAGGAAAAACTGGGGAGTAGTTGGAAGAAGTCTTTTAAGGTGTATTAGAGAGTGGATGGACAGGGGCAGTACAAGGCAAGCTAAGCACATGCAGCTAGGAAACTAGTCAGAAGTTAAGAGCAGCAGTTGCAGGTGTCCCTGACATGTTGTCTGAGTAATCTTTTGAAGGTTGCCATATTAACAATAGTTGAAAGCTTCAGGGATTTTTGAAAGTTGTTCCATAGGGCTGGGAGGGTATGGCTTATAGATGATAACCCAAAGTGCGTTCTAGATCTGGGAATGTCGAGTGATATGTAGGAGTGTCTCCTGAGAGAATAACTTCCAGGGGTGCTGGTTAGGAGGCTAGACATGTACTGAAGGAGCTTACCAGTTAGGGGTATATAGGTCCATATTGTCGCATTTTTTTACTCTGCTGGTTTTTAAGGACTGCCAGCCAAGAAGAGCATGAAGGGAGCACTGGTGAGTCTTGTACAGAGCACCAATAATGAATCTTAGCACCCTATTGTACAGGGTGTCAAGCTTGGCCAATACTGTACATGGGCCATGACTATACAGAAGGTCAGCATAGTCCAGGAGGGGAAGGAATGTGGATTGCACTAATCTTAACTTAGTTTCCTGGGATAATAAGTTTTTGATTCTGAAGAAAAGTCCCAATCTTTTCTTCAACTTTTTAGCCAGTTACTCTATGTGAACTGTACAGGAGAGTTTGTGATCAATCCAGAGTCCTAAATACTTTAATTTGTCTGCTAGTTCGGTTGGTTCCCCTAAGAGTGACGTTATTTGCTGCTGGGCTCCCGATAAGGGAGAATTGACGAGCTGCGTTTAGAGGAAAATACCATAGCTTTCATTTTCTTGGCATTCAGCAAATGTTTGAGATTCAAGAGATTTTGCTGCAATAAGTTGAATTCTTGCTGCAGTGCACTGCAGGCAAGTTCAAGGGAGGGTCTGGAGAGAACAGCATCGTCAGCAAATAAGTGAACACTTGCTTGGTTGATACCGGCATTATTATTAATATATATTGTGTATAGTAAAGCTCCTAGTATTGAACCCAGCGGTACACCTCTGAGAAGTGTTTTCAGTGGTGACAAATCCCCTTGTGCCTTGATTTGCTGTTGTCTACCTATAAGGTAACATGTAAACTATCTGACAGCAGTGACATCCAGGCTAATACCTTGTAGTATGGTCAGCAGTAGGTCATTGTCTACTGTGTCAAATGCCTTGCTTAAGTTGTGGAATATGGCACTCACATGAAGTTTAGAGTCATGTGCCAAGTGCCAGTTGTCTGTTACTTTGGCTAAAGCAGATATCGTGCTGTGTTTTTTTCTGAAACCAGACTGAAGGGGGGTTAAGCATATCAAATGAGTCTAAATAGTTTCTTATCTGTGTGCTGACTGTTTTTTTGAGAGTTTAGATAGGATGGGTAGGAGAGATATGGGTCTGTAATTATGGAAGTCGCTCGGATCACCAGGCTTAAAGAGCGGGACTACGTACGCTATTTTCCACATGGTAGGAAGTTAACTGTGGGCAAGGGACATGTTAAAAAGATGTGTAATGGGTGCAGTCAACACATGGTAACCCACTTTTAGGAAGTATGGTTATAATCTATCTGCTCATGCACTTTGTTTGGTGTCCAGGCCCAGGAGGAGATCTTCAACTTGCTTTAAGGTGATAGGACTGAAAGATAATTTTGCCTCCTGAGCAGAAACCTTAATAGGGGGACATACAGAGATGGGGTTATCGGTCTGGGAGAGAAGTTTACTAGCAGCGGATGTGTCAAAAGCTAGCCCAGCTGTAGTGAAGTGGTTATTTAGTAACTCTAGTATACATTGCTTATTTGATGTACTAGTGCCACCAGTACTAATCTTGGCAGGGAAGGAGTTAGCCAGATGATGCCCTTCTATTTCCCTCAACATTTTCCAAAACTTAGCGGAGTCGTTGGTGGAGGAGTCTAGCTGTGATTGGATATAATTGGCTTTTGCTGCCCTAACTAGTTTTGTACACTGATTCCTCATCATCCTGAAGGCAACCCAGTCTGTAGGGCTCTTAGTTTTTTGTGCCCTCTTCTAGAGGGAATCCCTACTGCGTAATGCTGATTTTAGGTCAGCAGTAAACCAGGGGCATGACCTTTTCTTAGTTCGAATTTTTGACAGGGGTGCATGTTTAGCTATAACTTTCAATACAAGTTTTTGGAACAACTCATAGGCTGTGGCCACAGAGGTAGCAAGATAGAAGTCCTGCCATCTGATATTACTTAGGTCTGCTTGGAAACTATCGCAATTGAAGTTCCAATGACTTCTTTTTAGTATGTATGTAGAGTTGACACAGGTTTAAGAATGGACCTTACACAGGTTATGATGCTGTGGTCACATATCATTAAAGAAGACGTCAACGTGGCTGAAGAAATGCGGCTTATTTACTAATATTAAGTCTAGAACTGTTCTATTGTCAGGATTTTGGGGGTTGGGGTGGGTGGCCTCTGTTTAGAGCTGGGGAAGGCTGTACTCATCACAGAAGTCTTTTAGTGGTTTAGAACAGTTGGAGTGCCAATCTAGATTTAGGTCTTCCATGATAATTACCTCACAGGACTGCGCTTCTGAGAGTTTGCGTAGGTAGCACAAAAGCTCAAAACCCCCCAAGGGAGGTCTGTAGCAGCCAGTGATACATAAAGATTCAGAGGATGGTATAATAGAACTTTCACAGAGATGCTTTCTCTTTGGGATAGAGATAGAATCACTGAGGGTGACCAAGAACTTGTCTCTCACATAAATTTCACCCCCCAAAGAGGATTGGTTCGACCAGTACACGTTATAGGTGGGAAAGTTAATGTCATGGTCAGAGGTGGAACTTCTTAATCAGGTTTCGGCTACTACTAATACATCTGGCTCCGTGTGAGAAATCCAGGCTTGGACAGAGTCCAGTTTTCGTAAAAGGCTGCAGGCGTTTATGTGCAGGAAGGTCATACCTTTTAGGTGCTCTAGGTCAGAGGGTGCTGAGATGGGTGAAGGGGGACCTGGGTTTAGTTCCACATTTCCAGAACATAGTGACTGTATAAGTAGTCATTTCTTGAGTGCATCTAGTAGGAGTTTTAGGAGTCGAACTTTTCCCCTTTTGGTGTGAGAGGAGGAGGTAGATGAAATGTAGCAGTCGGTGAATTTGTATGAGGCCATGGTGGAGTGTATACCACCTGTACTGAGAGGATTAATGGGGTAGGAGCAGGAATGTAAGGGGTTTGGCTTACAGGGGGGCTCTTCTTTCCTGTGTATGGGTGCCGGTATAGCCGTTACTATATGCAGATACCTCGAAGCAGGTAGGGTGCACCGACATACTTAGTATGTGTTGGTGTTCAGAGGTGTAAGGGAGATTCCCTAATATGAATATTCAGCAAAATAAGCATAGTTGCATGATGAAGACTTTTCTGCGATAGAATAATTGCATAATGAAGACTTTCCTGTGGAGGGAAATGAGCACACTGCTCTTATAAGTTAGGGGGAAGAGAAGACTATACTGTTACGACACAGTCGTCTGCAAATGAAAGAACTAAGGTTCCTCTAGTGATATGCCTTATTTTTTTATTACTTTAGTAAGGTTTTGGTTAACCACCTTGGTTTGACTCCTGAATATTATCTTTTCTCTCTTTTTATATATGTTTCTTACATGTATTCAGAGTACTTTCTTTAAATATAGTTTGCATTTCATATATTTATTTGCCAGAATTTCTCCCCAATTTTTATTGTTGATCTCCTCATTTAATTTTTCAGTGTTTGCCTTTGAGTATTGGAACATTTCTATAACCCCGTAATTGACTCTATGTTCGGAGGTTAATTCTGTTAAATGACATTGTGGCTACTGTTTGCTATTGACATAGTCACTTTGATGTCATTTATATTGATGTTTGATGAGGACAATATCAGGTCCAGTATTTTGTTACCCTTTGTCAGCACATTTATACGTTTATTTAGGCTTAGTTGTTCAGTGCTGTTTATGAAACATCTACTTGATGCTGTTTGAGATGTGTTATCTGTCCAATGTGTTTAAGCTTCCAAGGAATCTGATATCTGCAGTTTCAGAAGCTTGTTCCAGTTCTGTACATATTTGTTCTTATATATATCTATCAGTATCTGGAGGCCTATAACATATACCCATTACAGTCAGCCCAGTGGCACTAAGGGTTGAGGCACTGGATGCTGCACCTCACACCATGCTGGTGACCTGGGCTTGGGAGTGCACTCGAGTTGCTGGGGGTTGGCCGTGGAGGGGTGGATTGAGCACCCAGAGGACTGCTGTCCTCTTCTGGGTAGGGGTGGGCTGTGAATCCCCGGTATCAGTGACTCTCGGTGGAGGCTGGGAGTGCTACAGCCAAGGAACACATCAGGAAGGGGTAAAGGTGACGGTGGATGTCCGCAGGATGGTTGGGGGAGCGCGCCCGCCTTGCGCTGGATGTCATTGCATATCCGAGCCTCTCGGGGTCATGCTCATGTCTCGAACAAGGAAACACCCCAGTGCCTGGGAGGATAATAACAAGCCCACAGCAGCCCCATGCCCACTGCTCGATCCTGCCCTGCCAGGTCACCTATATCCTTTAGCCTCACCCCACCCGCAGATTGAATTCAAGGAGTGTCAAAAGTAAGTGGATGGCGGCATTTCTCAGGTGGTACACGCCGGGGGTCTCACTTGGGTCAGGATTGCAGAATGGAGTTCTGGGGGGACCTGGGGCTGGGAGCATCTCAGACTGGGTAGGAGAAAGCTGCTGGGGGCTACATCCAAGTGAGTTCCCAGGGACTGGCGACCGGAGTGAAAAAGAGTTAACAAAAAATAAAAGGTATACCTATTGCCAGATTTCTGAAACTGTAGCTTGTTATTTTAACAGAAGTTGTCTTGGTGGCATGATGTTCTGGTTTAACTCTGTTTGTTACATCTGTTGACAGTATTCCATCCCCTTATGTATACAGCAACACCTCCACCTTTATGTTACCTGACTTTGTGGAATAAGTTATAACTTTGTACTGTTCCCCAGATGCTATTATTATTCTTCCACCAGGTAGGTGCCGGCCCAGTGGTGTAGAGGGCTGTGGCATCATGCCTTACCTTCTGCCATGCCGATAACCTGTGTTCGCGGTGCAAGCGGGTCACTGAGGGTCAGCCAGGGAGGGAGAGGATTAATTACGCATCCAGGGGACAGCTTTCCTGTCCCAGGGAGGGTGGGGAACATGGACCGGCATTTGCCTGACACTTAGCGGAGGCTGGGTGTCAGCATGCTGAGTCCCACACATTGGGGCACGGAGAGGAGCAACCGACTGGTGTGTAGCATGCGGATGCATGCACTGCATGCCATTGTTGGGATGTCACGCCTCCTCTCCGCAAGAAAAAGCAGAAAATTGGACCCCGGCCAAATGGCATGGCACTCTCCCACAGGCGGCGCCCCGGGATGGCACCTTCCCGGAGCTGGATCTGTTCAGGTGGGTTGAGTCGCTCCCCACCACCCTGCCATGAAGGTTACGTCGTGGGAGCCTGAGGGGAAGGGATCTGATGCTCGGGTGATGGTGGTGAGGAGACGGTGAAAGGGGAGAGAGAGAGAGAGAGAGAGAAGAGAGCCAGCCGGGTCCACGGGGAGAAAAAGAATAGGGAACAAAAAAAATTATTCCACCAGGTTTCAGTTATGGCAGCTATCACTGGATTTTTATGTTGTATAATGACCCCCAGGTCTTCTTTTCTTTTATTGTTTGCGGTTTGTACATTTATAAGCAGCAGTGGGCATGTATTGTTTGTATGTTTGTTTTTTTTTTATAGAGGGACCTCTTCTTGTTTTATAAATTATATCTGTATCCCTTATGTCCTCATCCAGACTTTTTATTGCCCCCATTTCATGTAGTTTCTGTTCATTTGGTTCAGTGTGTTTTCAACATTATTTGCCAGATTATGTGCCCTTCAATTATTTAGGCTCAGCCTGTCTTTTAAGAAAATATATTGTTCATCCCTAAACAAGATGTCATTATTTATGAATCCTGTGTTAACTATTCTGCACCAGTTCTGTAATTTTACATTTATGTGTTCTATGATTTATTTTTTCTGAGACACCCTGGATACTGGAAGTATGCTTGATATGACTACATTACCCGCTTCCCTTAGAATATTTTTACCTAGTTCAATAAGTTTGTAACATATGTCTTTTTCATGGGAAAAATCAGTTTCATTTGTTCCAGGATGTATTGCCGTTAGGTTGTGCCTGGTGAAATTTAACAGGGGTTTGATTCTTTTATCTACATCTTTTATTTTCGCTTCTGGTAGGCAGTACATGTTATATTTTCTCTATCAGATCTGCAGACTGTTGAACCAATGTACCATATTACTGATTTTCCCACGATTAATCTCTGCTTTTTTTTTTGTCTGATCCCTCATCTTCCCCCACACCCCCGACTTCAATGTCATTAGTTTCAAGAACACTGAACTGATTTTGAGTGGGGATTTCATTTCCCTCAAGCACTATCGCTGTTCTTCTTTTTTGGGGGGATGTTTCTGGATAGTGTACCACTCACTTCCTGGTGTCACATCATCCTCCCTACCCCTTTTAGCTGGCCTAGGTAGCCCTAGGTGTCCCTTGGAGATATGTATCAAATCATACATTTGGTGTGGAGCCGAGAAGTGTGTGTAGACTTGAGTGTGCGAGTCGAGAGCCCTTCAGGTATCTAACAAGGCACAGTTCTTAAGTAGAAGCTTCTTCCATTTTGTGGCACCCATTTCATGTGGTGGGTTTGGGTTAGTGTTATCTAAAGGATTGCAGCACATATTGTGGTCACTTCCTATGATTAGGAGGCCTCTCTGATGTTGCAGTATTTTTTCTCACAGTAAAATTCGCTATAGGATTGTTTGCCCCAGGGGGAAACAGAGATTGGCCAGGGTAATTTCCTTAGGAAGATATTGGTCAGTTACAATTGCCAGCCTTCCCTGAGGGTCATAATAGGAATTTGTGGCTTTGAAGGGAGCGTTTTTTGTACTAAATTGTCACCTTCCATCTCTTTCTCCTGCCATAACTTGACGCAATACTGTGGACTACCCAAATTTCTGAAGTTTAGTGTGCTTTTCTGTTGAAAGATGTGTCTTTTTGAGCGAGATGGAAGATGGGTGAGATTTTTCAATAATGGTAAATACCTTGCATCTTTTTACTGGGTTATTTATACCATTCATGTTATGTGAATACATTTTCAGAGGAGTTATATTAGCCATGGGGAAAGATAGGTGTAATTAGCCCACTACCTGCAGATTTACCCCCCCCCCATGCAGAAGGAGCGGGACCTAAGCAAAGCCAGTGTATGGTCCCTCAGGTCCACCTTACGGAGGGGGAGAACACTCCCAGGTCCAACTGCAATCTGGCAGCAACCCTTTCAGTCTAACGTTTAGTCTTATATTTACCCAGACATAAACAGGAGCTATAAAACAGCAAAAACACAACATACATAACATGAAACCAGATAAAAACAGCTGAGATATTCAGGTACAACAGAACTCTTGCAAGAATAAGGGGTATAAACACAGGCTAAGATCTTGTGGTTTAACGTGGAGTCCTCTGTGAACCAGCCATGGAAGAGAGAAACCACTGGACAGTAGAAACTTGGACTAACAGTGATGAAGGGTATCATGTCAATACTGTGCAGTAAATACAGTGTAAGCATTTAAGTGCTGCTTTAAATGCGCATTGCAGAAACTGCTAAAGGCACATTACATCGTAATGCCCAGACAGTGTGATCTCGATCCTGAAACTGAAACCTGAAACTTAAGATATCTAGCCAAAACACACATATTTGGCACTAACAGTTCAGGCAGACCAGTCACCAGAAAATAAACCTAAAATAGATAAAATTGTCTGTAAACAAGCCTGTTTACCTTTTCCTTAGAGAATGTGGCACTCTTGGACTAACACTCTCTTGCACTCAGTTCAACATAAACATTGGTAACAAGAAAATTACTACTATCAAAGTTGAAGTCCCAGACAAATACATCTGTGAGGCTGTGAGCACTGTCTGGGTCTCCAACATTGGACAACGGCGGTGATGTACTTCCCACTCGGGATTCATGGGTGCTAGTTGCCTGTGCAAGCAGCAGCATTTGAGAGGTTGGTGATACTGTTTGCCTGCTCTGGCAAGTGCCAGAAATCAGAGGTCTCAGTCAGTGCTTAATTTGTAAAGAAAGAGGTGCCCGGGCCCAAACCCCAAAGGGCAGGGGTCTGGGGGTCACTAGGCCCCCAGATGCTTTGTGGTGAGATTTGGGGCTTTTATTGAAGATAAAACACCCTTCTGTTACATGTTCCTACCCCTGACTCCATGGGAAGAATCTTCTTTTCCCATGGAGTCAGGGGTATGATAGACTCTGGCTGGGCCTTATTAAGAAACAAAATGTACCAAAGAGCATCTAGCGGGGTACAAAAAGTAGAGGATCGCAAGCATATAGATTGCAGTGGCAAGGTGCTGGTGCCCAAAGGCTGGGGGTCTGGGGGCCACTAGGCCCCCAGAACCTCTTGGGGGTTTAGATGCTCTTCTGTGAGTTTTGAGGTTTTTATTGAAGATAAAATGCACTTCTGTTCCATGTTTCCTGCCTCTGAGAAGAAGTAATTTTTTTCACCTGGAGTTATGGTATGGAAAACTCTAGCTGGTCTTATTAAGCAACAAAATGTACTGCAGGGCATCTAACAGGGTACAATCAATCAAACACAGATAGTCTGCTGGATACACCAAGCTCACACAGACACAGCTCCCTCCTCTGCTTTTCTGGTTTGTCCTTAATGTGTTTTTTTTGGGGGTGGGGTAATTTATTGTGGTGTGCAGCACCAGAGCCCCTTTAGTTCAGAGACAAACACAGGTACAGCACACTCTTCTACTGCTATATGCAAGTGGAGATTGTAGGAATCAAACCCAGTTAGTCTGCTGGATGTACCAATCTCACACAGCTGCTCCTCTGCCTTTATTTAGCCATAGTGTTGTTTTTGTTTTGTTTAAGATTGTGGAGTGACTGGCAACTAAGTAGGAGAAGAATCAATAATTCCTCAGCTGAGCTCCTCCGGCTCTATACGTTTTATTTTATTTATGACTTTGATAACCGGGTGAGTGCACTGAACCCAGGTACCGTCTTCAGGCATGACCTGGGCCATAACACATGGCACAGGGTGACAGTGGAGTACAAGGTAACAGTAATACACATGAAACAGATCTGATACAAGCAACAATAGTAAGCACAATATACAGGTTTGATGCATAGGTCCATTTGAGAACAGTGAATACAAGGTTTCAGTATTGGACATGAGGAGATTTGGTACAAAACAAACAAATCGTAGGCACAGTGTACAATGTGTGACTGCATCGTCCAGTGAGCAAGTAATACACAGAATACTCAATAAAAAATATAAAAAAGTTAAACCTGTCTGCTTTGATGCAGTTACAGCAGTTTGTTTACATTGCTCAGTTATTTTTTTTTCCTTTTTAAGATTTTTTCATTTACTTATTTTAGTTTCCATTTTCCTACTGTGTAAACTTTACTCAGCCCACTCCATGATGCAGTACTCAAGACTCACGCAACCAGCCCACCCCTGAACGTTTCTAATTTTGTCCAAGTCTTCCCTCTTGCCTTCCTCCAGGCTTGAAGCTCCCTTCCTCAGTGAAGGATCTACTCCCTCCTGGCCCTGGCTCCTGTTCTTTTCTGCTGCCTATCTCCCTGGCCTAGTACTGGGCTGGCCCCTTGCCTTGGTTAGTTGGTTGCCCCCGCCCTTGCCCACCTGATTTTCCTCATATCCTTCTGGCTAACAGAGCACACAGAACACACCTGAGTAATTTTTTTAACAGCAGTAGGAGCTTTCAAATTCAATAACTGTGTTTATTTAATATTTGTGTTGTTCTCAAGTTCGAAGGATGAGTCTGACTCGGATGCAGCCAGGAAGCAGCAACAATAGTCAATCAGCCTCTAAAAGTTAATGCACGCAGCAACGCAAGTCGTGTCACCATGTACTCTACTCCTTTCTGCCTGATAGACTGACTCCACCTCAGACACAGTACTGGACCACATAGAAGCCGGCCAGGTGATGCCTGCCCTTCACAGAAATGGTGCATTTGCAATAGTGCACCATGCATGTAAACTAACAAGTGCACACCGCTGGCTTCCTTCCTTTCCAAGGAGCAAGCAAACAAGCTGAAGCAGGTGGCAGCAGTGCCAGCACTGTGCAACCGAGAGGAGGAGGAGGAGCCTAGAACCAACTGTAACCCACGGCAGCGTGCCACTGACAGCGAGTGCAAAAATGACAAAAAAAATATTTAAAGTGTTGGCAGCAGCGCAGGCAGCCACATTGAACTTTAACTCTCCTGTCCGTGGAGGTGCCTTGGCTGAGCCCTGGCATGAAAAGAGGAGCCGGGTTTAGCACCGCCAAGCCCCAGCACAAATTAAGCACTGGTCTCAGTAGAAATCGGGGAGATACTCCCTATAAAAAAGGTACTACAAAAAAATAAAGCTATCCTATTGCATCGCTACTCTCTCTCTCTCTCTCTCTCTCTCTGTCTCTCTCGCTCTCTTTCTCTCTCACCTCTACTGTGCTCTAGCATTAACTACTGGCTGGATGACTCACAGGGTCCAAGGTCAAGGATTTCTGCACCAGTGAGGCAAATGCTCAATATCATATTTTATTTTTAAAACACTCACTTCTGTGAGATTTTTTATTGTCAAGGCTGTTCCACTGTAAATCAGGGATTGTATCCCATTTCTAGTGTCCTCCACAGATTTCACATATTTTACTTGTGCTTAGTCTTTACACATTTACTTTACTGACAATTCTATAACAAACATTGTCACTACAGAGAACATAGGATTTACAATGGACATACAGTCTAGCTCCAGCAAGGGAGTACATGAAAACAGTGATGCACAAACTGCGGGAAAATCAAACAAAAAAAGATCAACAGATGGAAGAGAACCTGTTGGATGACAATTAGTTCTTAATGATGGGGCTTACATCGCAAAGTGCCAGTTCACGATGTAATGTCATTGAGTGGTTATTGTAATGTGTGGTTTTGATTTGTGACTTATTTACCGTGCTGCTATCGACCGCGCTGTATTTCCATGCACGGTATTGAAATGAAACCCCCTTCTAGACTGGTAGGGGTGGCTTCCAGAGTAGGGGAACTGTAACTGAGGTCTCAAGGAGACAGCTGGGTGGAGATATGGCTCACTTGGAGGATGAGGAGAATAAGTGGCCCTATGTTACGGATCTGGTCTCCTATGGGTGGATAGAAATCTGCCCAAAAGGGAAGCATGGTGTAGATGTACAAGCACAACGATGCATCAGTTGACCAAGGGGGCTGGGGCAAACCCAGAACAAATCCAAGCAACAGTACTATACACTTAATATGTCTGCCTCCACTGCTGTGATAAACAATATCTTGAGACTGCGGTATGAGAAATGAAAATAGGGAAAGAGATTCCTACGGTGCTACAAAAACATTTTATTTATTCGAAAATTGGTGACCAGAAAAGGCACACTGAGCCAAGGCTCATTTCCAGGTGTGACCCAGGCTTGGGGTACAGAGGATATAAAATGAACAGCACAGACACAGTTAGCAGTTACAGTAAAGTGCAGTCAGGGAACACGATGATACAGGAGTAGGTGCACAATGAGCAAGCAAGGCAAAAACAACAAATTAAGCATTTCAGTTACACCTGTGCTGGGGTAGGGGGGAATGCATGGGGGACTGTTAGGGGTAGAGAAACAGGAGCGGAGGGAGGGAAAGAGTCTCAGCTGATACCTGAGGGAACCAGGGGAGGCAGTGAAGTGGAGGGAGGAGGAGGAGAGCAATTTCTACAAGGATGGAAGACGATAGGAGACAATATATAAATAAATGAGAACATTTCCTGAGTCTGGATTGTAGTGAACCAGGGCCATGAATATAGTCAAAATAGTGAGGGCACGGTACCCTCTGCACTGCCATGTGTTACCGTAGTGGTGGTAACTCTTTTGAGAATGCATAAGGTATTTCAGTGATAAATCAGAGCATAACAAGATTGCCAATAACAATCTTATGGTGAGTGACCTTATAAATTGGCGTAAATCATTGACGAGTGAAAAGGGACACATACTAATCATATCAAACAGTAAGAACTTAGGTCGAATTTAGGTCCCTATAATCAGAGACTCTTTTTAAGATTAATGATGGAGAAGGGATTTTAATGGAATTTAAGAAACTTGACCTAATGATAGGAGTAGTCTGTTCTGCCCCTCATATAAACCTGCAATATTCTGATGAACTGGCTATAATTTTGGGTAACCATTTAAATACTGATAATATAATCTTTGTGGGAGATTTTAATGTGCATTAGGGCAGACATAGGAGCAAAAGACTAAAATAAGTCCTGGATCCTTTAAATGTCCAACAGATAATCCAAGAACCTACCCATTTTTGTCGCAGGGGAGACATTAGAACTATACAGGGTAATTGATTTGTTTATTGTGTCCATGAACATTATGGGGATTAAGTGGCAAGTGGGGGTCCCATTATTAGGAGACCATTGTCTCATTGAATGTATGGTTAAACTGGAACAATGTCACAAACCTATTGGTGCTTCTGTTATGACATCTAGATCTTATAAAAAATTTAATAAATTGGCACTTGTAAAAGATCCACAGAAAATCAAATGGTGTAGACTGGACTTGATTCCAGACCTTGAAGATGCTGTGAAATTCTTTTTGAGTGAGTTTATATTGGTCTGTGACACTCATGTGGCTAAATTACAATTAGAAAACAAAATGATCTACCTTGGATAAACAGGAAGATTCTAAAACATAGAGTATGAAATAGACTGTGGAAGGTGGCAAGGAAAACTAATTGGGATAGTGACTGGGGTGAGTATAAATCATACAGGAATAAATGTCAATATTTAAGTATAAATCATATACATGTAAGTATCAATATTTAATCGGAGAAGAAAAAGGAAAATATTACAAAAATAAGTTTGAAACAGCTACTAACACTAGGGACTTTTGGAAAACAATCAGACAGTTGCATCCACCTGTAGAAACTAGACTCCCCTGTTCTCTGAGAATAAATGGAGTGACAATAACTGACCCTAAAACAATGGCAGGGATCTTAAATAACTTTATTACAAATCTACCCACATTGCCCGGGGATAATCAGAAACCCTTTAATAGTACTTTTGGGTGTAACGTTGAGGGTAAAGTACAAGGATCTGAATGCCTCTATTTAGATTAGGATTCTGGATCCCAGAGATATATGGAAACATCTAAAAATGATAAATATATCCAAATCGGGGGGGGGGGGGTGGATGGTCTGGAGGCCAGACTGCTGGGAGAAGAGGCAGAGGAGGCACCTTTACCCCTAACAAAGCTTTTTAAACAGAGTCTGTGCTATAGGACATTTCCCAAACTGTGGAAAAATGTGAAAATAATCCCAGTTTTTAAGGGAGGGGACCAACAACTGGCAGATAACTAAAGACCTATAGGCTTGTTGTCTGTTGCTTCCAAGATATTCAAAAAAAAAGTTCATAAACAGGTTGATACATACTTGGGTATAAACAACCTCTTAGCACCTCAGCAGTCTGGGTTTAGGTCTTTTCACTCTACACATATAGCCTTGATGGACTTCACGGACACCATCTCCCATGCACTGGAGGATAAACAGTGCATGGGGGCAGTGTTCATGGATTTATCCAAGGCGTTTGACACCGTGGATTATCCACTAATGTTGCATAAGCTAGAAGCTAAGGGCTTTAGTGATGAGGCAATACAAATGTTTCGATTGTATTTATATGGGTGCAGTCAAGTAGTAAGCACCCATGGAATAATGTCAGAGTTTAAGGAAGTGAGTAGAGATGTGCCTCAAGGTTGTATAATGGGACCACTTCTGTTCATCATATTTATTGATGGGTTACCTAAGATCCTCACTGGAAGTGATGTAAAGTTATATGAGAATGATAAGGCTGTACTGTGTTCTGTGAGAGATTGTATTATCACAGAAATAACTCTACAACTGGAATTTTACAAACTTAAGCAGAGGTTAGAAGAAAATAAATTGGGTACGAATGTCACAGACCCACTCAGCAGGTCAGCCCTCTACTCCCAAAGTGCCAACCTTCGAGCGCAGTCTTGTGAACAGTTTAACAGAACAAGGTAACCCTCTTGTCTGTTTTTGTGGGTTCGAATCAACCTTTGGTCTCAAGTCTTGGAGGGATTCAAACTGTGAACCTCTTGCTAGTGTACCCAATGCACAGACTCAGATATATCTGTCTTCGGGGGGCCAGATATCTTTGTCTATAGGCACCTAACCAGGTGTACAAAAATGAACCTTTAAACTTTAATAAAGACCTCAGATTATTCTTACCTTTTTCCAGTTTGGTATCACCATTCAAGCTTATGCCCAGTGTCTGCTGTAACCATATATACTCTACTTGTAAAGGAAAGAAATCGAAGACAGACCAAGTAAGCTCTAAAAAGTGTTTTACTAAAATAGATAATAATATGTAAAACATACAATACAGAACTATTATATCACAAGACGTGCAAATCTTATAAAAGAACAAGGGTTTAAACAGTGCAATTCCTACTACAGTAATTAGATTTGTCTCTCTTTCTAAATACCTGTTTAAACCACTCACAGATGTTTCTTTGTCAGAGTCTAGATAAAAGTGTCCCTGAAGGAAAACAGAATAATGTTTAAAAGCTGGTTTTCCCCCCCACCTGTTTGCATGAGGTCACCTAGCTCCTCCCTGTCAGAATATATAAAAAAATATATCTATATAAAAACAGGATGTCTCTTCCAAGAATTAAATTCTGCAACCTCAGCATAACTTCTGTCCTTCAAATGACATTTCTTTGATCTTAATCAGTATCCTTTCTCACACAGGCATCAAAGGAACATTTACAACTTCGCACCAGTTTGCTAAACCTGGTTTCCCCCTCTAACGTCATAAACTTTTTTATGATTTCCCTCTTAACAACTACAGCTCTAATTAACTCAGACAAACAGGAGATCCTTGATTAAGGCCTGGTCTATAATTATCTCATGGCTTTCATCTTTTAGCGGGGGGGTGAGTGAGGTCATTCCAAGAGCACCAGATTTCTCAGCAGAGACAGTCCATACACATTTTTATTTTATATTACAAAAAAAATGATCATACAGCACTCAGAACTGGCTGTCCATGTCATAATCCTCCCCACCTAGACTGAATTTGGGAGCTGTATCCCCTGCATGGGATGAGCTTCCCAAATCAGTTCACTCCTCATAGACCCTAGACAGCTCATCTGAATTCTGGTTTTTGGCTCCAGCCCTATGTACGATTGTCAGATCATACCATTGCAAAGCAAGACTCCATCTTAGCAATCTACCTTTGTTTTTCCCCCATCTGCGTCAGTCAAACCAGGGGGTTGTGGTCAGTCTGTACCACAAAATGCTGCCCATATAAGTATGGCTCTAGCTTCTTTAGGGCCCACACTATGGCAAGACGCTTTTTTTCCACCGTGGAGTATGCTTGCTCCCTGGGAAGTAACTTCCTACTCAGGTACACTACTGGGTGATCTGTCCTTTGGCTGGATGTCTGACTCAGTACTGCCCCAATACCCACGTCTGAGGCGTCAGTCTGAATTATAAAGGTTTTGCTATAGTCAGCACATGTCAAAACAGGAGCACTGCACAGTGCCTCCTTTAGTTTGGAAAAGGCTTCCTCACAGGTTGGGCCTCGGGTAATTTTGTTTGGCATCCTTTTCTTTGTCAGATCAGATAGGGGAGCAGCCAGGGCACTGTAGTTGGGTACAAATTTTCTGTAGTACCCTGCTGTCCCTAGAAAACTCCTGACCTGTTTCTGTGTTTATGGTCTGGGCCATGCCTGGATCACCTCTATCTTTATTTGGTTAGGATGGAGCTGTCCCTGGCCTACCACACGCCCAAGGTATGCCACTTCTTCCATGGCCACCTGGCACTTCTCGGCTTTGACAGTGAGCCCGGCCCTCTGTATCCTGTCCAGCACTTCTCTAAGGTGGGATAGATGTTCCTTCCAGCTGGTACTAAAAATGGCAGTGTCATCCAGGTACGCCACGGCGTACTCCTCAGCACCATTTAACACATGGTTCACCAACATTTGGAAAGTGGCCGGGGCGTTCTTCATTCCGAAAGGCATTACTTTAAACTCAAATAAGCCTATCGGAGTGATGAAGGCCAACCTCTCCCTAGCTCTGTCTGCCAACTCTACCTGCCAGTACCGCTTTGACAGGTCAGTCATCGTAAGGTAGATCACCCCTCCCAACTTGTCCAGGAGTTTGTCCGTCCGGGTCATCAGGTGGGCGTCTGACTTCGTGACTGCATTCAGTCCACGATAGTCTACACAGAAACGAGTAGAGCCATCTGGCTTAGACACAAGGACTACGGGTGAGACCCAGGGGCTGTGGGATCTCTGGATTACCCCTAAATCCAGCATCTCCTCCACTTCCCTCCTAATGTCCTTTTGGACAGCCTCTGACACCAGATATGCTGTCCGCCGTATGGGCGTCTGTGTCCCTGTCTCCACATCGTGTGTCGCTAAGGGGGTTAGTCCAGGCTTGGCGCTAAACAACGGGGCAAAGTCTGCTAAAACCTCCCTTACTTTCTGGATCTGGTCTGGGGCCAGCTGGGGAGACAATTTTACTGCCTCCACAGAGGACTCCTGCTTACCCTCTTCCAGCAAGTCCAGAAGGGGGCTCTCCTTCGTCCGTTCCCTCTCCATGACTTCACACTACAAACACCATGTCAGCCCTATTTGCATATGACTTCATCATGTTGACATAGTACATCCTTTCTGTCTGTCTTCTGTCAGGTAACTCCACAATGTAGTTCACGTCATTTACCTTCCTAACCACTTTGTAAGGTCCTGCCCACTCAGCTTGCAGCTTGTCTTTCCAGACCAGAATAAGGACCATGACTTCCTGATCCAGCATGTACGACAAGCTCTGGCTCTGCGGTCGTACCACACTTTTTGTTTCTGTTGGGCAGCTGCCAGGTTGCTCTGGGCTGTCCCCATAAGCTCCTTCAGCCTTTCCCTAAACCTAAGGACGTAATCCACAATGGGAGTTCCCTGGGTAGCGTGCTTGCCTTCCCAGTCCTCCTGGATCAAGTCTAGAGGCCCATGTACCCGGCGTCCATATAAGAGTTCGAAGGGGGAAAATCCTGTCAACTCTTGGGGCACCTCCCCTGTATGCAAACAACAGGTGGGGAAGGTATTTCTCCCAGTCCCTCGCATGCTGTTCAGCAAACGCCCAGAGCATTGACTTTAGGGTACCATTGAATCTTTCCACAAGCCCATTGGCTTGTGGATGATACAGTGTCATGCATCTCCGCACCACTCCACACTTCTCCCATAAACATTTCATCAGGTCCGACATAAAGGAACCCCCTCGATCGGTGATTACCTCCTGCGGAAACCCAACATGGGAGAAAATCCCAAGTAAGGCATCTGCCACTTTGTCTGACCTCAGTGAAGATGGGGCGACTGCCTCCGGGTATCAGGTGGCATAATCTACCACAGTGAGGATGAATCTCTTCCCTGAGGAGCTGGGGGTATTTAAAGCCCCCACAATATCCATTCCCACCCTCTGGAATGGCTCCTCCACTATGGGCAATGGAATCGGGGTGGCTTGGGTTTTCTTGCCCGCCTTCCCTATTTCTTGGCACTGATGACAAGACCTGCAATACTCCTTCACCTGCTGGGTGAAGTTAGGCTAGTAGAAATTCTGGGCTAACCACTGCGTAGTGCGAACGATTCCCAGATAACCAGACAAGGGAATATCATGTGCAGTTTTGAGCAACTGCTCACGATACCCCTGGGGAATGACTAACTGCCTGCCTAGCATCCCTCCCTCTGTCTGTACTGCCTGAGTATACATAAGTCCATTTGCCCAATAAACCTTATGTCTGCCATCACCTCCCTGTGTACCATCTGAGTCTGCCCAAACCCTCAGCTTCTCTAAACTAGGGTCATTTCTCTAAACAGCTGGGAACCCCTCACACATTCCCAAGGCATGGGACAGGTCCCCTTCAGTCTCTAAACTAGGGCCCCTAGCACTAGTGTCAGGGTCCTCAGGATCACTGTCAATCCCAACCCTCTGACAATGGGTCACCCCTTCCTCTTCGGAGTAACCCTCTGTTGCTGTGTGGTTACTTGCTACTGGGGAAATTTGTACCCCCTTTTCCTTAGTCTCCCCATCTGGAGACACAGGCTGGGGAACCAGCCTATCAGTGTTTTCCACAGTGGCTTCTGTGGGGTTCAGGGAACGACAATTTTCCCTTGCCACTTGGCTACGGGTAACTGCACACACCATCTCCTGTTTCAGACTGTTACCCAGGATCACATCCACTGCTAATGTTTGGGCTACAGCTACCTGTTGCACAGATTCCCCTGTTTCACCCCAGTCCAGGAGAACACTGGCCAGTGGCAATGTTTTCTCTTCACCAGTGAACCCTTGGACAGTGACGTATTTATTGGGTATAAGCTGACCAGGCTGTGCCAGATCCCCCTTTACTAAAGTCAGGGATGCCCCGTGTCCATTAATCCCTGTGTCCAGGGCTGCAGCTAGCAATTCCAGGGCCCCGGGCAGGCAGTCAGATGAGGGCCCCTGTATCCCTAATAAAGTAAGCCAGGGGTCTGGGGTTTTTGGTGCTCTCAGGTGAGTTTTGGGGCTGTTAGTGAAGCTAAAAACAAGATTTTGTGAAGCTTTCCCACTTGGAAGTTAAAGATATTGTGCAGTATCCATATTTCAGGGACACTAAGTACTGTAAACCTCTCTCAGAAAACATCTATTGCTATTAGTAAATATCTTTCAGATAAGATTTACAGCTGTATATAACGCATCCTGCCCACAAATAACAACTGCTTAAGGAGCTGGGTCACTGCTTTCTGTAGAATGTACCTGATGTAATCAGTTTTCAGAAACTGACTTGAAGGGTCATCTTCACAGAAAAGCTGGAATATGAACAATTTCTGCATATCTAGACTGTGCCATGTTGCCAATCCACAATGGATGGCATCTAGAAAATCCAAGCCATTCCGGTCCATGATTACAAAGCTTCAGGTGGGAGTATGGGTCATGTACTGGGCTTGCAACTGGAAGCCCAAGTTACCTCTGAGTATATCACCTGTGCTGCATGAGCAGGAGATTGTGGGATACAGTAGTATTTCTTTTTCAAATAAACTATAACTTCGTTTAAACAAACAAACAAACAACAACAAGAAATCACATGTCCAGTTTCCATGTTAATCTGAAAAGCTGGCTAGTACAGTACTATGAGGTGGAGGTAGGTGGACTTTCATGGACTCCAAACATGCCCTGCACCTGCAGCTGGTGATGCATATGAATTAGAGCAGAGGTCCCCCCTTGCATAACCTATGTACCTCCTGAAGCCCTCAGCAGAGCATAGATACTGTAGCACTGTGAATGGGTACAGCATGTAGGCACACAACCCTTGTAGACCCTGATTTATGAGGTAAACACAAGCAGACCTGAGAGGAATAACAAGGGAGCAGCATCCAGTACCCTCATCTTATCAATAACACATCACAGTGAATATTCTTTTTATTCCTTTTTTTTTTACACTTACCAGGCTGGATCCTGGATGGATGTCTGGACAAGGACAGTCAGTGGAGTGAACAGAACGAGTGGGGACACGACACCTACACACTGCAGTCCACGCAGTCACATTCCATTTGGGGAGTAGTATGATGAGGCGACGACAACTACAACGAGCTGCGAGCATTAAGGCCTGTGACCTGACTACTGGGCAGCAGCTGAGCCTGATGTACTCCAGCGGCGACCGTCCTGGCTCACTCAGTGACTTGTTGCTTGCCTTTGGCTGCCTCTGTCTGACCTCGTCGCGTTGTGGTCTACTGGTCCTCTGACTGGATGGATGGATTGGCAGCGAACCGACACTAAAGCAAGCCCTCTCTCTCTTCTGACTCAGGGCGGCAAATGTACAGAGAGTGTTGCGCTACGCTAGGCACCATTCCCGCTCAGAACAGACGCACAGGACAGTAGGGAGACATCATCATGTTTAGCAGGGTTCAGCAAGCCAAGTGCCAGGCCACTGTAATATCTTTTTGCTGTCCAAGTTGGGGGGGTCATTTATGCAACAGCAATGGCACACCCCATCAGAGCTACTGTTTACTAATTCTTCATTACGTAGGACAGTTTTATTAAACCAGGTTCTACATGGTCTTTAGCTTTTCATGCTGCTTGTCTTTGACTGACATCAGATTCACAGTACTCTGCTTGTGACAACTTAATTATTTTTGTCTCCTCTTGATGCCCCCCCAGCCCCAACACTTACCTCCTTATGCACTTAGGCTGACCCCCTGCTCACCCAGGATCATTGTGTGGTGTGTTGGTAGTGCATGGGCCTCGGAGGGGGGGGTAGGGTCACCTATGGCTGGCCGGGCCTTTTTTGTCCCATGGGGATGCCAACCGTGTATGACACATACACACCAACAAAAAGCCATGCCTGCATCTGGGGATGTCCTTTCCACCTTCTGGTGGCCCCGACTGGGATGCCGTCTAGCATCTTCTAGGTGGTGATCACGCTGTTGGGCACACATACAGCCCACTCTAAAGAAGGAGAGCTGTACCTTGGATGCTCAATCCTCCCTTTTCCAGCAAGTCCCCGACAACTCGAGTTCAGCCCCAAATGTGGATTGCTGGCAGCGTGAGTGGCAGCACTACCGCTACACTAAAGAATTGATGACATGTTCAGGAGAACTTTAACAAAACCTAATATTTAGACACAGTCTAGCTTGTATTTCCCATTAGTGCTGTTTTCTTCCTCCCCATTATTTATTACTGAGGTCATTTGTATGAAAACAGGATCTTTGCTCCTGAAGAGTCTGTCTATTCCTGCTGCTTTCTCCCTACTTGAAGTCATAGACCGCTTCTTATGATATCACAGTTACTCCCATGGCAAGAGATTGCAATATCACAACAGAGGATTATGACTTGAAGTAGGGAGTAAGCTATAGCAGCAGATGGACTCTAAAGGAACTCCAAGGGAAAAAGATCATATATTCATGCAAATTTCCTTAGTAATAAATAATGGGGAGGAGAAAATATGTGTTAATGTGTCCCCCAGAGCCACTTGCTGCTGAGGATTAAGACTTCACAGCAAAAATAACTAATTTACACTGATGGTGTCTAAGAGAAAAATATATTTCTTTAATGAAAACATTTAAGTAATAATAACGAATGAATGGACTTAAAATTCAAATGAGGGAGGGAATCTTGTGTAACTGAGTTCTACTAATAAATAGCTGTGATTTTTTTTTGTAATTGGAAACCGGAAAATCTATTTCAATAGGAAAAAAAAAAAAATAAAAATAAACAGCAGAATCAGCTACCAGTCAGGTTTACATACACAAATTATCTGGATTCAAAACAGTTACTGTACTTGAACCGTTACACTTAAATGGGTATTTAAATGGGCACGGGGTGGCTTCTCAAGACTAGGGATGCTGAAACTCATGCAAGCAGTAAAATTCAGAACCGCCAGAGTGCTGGAAGGTGTGAATGTTTTGTGGGGGTTACTGCGGTTCTGGATTTTACTGCCTGCGCAGGTTTCGGCATTTCAGTGGTCCCAGGGTTCCTGGAAATGACCGCAACTTCCTAATAAACCTCGGTAATTTCCTGAACCCCAGAACTGTGGGATTGGCACGTACATTACAGCCTTCCAGTGGTTACGGATTTTACAGCATGTGCAGGTTATGGTATTCTTGAGCTTCCAGAAATTACCAAGACCCTGCTTTTCGATTTCACCAATATCAGAGTTCCATTCTGATTCCAGCGTGCATGCGAAACAAGGCAAGTGTACGACCCTATAAACCAACCCGCAGAGTCTAAAATTAATACAATTCAAACATAACAGATGTGTTTTATAAGCGGCTGTTTCAAATTAGAATAATATTTTGATGTGATTTAGCCACATTTGTTTAATGAGACTTTGTGAAAAATGACCATGCGAACTGGATCAGGAAAATCTTTGATTGGCTGTTCTGACTGGACCTGCCAGACCGGGCACATGTTGCTCGTCCAGCCACTCTGGCTGGGTGGACTAGTCCGACTTTTAGCTAGCTGGTCTGATCCTGCCAGTCATACCTCTCAAGTGTCCCTGGCTCATTACGAGGGACATCCCTCATTTTGCTCCTTAAAATTGCTCTGTCCCTCATCCCTCCCTCATGGAAAAGGTGCTGCCCACATAGCCAATGTGGTGTAAATTCAGACTTTAAAGCAGAAACACTTAACATTCTAAAATACTAAATCCAAAATAAACTTTGTACAAGTAAACACTATGGTTTTCACAGTGTTCTGAGCTTGTGTCTCCATGTTTGAGGATGTGTCCCTCATTCTGAGGGTCTGCATCCCTCATTGTCCCTCATTTTGAGTGTCCAAAAATGTCCATGTCCCTTATTTCAGTAACAAAAGGTTGAGAGGTATGCACATCACTATAGAGATCACATAGAACAGTGCACTGCTAACTGGAGATCCAGAAACAAATGATTTTATACCTTTTATTGGACCCCACCAACATAGATGTAACTGGCAGTATAGCCTAGAGGTTAGAGGAAGAAGGTATGAAAGAGCTTGATACATCCAGCAGACCAGATCCGAGTTTGAGTCTCACAACCTCCACTTGCATACAGTGTGACTGAGCAAGTCACTTAACCACCCCAGTGCTCCTGGGTTGCCCTTGAAAACAGGCACTTGTGCCTAGTGGGCCTTACCCAGTTACAAAAGACTAGAATAAAAAGAACAACATGCTTTAGCTTTTGGACAAACCAAGTCCTTCCTCGGAAGCTTAATGACAGTTATTTAGTAAATACCACATTTTTAACACCTCCCCCCCCCCCAAAAAAAGACAGAAAAAAATCTCATTGGTTTAAAATGTTTAAAAAATAGCAGAAGAAACATCAGAGAAGCTGAAAGTACTAGTTTGCCTTCAGCTACACATTACATTTACTTGTAATGTGTAGCTGACCCCCTGGTCATCAAAATTTAAATAAAATAAACATAAATTACATTTGCTTCTAACTAGTTATCTTACCCAAGGGAAGATAGAAGTTTATTTCATTGTGGTTGTACATTCGAACTTACATTCTGCTCCGATATTGAAAGTTGCATCAAACTAGCGTTCCTGTATAGCATTATCTTGATTACGAAGGGGATTGCTGCATCGAACAGGAAAGCTGCACCGATTGTACAAATCGCATCCCATATAATTTTATTTACTGAACTAAGTGCTGCAGTCAATACAATGTTTTGAAGTAGGGACCTGCACTGTCCCAACATGTTGGTGTTGTTCCATGGCTAATTTACTGTATTATTTGGTTCGTGGCACAGAAAATTGGAAAGGCTTGCGATTTTGGACCGCTCCTGATAGCTGGACTCTTTTCAGGGTACGTTTGAGAGAAGTTAACAATATTAGTCTGATTAAGGAGATGAACGCTGCACAAAGTTAATACTGAACTGATTTATAATGGTGCACTGTATATTGTTTTACTCTTTGTATCAGTTGTATTAGATAGAAAGTAGCACTCATTTTGTAAGGTGCCCTGACTCTTTGATTAGTGTTATACTGTGCCCCTGTTCATATAATACTTAGTTGTAAATATAGAAACCAGACTCGAACCAGAATATTGAACCATTGTGGGATGTTGTATTGCACGGTGTCTCGCATCCTGCACTCACTTATTTTAGGCATTTTAATGTTGTTTCTCTTGCAGTTTTTCCTCTAAACTTTTTTAGGGCACGTCTGGGAGGCATGGTTGACATAATTGGTGGCCACAAGAGTACTATGTTGGCATTATACTATAAATAAACCTAGTGTAGAATATTTTTCTTTTTGTTCTGTCTTTCACCACCAATTTGGGATTGTTTAAAGCAAGTGTGTATCTTAGGCTGTCCTCTCCTTCTCCCTTTTTTTTTTACATATAGAGTGATTTGTCAGTTTTTGCTATTGGTGGGGTTTAGGGGTCCAACTGCCTTCTTTTTTGGACCTTATCTTAATTTATATGGGCTTGCTGGTCTGATCACTTAATTATTAAAATGACTTACAAATATATAATTTGATATATTTAAATTTGCCAAACTAGCGTACACCAGCGACAGTTACCTTTTAGGCAGTGTCCCTCCCGAGACGAGAAAAATTGCGACGTGACAACAGCTACCCAGACAGTTTCACTGATCACACACTGAACTACTATACCGGTCTCCCGAAACTGGAGTAGGACTCTTCCCCCAGCGGTGTCAGTCCGTTCCTCCGGTAAATTCAGCGCTGGGCAGCCCCAGCCTACTGATGCATAAATAACCCCCCACCTGGATGGCAAAGAAAAAGGTTTTACAGTGGCGCCACGCAGCGGTGACGCAGATAGCATCTTCTTAGTGGTAAAGGACGACCAGAGGGACAAATACAAAATATTAAAATACACTTTTCAGGCGCTGCTCAGGCGGGCCCCCCTTAATGCCGGGCCCGGGAAAAAAGTCCTGGTTGTCCCCCCATAACGGCGTCCCTGCCTGCGTCTGTACACCATTCACCATGACTGAGTGCATGTGTTCCCTCATGTTGACTGGCATGCTTCCAGGGACACACAAACAACCCAGTTCTTTTCTAGCACCCGGTTGTGTATTATTGCTCACCTTTTTTGGGACACTGTCTGGCAATATGCCCTGTTTCTTTACACAACCAACATTCATTTCTTCTCTCAAAGAAATCTTTTCTCTGAAACCTGGGGCTAACTGGTTTCAGTGGAGGCAGTGAGGGTTTTAGCTGCCCTGAAGGTGCGCTTTTCCCTTTTTGTGCTGCCATGCCCGCCACATTTGCTCTCAGAGCAGGTCTGCTCTTGGCATAGTGGTCCGAGAGTTCAGCAGCCTCTTGCACTGTTTTGGGATCTCGGTCCTCTAGCCAGGTTTTTAGCCCTGCTGGGCAAGCCCAATAAAACTGTTCTAATAAAATCACATTTTCAATTTTATCAGCAGAGTTTGCCTCAATTCCTTCCCACCAACGTTTTAAAAACTGACGTTGTTTCGTGGCTAGCTCCTCATAGCTCATATCAGGGCTTCTCCTGAGCTTACGGAATTTAGCTCTGTATGATTCAGCAGTTAATTTGAACTTTTTTTAACAGTGCAACTTTTAGTTTGCTGTAATTATTACTGTCCTCATTGTCCATTTGACCCAGTGCATCCCAAGCTTTCCCGGTAAGTAGCGGGGATAGCCGGAAGCTCCAGGACTCTCTAGGAATTTTAGTCTGAATACAGATTTTTCAAAAGAATTTAAAAAGGCATCCATATCCTCCCCTTCTTTAAATTCGGCTATTAATTTGGAATTCAATTTGTAACCCAATCCTGCAGTCCCAGTTAAAATCAAGCCACTTACCTGCTCTGGCTTGCTTTTCCAGTTCGTGTTGCCTCTGGCACGCCTCTCTCTTCTCCTCTGCAGGTCGCTGGTGCTCACGCTCCTCACGGTCTGCATCTCTCTATTCTTGCTCTGCCTCTTGGCGTTCTCACTCCGCCTCTCATTGTTCCTGCTCTCTCTTCTCCTGGAACTCCAGCTCCATACTGCGCAACTCAGTTTGCAGCCTGAGTACCTCTGGATTCAGGATACTGGTGACCTTCCCCTGCTGCTGTGGCCCTTCACTGACAGAGGCCCTGTTGCCTTCCTCATCAGACCTGGACACTGCACTGGCTGCTAGCCCTGCCACACTCGAGGTTTGGTTCTTTCCAGTCACGTTCCGTGACTTGCTGCTCTGGGTATCTGCTACCATCAGGGCATCTATGAGGTTCTGCTTTTTGGCTGTCACCTCGAACGGGATTCCTCTGTCCCCGCACAACTGCTCTAAGTAATCTACAGTGTGCCTGCTGTAATTGGAAGCCATCTTCTTCCCTGACTACTGCTACTCTGACTTGCACTTTAGAAAAAAAAATAAAACGGGTAGGAACTTGACTGTACGCCAAGTGATATAGTTCTGTTTCCTTTTCAAAATAAAACGCTGCCTTTTTCTTTCTGTGCAAGTGAGCTAACGGTCTCAAGCTGACATGCTGAACAATACAAGCTTGTGATACCAAAATTTTGCCATGGCTGCCAACCAATCTGTCACAGACCCACTCAGCAGGTCAGTCCTCTACTCCCAAAGTGCTAACCTCCGAGTGCAGTCTTGTGAACAGTTTAACAGAACAAGGTAACCTTCTTGTCTGTTTTTGTGGGTTTGAATCAACCTTTGGTCTCAAGTCTTGGAGGGATTCAAACTGTGAACCTCTTGCTAGCATACCCAATGCACAGGCTCAGATATATCTGTCTTCGGTGGGCCAGATATCTTTGCCTATGGGCACCTAACCAGGTGTACAAAAATGAACCCTTAAACTTTAATAAAGACCTCAGATTATTCTTACCTTTTTCCAGTTTGGTATCACCATTCAAGCTTATGCCCAGTGTCTGCTGTAACCATATATACTCTACTTGTAAAGGAAAGAAATCGAAGACAGACCAAGTATAGCAAGGAGGCAGTATAGCACAGTGGTTTAAGGCTCCGAGCTGCAAATCTGGTGACATCCAGCAGATCAGACCTGGGTTTGAATCCCACAGCTTCTACTTAGAAACATAGAAACATAGAAGTTGACGGCAGATAAGGACCGCAAGGCCCATCCAGTCTGCCCATTTCTTTTTCTACCTTATAAATGTGCCATCGGCCTTTGCTCTGTCAGTGGCCTATCTATTCATAGTCATTTGTATTGCTCCTTATGCCTATCCCATGCCTGTTTGAAGCCCTGCACTGTATTCATAGCCACCACTTCTTGTGGTAAGCCATTCCATGCATCTACCACCCTTTCTGTGAAAAAGAATTTCCTCACATTCCCCTTAATCGGCCTCCTCTAATCTCATGCTGTGTCCTCTTGTCCTGCTATTTTTCTTATATTTAAACATGTTAGACTCTTTCACCTTGTTTATGCCCTTAAGGTGTTTGAATGCCTCGATCATATCACTCTCTCCTCCTTTGCTCAAGGGTATACATATTGAGCTCGTTAATCTGTCCTCATATGTCTTCTGATGCAGTCCCTGCACCATTTTGGTTGCCCTCTCTGGACTGCCTCAATTTGGTTAATGTCCTTGTGAAGGTGTGGCCTCCAATACTGCACGCAGTACTCCAGATGGGGCCTAACCAGTGTCTTGTAAAGAGGATTATTACCTCCATC
The DNA here is from genome assembly GCA_016271365.2 of Neoceratodus forsteri. NCBI lineage: Eukaryota > Metazoa > Chordata > Ceratodontiformes > Ceratodontidae > Neoceratodus > Neoceratodus forsteri. Next base: position 160,654,064 of record CM057456.1, on the reverse strand, counting down.
TTACGACTTGTGATACCCCTACTAATACACCCTAACACCCCCCTAGCCTTACCTACTGCTTTAGAGGTCTGCTTGGATGATTTTAGGTCATCAGTGATGATGATGCCCAAGTCTCTTTCTTCCTTTGTGACTGCTAGCAACTCCTCCCAGCCTATAGGTGGTTTAGATTTTCTTCCTATGTGCATGATTTTGCACTTCTTTGCATTAAATCCCAGTTGCCACTCTTCTGACCATTCTGCTAGTTTATCCAGATCTCTTCTTATTCTGCCCATCCCATCTGGATCATCTACTCTGTTGCAGATCTTGGTGTCATCTGCAAACAGACAAGCCTTACCCTCTAGTCCATCTGCAAGGTCACTAATGAAGATGTTGAAGAGGACTGGCCCCAGGACTGATCCCTGAGGTACCCCACTTGTGACTTGCATCTCTTCTGACTGTATACCATTTACCACCACTCTCTGTTTTCTGCCCGTCAACCAGTTTGCCACCCAGTTGACCAACTTCTGACCCACCCCAAGCCTACCCAGCTTATTTATCAATCTTCTATGTGGAACAGTGTCAAAAGCTTTGCTGAAGTCAAGGTAGGTGACATCAACTGCTCCCCCTTGGTCCACCACTCTGGTTACCCAGTCAAAGAAATCTATGAGATTAGTTTGACAGGACCTTCCTTTTGTAAACCCATGCTGTCTTGGATCCTGCGCCCCTATGGATTCCAGGTGTTGCACTATCCTTTCCTTAAGGAGTGCCATAATCTTGCCCACTACTGAGGTAAGACTGACCGGTCTGTAGTTCCCGCCTCCTCCCTGCTACCACTCTTGTGGGCGGATCACATGAGCCCTTCTCCAGTCTTCTGGGACCTCTCCTGTGCTCAGAGACTCACTAAACAATTCTGCTAATGGCTCTGCTAGTTCCTCCTTTAGCTCCTTAAGTACCCTGGGATGTATGCCATCAGGTCCTATTGCCTTATCCACCCTGAGCTTAGCAAGCCTTGTAGGACCCTTCTTTGTGAAGGGAGTAGTGCTCACCTCCCTCCCCTGTGTCCATGATGCTGAGCTGTGGGCCCTGCCCTACCTTCTCTTCAGTAAATACTGAGCAAAAGTATCTATTTAGGATAGATGCCTTTACAGGGTCCTCCTCCTCACATGCTCCCTTTTCTCCATTAAGCTTAGCAATACCCCCTCTGGACTTTCTCCTTTCACTAATGTATCTATAGAAAGTCTTGTCACCTTCTTTTACTGTTCGTGCTAGTGTTTCCTCAGTACTTGCATACTGTGTGACCCTGAGCAAGTCACTTAACTTCCCTGTGCTCCCAGGTTGCACCTGTAAAAAAGCTTTCAGCTTAGTGTGTCTCACCTGGTTAAACAACTAAAATAAAAAAAAAGTAAGCTCTAAAAAAAGTTTTACTAAAATAGATAATAATATGTAAAACATACAATACAGAACTATTATATCACAAGATATACAAATCTTTTAAAATAACAAGGGTTTAAACAGTGCAATTACTACTACAGTAATTAGATTTGTCTCTCTTTCTAAATACCTGTTTAAAGTGTTCACATATGTATCTTTGTCAGAGTCTAGATAAAAGTGTCTCTGAAGGAAAACAGAATAATGTTTAAAAGCTGGTCTCCACCACCTATTTGCATGAGGTCACCTAGCTCATCCCTGTCAGAATATATAAAAAAATATATCTATATAAAAACAGGATGTCTTTTCCAAGTATTAAATTCTGCAACCTCAGCATAACTCAGGTGCTTCAAATGGCATTTCTTTGATCTTAATCAGTATCCTGTCTCACACAGGCATCCAAGGAACATTTACAACTCTGCACCAGTTTGCTAAACCTGGTTTCCCCCTCTAATGTCATAACATTTTTTATGATTTCCCTCTTAACAACTACAGCTCTAATTAACTCAGACAAACAGGAAATGCTTGATTAAGGCCTGGTCTGTAATTATCTCATGGCTTTCATCTTTTAGCGTGGGGAGGGGGGTGAGTGAGGTCATTCCAAGAGCATCAGATTTCTCAGCAGAGACAATCCATACACATTTTTATTTTATATTACAAAAAAAAAATGATCATACAGCACTCAGAACTGACTGTACACGTCACAACGAACATAAAGAAAACAAACACAATGCTACTTAAATCCAAATCAGGAAAGGGGATTAGTGTTTTGCCATCAGATATATCTATAAAATCTAACCAAACTAAAATTAGTCCAAGTTAGCTCTTATAAATATCTGGGCCTATGGGTCGATTCAGAATTAAATTTTGATATTCATATTGATTATGTATGCGTTGAGGTTTCCCAAAAGTTGTGGGCCCTCCGCAGACATAAAGACTGTGTCATAGGAAACAAAGGAAAATCTAGTAAATTCAGTTGTAGCACCATTAATTTATAATGGTTGCATTATCTGTGGATCCACAAGTAAATGTAATTTGCAAAAATTAGATAGACTCCAGTACCGTTTAGCAAGATTTGTCCTGGGGTTGAAAGGTCCACATATTACTTATGACCATTGTAATATCCTTTTTCCAATTAAAATAGGTATCTTTGGAATTACAAAGGGATAGAATTTTGAGTAACTTCCTTCATAAATGTGCTAAAGGACTAGCCCCTGAATATTTTACAGTTAAAATGACACCTAATGCATCAGTTTATCCTTTACGTGATATTAAAGGGAGAGGACTGAAAGTTCCTCTTGTCAAGAGTAAATATCGAAAAATGTGCTTCAATTACATTGCATCAGATAGATGGAATTTGCTTCCTCCTACTTTACGGTAAATGCTGACTTACCAAAGATTTAAGGCTGCTTACCTGGAATCCTAACCTTTTATGTGTAAATGTTATTCATGAATTTAATGCTGTAAGTGTATATTTTGTGTATTAGTGTAAAGGAAGACAAAATGGCACTAGCTCGCTGGCTCACTATAATAAGTGATTCAAAATACAGTCGCTTTTCATGATAAAAACTTTAGAACTGCATCAGATTTTTGTGCAGTCATCAAATTTTATTATTACAAGTGAGTAAAAAATGCACAAGAGCTCACAAAACTTGTAGGCTGAATGATGCATAAAGCATATAAGCACAAAGAGCATTTCAAACAAGTCCAGAAGTTGGCAAGGGCAACAGCATTCAAAAGAAAGAATTCAGTTACTAAAAGTCTATAACAGAGGTTCCCAGGTTTGAACTTTGTCCTCCTCAGTCTTCCACACTCTTTCTGAAGAGGTCACCTGATGCGTTTCGCAATTGGCTCTCCTTTTATCATGAGAAGCGGCTATATTTGAATCAATAATTATAGTGAGCCTTTAAACTGGTGCCAGTTTGTTTTCCTTTACACTGATAATAACTTTATTCTAAGCACAGCCGATCCCAGGTGCGGTCACGTTTACCTTTCTATTTTGTGTATTAACCTTGTGTTTATGTTGAGACTTGATATGTGAAACATCTTTTGTGTACTGTACTTTGTGACCAGGACAGCCTGAAAACAGGCTTTGCCTAGTGCCTTATCCTGGTAAAATATAAAATAAACTTAAACTTGAAACAGTCTGAGTCTGAATGTCATACCTGTCCATTGAAAGTATGAAGCCTATACTAGGAAGCAGGACCAAGTGGGAGAACTGTCTGCTGGCATATTAAGATTGATCAGCTATGAGAAGCAGTCATCTTCAAATTATTACCACCTCTGTTCACTGCAGTTTAGATGAAGTCTTCAGCCATCTACAAAGGACAAGCTGAATTGTGGTGGTATCTAGGGACCCACTCAGTCCAGCAGGCCCTGACATTTCCTGGATTAAATGTGGTGATGAGGAAGGAGCCTCTACAATGTATGCTGCCCTCAGTTACCAAGGTGAAGATGTGTCCTTGTTCCTGGAGTTACAGCACCGTAATAAAGATAGGCAGACATGGACTCAGATATTCTTCTCCTTGGTTCCGAGGCAAGGTGTGTCCTGCCAACCCTGTTGCATGATCACAGCATCTGTGAGCAGTAGCAGCTCCATTTTGTTGCCTTGCTGAAGAAACCGTAATGATGCTTTGATATGGAGGGTGTGAAAGACGAGACGTCAACCACCACCACCAAGCAGAATTACATTAAATGAACATGCCGGGACCTGGGGTCCTGATCAGGAACCACATTCACATATACAGCACAGGTTGGTACAGTGTAAAAGATAGTAATTATGGAGCAAAGAGTAATAGTAGGCAGAATGGCTGGGCAAAAGGATATAGTCAGTGAGTGTTGTAGATGGGAAGAATGCTTACTTTCCCAGTGGAAGTTGTAAACAAAACGTCAGCTCTCCCGATTCAGGTTTTAGTGAAGGACGGGAGTAAGACATGTATGTCCTTTAGGGTGGCAGATGATTGTAGCTTATGGCCTTGCAAGGCTGTTAAGTCCAGGGGATGAGTATCCTTTCTGGGGGCATTGTTGGTTCTGTTCCGTTGCTGTTTGGCTGATGTAAAGTCTTTATTATGTAGTTCAGTCAGTGCCTTGTCAGGCTTGTCATATATTATGGCCTCATCTGGAAGAAATAGCTTGAGTTTAGCAGGAAATGGAGTGTGGAAGTGTAGTTGTCTCTTTCACGACATGGTGAGAACTGGGCTAAGTTTCTTTTCTCCATCACTGTGGCAGAGTAATTATTATCAGCATAAATTCATGTGCATTCAAAAAACAGTTCCTTCTTTTGCCATAAGCCAGTAAAGATTTTTTGTTTGGTAGTGTAGGACATGAATTGTAGGATTATAGATTAAGTAGGATTATAGAGCGAGGGTGCTGCTGGCTGTAGTTCAGCACAGGTCCAAAAGCACGATGTGCCTGCTCAGTGTGGAAAGGAAAATCCGCTGGCAACTCCAACTTATGCGAGAAGAATTGCTCAAGGAAGATCATGAGCTTAGAGCCTTCCATAGCCTCTGTGAAGCTGTATAAATGCATGCTCTTATGGTGGGATTTACATCCTGGATCTGCCTTCCAGGTCCTTGCATTTGGTAGCCAGTTGCTGCTCTTTCTTCAGAGCTTCAATAAGGAGCCAGTCAGTGGGGTCTGCTGAAGCATCTAGGTTGGAGATGGCAGTTTGATGATCTTGCATTGTCCACTGTAGGTCTGCAATCTCTGAATGGACTTTATCAAAATCTGATATGGCTTCCAAATGAAAGGCCCTCATTTCAGATAGGATAAAGTCCAGTTTCATTTTGTACTGGCTCCAGGAGGGATGAGAGGTCTGACAACAGCCATGTTGTGACAGAGGAGGCCCCGCTAGCAGTATCAGTCATGTCTCATCTGTCGGCATCAGTGCTTGGATCACTGCAAGTGTCACCAGATCATTTCCCCATAAATGAAGAACAACCTGAGGTAACTTTTAAATATTGTAGTTGAAAATGGCTCAGTTGAGGCTGTATAGATGGAGGTGAATTTCGGAGCTGTAGTTTACCCATCCGTCCCGGTTAGTGGCATCACCAGAAGTCCCCTAATAGTTCTTTCAAACAACTCACTGGAAACAGGAGTGTTTCCAGAGGACTGGAGGAGGACAGATGTAATCCCTCTTCACAAAAGCAGTAGCAGGGAGGAGACTGACAACTGTAGGCCAGTGAGCCAGACATCGGTTGTGGGGAATGGAGTCACTTATAAAGGAAAGGATCGTGGAGTATCTTGAATCCAGCTGGTTATAAGACCCAAGGCAAAACTGATTTACAGAGGTCATGTCAGACAGTTCTGATTTCTCTGACCAGGTGACCAAGGAAATAGATTAGGGTGGGGCAGTGGACATGGCTTTCTTAGATTTCAGTAAGGCTTTCGACATTGTTATCAATAGGAGGCTCATAAAAATACTAGGCAGCTCAGGTGAGATCAAAAGGTGATAAACTGGGTTAGTAATTGATTAAGGGATAGGCAACAGAGGGTGGTGGTAAACAGAGTTCACTCTGGGGAAGGGAGGGTGGCCAGTGGGGTGCCACAGGGCTCTGTATTGGGAGCAGTCCTCTTTAATGTCATTATAAGTGAAATGGCAGATGACCTAAAAGGGATGGTCTGGCTTTTTAAGGATGACACCAAAATCTACAATAGGGTGGACACTCCAGAGAGGGTGGAAAGAATGCGCAGTGACTAAGAAAACTCAAGGAGTGATCAGGGGATGATAGCTGGGTTTCAGTGCCAAAAAAAAAAAAGAAGCAAAAGCATGCACTTAGTGCACAAAAACCCAGAGGCAGAGAACAATATATGGGAGAAGAGGTATTGATGGTACCCAAACAGGAAATGGACCAGGAAGTAATTTGGGAATTTCTAGACCTTTCATTAATGAGTTATTTCCTTCAGTATTATTCAGGTGTGAGCCATGCCTTGCATTAAAAATTGGCACATATAAATATTACCACATCTGAACTATCCTCGCTTATAAAATGGCAGGGTAAAATCGTGTAATCTGATTGGCTCTTATTTATGTGTAAAATACGGTTTACACATGGGTATAAAAAGAACTGCTCAGCAGTGAAGAGTCTGCAACACAGATCAATGGGCATTTGGAACACAGGCATTTCAGTTTGCCCTCTACTGCTATAGCTGATCTTCCACCACGAACATGGCTGCTACCTTTACACTGTAAAAAAACTTCAACAACTGGGCCCTAAAGATAAAACTACCTTAAATAAAAAATGAAACAAATGAATTAACTTAGACTGCCAACAGAATTAGAATGTATAGGAAATCTGGACTGATATATCAGTCCGTGGCACAGCAAGGGTTAAATGCTGTTTCCCTGATTATCACACTCTCCTTACATACATAAACAAATTATAAACAATAAGTATTGTTCATAGTTTTCACTACAACTGTTTCTTTGCTGACAGTCAACAATCTCCCTTCTATCTTTAACTGCTTATCAGGGAACTCTCTTCTTCTTGCCCCGACAGTGAGATAACTGAGTCTCTGGCTGTAACAAAGGCCTTTGTTGTCTCTGTGTATAGTGTGTTGAGAAAGAAACATTCTGCCAGTGCAACTGAGCAGAATTTTGAATCCATATATTCTGTATTCTATATATTCTGTGGTAAACATTCCATGATGAACATTCCATATCTTAAATTTGGGAACAACAGAGAAAAAAAAACAGGAAGAAGAAAGTATGCAATAATACAATTACATCATCAATGATATCACTTGCAGTGGGCGGAAGGATTATTTTATCACAAATGCGCAAAGTAAATCTATTTTTCTACATATAAACATGCTTTTTCCAATAGTCAAAAGTAAAAAAAAAGTCAATGTTATAAGTGCAATAAGGCACTCAGGAGTGTGTGTAAACTGTAGATTCTGCCAATGAGGCAGTTTTAACGGCATCTTCTATTTTATTATGTTGTTCTACTAAGCGGGTCAGAATAGACTCAACTTTTTTATCGATGGCTTGCATTGATCTCTGCAACACTGACCAAGGGGGTTCAGTACCCTGGGTGGATAGAGCCGCTGCCTTGTGTTGCTCCATTTCAGCAGGCCTCGGTTTTACATTGCCTGCAGGTCCCTTATTCGTTCGTTCCACCCTTGCGAAAGGGACACTGAAAGATGCAGCACTACTTGGCGATTTTGAATAAATCATTGAAAGTTTGTTTTTTCAGTAGGAAAGTTTTATTTCTGTAGTTTAAAGTTGGTTGGTTGGGGAGCCGATCCACAACACGACTATTCCATAGGCGTTCTCCATAGCACCCCAGTAGTTTTATTTATTTTTAGCACCCTTCCCTGAGCTCCAAGGCACCACTACAAAGTAATACATCAGCCCAATCAAATACTAAATGGGCCACATAAGCATGACAATAAAACTCTACAATCACAAATAGATTAATCAACTGCGATCAGTTAAAAAACACAGTGGAGCCAAACGCCTGAGCAAATAGGTAGGTTTTAAAACCTTTTTCAGATGCTTCAACTGACGGGGCTTCCCTCAGAGCCTTGGTAGTGAATTCCATATTACTGGTCTTGCAACACAAAGGCTCTGTCCCCAGCTGTTTTAGTCGGATCTTGGGAACCACCAGGAAGCCCTCATTGGAAGAACAGAGAGAGAGAGAGTGAGCGAGACAGTATGGATGCAGGAGATCACACAGGTAGCCTGGACCCAGCCCATGCAGGGCCTTATAGGTTAACTACCTGATCTTATAGGAGATGCTCCACTTGACTAGCAGCCAGTGCAGTTCCCGCAGTGCTGGAGTAATGTGACTCGATATAGGAAGGCCTGTAAGCAGTCTCGCAGCCACGTTCTGCACCAGCTGTAGGCATCAGAGTGCACCTCCACTGACTCCAAGGTAGAGGGTGTTGCAGTAGTCGAGACGAGATGTCACAAATGCATGCACTAGTGAAGGCAGGTCCGCAAGCAGGACAAGGGAATGAATCAAGCTAATATTTCTACGATGGCAGAAACCACTCTGGACGACCACTGACACCTGAGCCTCAAATGTCAGCCCTTTGTCAAGAATGATGCCTAGATTCTTCACCTGTTGGACTGTGTCAAGATGAGAGGTACCAAGATAAAAGGTACTAAGACGAAGGTTCAGTAACCTCTCTGGCAGTGTTAGTCCCTCTTTCCTATCCAGCTCAAGCATGAGTACTTCAGTCTTATTGGGACTGAGTCTCAGCCAGCTCAAGGACATTCAGCCCTGGATCTTGGCCAGACATTTGTTCAGAACATTCAATGCCCCCTGGTCCTGGGGTGCAGAGGACAAACAGAGCTGAGTATCATCTGCATAGCAGAGAAACCCTACTCCAGAACACCTGATGATCTTGCCCAGGGTGGCATATACACCAAAAACAACATAGGCAAAAGGACCAATCCCTGGGGTACCTCCCAGTGCAGGACCCTTGGGCGTGACACGAAATTACCCATTACCACCCTTTGAGACCTGCCCTGAAGAAAGGACTCAAACCAGCTAAAAACTGTGCCAGTGAGTCCCACGTATTCCCTGAGACAGTCCAAAAGCAACCCATGGTCAATAGTGTCAAATGCAAAGGAGAGATCTAGGAAAATGAGAATTGATCTCGCTCCTCTATCCATTACCCTGAGCAGATCATTCTGCATCCTGACTAAAGCGGTCTTAGTGCTGAACCTTGACTGAAACCCTGACTGGAGAGATTCACAAATATCGAAGGTCTTCAGGTGAATCTCAAGCTGCAATGTGACCACCTTCTCTATAACCTTACCTAGAAACAGCAGGTTAGAAACAGGTCTGTGATTCACTAGGACATCAGGGTCCATAGTCAGTTTTTTCAAAAGGGGTCTCACCAGCACGCTTTTTAGTTTGGTTGGAAAGACCACCTCTGACAAGGAACATCCGATGAGTCCAGCAAAAACTGGACCTAACTACTCCACACAGCCCACTGAAAGCCATATTGGGCCTGGGTTTAGTGCACAGTAGGTAGATCACAACCCAGAGATCACCCTGATGACCTCCTCGATTGTCACTGGTCAAAACTCCTTCCATGACTGTTGACAGCCATTGCAACACCCCGTCCTCCCACTCATGAACAGTAACTGCCCAGATGAAGAGATCCCAGCCCTAATGGAGGACACCACGTCCGAGAAAAACTGAACAAACTCCTCACATTTTGCATATGATGCAACTTTCAAAAGCTCGAGACAGGCCAGGTATAAAAGCCTGTCTACAGCCCCAAAAAGCTGAGCTGGTCGATTCTTCCCAGCCGCAATCTCTCTGGACAGGAATTCAGCCTTCCTATGAGAGACTGCCCTTTGATACTCTCCATAGTGAGTATTCAAAGCCAGTTTGTCCTCCTAAGCCATGGCCCTCCTGCAGTGCCTTTTTAACCTCTGTCCCATAGCCTTCATCGACCTTAGATCACTATCAGACCATGGCGAGCCAAGGCATGAAAGAAAAGAATGGACACAGACTGGAGCTCTTGGGTCAAAGGCTGCAGTTACAGCCCTATTGTAGGCTAAAACTGCTACCTCCATTCCCCAAGCACAGGCCGGCCATATACCCAAGGTGTCTAGTGCTGCCTGAAGACCCTCAGGGTTCAACCCTCTCAACGGGCTGTATCTGACTACCTCCACAGGGGGGAGGGCTACAGAGGGATGCCCTGAACTTGAAAATGATGGCACAGTGTTCTGAACAACTGATCAGGTCAGTCCTGAGGTTATCCATTCAAGCCCCATGAGGAACACCAGGTCCAATGTGTGTCCATGTTGGTGAGTTCCAGCAGCAACTGCTTGTGCCATGCCCAGAGCTAACGTGCTCTGAAGCAACGATGGCTCATCATCAACCCAGGCATTGAAATCATAGAGGATAATCCACCTCAGCAATTCAAACAGCTGGTTAGCAACAACCTCCACAATCTCCCACAGAAAGTCTCCCTCACACCCAAGTGGATGATATATGAGGAGGACTCTACATCCAGCACCTGGAACCCCACGCATGGACACACACTCAAAGGACCAGGTGTCCCCCACAGGATGCACCACCATTCCCAGCTCAGTTCTAAGCAAGATAGCTACCCCTCCCCCCTTGCGATCCTTCTTCGGGCAGTGTACTACTGAGAAGCCAGCTGGCACCGATGCTTCCAAAACTGGACTAGTGTCGTCAACTAGCCAGGTCTCCGGAAAGCATGCCAGATTGACTGAGGAGCAAGAAACAAAATCCATAACGATCACAGTCTTATTCCTCATTGACCTGGAATTGCAAAGCACAACCTGAAGAGGATATGAACTGGAGGCCAGCCCATCAGCTGCCTGTCCATTTGGTGTGGTGGATACCCGGGGGATGGGTACCAAAGGAAATCACATCTGACCTTGTTTGCTCAGGGAAATGAGTTGGCATTAGGCTTGACAACCCCAAGGAAAACCCCACCACTGATTTGCCAAGACTCCAGAGACGCCAAACCCTAATGTTTTTTCCTTTTTGCTGCTTGGGGAGTAGGGGGGGGAGTTAGGGAAATCCTAACACCACATTCCCCTACTTTTGTGTCATTAACTTGAACCCTAACTGATACATTAATGGAGTTTTTTGCAAAGAATTTCCTTTTTTTTTTTTCTTTTTTTTTTTTGACAGTGGAATTGTATCCTCATTCATGAAGACATGTAGATGTGCAGGGCTCAGGGGAAGAAAGGGAAGACTCCATCCCCCTATGGAAGTGCAGGGTCCTTGCCTGCCCTGCAATTCTGTGCAGGGACAGATACCAAGAATTTGTGGGTCTGTCAGGCAGGCTGAGGTAGCGCTGGGCTCTGTGCTCTCTGTGCTTTCATATAGCTGCAAATATACACAGGGAAAGAGTCCATCTGTCAATCAATCCACAGGGCTCTCTACCATCCATGGGCATACCTCTCAATTGCTATGAATTCTGCATAGTGCTGTGTTTTCACACTCAAATTTACCCTTGCTCCTCACAGGTTTTCTGATGTTCCTCATAATGTTATAGCTATTTCTGGACACACAAACTATTAAATCATTGAACTAAGTTGATAGAAACATTCCTTATTACTAACTATATGAGGCCCACTATCTGTAGACATAATATTGTTTAAAATAAGAAAGTGCTACACATTCTGGCCCATTACTATGATTTTTGAATGCCAGTGCTATGATTTTTAATGCTGTGAGGCTGAGAGGTGTGCCCATGTGCGGAGATGTGGAGATCTGCAAGGTCCTATGCCAAGAGAAGAGTTGTCTTCACTATAGGCACAATCCGATTAAGTCACAAAACCCCAAAATTATGATGCACAATCAAATTTCAAGTTGAGCATTCCATTTTTGCCATGAAACAAATCATGGTGTGCAATCAAATTTCATGATGAGAAACCAATTTTCTGCCACAAAACGAAAAATTATGGTGGGCATTCAATTTTTTTTATGTTGTGCAACCAATTTAACTCATGCTATGCAAAATTGTATTTGCAATGTAATGTAATGTCAAAGTACCACTTCAAGTCTCGGAATGAAAAAATTTTGATCTACACTGAAAATTTAATGTCACAAAACCAATTCTAGTTGTGCGACAGGAAATAATGATTACAATCAAATTTCATATTGAGCAACCAATTTATCATTTTCGCATTATGAGTTGTGATCCAGAACCAAAATGTGTTTTTAATGGACTTTCTTGAATCACAATTTAAAAGTAGTTTTGCAAGTCAAATTTAGTTTTGCATTTTTCAACACGTGAAACTAAAAAATATAGACTGCAATCAAATTTCATGCCCAGCAACCGGTTTGCCACATGCAACGATAAATTATAGCTTCACAGTGATATTTCATATTGAGTAACCAATTTTTTGCTGCAAAATGGAAAATTCTGATGATCAATTTTAAGTCACAAAAACAAAAAATCTGACGCACAATCAAATTTCAAGTTGAGAAGCCAGCTTTTGTTGTGAAACAAGAAATCATGGTGCACAATCACATTTCATGCTGAGAAACCAATGTTCTGATGTGAAACAAAAAATTATGATGCACAATCAGATCTCAAGTGGAGAAACCAATTTTTTGTTGTGAATGAAAAATCATGGTGCACAATTAAATTTCAAGTTGAGAAACCAATTTTTGTCACAAAACGAAAAGTCATAGTGTGCAATCAGATTTCATGCTGAGAAACCAGTAATGTGCTCTGAAACAAAAAATTCTGATGCACAATCGGATTGCAAGCTGAGAAACCAATTTTTGTCATGAAATGAAAAATCATGGTGTGCAATCAGATTTCTTGCTGAGAAACTAACTTTCTGCTGCAAAACAAAAAATCGTGGTCCACAATCAAATTTCGGGCAGAGAAACCAATTTTCTGCTGTGAATCGAAAAATTATGCATAGCAATCAAAATGTGTTTCCAAAAGACTTTTTTGAATGACATTTAAAAAATAGTTTCACAAGTCAAATGTAATTTTGTACCACCGTAATTGTGTGACACAGAAAAGTGTGTCACGCTTAGAGATGTGCCAGAGTTTTAATTTGCCAGTGAAGTTGCCGAAATTCGAATCTGTGGAGTTTTGAGAAGTTTTCCCTACCCTCTGCACCTTTCACTTCACCCGAAATCATGAAGTTTTCCATGCGAACAGTTGAATTCCACCTATGAAGCACAGAATTTTGCCTGCAAACTGGCATTTTGCCTGTGAATGGTAAAATTCCATCGTTCACAGGCAAAATTCTGCACTTTGTGGGTGGAATTCCGCCATTCACAACAAAATTCCACATCTCGTGGATAAAGCCACACTTCACGAATTGTGCTAAATTCATGAATTAATTCGCAGAGAGAGTTTAGCCAACTCCGCTCATCTCTAGTCACGATTCAAAAAATGGGAAAGATGTTAACATGGGCAGGAGAAATACGTAAAACATATTTATAATCATGAGTGACTGAAACAACCTCAGAATCTGAATCAGCATGTTCTAATGAGGAAGATTTATGTTTTGGGTTTTTTTTGTGTTGTGGCTGCTGTAATAAAAGTTTGAATTAGTAGTTTGTTATGGAGGTGAGAAACAAGATGGTGGCTGTCATGAAATGAAGAACATTTTTGGAGTCATGTTGTAATGCAGGGGATCTTAATGGCCACTTGATTCTGAGTTCTAATAACCCCCTGGCAGAATTCAGTGTAATCGGCTGCTAACTTACCTTTTTTCAACCTACAAACCCCTTTAAACAGTATCCAAAAGTGATACAAGATGGGTGCTCTGAAAAAATCTGGGATGAAAGAAACATTTCAGTTGGGGAGTAAACTGAAACCTCCATAACCTCGGAGTCCTAGCCCAACACTTTCCCATGCCTCGGATATCACCATGGGATCTGGGGAAGAGGAGAATAATTGCTGATCTGAATCAGGATGTACCTTTGATGGAGCCAGCAGCAGGGACATTCTCCATTTATTACACCGCATAGACAATAAAGTCTCTGATATTCGGAAGGACCTTCGACATTTGGAGCAGAGAATGACAAAAGTGGAAAATTGCATCGGCCTCCTACAAGACAAACACCTGGTCTATGGCCATTCACTAGCCTACTTATTCCACAGAGAAAAAAGAGCAGAGGATGCAGAAGCCAGATACCAGAGGAATAATATTTATATTTTTGGCTTTCTGGAGGAAGTGGAGCAGGATGATATGGTGGGCTTTGTTTCTGTATGGCTACAGAAATAACTAAACCTTGAAGCAGATTTTGAACTTGGCATCGAACAAGCCCATCGAGCAGTTACAGCTAAGCCTAAACTGGACACTCACCCTTGTTCTATTATTAATAAATTCCTCAGATATACCACAAAAGAAAATATCTTGTGGGAAGCATGGGGTTAAAAGGACCTCGATTTAAATGGCCAAAGAGTTTATATTGATCAAGATTTTCCCTCTTTGATGTGGAAAAAAGTGCTGTATGTTATTAAACAGCTTTGAGAAAAAGGGATTAAAGCCCAGCTATGATATCCTGCAAAACTGCTTGTAACCTTACCAGGCGGACCAAAGCTGTATGACACTCTTTCCTAAGCAGCTAAATACCTGCAGTCTCAGAGTGTCACCTTTCCAGATCTTCAGGAGGAACAAGCCAAAAGAAGTGGAACAGCTGTTGGTCTTTAGCTTCTGCCAGTACTCCCTTGACACGGAAAGCTGATGGGATCACACGGCTTCATCCTGAACTTAAAAAATTGGTGCAGTTGACCAAAGCACCCAGTAAGACATGGAAGCATCTTTTTCCTGGGACTTGAGAAATTGACATTGGTCTTTTGCCTTGGGCACCCCTCTGATATTATACTCTCTCAGAAATGGAAAATAGACTTCGCCATTTACCTTCTCCCTCAGTTTCCCTAATAGTCAATGGTGGTTTGCCGCTTGTCCTCCTCCCTCCCTCCCTCCCTCCTTGCCCGGGTGCCAAAGTGGATCAGAGGTTAGTCCATAAGAACCTGAATTTTCCATCCTGAGGAAGCTGCTTTTAAAGAAAATTTATTCCCAACACTCAGTTTATCTCCGGCTCATCTCTGGACGGAACTTTTGTCTGTATATGGGTTGTGAGAAGGAAAACCATCAGAGTAACACCTTTATGATCTTATGGCCGTCTCCCCATATTTAAACACTTCCTGCCGAATCTGATTCCTGCCTACAAAATTTTACTGGCTCCAGTGTTACATTCAGTTCATTACTTCTGACTCACTCTGCCCAATGCTCATCATTGTACTCAATTAGACTGACTCAGTGCAACGTGGCAGAACCATGTAAGGCTTTTTACCATGCCGTAGTGACTTTTTTCCCCCAACACTTCATGAACCAGGACACTGTTTTATAATACTGAACTGCCTTCTCTTTCGAACTTTGGAATAAGACTATCCAGTTGGGCTTAGGGTTCGGAAGGATCCTTATCCTGAGTCATTATATAATTAACGAAATGTGACTCTTAATACACTGGAAGGCAATTACTTTTTTCCTTAATTGGGTGTCTTGGTCTGATCGCAGGGAGGGGAAGGGAGAGGTAGGAGAGGGGTTGAGTCGGGATATTTGGAGATGAGTACTGATATTATTATTTACATGAGGGGTTTGGTTTTACAGTTCAACATTTGTTGTGTTTTTTCTTCAAAACAATTGTCTGTAAATCTGTAAATTGTCTGTAAATGTCTGGTTTAAATCTTTAATTATTCTACCAACTAATATTAGTATGGTTGAACTAGAACTTGTTACAGGCAGCTTTTTGTAAGTTATAGGGAGGGAGATGGCAGATCTCTGCCTCTCACCTCTACCTAGATTCATAGACAATGTCGGCAGATAAGGGCCTACGGCCTCCCAGTCTGCCCATTTGAGCTTGTAAGTTCACTTTATGTTTTCCTAGAAGTCTGTTGCTCCTTACTCCTGACTTCCAGAATTCCCTTATGTCTATCCCATGCATTCTTAAATGCCATGATTGTTTCAGCCACCACTACTTCCTCTGGTTGGGTGTTCCACTTGTCCACCACCTGTTCTGTGAAGAAATTCTTCCTCACATTTCCTCTGAATTGCCCTCCAGTCCTGGAACATCTTTTTCACTGAAAAAGAGTGTATTCCTGCACCCTCTTCCTCCTTGTAAGATACTTGTATGTCTCTATCATATGCCCTCTCTCCTTTCTTTCCTCCAGGGAGTACATATTCAAGTCCTTTAACCTGTCCTCATAGGACCTGTGATGCAATTCATGTATTATCTTTGTTGCCCTCCTCTGAACCTTCTCTACCCTGTGTATGTCCTTACATAATTAAGGTCTCCAGATCTGTACACTGTACTCCAGGTGGGGCCTCACTAGTGTCTTGTATAGTGGAATTATGACCTCCCTTTTCCTGCTGGTGATGCCCCTGCTTATGCGTCCCAGCATCCTATTTGCTTTACCTTCTGCCTTGTCGCACTGTTTCCCTACCTTGAGGTCGTCAGAGATGATAACCCCAAGATCCCTTTCCTGCTTGGTGCATGCTATATCCTCACTCCCCAACTGATATGTTGTTCCATGGTTTTTGTGTCCCATATGCATTATCTTGCACTTCTTTGCATTGAATTTCAACTGCCAAACCCTTGACCATTGTTCATGTTTCTGCAGGTCCTTCCTCATTCTGTCTACACCCTCTGGCATGTCCACTCTGTTACAGAGCTTTGTGTCATCAGTGAACGGGGAGATTCTGCCTTCTAGATCCTGCGCAATGTCACTGATGAAGACATTGAATAGAACCGGTCCCAGCACTGATCCCTGTGGTACCCCACTGGTCACTCTTCCCTCTGTGGAGTGACTGCCATTTACCAGCACCCTTTGTGTCCTGCTGCCCAGCCAGTTACCTACCCACCGCACTACTGTCCTGCCCACTCCCATATTCCCAAGTTTGTTTAAAGCCTTCTATGTGGCACAGTGTCAAAAACCTTGCTGAAGTCCAGATAGGTCACGTCCACTGCCCTCCCCCATCCAACTCCCTTGTTACCCAGTTGAAAAATTCAGTGAGGTTGGTCTGACATGACCTCCTCCTGATAAAACCATGCTGCCTTGGGTCTTGTAGTCCGTTGGCAACCAGATGTTCCACCAGTCTCTCCTTCAGTAGTGTTTTCATGATCTTTCCCACTACCGAGGTGAGGCTGACTGGTCTGCAGTTCCCTGCTTCCTCTTTGTTCCCGCTTTTGTATAAGGGGACTACATTTGCTGTCCTCCAGTCTTTGGGTACCTCCCCTGTTTCTAGTGATTGGCTAAACAAGATTGACAGAGGTTCAGCCACCACCTCTCTTAATTCTTTTAGGACCCTGGGGTGCACGCCATCTGGCCCCATTACTTTATCAACTCTTATTCCTTCCAGTTCTTTCAGGACCCTTTCTCGTGTAAAAGGACTTGTGTCCATTTCTGCACTGTTCCCACCCCTTGTACTACCTTCAGGCCTATTATCCTCCTCTTTCTCAGTAAAGACTGAACAGAAATACCTGTTCAATATGTCAGCTTTACTGCTGTCATCCTCCACACGACCCCCATCCTCCCCCTTCAGTCTCACTATCTCTCCCTTTGCCTTTCTTTTTCACTTATGTAACTATAAAAGGTTTTGTCCCCTCTACCCACTGATTTTGCAGTGTGCTCTTCTGTCTGAGCTTTGGCTTCCCTTACTGACTTCCCTGCTTCCCTTTGCTTCTCTTGGTACTTCTCCCTATCCCCTTCTGCCCGCATCTTTTTGTATTGCCTAAATGCAATCTTTTAGGCTTTCACTTTCTCCACTACCTTCTTGAAAAACCATAATGGCCTCCTCTTCCTTTTCCTCTTGCTAACCTGCTTAATGCATAATTCTGTTGCTCTTGTAATCCCCATTTTAAAGATTGCCCACTGTTTCTCAACCTCTGATTCCCACCCCATTCCCATTAATTCCTCTTTCAAGCATCTCCCCATTTTCTCAAAGTCTGACCCCCTAAAATGTAGGGTACGTGTTTTTGTGCAGTTTGGGTCTGCTCCTTCTATGATTTAAAACCACAGTGACTGGTGGTCACTGTTCCCCAGGTGCTCCCCCACTGTTACCCCCATCACACTATCCCTGTTCGTAAGCACAAGGTCCAGTATTGCCTTCTGCCGAGTTGGTTCCATGACCAGTTGCTTGAGGAAGGCACCTTGAGAGGAGTACAGAATAAATTGGTTCCTGGTTGATGGTGCTGCTGGGAGGCTCCAGTTCACATCTGGAATACTGAGCTCTCCAACCAGCACCACCTCACCCTTGTCTGCTATTCTTTGGATGGCTAGCATCAGCTCCTTATCTGTTTCTTCCTCCTGGGCTGGTGGTATATAGACCACCCCCTGTGTGGATGGCTGACCCCATTTTCCTTTCCAGCTTAATCCACAGTATCTCTCCCCTATTTTGTTCCCCCTGGATCTCTGTGGCCTTTATGCCATCTTTCACATAAAGTACCACTCCTCCTCCCTTCCTACCTGCCCTGTCTCTTCTGGATATGTTGTAGCCAGGTATGGCGATCTCCCAGTCATGGTTATCATTACACCAGGTCTCTGTGAAGGCCATGATGTCCAGGTCCGACAACACCATAACAGCCTCCAGATCTTCCATCTTGTTGCTAAGGCTCCTGGCATTGGCACACATGGCTTTCCATGATTTGAACTCCCTGGACTGTTTAGCTGTTCTACTCTATATATCATATTTGATGATATGTGTTAGTGGATGGCCTTGAGACCCTAGTACAGTAGAAGGAGACTGGGAAAGGCAGGGAGTGACTTTTTCTCTTTCTCTCCCTACACACTTATTGCTCCTCTGCCTTCGCTGCATTCCCCTAGTCAGGGAAACCGTCTCTTCCCGGGACGTTAATTGTCCCAATTGGTGGCGCATGTTAGTACACCATCTTTGTACCACTTGGTACAGGCCTCTAAGAGGCCACTACAGGTTTGTTCATATGTTAAATGTTATTCATGTTGCCTTTGTTTATGTTTATTTTCTAGTTTTTATTTTCTATGTTCCTGGTTGGGGGGCCTTGGGTAAATTTTGGCCTGGGGTACGGGGCTGGGGTGGTGGAGGGGCGGCGACCACATCTTTTCATATCATTGACCAATAGGATCTTTTACAGTATGCTCCCTTAATGTTAAGGGAATAAATAGTGTAGTTAAGAGAGCAAAAGTCCTACAAGACTTAGGCAAAATGTGGTGTGATATCGGCTTCCTTCAAGAAACCAAATTGTCTGAGGTAGAACATCTTAAACTATGACGAACCTGGGTTGGGGCAGTTTATGCGGATGCTCATCCCTCCGGTCTCTGGTAAAAAAGCAGGAGCAGTTATTTTGATCAGGAAAGAGTTGCCCTTCCAACCTACAAATGTACAAATGGATAAATCTGGACAGTTGGCAGTAGTTTTGAGAGTTATCTGGGGTAGGTCCATTCGCTTAGCATCAGTATATGCCCTGCCTCCACCATCAACAGAATTCTTTAGAAAAGTATTTTCTGTATTGGCCCAGTTGCCAGAGGGGTTCGTAATCTCTGTTGGGGAGTGGAATTGTGGTGAAAATAATGTATTGGATATAAATCCAACCCCTGGTTGGGGGGAGGGGGTTAGGGCCTGTTCTAAATGTCTGAAAATCTTGGTATTAGAGGATGGTTGGATAGATCCAACCCCACAGACTGGGATTACATGTTCTACTCTCCAGCTGTAAATTCCTACGCTAGACTAGAAAGATTCTATACTCAAAAAAGTGGGCTTTCACTTTTAAAGCTATTCAGACTCATGTCATTTCCCTCTTAGATCATGCAATGATATCTGTAGTCATAGACTTAGGCCATTCCAAGGTGGGGGGGTATGGAGTTTTAATGCAGGGTTATTACATAATGAGGCCTTTATTTCTAGGACTATAGAAGTTATTAGGTACTACTTATCAGAAAATAAGTTAGAGGAGACCCCTCTCAAATACATATGGGATTGCCTTAAAGTTGTCCTAAGGGAACATATAATTTTCTATGTGACCTTTAAGAAAAAACAGAACTGGGGTAATCACTGTAAATTAGAAAGTCAACTTGCCCACTTGGAGGCCAGACATGAAGAAACTAGGGACTCTTACTTACTCCCCAAAATTGAGAAGATTCAAAAAGAGTTGCAACTATCTTCCCTCTGGAAAGTGGAAAATATGCTTAGATTTACCAAACAAAAATACTATGAGTGGGGCAATAGAGGTGGAAATCTACTAGCCCTGCATCTTTGCAAGCAGGAGGCAGACAGCTAAGTGTCACATATCTGCTCGGACCAAAATCCCCAACTGTTAAGATATCCCATGCATATTGCGAAAGAATGTCGGGATTATTATACTCGACTGTATCAAACAGAGCAAAAAAAGGGACATAGGGATATGTTTCAATCTTTTTTACATAATATTCATCTCCCTGCTGTACTGTATGACCTTAAAGATAAGCTAGATATCCCCTTTACAGAACATGAAATGCAAGAGGTTGTTAAATCATTGCACACTGGGAAATCTCCTGGCCCAGATGGTTTTGTTGCAGAATTTTATAAAAAAATTCGCTCCTGACATAGTCCCTTTGTTAACAGAAATCTGCAACTCAGCTCACGAAGAAGGATCAACTCTGGATATATGGTGGGAGGCACTTGTTTCGGTCCTACCTAAACCAGGGAAGGACCCTACTAGTTGTTCCAGTGTCTGTCCAATTTCTTTACTCAATCAGGATGTTAACATTTTCACTAAAGCAATTGGACTCTGTCTTCAAAAAATTATTTCTTTATTGGTCCTCCCAAACCAAACCACCTTTATACTAGGGAGACACATCCAGGATAATATCTGTACATTATTATATGTTTTAATGGCTGTCAAACAACTACCGAGGGGCACCCCACCACGGGTGGTGTTTTTTGTCCATGCCGAGAAGGCATTTGACCGCCTAGATTGGGACTTCCTTGATGCTACTTTAAATAAATTTAAATTTGGAGACTGGTTTTATAGTTGGATACATAACCTATATACAAATCCGTATGCCCGGGTCAAGGTCAATGGGGCGTTATCCTGATATTTTCAAATTGGGCGTGGAACAAGACAGGGTTGCCCCCTGTCTCCCCTCTCTTTGCCCTTAGCCTAGAGTCTGTGGCAGCTATGCTACAACAAACTGATGCATACCAAGGGATCCAATTGAACAGGGAAGGACTTAAAGTGTCCCTATATGCCGACAACACATTATTATATATTTCGAACCCTGCCTGTAACCTCCTTATAATACTTGACCTGCTATGAGAATTTGGTCAGATATCAGGCTTCAAGATTAATGAAGCAAAAACAGAGGTGATACTTCTGAATGGCAGGTCTGAATGTGTAGCAAGGGCTTTTTGTAATTTAAA
This sequence comes from Neoceratodus forsteri, assembly GCA_016271365.2. Taxonomy (NCBI): domain Eukaryota; kingdom Metazoa; phylum Chordata; order Ceratodontiformes; family Ceratodontidae; genus Neoceratodus; species Neoceratodus forsteri. The sequence continues at coordinate 160,632,802 of CM057456.1, read as the reverse complement.
ATGGGTCACTACGGGATTTAGATATTTAGACATCTGGATCCTGAATTACATCAATAAATTATTTCAAACCAGTTAACAAAGACTTTTGTCCAAGATACAAATGGATTGTAATAGATGGAGGGAACTGACATTATCCCTGGTGTGGGGGAGGGGACAATAAGGATGAACATACTGCCCAGATTTATCTTTGTAGTTACAACTCTTCCGCTCAGAATTGCCCCAATGTATTGGAAACAATTAAGGCTTACTTTATTGAAATTGATAAGGAAGGGGACACCCCCCAGGTCCAGTATACTTAAAACAGCGAGATCTAGGGGTATGGGGGTTCCAGACTTCTGAACATACTATTGGGCAGCACAATTACAGCACTTCCTAACTTATATGTCAGTAGGGGAACCACCTGGATGGGTTGTGATGGAACAAAGCTCCCTATCCTGGGCATCAATGGCTGATGTTATATTTATGAATAGAGCCCAGTTACAGAACTTAGGATTGTCTAATCCTTGGGCTGTGTTATTGGTAAGGTTATGGGAAGAGGTCTGCTCTAAATACCACCTTTATAGAAGTTTTAATAACTCAACCCACATAAGTTCTTGCTTAGACTTTGTTCCTCTCACATTGGATATGGGATTCTCAAGGTGGAAAAGAAAGTGTCTTATTAATATAGTGCAGTTGTTTGAGGGAACAACACTTAAGACGTTCCAGCAGCTATGTCGGGAATTTGATCTAATTCCCCAAGATTTTTTTTAGGTATTTACAAATTCACCCCTATTTAACAGAGAGGAAAGTAGGCAACATGATACTTATGGAAGAGAACCCCCTTCAGCTCTTGTTACAAACCCTAGCAACCCAACCCCAAGTTAAAAAGAAAATATCTGCACTTTATTGCTCCTTATGGAGCTTGGAAGTGGATCAGTTAATTGATATTAAGCAGAAGTGGGAAAGGGAGAAAGGGCTGACATTTCAAGACAAGGAGTGGGATCAGGTTTGGAGAGGGGTCTTCAGTACCACAGCTTCCCCCTCATGGAGAGGGTTTCACTGGCAAACGGTAATACGGTACTTCCGTACCACCGTCATTTCCAAACACTTGGGATCACACTTTTCTAACCAGTGCTGGAGGGGATGTGGTATCTTGGGGTCGCATAAACATATTTTCTGGGATTGCTCCCTGATTTGGGATTATTGGGTGCAGGTTGCCACAGTAACAGAGTAAATCCAAAGAAAACCCCACAAACTGCTGCTCCCAGTCAGTGCTGCGCTCCCAGAGATGGCTTGCCTCCACAAAAACAAAGTTCCAAAAGGATAGTGTACACATTAAGGCTTCCTGTGCTGGGCATGAGATTAAAGAAAGTCACAATCATAGTTGTCAATAAATCCAAATGGATATTTTGCTTTGTTTTACTGTTTCTTTTCATGCCACATACAATTCAAAATCAGAAGTAAGGCCAATATATGCCTTCCTAGCCGTGGATCAATGAAGTCTTCAGAGGGGGTGCTGCTTAATGGGAACACATGAACCCCCTTGGGGTTTAATTGAGAGACTGACCCTTTGTTAGGTGTATCACTGTGAAGATTTAGGTGCCTAGCACAGGAAGCCTTAGTGTACACACTACCCTTTTGGGACTTTGCCACAGTAACAGGACAGATTTTAGAAATTCCCCTGCCAAATCACTTTAAGAATTGGATTTTGGGGGTTCCTCCTGTAAATTTGACAGGTAAAGCAAAAAAATACCTTTATAGCATACTGGTTGTGGCAGCAACCAAAGTCATCACTCAATTATGGCTAACCCCCATGCCCCCATCCACAGAGTTATGGTTAAAAAACTGTCAAAGAATATAAGAGATGGAAAAGGTCATGGCTCAGCTACGACTGCAGCAGGAAAAGTTCAAGAGTTGGTGTCTACCCTTCTTTCATTATATAGCAGATCACGAACACGAAGGCTGAGATGTTCTTGAAATTATTGACCAATTATTTTAATATAAAAAGAGCATCTATTTCTACTTGGAACTAAATAAATAAATAAAAGTGAGATGCTGTTTTGGGGGCGCCGTCTCCCCTCTCTTCTTTTTTTTGTCCATCTGTTTGCAAATATGCATTGAAATCAATGAATATTATGTAACAGTATATGAAACTATGATTCCAACCCTTGGATAGATGACGTGCCCTAACCACCTTGTTCCAAGTCAGTATTAATACTGGAACACAAAGAAAGAATATTCTCCTATTGTAGGAACCAACTGCGCCCCAAAATAGTGCTAGTTTTATTTGTAAAATTATGACTGAGTTAATGGATTTTATTTTATTGGATATTTTTATTGTAATTAATTTATGTGTTTGATACGATATGCTTATCACAATTTGTTTCTTGTTTCTTTTAAATATTGGTCTGTATCATTTTATTTATTTAATCAATGTTTAGGTTAAAAAGGCTGGACTTATGGACTGATTATGGACTTGCAAAAAGATATCGAGTTAGGTCTTTATTGTCCATAGTAATTTATATTGTTTTATTATGTCTTGTATGTTATATGTGAAATTATACTGAGAAAAACTTTAAGAAAATTTAATAAAAAAAAATAAACAGTCTTGTGACACCAAATTTTTGGTGTTGTATCAGAATGTTATCTCCAAAATCCTACTGAGCCTGCTCAGAACAGGAAAAAAAAAACTTTAAATCCTTATAACTCTGGATACCTTGCCACAGCATGCTTCTACCCTGAAAGTTTCAGGGAAAAAATTCCATTCTGTGTAGGCTGCAGGTGACAGCATACCAAAATCCCGTGTTAAATATAGGAAAAGAAATAGATGTCTACAGTAAAATGACACATGCAGGTCTCAGAAACTGCACAAGCTGCCAGCATGAAGCTTTCCACAGATTTAGACCTTGCCTGCTAGGTAACCCATGCAAATTTCAGCCAATTTCATCAAACATTGCCAAAGCTATTAAGGTGCAAAGTTAGGGGTTTAACATTAAGCACCCTACTCAACCGTAACTATAGGGGCACTACTGTCCCCCTATAATAGTGTTCTGACAATTTCCCTACACCTCAGATCTGTGAAACATGGAGTTTATCACTGGATATAGACACGGACTATGGTGATTTTATTACTGTTACAGAGAGCTACTGTAGATCTTTTATTAAGAATGACTTCCTGGCACAACATTAGTGACCCGTGTTCTGAAGCGAGCCTGGGTCATCGGGGGCCAGCCGGGGGGTTGGGGTAGGATTGAGCATCCCAGAGGACACTCTCTTTCTCCTCCTGGAGGGAGGACTGCTAACTGCACCATGACTGTGCCACCTGGGTGACCACAGGTGGCAGGCAGTGCAGTGGAGCCACAATGGGTGGGTGTATGCTTCCTGGCCTTAACGTCTACACACTTGTGTGCAGACATCTGCTTGGCCCTAGCCCATAAAGCACTCGGGAGGGGACCAGCAGGGGAAGGAAAAACACCTCATCACCTGCAGCAGCATGATGCTGCATCTCCTTTGCAGGCTGCGCACTGCTTACCGGGCTACTGTCTGCAACCCAGTTCTAACACCTCCTGGGCTTGGGGAACCCGGGACACTCTGCCACAGGGGGAATCCGTGGGGCAGTGACAGGTCAGAAGGTAAGACCCAAGGACAGTGCATAATGGGGCTGGGAGGAGAGGATGGCTAAAGACAGCCAGGCAGGATGGAAATAGTATAACAAACTCAAATTAAAAAGCGAGTCTTTGGGAGGAGGTGCTGTTGCACCACAATCCAGAATGGCCACCTATAACATCTCTGCAATCTTTAAATCAGTTTTTGGTTGGAATTAACATCAGGGAGGAGCAAAACAAGCACTCAGGTAGCAAGTTTTGAAAAATTACTTAAAAGCTGACATTGAGACAGAATCATCAACAGAGAATTTAACTCTGATGACACATGGCTGAGTGCCGCCCACCACAAACTTTAACAGATGAAGTCAAACATGGGCAAATGCTGCAGTCGGTCCTGAGAGAACTTCTGAGCTTAACAATTGCAACAACAGATTTGGAATCTATAATACTGGCTGTGGCATCAAGGCTGATGGATGCTGAAATTAACCTGAATTACAATGATGTTAAAAACTCCAAATATGAATCCTGTTTCATGGAGCTGGAGTGCATTGTCTGAGTACTTTGGACGGGGGGATTATGAGGATAATCAAAGTTGATGGAACAATTTAAGATTTGTGGGTTTTTCAGAGGGGGCTGAATTTGGTGAGACACTGTCTCCTTTCTAAACCAAGAGCTGCAATGACATCTTAAGTACACGTGGAGGTTGAAGCTAGACACAAAATGGGCTCACTGGTCTAATGAGATGAAACCCACAGAGTGGCCATGGCTAATCATGGCAACTTTTTTGCACTTTCCTGAAAAAACAAAGAATCTGTTCCTCGCAAGAAATGGAAAGGCCACAGTATCTACAGATTTATTGAACTTTGTTTTTTACTTATTGTTTGGTAACTGGGTATGGCCAGCTGGGCACAAGGCCCATTTACAGAGGGCAGCCCAGAAGCACAGATAGGTGGTTCTATGTGATAGCAGTGAAAGCCTAAGGTGCTTGCCATTATCAAAAAGTATAAGTGCCTAAAACATTTCAGCACTCCTAACACCCGGCACACAGGAAATCGGTGCGGGGGTCTTCTTTAATGTTTTCTGTGGGGGCTTTGCCCACACCTCCCATAAAGGATTCTCAACCCCAGGGGGTGCACATGTCTGTGGGGGTGAAAACATTAAAAATAATGAGCTGTTGTGCAATGAAATTGCACCAGTGCTCAAACCCGTACCACACCACGCAGCTGAGGACCAACCCCACGCCATGACGCAGCTCAGCAGCCCACCGCAATGCTACCCCCTACAGCCCCTCTGTCCCTCCCAGCCCATGTTCGGCATGCTCACCCTGGACACTGATTTATAGAGACATCCTGTCACTATTTAAGTCTACCCCCCCATCCGGCCACCCTACCCTCCCATCGCCATCAGGGATTCACTGGGGAGCAAGTTGCCATTACGGACGGCACCTTTCCCCATGCGCCTTCCTCACGGGATATCCAGATGGGTTAGGTGACTTACTCACTGTCACACACTATGCTGGTGGAGGCTGTGGAAAACAAACCCAGGTCTGCCGGATGTACCAAGTTTACTCACACCTCATCCTTCTACCCTCCAGCTATACTGTTAATATTATACCATGAAACATAAAACCTCACACTCACCCTACACCAACCGATACACCAGAGTAAAACACAGATTTATTATCTGCTGCTTACAAAAAGTGCAAGGCAGACAGCAAGGTGATACCACACATCCACTAGAAAACCCAACACCATTTTCTGCTGTCACTAGTGCTTTATCAAGAGTGAAATGTGAACAAAAGAACATTCTGAAATTATATATAAAATGACATTGACATTGAACATTGATGACATTACAGCATGTCAAAAATGCATGAATCAAGTGCTACTTACCATCAACAGTATTAAAAACATAGAAGAAACACAAAATTACCTACTATTACTGATTGATCATACTAGTTATTGCAAAATTGTATAGCAAAAAACTACTGTACATAAAAGATTGCTAGATACCACATTGTACAATGATTTGAACGCGGCAAAAAAGTGTTACAGTATTTCCTATATGATTTGATATCACTAATGATGACTTAAATCTGAACTTTCTGAATGGGTCAAACTTAAGACAGCTTGTAGCAGAACCAACCCGCGAGGAAGCTATACTGGATTTGGTCCTGACCAACAGGGGACAGGATCACAGATGTAGAGGTGGGCAGTCCCCTTGGTACCAGTGACCACAGGACAGTATGGTTTAAGGTAACCACAGTGGAGGAGGCAAGCGTACAAGGATAAAGGTCCTAGATTTCAGGAAGGCCAACTTTAAGGAGATAGGTAGAAATCTAAAAAGAGCTCTAGCAGTGGAAGGTACAGGGGGAAATGTGGAAAAACAGTGATCTAGACTCAAGAGTCATAACAGAAGTAACAGGTCACTGTGTCAAAATGCATAGCAAGAGTAAAAGAAAGAAAAGACAATTATGGTTCTCGAAGGTAGTGGCCAAGAAAGTAAGGGAAAAGAAAAAGAGCGTTCAGAAGATACGAGGAAACACAAAAGGATGAGGACAGAGAACAATATCTGGAGAAGCAGAGGGAATCTGGGAAAATAATTAGAAGGGCTAAAGCACAGACAGAGGAAGATATCACCCAGGATATTAAGAAAGGCAACAGGACCTTCTTCAGATATATTAGCTAGAGGAAAAAGACCAGAAATGGGATCGTTAGGCTGAAGAAGGAAGGGGGAGAAAGGGCGAAAGATGACCCAGAAAAGGCTGAGATACTAAACAAGTACTTTTGCTCAATATTCACCAGGGAAGGGGAGGGTGAGGGACCGAGACTCATTAAGAGGGGTATTCAGGGGAAGGAGGCAGACACCAGCCCATTCACAGTGGAAAGAGTCCTAGAAGAACTCGAGAAAAATAAAAGCAGATAAGGCAATGGGGTCAGATGGGACCCAGCCCTGAGTACTAAAGGAACTCAGGGAAGTGCTGGTTGGAACCACTGGCTGACCTTTTCAGTGCATCACTAGAGATGGGGGAGGTGCCTGAGAACTGGAGGAGGGCAGATGTGACCCCTCTCCACAAGAGTAGAAGCAGAGAGGAGGTAGGCAATTACAGGCCTGTAAGCCTGACCTCAGTAGTGGGGAAATGGATGGAGTCCTTACTGAAGGAGAGGATTGTGAAGCTTCTGGAGGATAGTGGGGCACAGGATCCAAAGCAGCATGGATTCTCTGCTGAAAGGTCTTATCAGAGGAATCTTATAGATTTTTTTGACTGGGTAACCAGGGTGGTAGATCAAGGAGGGGTGGTAGATGTGGCCTACCTGGATTTCAGCAGGGCCTTCGACACCGTCCTGCACAGGAGATTGCTAAATAAACTGGGGAGCCTGGGAGTGAGTCTTACAGTGGTAAAGTGGGTAGGGAACTGGCTATGGGACAGGACACAGAGGGTGGTGGTAAATGGCATGAAATCTGTGGTGAGGAAGGTGAACAGCAGGTGCCACAGAGGTTGGTGCGGGGGCCAGTCCTATTTAGTGTCTTCATTAGCGACACTGCAGAGTGTATGAAGGAAAAGGTGTGCTTCTTTGCAGATGACACCAACATCTGCAACAGAGTGGACACACTGGAGGAAGTGGAAAAAATGAGAAAGGACCTAAGCCTATTAGAGGAGTGGTCAGGTGTCTGGCAGTTGAGTTTCAATGCTGAAAAATGCAAGATCATGCACCTGGGTCACAGGAATCCAAGGGAGGAGTACAGGATGGATGGGGAAATTCTGCCCACCATAAGTCAGACCTGGAGGTTATTATATCTGTCGACCTGAAGGTGACCAAACAGTGTGAAAAGGCGGTGGGGAGAGGAAAGAGAATGTTGGGGTGCACAGGGAGGGCCATAACAAGGAGGAGGAAAGAGATGGTGATGCCACTGTATAGATCACTGGTGAGGCCTCAGCTGGAGTACTGTGTCCAGTTCTGGAGACCACATCTCCGGAAGGACATTGACAAAATAGAGGCAGTCCAGAGAAGAGCAATGAAGATGGTACATAGACTGCACCAGAAGCCCTCGAGGAAAGACTTAAAGACCTTAATATCTATTCACTGGAGGAAAGAAGGAAGAGGGAAGATATGATAGAGATTAAGTACCTTAGGGGAATAAACAGGGTACAGGTGGAAAACATATTTCAGAGAAAACTCTGCACAGGAACAAGGGGGCATGATATGAGACTCAAGGGTGGAAGGCTCAGGGGTAATGTTAGGAAGTACTTTTTCACTGAAAGGGTGGTGGAGCCATGGAACAGCCTTCCAGCAGAAGTGATGGGGGCCAAAATAATATGGGGGTTCAAGAGTGCATGGGATAGACATGAGGGTACCCTGGAGATATGCAGAGATGGAGAGCCGCAGATGAAATAGGATCTGGGGCTGCAGCAGTGAGTAGGAAAATGGGCAGACTAGGTGAACCGTATGGTCCTTATCTGCTGACAGATTCTATGTTTCTATGTTTTAAATATTACAATATTTCCTATATGATCTGATATCACTAATGATAACTTAAATGTTACAATATTTCCTGTATGATCTGATATCACTAGAGATAACTTAAATGTTACAATATTGATGTCAGTGTCAGTGGCTCAGCAGATAGCACACTTGCCTCTGAGGTTGGGAGATCAGAAGTCTGTGGGTTCTATCCCCACACCAGGCACTTGGGTTAAATCCCAGTACTGACACTGTAGTGCAGCATGAGGCTGGTGCGGCACTCCTCAGGTGTCATCTTTTGGATGAGATGTTAAAATGAGGTCCCATCTGCCTGTTCTGGTGGTAGTTTAGGTGGATGTTAAAGATCCCATGGCACTTGCAAAATCAGTGGGTAGAGGGGACAAAACCTTTTACAGGTACATAAGTGAAAAAAGAAAGACAAAGGGAGGGATAGTGAGACTGAAGGGGGAGGATGGGGGCCGCGTGGAGGATGACAACAGTAAAGCTGACATATTGAACAGGTATTTCTGCTCAGTCTTTACTGAGGAAGGGAGGGTAATGGGTCTGAAGGGAGTACAAGGGTGAGAATGGTGCAGAAATGGACACAAGTCCCTTTACACGAAAAGGGTCCTGAAGGAACTGGAAGTAATAAGAGTTGATAAAGCAATGGGGCCAGATGGGTGCACCCAGGGTCCTTAAAGAACTAAGAGAGGTGGTGGCTGAACCTCTGGCTATCCTGTTTAGCGATCACTGGAAACAGGGAGGTACCCAAAGACTGGAGGACATCAGATGTAGTCCCCTTATACAAAAGCGGGAACAAAGAGGAAGCAGAGAACTACAGACCAGTCAGTCTCACCTCGGTAGTGGGGAAGATCATGGAAGCAGTACTGAAGGAGAGATTGGTGGAACATGTGGTTGTCAATGGACTACAGGACCCAAGGCAGCATGGTTTCACCAGGGGGAGGTCATGTCAGACCAATCTTGTTGAATTTTTTGACTGGGTGACTAGGGAGGTGGATCAGGGGAGGGCAGTGGACATGGCCTATCTGGACTTCAGCAAGGCCTTTGACACTGTGCCACATAGAAGACTACTACACAAACTGGGGAATATGGGTGTGAGCAGGACAGTAGTGTGGTGGGTAGGTAACTGGCTGGGTGGCAGGACACAGAGGGTGGTGGTAAATGGCTGTCACTCCACAGAGGGAAGAGTGACCAGTGGGGTACCGCAGGGATCAGTGCTGGGACCGGTCCTATTCAACATCTTCATCAGTGACATTGCACAGGACCTAGAAGGCAGAATTTCACTGTTCGCTGATGACACAAAGCTCTGTAACAGAGTAGACACACCAGAGGGTATAGACAGAATGAGAAGGGGCCTGCAGAAACTTGAAGAATGGTCAGGGGTTTAGCAGTTGAAATTCAATGCAAAGAAGTGCAAGATAATGCATATGGGGCACAAAAACCCTGGCACAATATATCAATTGGGGGGTGAGGATATAGCATGCACCAAACAGGAAAGGGATCTTGGGGTTATCATCTCTGATGACCTCAAGGTAGGGAAACAGTGTGACAAGGCAGCAGGTAAAGCAAATAGGATGCTGGGATGTATAGGCAGGGGCATCACCAGCAGGAAAAGGGAGATCATAATTCCGCTATACAAGACACTAGTGAGGCCCCATCTGGAGTACAGTGTACAGTTCTGGAGACCATACCTACGTAAGGACATAGACAGGGTAGAGAAGGTTCAGAGGAGGCAACAAAGATGGGGCATGGATTGCATCACAAGTCCTATGAAGACAGGTTGAAGGAACTGAACATGTACTCCCTGGAGGAGAGGAGGGAGGGAGAGAGGGGATATGATAGAGACATACAAGTATCTCACAGGGAGGAACAAGGTGCAGGAATACACTATTTTTAAGCGAAAAAGATGTACCAGGACTAGAGGGCATGGGATGAAGTTGGAGGGAGGACGATTCAGAGGAAACATGAGGAAGAATTTCTTCACAGAACAGGGGTGGACAAGGGAACACCCTGCCAGAGGAAGTGGTGGGGGCTGAAACAATCACGGGATTTAAGAATGCATGGGATAGACATAAAGGAATTCTGGAGGTCAGGGGTAAGGGGCAACAGACTTCTAGGAAAACATAAACTGAACTTACAAGCTCAAATGGGCAGACTGGGTGGGCCATAGGCCCTTATCTGCCGACACTGTCTATGTATCTATGTATCTATGTACTTCTCGAAAAGAGTAGGGGAATATTTATTAAATAATAAACATAAATCAAAACACGAAGTAAAAAAAAATACAATATACCATTATTTAAAACGTTATACAACTTTTTCAATCTAGGGTGTTAATTACCCTATTATTTATACTTAATAATAAGAGAGAACCCTTTCCACCAATTTTTAACCATATCTGAGTTATACATTTGTGTCTCTTTCAAATGTATTTTCAATAATTCATTCTGAACCAACTGATAAAATCCCTCATATGCAACTTTTTTTGATATGTGACCCATTGGCATCTTACTTGCCACAAGTAAAATCTCAAACAACCAAACAATGCTGCTAATGTACTGTGGTGAAATGGCGCTAAACTAGGGGGGTAAATCCCTATTACTAAGATCTCATACGTAATAGTGTTTAACCAGGGGAATTTCCATTTATTTGCTAAATAACCCCACAAAACTTTTGCATCGGAGCAATACAGAAAAAAATGTTCCATAGTTTCTTCTTGATTGATACAGTCAGGATATGGGCAGCTCTGTTCTTCTTCTTTTACCTTGTATTTAGCATTCCCCCTGACATTTAATCTACCATACATAATAAGCCACTGTGTTTCCCACATATAAGGCGGAATTCTGGAATTATTAAGTTGCCCCAAGATATATGAGTTCTGAGCCATCAGACAGTTTTTAAAACAAGGTTCAGTTGGGTAGCACTTATTCATTATTCTACCATATAATGTTTTGACTTTATTTGTGCTAATCATTTCTTTAGTAATCTGCCATTTGTAAAGCTTTTGGACAGATGGTCTGAAATAGATAGGAATGTGAATATGGGGATTTAAATTTGAAGCCATATTATGCCATGCTGTGAAATAACGTTCTAATACCATTCGAATCCAATCTCCCTCTTCGCCTTTAGGTCTAATTAGTCCATTTTTAATTGTGTGGGCAATGAATATAGCATGAAACAACACTATTGGGTCCATCATTCCAAGTCCTCCTTTTTTTTTCCAGGTAAGTGAAGCATCTTTTTACAGGGTTTAACCTGTTACCCCAAAGAATCTGGAAAAAAAACTGCTATATAACCTAGTCTCATACTGATTTGGCAAAGGGAAGATCATTGCTACATATTGTAAACAAGGCACTATAAATTGTTTTAAAGGCTTGAATGCGTTTCTGTTTGGAGAGTTTCCACTGTCGCCATCGGGCAACCTTTGTTTCTACTTTTTTCAATGCCTCATCCCAATTAACTTCTGGAAGGTTTTGTGGGCCAAAAAGTATTTTTAAAATTCGAAGTGGTTCTATAGTTATATGAATGTTATTTTTCCAAATATTAATATGATTCCCAGCCCCTATGATCAGGCCTCTTGTTTTCTCAATATTTAGTTTAGCATTAGAGACCCCAGAAAATATCTGAAATTCTGCAAAAAGCTCCTGAACCTGATCATGATTGGAGAAAATCAAGCATACATCATCTACATATGCTTGTAGATGAAGCTGCTTTCTGAGATCAGGACCTGAGATACCTGTCCACCTGGGTGAAAAAATTAGTAGCGTAACAGAGGTTCTAGAGAAAATATGTATAATAGAGGGCTTAAGGGACATCCCTGCCGAACACCAGTCTGAAGTTTGAATCCTGCTGTTTAGACTCCCTTAATAAAAGGAAAAACTAAAGCAGATTTATATAATAACTGGATTAAACTTATAATCTGAGTGGGGATCCCGAAACATTGTAGAACTATGAACAGATAAGGGAGATAGACTCGATTAAAGGCTTTTTCAAGGTCAGCAGATATTAAGTATCCTGTCTTACCCTCGAGTGACAAATGCTCTATCACATCTCTTATAATCATGATAGCCGATTGGATGCATCTGTCTGGTAAACCACAATATTGATGGGGAGATATAACCTTCCTTGCATATATTTTAAGTCTATTATTTAAAAGCATTGCAAGAATCTTGTAATCAGAATTTAGAAGTGTGATTGGTCTCCAATTTGTTATGTCACTCTTTTCTCCCGATTTAAAAATGTGTATTATTAATCCGTCGGAAAAGGAAGGAGGCAATGTATTTCCTTTCAGAACAAATTGATATACCAAAAGTAAACAAGCTACTATTTCTCTTTTAAAAGTTTTGTAGAATAAATTTGGAAGCCCATCTAATCCAGGAGAGACTTAATTTTTTAAGGTTTGAATGACAGTTTCTATTTCAAAACCAGTAAATGGCTCAAGCATCTTGATAGCCTCTAGTGGTAAGGGAGGAAATTGAATAGATCTTAAATATGTATCAATATCCTGTTAGGAGATAGGTGAACTAGGATATAAAGATTCATGATGTGATTTAATAACTTTCTCAGTGTCATTCGCATTATCCATTCTAATACCATCTTTCATTAAAAATTTAATATTAGTCGAATCCTTCAGTACTTTACAGGCCTCAAAGGGATCTCCTATCAGGGTTTTCTGACTGCTGCTAGAAAGCATGGCTTGGATAGTTTGAGCTCTATCATATTGATACTGTCTCATTTCCAATTTAATATTTTATATTTGTTTAGAGTAATCTAACTTAGAAATACAAGAATAAGACATTATCTTCTGTAACTGCTTTCTAGGCGACAGATATTTGAAAAATGTAAAATTTCTCCTAGAGGTTCCATATTTTTGAAACCAATTTCTTAAGTTAGATTTGGTATCCATCCACCATTCCCCCAAATCTGAGTATAAAAAGGCCACTGACAGGCAAGCTTTGAGAATAGCCTGAATTGTTCCTCTAACTTGAGGGTCAGTGAGAATGGAGGTGTTCGACTTCCATCTTTTTTGTATTTGTGATTTCGGAGTTAGTGGTGTTAATTTACAGATTAAAAGAAAATGATCTGAGAATTCTACAGGAAACGTTTGGAAACATCCCACCAGAACCAAAGGAGATACCAACATGTAATCAATTGTAGTCTGAAATTTTCCTCTTAAATATTTACAACTAGGCCCATCATTCACAAATTAAAGGCAATTTATAAGCCCAGCCAATTTAATAATGGCCTCCAATGCATGTGAATCATAATAGATTTTTTTATTGGGTTGCACTTTATTCAATAGACTACAGTTAAAATCCCCTCGCCAATAAATCCTATAGGAAGATACCAAATAAGGCTGAATCGATTTCATGCAGACCACTCTATCAGCTTTAGTCTGTGAATTATAGATATTGATAAACCTACAATCATTATTATACCATTTCCCATCTAGAATTAACACCCTTCCTGGAATCAGATCTATTAACTTATAAAGTGTGAATTGATACGAGTTAAACAAAATTCCTACTTCATTGGCATTATCAGTACCAAAGGGCCAATAAGAGGGACCCCAGGGCCAGTCTCTTCTAAAAGTTGTAATTTGGTCAATGGAAAACATCCAGGGCTCTTGAAGGAAACTCATAGAAATGTTTTCATCATGCAAATACTGTAATAATGCTTGTCTTTTTACAGCATTCAAAATACTGTGTGTATTCAATGACCCCCATTTCTGCATTACCATGGCCTAGTTGGAAAAAGTAACTGCCTCATTTTTTCCTTTTTTTCCTTTTTTTTTCCTTTATGTTGCTCCACAGGCAAGGCCAAAGGATCCTGTACAGATTTCTGTGAATCAGAATCCCCTAGGTCCATTTCAGTATCTCCCCAATTAGTGAATAAGGCAGCATAGGAATTATGTGATTCAAATGAAGCTGGAGTAGGGGAGGATTTGATTTTTAGATTCCATGACGACCTTCTAGGAGGTAAATGTGAGATGGGTTCAGTAACTCCCATATTTTTGTCAAGGCCAACTGGATCTACATAGCATACTGGAGTCAAGAGTAAAGAATCAGAAGATTCTCCCAGAACATTGTCTTCCTTTACAGGACAGGGTACTATTGCTGCTGGCTCCTCCTTAGGAGGGGCAGTGGGGGGGAAGGGAGACCAGCCATCACATCCGTCTGCAGGGAAGAATCTTTAGGCTCAGAAGGGGGGGGGTGCCTCTGGTTTTGCATTCTGAGCTTGTTGGATCAGTAAGTCAGGACTAATGCAGGAGGCCTTATTTGTTGCTGCTCAGGGACATTTTCGAAACACATGTCCGAACTCTTCACAGAGGTCACATTTTGTGTGATTAGCACACTGCATTGTTACATGCTCTATTTCCCCACAGTTGTCACATATGGGTTTATCACAGACACTAGAGAGGTGAGTCTTAGAGCCACATTTGTAACAGGCCCTAGGCTGGCCTCCATAAAAACAGACCCCCCTATCTTTACCCCAAAAAAAGGAATTAGGAACGTGGTCGATCCCTGAATCAGTCTGTCTCAATTTCACTTTATACTTCCATCCCCTTGTCCAAAACTGTTCCGAATCTAGAATTGGTTCAGGTGCACTCAAAACATCACATTTTTGTTGCAAGCCAGTATGTTATGTCCTCTACATGGACCCCCTCATTCCGAAACATAATAGTAACACATTTTATTAAAGGTTTTGTAAGAGGATTGACTAAAAAAAGGGTCCATGTAGGGGAGAACTTCACCTGCCCATCCCTTTCCCAAAACAAATCTAAAGCATATGATGTTCTAAAGCTCACGCCGAAATTCTCCTCCCCCGAGATATTAATGAATGCAAATACATCTGGGGAAAAAATGTAAAGAATATTTTAGTAAACATTTCCCCACATAATATCTATCAGGGTGTTCTGCCAATCCTCCCTTATAGCGAATGCGGACAGCATTCCTTCTTGGGACAGCTTCTCGTCTTGATTTAGTGAAAAGTTCTGACATCAGAGATTTATTATTTAATGTTGGGAGCCCCTCATTAGCTGTAGGAGGAACATCAGGATTGTAAGAACCATTGGTTCAGCCGAGTCATTTGCAGAAGTATTTGATGTTTTGGGGGAAGCTGGAACCGGTTTAGAAGGCAGAGCTGGTATGGAGTTAACAACCTGCTCCTTCATTTATGTGCTCTCTGTTTTCAGTAAATCTTTCGGTTTCCAATTGGGAGCAGACTGGGTTAAATTTAACGCTTAGTCCCAAATTGGGTCAGGAGTCCAAGTCCCGGATGCTGTCTGTTCCTAACCTGCCCCTAAAAGCGCTTTCTTTGGCGTCCAAGTCTTGTCATGAAAAGCAGGTAATGAAGTTGACTTTTTATCTGTTCATGGAGAATCCGTATCGTGCTGTACAGCAAGCTGTTTCTGCAAACTCACCCCCATGCTCCTAGTTTTAATATGTTGCATTTTAGTGCCATTATCGTTGTTTCCAAAGGTGAATTCAGTTACTCCCATTTGCCGCTTAGCATCCAACTGAAAAATTATTGGGGGGGTTGAATTATGCATGTCCGTACTGTTTACTAGCGATTTAAATACAAACCCAGTTATTTTTGACAATGGGTTATTCGGGCCAGAAACAAAGTGTGTTGAAACTGGAGGCTGCCCCGATTTGCCTTCTGCCTGCCGCAATGGAAGGTTCGGGGAGTGATTAATTTCCGCATCTGAAGTAGCAAGAATCACAGGCTTTTGGCACTCATGAAATATATCACTTTGTCTGCCAGCCTTAAAAAGTGCATCCTTGCTTTGGGGTTGCAATAAAATCGGAATTGTGATCGGTAATGGCTCACCCTCTGCCGGCCAGCGTTTTGAAGCTTCCACGTCATTGTCTCTGCTGTCAGGCCGTTCTGAGAGCTTGACAAGCGGCACAGCTGATGTTGATGTAGTCTGCTGGGACGAATCCTGCAAAGTTTCTGTCTGTTGCCTGGGAGTTGCTGTCATTTGCAGAGCAGTAATTAAAGCTTCTTTACTCTTGTTTGCACAACAAATATCAGGGTCAAGGAGCTCACTTAGTTTGTTAAAATCCTCTCTAGAAATCAGTGCCTCATGAAATACCTCCTCAGAATCATTATCAAGGTTTGCAGCCTGGGTAGCCACTGGCAATAGATCAGTGGGAGAGGAGGTCAACTCGTCCACTAAACAAACATCCTCCTCCTCTGGAGTCTTCCTCCGAGTGGCCATCTTGCAGTCAGACAGCCTGTCCACCTACTGGAGAGTAGGGGAATTTCCCCGGTGTCTTGGCCAAATTTCCCCCCATTCACTAAAAATACCACCAAGTTCAAGGTCAGTTGATATTCATCTGTATCCCCCTCCCTCGGGTTGTGCCTGAAAACAGGAAGAATTTGTCTAGTGCACTTACCCGGTCAACAAAAACTAAATAAATATTTCCTATATGATCTGATGTCACTAATGATAACTTAAACCACATGATTTAAACCAGATGCACAATGCACATTTCAGTTGCTCGATCTCGACTTAATGTACTTTGATGTTTGACAACAACTTTGTACAATTAAGTAGGTTAAACAAGACTGATCTTTTCACACACAGACATCTTCTTTAAAGCTGATCTAATAATCAGGCAAAAAACAAACGGATACAGTAGATATTTAATGTTTACAAACCCTTCTTCAGATCAACCATCAGCTCATGTTAACAATGCGTGGAAAAATTGATTTACTATCATAAAAAATACCTTGTTAGAGAAATGGTGTAATCTTGAGATTAACTTGTGGTTAACATTGTCATTAGTGATATCAGATCCTATATTTTATACTGTAGCACTTTTTTCTAAGTTCAGGTCATCGTGCAGTGTCGGATGTAGCAATGTTGTATTTAGTTTTTTTGTTAGCACAGTACTGTGCATTAAATAGTATTATCGGTAAGTGAGAGGTCATTCAGTATTTCCAAATTGCTGTGTTTTCATACTATTTATTATAACTAACATTTGATTATTTATGTATTTTTAAATGTTGTGATGTCATCAGTGTTCAACATCATGTGATGTCGTTTTATATATAAATCCATCATGGTCTTGTGTTCACATTTCAAAACTGATAAAGTGCATGTGAGGGCATGAAACTGTGTTGGGAGCTGTAGTGTCTGTGAGGGTGTCACTGTACTATATACATTGCAGTTTTTGTGACTAGCAAATAATAAATCCGTATCTTGCACTAACTTATCTGTTTTCCTAGTTTTCATACTTTTGGTGTAGGGCAAGTATGAGATGTTGTTTTCTGCTGTGTTGGTTGGCTCTTAGCACTGCCTTTCTAGGGGCCATTTCCCTTTCTTTGGTTTCATTTTATGTCATTCAGCTGTGTGCCATTTAAGTTGGAATATTGCCTGTTTCCCGGCGAAGAAGCCGGGGGGCCTGGTCAGGGCTTGACAAATTTTAAAATTAGGTACTTGTCCAAAAGTAGTTGTCCCAGTGTTTGAGTTGGTAGTCCCATTATAAAATGGCATATTTTTAATGGAAAATATCAAACTACAGAAAACTCAATGGATTTATTGTAGTAGTTGTTATTTAGTGTTGAAATAGACAATAAGGAGAATAAATAATATGATTTTATTTTTGTCAGCAGCATGGTGAGCATAGACAGAATTAGCATCAGCAGCGAGGAACTGACAGCAAGTGTTGCAGCAGCAGCAGCAGCACAGAGTGCCAGCCAGCAGCACAGTGAGAACATCATTACAGCAGAGTAGTAGACAGTACAGCATCAGCATCGGGAAAAGTTACAGGAAGCCTGAGCTTGCTCCAGCCGGAGCATCATATTCAGTCATGTCATCATCAAGACTAGTGACAGCCTCAGGGACATTTTCGCGTGAATCAGCAGAACTAGTAGTTGAACTAGCATGACCATGATGACCATGAATGTGGCGTGTGCCAGGACCAGATAGTAGCCAGTGGCTGATCGCTTGATCCGGATCAAAGCTGTCTAATGCAGGGCCTTCAACTGCTATATGCAGAAGTGACTGGAGTGTGTCATCAGCCAAACTTGTTCTTATTTTTGTTTTTATAAGATTCTGAATGGAGAATACTCTCTCTCACATTTAGCTGTAGACACACTCATAGCCAGTAACATTTCTATTAGGTCAAGGATGTGAGCAAGCTGGTCCGGTTTCTCTCGTAGTAGTCTTGAATACACTTGCAGATATGGCTTATCAACTGCAGACTTAAGCTTTGCTTTTAATGCACAATACCCCCTTTTTATACTGGTAACGTGATCTTCAGAAAAAAAAGTTGTGAAAGTAGTCTAATAAATTACTTAAATCAGTTGTGCCAAATTGTGCAAGTTCTTCTCGTGACAGATCGAAATTTTGAAATCTAAGCAACTGAACCATTTTGGAGGTTCTTCCGAGAAATTCTGAAAATGCTGATCAATGTAAGATACTGCTGCATCTATTAAACTGTGCAGCTGTGTATCAGTCGTAAAATTTACTTCTGGACAGTTCCCTTTGAAAGTAAAAGGAACGATCTTGTCCTCACTGCCACGTTTTGAAATGAGATAGTTCATGCATTTCTCTGCAGGATTATATTGGTTTAGAAATGATGTCATAAACTTTCCAGGTCTTGTTTTTAGCTCAGTCAACTGGAGTAAGCATGTCTCAATGAGTTGGGGGACTAGTAGGTCATCCTTCTGAAATTCAAGTGATAAATTTTTCAATATTGGCAGAAAATCTTGAAGAATAAACAGTGATTTTACAAACGGTACTGCGTGCGCATTTCTTAGAAGTGCCTTTGCTTTGGCCCCATCATCACCAGCAGAGTTTGAGACATGTTCAAGATGTTGAATTACTGTAGGCAGGTTGACTTAAACAGCATGAACTGAACGTGTCTTACTTGCAAGTCAACGCACTTGCTTTATTGCACTGAAATGAGCCAACTCGGTGTGTATGACATCTGCCATTTCCTGCAGTTCCCTAAGTTTCTTGGGGCTGTAGTGGTAAAATTTAAAAATTCCTTTCAAGGTGTTTTCTACTTTTTGAACAAAGGGATTTTTTTTCATGTCATCGAGAACTGCTAACTCCAGTTTGTGGGCTACGCAATGCATGGGTATTACAGTGGGGACATGTTCTCGGATTTTTGCTATGGTGCCACCTGTATGGCCCATCATCACACTGGCACCATCAAAGTTGGTACATACGAGAACTGGTCCAGGTCTGCTCACATCGTTAAGGTCCGCAAAAGAAAGATCAACAGACTCAAGTGCAGAGGTTATTGCTTTAAAAACTCCCATCTGCGTGAGAATGTTCAAGAGGTACAGCTTTAATTAACACAGTTGTAACTTTTTTTTCTGCGCCATCAACAAAATGAAGGAAGACATTTCCCACTCTACAGTGGTTGCATCTGTACTGCCATCTGCAAGAACGGTAATGAATTTTGTATTTTTGACAGTCTGGATCTGTGTTTTAGACATGACAGCTGATACTGCGTTACAGAAATCTCTGGCCCGTTTACCATTTGTGTAATTGCTGCCGAGTTTAACCCCATTTTTTTCTTGCAATGTGCAAAGCCACTCTATATCTGAGAAAGGATGTAAATTTTTAGCCAAGGAATATGCAGTGTTAAATAAATGCCTCATTTTATTTTTGGTGACTTCCTCCATCTGAGAAAATGCGTGATATATTGCAGTTTCAGATATGTTAAAATTTATTGCATGTTCACCAGTTTCGTGACTATGCTGGTTTGCACAAATTATACGTGGATTTGATTTCTCATGGGCTCTCACGGACTCAATTCTGAAATTATTTGGACCAGTGGCAAACACGTAATTTTTTTTGAATAAGCAGGAGTCGCAAGAGTGGGATATTTCTCACAGGCAGAGCAGTACATGACATATTTTTGGTCATCATACCTTAACCAGGTAAACTGATTTAGCCAGTGATGCTGAAATGTTCGAGCCCTTTTTTCAACATCATATTTTTTATCTTTACTTCTTTTCTCACCAGACTTTTAAGTTTGTTGTTTCATTTTCCTCATCTAAAATCAAAGGTCGCTTTCTGCTGCTGCTATAATTTTTCTCATTCATTTCAGAAATTGGTATGATCAAGTCAGATTGACCACCTGTTATGTCTACAAATACTACAGACCCAGACTGAGAATCATTGTTTTGGTTGTTTTCCTGACTAGGGTGGTGAGGACCTGGGGTGGGGGGGCTGGTTGGGACTGGCTTGACTGCGAAGAAGAAGGCTCTGAGTCTGCATCTTTACTTTTTGTTCCTGAAGAAGACGAGATGGAAGATTGTTTCCCAGTCCAAAGGGAAAATAAAGTAGTTTGCTTTGGCTTATTATTTTGCATTTTTTTTACCTTCTAATGCAATTGTAAAAAATATTGAAATATTGTACACAATAAAATTGTATTTTATGTTATATTTGTGTGTACTGTGTAATATTTTACCTGAAGCTGTTGTGCTTAGAAGTTAGTGCTTATGCTTAGAACACTAGTACAAAAGGGCCTGTGGGCAGGACAACAGAGTAGGTGGGCGTAGGAGTGAGAGGGAGGTAGAGGTGGTGGTGGTCGCCAAGTACTACTACTCCTCCATAGTTGTTCACCCCAAGTTCCTATACCGTCCTTCAGGGCAGGTTAGGTCTCTCACAGCCACTTACGCACACCTCCACCAAAGAAGAGTTTATTTTTGTTTACCAACAAATGTTTTTCCCCTTAGTTTGTATTGATTGCTTATTTCTAAGAAGTTTGCAGTTGTTCCCCAAGTTTCTTCCTCTAGTACCCTCTAGTGCAGCAGGTTTTATTTATCTCACACACCTTCGCCAAAGTAAGTAATAGGTAGGTAGCTACACTAGGTGTTTTTTTTTTTTTCTGTGTAGCATAAAATGGACAAAAAGTCCGAAGTTAGTTGTTGAAGTTCCTCAGGCTCTACCTTCCCAGGGCAGCACTCAGGTTAGTTAGTCTTACACACATAGCCACACAATGTCACACACCGTCCTTCAGCAAAGTAGGTAATATAGGTAAGCTAGGCTAAGGCTAGGTTTATTTATTTTTCTGTGTATCACAAAAATGTTTTCCCCTTCAGTATAGTTTATATCTAATAAGTCCATGAGTAGGCTCAGTTCCCTAAGTTCCTCTACCTCTCAGCCTGGGCGGGGGGGGGGTGCAGGGTATTAGGTCTCACAGCCACAGTGTCTCGCACACCTTCACCAAAGTAATAGTAATATATATAGGACAGGTAGGTAGCTACACTACAGGTGGTTTATTTTTTCCTCTACCTCTTCCTTCCCAGGGCAGCAGCACTCAGGTTGGTTAGGTCTCACACACACAGCCACACATTAGTCTCACACACCATCCTTCAGCAAAGTAGATAATATAGGTAGCTAGGCTAAGGTTAGAGGTTTATTTATTTTTTCTGTGTATCACAAAAAATGTTTTCCCCTTCAGTATAGTTTATATCTAATAAGTCTGCAGGCGAGCGCAGTTCCCCAAGTTCCGTTCCTCTACCTGTCAGCCTGGGGGGCGCAGGGTATTAGGTCTCACAGCCACAGTGTCTCGCACACCTTCACCAAAGTAATAGTATATATATAGGACAGCTAGGTAGCTACACTACAGGTGGTTTATTTTTTCCTTGACCTCTACCCTCCCAGGGCAGCAGCACTCAGGTTGGTTAGGTCTCACACACGCAGCCACACATTACAATGTCTCACACACCGTCCTTCAGCAAAGTAGGTAATATAGGTAGCTAGGCTAGGTTTATTTATTTTTTAGTATGTATCACAAAAAAAAAATGTTTTCCCCTTCAGTATACACAGGCGCAGTTGTTCCCCAAGTTCTTCTACCTCTCAGCCTGGGGCGCACCAGCGCAGGGTAGGTCTCACAGCCACACACCTTCACCAAAGTAATAATAATAATATAGGTAGGCAGCTACACTGGGTTTATTTTTTTGTGTAGCACAACAAATATTTTCTCCTCCTTCCTATAGTTTATTTCTGTTAATCCACAGTTCTTCCCCAAGTCCCTCCTCTACCCTGGCTCTCAGGGCAGCAGGTTACACCTTCACTAAAGTAAGTAGGAGGTAGGGGTTAAGGGGTATAGGTAGCAGATGCCAGACTAGCAGCAGTAGCAGGCAGTTGGGTTGGTTTTCTTTTTCTGTAGCTAGCAAAAAAAGTTCCCAAGTTCCTCTACCTCTCAGCCTGAGGGCAGGTTATTAGGTCTCACAACAGCCCCACCTACACACAAACACACCCGAAGTGGGGTACTAGCTAGATTTTTCTTTAGGTACTTATAAGTGTACTAGTTATTAGTCGCACCCCCCCAATCAGTAGTATGAGTAAGTTTAGTTGACTCTCCTTAGACACAAACACATATCACAGCCCTCTGATTCACTACTGCAGTGCTGCTGCCTGCTTGCCAAATAAAATGCCTGTTATTTATTTTTATTTATCTTCTCCTCTCCACTTAATTTTCCCTTCTCTCAGCACTCCCTGAGTCTCCCTCTGTGGAACGGCTTGTCTTCCCCTCCCCCTGCCCAGTCTCTTGACTGATCCGCTACCCCCTCAGTGCCCTCTCAACAACTGGTTTTATTTTTTTTTCTGAAGGCAGGATAGTTGTTCAGCCAGGTAGCAATTACATTATATTAGTTGTAGTCAGAGCCTGGTAGTATTAAGTATGCGGCCCCTCGGGCAGTCGTTGCTTTCTCTCTCCACCACGCAGCCACCCACCACAAGCTAGCAGCAAAAATGCCTCTGCTCTCTGCAAGTGTCGGTAGCGAAATGGCGCATTTTCCATCCCGTGCCAGCTACCGACACTCCCAGCTCCTCCTCAAGATGCGTCCTCCTCCAATAGTAGGGACGGCAAGTCTATCAGTTCCAATCTGTGCTCTGCCACTCCCGTAGTCCCACCCGATCTGTCTTCACGCTCCATCAGCGCTCCCCGCCCCTGCTCCCCGCCCCCGTGATAGAGAGAGACAGTGCCCGCCAGCGCCTGTAACGGGGCGCGCAATCCGCATTCCAGACCAGTGCCACATGACTACAGTTGTGGCAATCAGGTGACTGAGCCTCTGGGGGGGGGGTTGTTGTGCTGCTGAGAATGTCACCGCGGCACTGCTACCACCTAGTGGCTGGGAAAAAAGCTGCAAAATGAAACAAAGCAAAAAATTAAAAAATAAAGATTTGGTAGTCAGTGGGACAAGCAGTGCACAGCAGACTGCTTGTCCCTGGTTAAAAAATAGTTGTCCGGGACGTCGGGCTATGGGATTTGTCAAGCCCTGGGCCTGGTGCTCCTCAGATCAGTCACCTGCAGACTCTTCCACATCCTTAGCATGTGCTCCCATGGCAGCATAGGTGCCTTTGGCACCTGAGTGAAGACGTCCACACTTCACAGATGGTTGATGGCACTCAGTGGCACCTCGTGCCTCAGAACCCACTTCACAACTCACCTGTGGCGTGTAGTAATTTAGCATTACCACACACCCTGTTGTGTGTTATTACTTACTTACAATATACAGTGTGATCCTATGGGAATTTTATATCGCACTTCCAAGGTGGTTGAAGTCACTTGGCTGTGCCTCTTGCCTCAGAGCCTACCTGGGGCATGCAGCAATTTTGCATTGCTGTGCACCCTGCCATGTGTTATTGCTTACTTGCAATATACAATGTGATCCTATGGGAATGATATACTGCACTTCCCAGGTGATGTGCAAGTGTATCCTTGGCTATGAAAGTGCTGAGCCATTATGATGGATGTCTCTTGTGTTGTGTGGAAAGAGCTGTATGTTTGTCTTAGCTGATGATGGATGTCTGTGGTTGCTTGTGTTGCATTGACCCCCCCCCCTTGGCTACTTGGGGGGGGGGAGGATGCAAAGTTAGTGTTGGAAACTCTAACATTGCATTTCCACACATTTGTCGCTTTAGTAGCAACACAAACTGATGCATTAACAGAGTTTTTGCAAAGAATATGTAAGGAACATGCTACCCCCACTGGATGTATTGTTGATATTTTTTGTTTGTGTTGCACTTCCCAGGTGGTTGAAGGTACTCATGCCTCATGCCTCACAGTCCACCTGAGGCATGCGGTAAGTTAGCATTGCCACAAACCTTGTCGTGTTGTTCCATACTTACAATTTACAGTGTGATTCTATGGGATATTTTTTACCACACTTCCCAAGTGGTGTGCAAGTGTGCATGTGTATCCATGGCTACAGAAGCGCTGGACCATGATGATGGATGTCTCTTGTGTCGTGTGGAAAGAGCTGTATGTTGTTTGTCTTACTGATGATGGATGTCTGCGGCTGCTTGTGTTGACTTGCCCCCTTTGGCTGCTTGAGGTGGGGGGAATGGGGAGTTAGTGTTGAAAGCCCTAACATCGCATTTCCATACTTTTGTTGCTTCAGTAGTAACACAAACTGATGCATTAATGGAGTTTTTGCAAAGAATATATACATAAAGGATATGCTACTCCCCTACTGGAAATATTGTTGATATTTTTTGTTTGAGTGCCGATTGACCCGATGGCATCATGAGTGGTGAAGCCACGAATAATGTCATCAGGTCAATCAGAACGAGAACAAAAAATATTAACAATATTTCCAGTAGGGGGGTAACATATGCCATTTATGCCATACCTCCAAAAAAGTGAAAAAAAGTTGAACTTCCTGACATTTTTGGCTGATTATAAAAAATCAAAAAGGTATCTGTAAATGAAACACCACTTATTTGGTAGACATTTCTGTGCTGAACAACTTTTGTGCTCAAAGTACTATGCTATCATATTTCATTTTAAAGTTATTTGCATTTGTTTGTTGCAAAAAGTGAAAATAAAAAAATAATTTTCTGTTGTTGCTTGCTAATTTAAAAAACAACTAAAAGGTATATATAAATGAAACATCACTCATTTTGTAAATATTTCTGTGCTGAACAAATGTCATGCTCAAAGTACCATGCAATCATTTTGTTGTTTTAAAGTTATTCACATTTATTTGTTGAAAAAGTGAAGAAAATTACATTTTCTGCTTTCTTTCTAATTATAAAAAACTAAAAGGTATCTATAAACTAAACACCATTCATTTTGCAGATATTTTTGTGCTTAATAACTTTCGTGCTCACAGAACCATGCTGTCATTTTTTGTTTTAAAGTTATTCGCATTTGAATATGGTTAGGGCAGTTAGTATACATCTGCAGAGCTGGGCACTGAGTGACACACACACACACACACCGTTTTTTTTTCTGTTACAGCTTGCCTGGGCCCCTGGATGTTTGAAATTCCAGGCTGATCAGACAGAACAGCTCTGCTGCCTAGATCAAAGAAAAGTGCTGATCTTGGATTGGGTCTGCTTTTTGTTTTGAAGTACATGACTTCTCTGCCCAACAAGCCAAAACTATGTCATTATCAGCATGAATGATGATTGGTGTGGTACTGACTCACCCCCCATTAAACACTGCTCTGCATTGGACAGACAGTGTCACACCCCTCAAAAGGCACTATTATAGCAAGACATTCGTTGCGCGCACACATGCATAGTGAACATAATATTAGAAAGTACTGAAAGCAAATAAAAATACCTCCCAGTTTAGACCAATAACAGTGTGAACTGCACCACCTGTAGTTCCATTCCTGTAGTTTGTGCAATCATGTTACATATGAATTTCTTAAGTCCCCATGTTGTGTTATACCCTGAGCTATGGACATTTTTTAAATAAGTGATTTTCAGTTTCCTTGTCAGAGATACATTTAGGCTAGTCTTCTTCCCCTTCATTCTATCTAGTTTGGCGCAGCCACTGATTCTGTATTGGTGACACCATCTCCCCTCATCTCCCCATCTGCTCTGGCATCCTCAAGGATCCATCCTTGGCCTCATCCTATTCTTAATTTTTCTAAATACCTTCCCCTTGCCTGCTCATCTGTGTCCATTTATATGTATGCAGACAACATGGTTCTCTGTGCCTCTGGTTCCTGTGCCTCTGACCTCCTGACCCGTCACCAGTTGGACTTCAACAGCATCCAGCACTGGTTATGGGCCAACCAGCTGTCCCTCATGGCCAAAAAAAAAAATGGTCTCCGTGACCTTTGGTACTAGGCAGAGTCTTGTCAAGCTGTCCCTTCCCTGATCCTTCCAGACCCTTGATGGTGTTGTAATTGAGTATGTCTCCTCTTCTAAATACCTTGTGGTGTGGTTGGATTGTCATGTGGACTTCTCTACTCATGTGGATGCCATCCACAAAAATCTGCACCCTAAACCTGGGCACTTTACAGGAACAAAATAAGTATCCTGCTTCCTGCTCATAGAGAGTTCATCACCCAGATGATTCTAACTATCTTTGATTACGGTGACATAATATATTGTGCTGCTTCCAAGTCCACCCTTGCCAGGCTGCATCCCTCTGTCACTCCTTCTGCCGCTTTGCTGTGGATTGCCTCCCCAGAAAGTACCACTGTTCCCTGTATTTCTCTCTCCTTGCCCTCGCTTGATGCCAGGTGCTTAGCTCATCATGCCACCTTCATCTCCAAATTCTGGCTGGGCTTTCTCCCCCATACCTTTCCTCCTTCCTGCCCTCTCCTCCTACTCCCTTCACAGCTCTGGCACCCACTCCCCCCACCCCATAACATCCTCTGCTGGTCAATGCTTTCTCCTTCTGCTTCCCCAAACTTTGGAGCATCCTTCCGTTGCAATTTGCAATGCTCTCTCTTCCCTATAATTAAAATCCCCTTCTCCCTCTGACTAGTCCCCTGTTGTACTCACAGTCTCCTTCCCTTCCTCATTTTGCTGCCAGTTGCACTTTGCTGAACTGTTGCTATCGATATGCTGTTTCATAGTGCTTACTTTGTGCTTTCTCTCCATTGTCCACTGCGTACTTTTTACATTTTATAATTATTATTAACGTAACTAATATAACTTATTACTGCTCTCTCCACATCCCCTTCCCATAGGACACATCTGGAAACGAGATGCTAGCTCACTATGTTTTTCTTGAAATAATAAATAAATAAATAAACAATGAACCTGTTTTATTAATTATAATAGAGTCATTAAGAGGTGTACTAATTTCTTCTATGGGCAGTGTCCTCAACAGAATCTCTGTTCTTATCTTAGATGTGTTATCTGTTATTCTGTGTTGTCTTTCATTTTTATAAATCTTCAGAAATTAATTTTGTGATACTACAATATCATCATGCAGGCAAACAGCAGGGGTCTGTCTGTTCTAGTTGCTATTAGGTCATGATTTTCTTTCCAAGGGACAATGAAGTCTGCCAAAGTTAATGGTATCTCTGCTGCAGACTTTGCTTTCATTGAGCTCTCTAATCTGCTTACATCCGGCCAAAAGTTTATTAAGCATAATCAAGATTTAATTCTGTATATTTGAAACTCCATTTTTAACATCCTTATTATCTTCTTCTGTACAGTGATATAGTTCCAGAACATGATGAAATGTTGTTGGGCACTCATTATCTACAGTAAATCTGAAAGTTAATCTGTTCTCCATGGCCTGTGATTTGGCTCAAGTAGTTCTCTGCTATTAGCCCTATGGTTCAGAGGCAGGTCATCGGCCAAGCCCCCGTGACCCCCACCATCTCATGGAGAATTCCATTCCTCCTTAGAGGTCCCTTTTACTGTGCCGTTCCTTGATAACAATTAAGACCCTGACTTCTTAGCTGATTCTGTTTTGCACCATTATAATTCTGTTGCATATATCTTGCCATACATAGACTGCACACTCTTCTGGTTTTCATCCTTGCCACGCCTGTCATCTATGTTCTTTGTACACTTTCTGCATGGTTTTCTGCTCTCTTTCTGGAATTCATTACTTGTACTTTGTTTTTATTGTTCATGTACGTGCACCTGGTGGTTGTCACTTTATTTCTGTTTCACTGCCTGCTGCATCCCCTCCCACGGGCCACACCTGGAAACAAGCTCCAGCTCAGTGTACCTACCCTCACCAGATTTTAAATAAATAAATAATAAATCAGTAAATAAAATTATTCCCTACAATAGTGCAGGAGGAGTTCCAGTGAAATTTCTTTTTAGGCCTTTGGCAATATACTGCAGTTCGACTGGTCTAGGAATATCTTTTGCTGAGAGGTTGTTTTTTTTTGTACTAGAATCAGCAAGAAGCAACTGAATTATATTTTGTTTCAGTTTTCTCCTCACATCTGGGGGAGAGGTTCTAACTAAACTATCCTGTGGCTTCCCTTGACCTGTCATCCTACATATAGTTGAGACAATGCAAAGTTTTCTCTAGTTACCCCCCGCAAGTTATACAGTTACAGAAATGCTCACAGCACAAATAAATATATAGTATATGGTTGGGACTTATTGTGGATGGAAATCGGCAGCTGCTTGAACCTTGTTGTAGGACAGTTCAAAGGTCAGAAAAGTTGTACTATCGTTCTGACGTCACATCGATAGTACAACAACTTTTCAAGCCCATACCTGCCGCTCGATTGGCTAACTGAACCGGCTCCAGTGGGGGAGAAAAACCAAAACATGATGTTGATGAAGGACAGTTGATCAGTGACCCACCTAGTTTTGACACCAAGAGCCACATGGGTCCATGTCATAAAGTTACGTTTTTCTTTGTTTTCAATCCAAAATGCAGTGCGAAAAATGAAAACGGCAGCCAGAGAGCAGGAGTACAGAGAAGCCAGGTGAGCAGGAGCATCAGGGCGGGAAGCACGCGCGGGAGGCGGGGGCAGCGGCAGCTAAAAAGTGAAGCTGAAGTAATTTACAATGGACAAGGGGATGAAGCAAACAAATCAATAAGTCCCAACCATATACTATATAAAACAGTGGATGGATGACCATCCACAACAAGGCCGTTTTTCCATCTCGGTAGTTGATGACATCAGCGAGACCTCTCGAGCTTCGCTCTCGAGGTCTATGATGTCATCAACTACCTCGATGGAAAAATAGCCTTGTTGTGGATGGTCATGTATCCACTATTCTGTATGTTTCTGGATTGTACTGAGTAGCAGATGTGATCAGATCATATAACTTAATGGAGTTTTAGAGAGTCCAAAACCCTGAAAACAATTCAGTCTCTATTACCAATTCATTTCTGTATATTATTTTCATGCAGAATGGTCCTTACTAGTTTTAACATATATATCAGAAATGACTAAACAGCTACATGAAATAATTGCAGGTTGTAATGATTTCTAGACGTACACACACCCTGTGGTTTTTAAGATAAGGTATTACGAGGAAAAACAGTAAGCTGTTATTGCTAATAAATCTATGGATCAAACTTTCTGTATAGAGCAGGAAGTTCCAGCTAGCTCAGATATAACACAACAGTCTTACTTAAGTGGTGTCACTTTGTTAGAGAAGACTGATTTATAATATATTAAACAATCAGATAATCAGAGATATATTTTTTATGAATAATTGATTAATTTAGATACAGCAAATGAAGATAAATATAGTCTGTATATATAGCTGATCAATGGTAGCTTGATAAGTAAGCAGTAAGACATGATGGGGTGTGCATTTGTCAGTTCTAACATACGGCCAGCATGTAGTAGGGCTCAAGGCTGCTGGTCAAGTGCCTTCACCCCCTGGTCATGCATTAGAACTATCTAACACACATCCTTGGAGTTTCTTATTGCACTTATAAAATGGGACTATGTATTGTACATAGATGAAAACATTAAAATGTATAGATTAAAATAGTTAAAAGTTATATTTTTGAAGTATTTTAATGTAAAATAGTTCCTCCGCTTGCATTAGCTTGCAGTGTTTTTCCCCATAGGAGTTTTGTCCTTTTGTGGACACTGTAACTATAGTTTCTTTTTTTTTTTAACTGGTTGTCATGGCTCCCTCTCACTACAATAACTAGTTTTTATATATATATATTTATTTTATGATACATATGCCCTGCCTTACCACTCCAAAATGCAGCAGAATCTCAGAACTGCTCATAACAAATCTAAATATGTTGGTAAACATACTTGTGCTCACTATGTGTTATGGACTGAAAAAAAAAAACTTACTGTAGCAGTTCAGTGTTTGGTAAATGTCTCTTGGTCGTCAGTCGGCCCCAATTCTGCAGGCGCTGTTGAATCCCATGACAACAGTGGTAATTTCTTGACTCAAGCTGCCACAGATGGCAGCCTGCTGGCAAACACATCACCACACCACTCTCAGTGCTGGCGATCTGGTATTACTTCAGTAGGTACCTCATGTAATCTCTATAAACCTCTTGTGGAAAACAGCTGTTTGAAACAGCTCAAAATAAATTTATTTAGGGGTTGTTGGTTTTGTTTTGTTTTTTGCTGTCTTTGGGGTATACATTTGGATGGAGGACCAGGGAGCTGCGATAGCAGTGGGAACACAGAGCACAATAGAGGACAACATTTTAATAGTGACGTGACATTCGACTGGACAGAGAAGCAGGGAGTCACAAACACAGAGCACAATGGAGGATAGTTTTTTAAAAGTAAGGTGGAGTGGGAACTTGGAGCTCAAGAAAACTGCTGTAAAAATAAGTGTAGTTCCTCAAATGAACTAACAGTGAGGATTTTTTTATTTCATTGCTGAAAGCAGGGGACAGTGTGGCTGACTGTGAGCAAGGGAGGTGGGGGAGAGAGTACATACTGCAGTGGGCATAAACATAAAAGAAAGTGAACAAGTATTTGTCAATGCCAAATGTTGGCCGCCTGTACTGCTATTGTACCAGGTCTTGCTTGTACACATTTTACTATATATTTACCCAAGATAGACCAGGTGAGATGTAATATGTCATTTGCAGTGGGACACTGATTTTACACAGTTTTATTCTGCATTTACCTAGGCTAGTTAGAGGTGAGATGCAATATCTCATTTTTAGCATAATCCTGTTTTTATCATGTATATTTCAGGACAGATAATTTTAGATACAACATCTCCTTTTCAGTGAGGTTCTGCTGTAGGGTCCTGTTTTTACAGTTTTGCAGTATATTTACCCAGGATAAGCCAGCTGAGATGCAATATCTCATTTTCAATGGGGTCCTGCTTTGACATGTTTTAGTACTGTTTTTACCCAGGATAGCACGGCTCAGATGCAATATCTCATTTTCTTGTTTTCAGAGGAATCCTGCTTTCCTCCATTTTTACTCCATATTTACCCAGGATAGCACAGCTCAGATGATATCTTGCTTTCAGTGGGATCCTGCTTTTCCCCATTTTTACTCCGTATTTATCCAGGATAACACAGCTGAATTGCAGTATCCCGTTTTCGATGGGGCCTTGCTTTTACCAATTTTTCTAATGTATTTATCCAGGATAACCTAGCTAAAAGACAAGTTACATTTCAGTGGGGACTTTCTTTTCCCCAGAATAGAGCAGTACAGATGCACAGTTCAGTGAGGGCTATATAGTACTGAGGTCCTGCTTTTACACATTTTTACTAAATATTTGCCCAGAATAGACCAGATGAGATGCAGTAACTCATATTCAGTTGTATCCTGTTTTTACATAGTTTTAGATTATATATACCTAGGGATAGGCCAGCTAAGAGGCAATAGCTAATTTTCTGTGGCTCCTACATTTTGACCCTGAATTTCTAACAATCTCTTTACGACCTTAGGTTACGATCAGAACAGGTGGAATTTTTCAAAATGCCATCCAAAAGGTGATTTTGCAGTCCAATTGTGGAAACATGTTTTGGAAGGGATTGAAAAATGACACCTGTCATGTTCAGGAGGTGGGGCTAACACAAGGGATATAGGGAAAGGGGACATTGTTTAACCAGGAAAGGCACACTAAGCCGAAGCTTATTTCCAGGTGTGACCCTGGAGCACAAGGAAGTTAAGTGACTTGCTCAGGGTCACACAGTATGCAAGTGGGGGCTGTGGGGTTCAAACCCAGGTCTCCAAGTTTGTAGCTCCGAGCCCTAAACCTCTGTGCTATACTGCCTCCTCATAGCATAGAATATGTTGAACATTAGTGGCCAAAATCTGCAAAAATAAAAGGTATTAGTAAATGTTGGAACAATTCAATGTTTCTTCATAACTTAGTTGTTTTTTTTCACATTTTGACCCCACATTTTCAACTTAGTCTTTTTATGACCCCTCCTTCTGAACATGACAGGTGTCATTTATAAAATACTGGCCAAAATGTGGTTCCAAGTGATATGAGCGACTCTTTAACAGTGAGTTGTATAAGGGCTAGTACAAAACACCAAAAAACACAATTGGCGAACAACACTACGCCGAATACAATATCGGCGACAACAATGACCTGCATTTTATGCAAGTGACTACCCCCCTTTGTGAAAGGCAAGCCCCCCGTGCCCCCCAAACTATTGATTCTCAACTCCAGGGTGAGCAGACACCGGAGGACGGAAGAAAACACAGAGGGGGTGACCGTTATGGGATGGACAACCCGCAGGTGGGGGACCTACCTGGGGGAAATGGGAGGTATGTGAAAAAAACAAATTCAAGTGACCCACAACACCAAACAGTAAAAATATGTTGTACCTGCATGCAGTCCTGAACTCGGGACCATGCACACCAGGGGCGGTGTCCGTTACTGCCATGCCAGGTGGCCAGCTCAGCAGTAGCCTGCTCACTCCCACTACCTAACCTCCTACCTCTACACTCACTACCCCCCCTCAGCTGTTGCTATTCTGTCCTCCCTACCTCAGTATCTTTCAATACTTGCTCTGTGGGCGCACAAATTGAATCGCACATTTTGAGTCGCTTAATTTGCTTCGCCTTTGTCACCAGATATCCCAAAGTGTCCATTTCGAGCCACAAGTGTGAAAACACATTTTGGCACAGATTTGAAAAATTACACGTCACATTCATGAGGTGGTGTGAAAAATTGGCTATGTTGAACATTTGGGTTCAAAACATTGACAATTACCAAAGTTATGAGGGAGTATTGAAAAATGTCAATGTACCATATAACTTTATTGTTTTTGATATGCAGACCCCACATTTTCAGCATAATCTTCTTATGACCCCACCTTATGAACCTGGTAGGTAAAAAAAAGTTCAAATCCAACTCAAAAGGTGATTTTGTGGAGAAAGTGCAAAATCACCTTTTTGGCTAGATTTGAAAAATTCACCACCCTTGTTCATGAGGTGGGGTCCCAAAAAGGCCACGTTGAAAATCTGGGGGAAAATAAAAAAAAAAAGACCAAGTTATGAATACAAGTTCAAAACACATTGAAATACATTGAACTGCATACCTGATTTCCTCAGTTCCTGGTCCAGCATTGAAGAGTGAAGATGGGTCACTGGTCCAGAGAGGATTACAGCATTGGACCCCCAATAAGTAAGTAAGGGGTTGGGGTGTGTGGGGTGGTGGGTGCTGAGTGGTGGGGTAGGATAATGGCAGCGGGGAGGCATGGCGGCAACAGACATCGATGGACCATTTTCTTTTTTACAAGGTGTATAAAAATAATGAAAGAGTATGAGGGATGGTTTTCTTTATTTCAGGTACCAACACTGGAGATTGGGCATCTCAGTGACAGAGCTATGTTTGGCAGCAGCAGGCTACCCAGTGTCGCATAGTGAAAACGGGTGGGGTGGGGGGTTCTAGTTGGCACCAGGGATTGGGCAGCCAGGTGTCACAAAATTAAGAAGGAAAGTGGCACAGTGGAAGGTGGGAGGGTCACTTTGCAGAGGGTGGGAGGGATTGTTTTTACATTGGGGGGGCAACCACAGCAGGCTACGAGGGATGGTATTCTTTATTTCAGGTACTGTCACTGGGGATTGGGCACTCCATCGTTGGTTTATCCTCTGCGGGCACGGGAAGCAACAGGGATGTGGGAGGGATACTTGGCAGAGGGAGGAATTAAAAAACTAAAAATAAAAAATGACTGTGAGGTACAATTTTCTTTATTTCAGGTACCAACACTGGGGACTGGGCACCCCAGTGTCAGCCAGTACTTAACAGTTTTTTTAATGTTCATATAGATCAATTGCACTTTGGTGTTGAAAGGTTAATGAAAAGAAAAGACACACACTTTTTTCAAATCAAAAATAGTGTTCAGAAGACAGAGGATTCATTAAAAACTATGTTTCATGATGGAGATACACACACTGCACTTACCAACACATGGCTGGAATTCACATTTAAAGAATGTGTTATTGTTCAAGTTTTTCTTATTTTCATACTTATTACTACTTTTTGCCTTTGTAAGACTCAACTTTTATAGATCTCAACTCAGGTTTCTCTTTGCTATCCAATCTATCCACTCTCCTGTTCACTAATTATTTCTTATTTTGTGTTACCTGTATCGACACAGGTAACAAGAGGGGAGGGAATTGTAAGAATATGCTCACCCACAAACACATGATGTATGCAAGGTATGTCATGACTACAAGCTTACCCACACACACATCAGATGCACAAGGCACGTCATGATTACCTGTATGCTCATGCCATACAGATGATATACAAGTACATAACCTACAGCCATAAGTGGGATAGGCTTACACTTACATGCATACCCACATCTATAAATGGGGCATCTCACACACAGACATAACGTGGTGACATCTCACACAAATGTATCAGTTACACCACGGAGCTAGGCACACACACACACAGATATACACATAGAATTGGGGGAAAACACATTACATATCGAGCTAGGGACACACACACATAGCTAGGGAACATCTGCATAAATTTAGGATAGGGTTACATACATGAACATACTTTTTTGTTTGCATATATAATATAGAAAGCAGCTCTACTAAGAAGAAGAATCTTCACCTTACTTAGACTAAGGCTATGAAATGCAAGAAAGACCTTTGCCCTAAAAGTAATTATGTAGGAAAGAGAAGACGTCATAATGAATAAGACATTGCTGCCCCTACTGCAGTAATGTCAGAGTTTTTATAATTACTGACATGATATGGGAGCACCCTCTACAGCTAAGGTGCAACCACAGCCATAATTTATGAATGGGCCTTTCAGAGAGCATGATGATACATTACAAAATATTTCATCCATAAGAAGACGTCATTGACATAAGCGTATTCTTATGACTAGAATGCTAGAAATTGTAGCAACCAAATAGGGCAACTGAGATAATAACTCTGCTGCCCTCCAAATTGACCAATAGAAGTAATAGTGAGTGTGACCATCATACGCACATGAACCAGTATATCTATCACCAGACTAAGATCTTATCAGAGTATAAAACCCCTTTCACCATGCCCCTTCTCTGAGGAAAGCGCAGGCAGACCGTGCATGACACTACAGTGTGTGAGAGCTCCAGGCTCCCAGGTGCGTATGTCACATAATTAGTACGCAATGTATAATGACTGTCCTATAAGGCAAGCTGGTAGGACAATAAAAAACCTTATGTTGCGTTTATGACCACTTCTGTTTCTTTTTATTGTCCTTTCTTTACTCCTAGAATCTGTAAGAGGGGTATTGTATGTTTTGTTATGGTATAGTGATCTCCTGACGTTCCCCACAGGGTTACGTTTCCCATCAGGTAAACAAGGATTTATTAAACAATAATAACGAAGTCAGAGGTGTCCAACAGAGCCCAGCAAACTACCCAAAATGGGCTAGGCTGCCCAGTGTTGCACAGGGAAAACGGGCAGTGTGGGGGTACTAGCCAGCACCAGGGATTGGACATCCTAGTGTCGGAAAATTAAGAAGGGATAAACAATGGGAGGTGGGAAGGATGCTTGGCAGAGGGTAGGAGGGATTGTTTTTACATTGGGAGATGAGAACCATAACAGGCTGATCATGATGTTGATCAGCTGTACTTGCTGGGCAGCATTCTGCAGATCGAAGGAAAGAGCTGCTGTATGATTCAGGCAGCTGTTATCTCTGAACTTCATGCAGTTTCAGCCCAGAAAGCCCAGAAGAGTGACATCAGCAGCATCAGTAGTGATTGGTCTGACACTGTCAAGCCCCTTGCAGACTGCCTTGCATTAGACTGACAGTGACACACCTCTCAAAATCTGCTATCATACCAGCATGTTCACTTTGCACAAGCCCAGGCGTGAACATAAATGGGGGACCTATACAGATGGAATAGTCTAAGTAAATGCTTCTGTGATGTTGAACTAAGACTGCAGTTTTATATCGTCAGGGATACCTTCAGCCTGACTAGTTGGCATCAGCATTGCTTCGTTTATGATAAAAGGGAAAAGCTGTTTATAAGTGGATCAGCAATTTCTCTTGGGACTGCACCAGTGCATAAGACCACAAAATGCTCTAAAGCAAACAGACCAGATCCTGCCTCACTTCTGCCAGTGACTCAGATATTTTAATATACACACACTCAATTGTGTATCTTTTAATACTAAAGTGTAAAGATTTGAGCCCTCCATGCACACACATCTGATATAAAAAGTGTGAGGATTTAAGGAAATGCCCACTAGTATAGCATCCACATTCTCTCTTATCCATCCCACCCCCAACCCGATGTTCTGCCTGGCAGGGAAAGACCGGGTGGGTCTGGGGACACGTTTCCTCATTAAATGTTGTATATTTATTTAGTCAGACATGTCTTTTAGGAAGTTCATTTCATTTAGGAGCAGCCTTTTCTCATTTTGCTTCTGGATCTGAATGAGACTTTTAATATTACTCCTGGAACTGAGCCAGCAGTTCCACCACTGGGGATCCAGCCACCACATGGCAACCTGCAGGCGAGCTGACTTGGCCACGGCAGCCAAAGGGGTGGGAGGGGGCAGTAGCCAATCTCATGTTTGTTGCCAATGCCAGGCATGGTTGATTCTGAATCAGGGAGCTGTGGCATTGATTTGCAATGAGGAAAAACCTATGGACAGGGATACTGTGCAGTCATGTATGCATGTGTGTGTGTGGTAGGGATGGGGGGGTGGTAACTCAGGGCTCCTTTGGATTCTACATAGGAAAACCCCAGTGTACACAGGTTGTTTTATCAGAGAAAGGGTCTGATGCAATATTGGGTGTATTGTGAGATTTCAGGTTGGCATTTCAAGCAAGTGTCTCTCTTCAAGATGCAACTTCACATACTTGAACAAAAATAAAGCTAGTTTCATTCACACTTTTCAACAACGTAGATTTAAATTTAACTGACACTACACTTCAAATAGACTGAAGCTCAGCTGGAAACTCCTCAGCCGTTGGTTTATTTACAGTGTCTCATGTCAAAAGTGCTACCTCATGCTTTGTCTGTTCACTCAAGGTATTTTAAATAAAACTGGTAGGGGCAGATTTGATGGAACAAAGGTCCAAGTGACCGCACTCAAGAGCAACCACAGACAGTCATATCAATTTGAAAAATACACTGCTTTATTGCAAAAAATAATAACAGCTGCTGAGAGATGTATCCTCTGGCTACTAGCCCCTAGCAGACTTGGTGGACCCTCCGTCTTCTGCCCTCAGATTCTATGTGTCACTGAAGCATCACATTTACTGCTGTGTTCCATGATCTGCAGAAACACAACTCAGCTGGCTGGTGGGTGGGTGGGCGGCATCATGCCGATGAAGGAAGGAGACCACTGTCTGATAGGCACAGCTACCTCTTTTCAAACACACAAAG
This sequence comes from Neoceratodus forsteri, assembly GCA_016271365.2. Taxonomy (NCBI): domain Eukaryota; kingdom Metazoa; phylum Chordata; order Ceratodontiformes; family Ceratodontidae; genus Neoceratodus; species Neoceratodus forsteri. The sequence goes on along the minus strand of CM057456.1, from coordinate 160,595,263 downwards.
TCTCTGGCCATCAGCTGGTAGGGCAGCATCATGCTCAGCCTTGCTGATCATTGGACTTTCACGGCTGAGCCCATTGCAACTTGAGCTGCATTGGATCTGTCAGTGACATACTTCTTAAATTCAGTATCACAGCAATGTGTTCATTTGCATAAAAAGGTTACAGTGTACTTAATGTTAACAGCACAAAACTGTAGTTTTATTTCCTCATACTTTACTGATGGTAAGAAAGATAGTGACTGCATTTTTTTTATTCTAAATTTGGCTCAAGGAATTGTTTGTTGTCCTGCATCCTGGTCAGCAGAACTTGGTTTTAGCTGTGCATCAGACACATCTAATGCACAACTAATGACCAATCAGGATGCAGGATTTTCCCTTCCCATTTTATAAATGTCACTTTGCATGCCAATAGTTCATGACCCCGAAGAAGCAGCAGCAGCATTAGAAGAGTTCCAGATGTGGTTCTCAAGTTTGCTGTCTGGTACGTTGCTGCAGCAGTCCCAAGTCCACACACAAAAGTCCATCAGCAGATACGTTGTGGAGTCTTGTATAAGGGTTGCTTCCTTCTTCTTTCCCTTTCTCCAATTCCCTTTTTTTGTCCGTTTATTTTAGGGTTCCTTTTGATATATGGTATTAAAATGAGAAGGACCATTTCATAAATGTTCCTGCCTCCTTTCAAACAGTTTTAGCATTGTTGCACCTAAGACTGGGGGACAACAGAGAACAGATGGGCCAGTTGCTATAGTAAGTATCATGTTTATGGTACTACTGGCTGGAGACATCGAGACCAACCCCGGTTCCCCTACTAATGACTTTGCTGACATTGGTTATTTTAGGACTACCTCACATGGTTTATGAATAATACATTTCAAGGAGACATCGAGACCAACCCCGGTCCCCCTACTAATGACTTTGCTGACATTGGTTATTTTAGGACTACCTCACATGGTTTATAAATAATACATTTCAATACTCAAAGCTTACTGTCTAAATTTCATAAAATTGAAGCCTGGACTGTTAGCTATAACCCTGATGTGTTGGATATTAGAGAAACATGGTTACAATCATCTGTTATGAATAACAAGGTAAATCTTTCTGGGCACAACATCATTAGGAGGTATAGGATGAAGGGGAAGGGTGGTGGAGTTAAGTTCTATGTTAAAAACACACTTATTGCGCCAGCCCACCGGTGAAGTGGTTGGAATTCTGCTTGCGATGCCGATGACCCGGGTTCAGAGGGCCAACCAGGAGGAGAAGGATCAAGCATCCATGGGACTGCTGTCCTTCTCCGGGAGGAGAGGAAGAGTGTCCGGCACTTTGTTGCCCCTGGCAGAGCTAGAGGGCTGCGCCAGGCAGCCAGAATTGGGGGTCATCATTGCATGACCCAGCCCCCGAGTATCAGTATGCAAAAAATTGACCCTGGTGCCTATATGTCCACCGGGGAGCCTCCGTGGCCCCACCCAGGAGCATAAGCCTGGGCATTGGGGGGGATGCAAATGGAGCACAGGCAGACCTCCAAAGGGAGGAATAAGGGGCCAGGCCAAAAAAAAAACACTTGTTGCAGAAGAACGTTGTATAGTGAGCTCCCCCACAGGCTTTTGTGAACTCTTGGCAATGTAACCTAAATTGGGTAGTGTTAAAAACCTGATGATTTGTTGTGTTTATGTTCCACATAAGACTAATAAGGAAGGGCTGCAAGAGTTTTCTTTTTTTTCCCCCATATTACTTTTTTCTGTTCTTGTTTTCGTTTCTCCCGTACCCCTCTCGCCTCTCCCCTCGCGGGCGTGGGCTTGTGCATGTGTGGAGGCATGCACATCCGCGTAACCATGCTTATGTGTCTCTTGACCTCTGGCCTCCACTAGGGGGCAGCCAAGGAGCGGGACGACAACCCTTCCCTCCCCTTCCCAGGAGAGGAGAGCAGTCCTTTGGACGCTCGATCCTCTCCCTCCCCTGCCGACCCCTGGCGACCCAAGGTCACTCCCGACCCCAGGTCACCGGCGTGGCATGAGGTGTGGAGTCCAGCGCCTCAACCCTCAGCACCACCGGGCCGGCCAAGAGTTTTCTAATTTATTAACTTATAACACTGTGGGTGATCTCATAGTGTTGGGAGATGTTAACTCAAATTGGTTCGGGGCTGAGACTCCTAAATTTAACAGTACTCTTGTACACACAATTCTGCAGTAATTAAAGCAACCTTCCCACCAGGTTAAATTTGAAAATTAAAAGGCATATAGTTCTTGACTGGTTATTAACAAATAGGCCTAATCACATTCTTGAATGTGGGTTGATCACAGATTCACGGAACGATCACCATCCAATTTTTTGTACACAGAAACATTCAAGTAATAAAAATTTAAATCTAAGGTGTCTGTGTTTAGGAATTTCTCCAGATTTAATATATCACAGTTTCGAAGGAGCCTTCAGGATGTAGATTGGTCTTATTTAAGGTTGATTCCAGACATAAATTGTGCACTAGATTACTTTATTTGTGAGTTTACAAAAGTATTGGATTTACATGCCCCCTGTATTAGAAGGTGCATTAGCGATAGAGAATCCAGGTGGCTAATTCCCCATCTTTTTAAATTAATAAAAGAAAGAGACAGAGCATAGTTAAATTCTAAGCAAAATAAATCATTGGCAAACTTGCAATACTACCGACATTTGAGAAATAACTGTAAAATTAAAATAACATCGGCAAAGGCAGAATATTTGAAAAAACAGCAAACTGAAGGCTTAACAGACTCTAAAAAGTTTTGGAAGACTGTTGATCATCTTGTCAGTCCCATATCACAAGCAAATATGGCCATGAAGAAGGGAGATGAAACAATGACATGTCCTCTGTCCATAGCAAATTAATTTCATAAAATATTCTCTAACTTAGATAACTACCGTAAAGATTTGAAGGGTTGACTATCAGATACAGACACTGACAAGCTCTTGGACAGACCACATTTCTACCTGAGAGCCGACACAAAGCATGAAGTACTTAAACTGTTAAATAAGATAAAGCTAGATAAATCCAGTGGATCTGATAATTTGGCTCCAAAATTACTGAGGTTGGCCACAGTCGACATAGCCTATAGAATTAGTGTGATATTTAATTTATCTTTTTCTTTAGGTCAAGTACCAGATTTGTGGAAATTTTCTTTTGTTGTGACCAGACATAAATAAGGTCCCCTTTGTGAATTTGGTAATTATAGACCAATCTCCATCCTGTCGGCTCTTTCAAAGATACAGGAAAAAGTGGTCTATAACCAGCTTATTGAATATGTGGAAAATCATGACCTTCTGTCACAAAACCAGCATGGATTCAGGAGAGGGCACGGAACTGAAACTGCCATGGTCGAGTTCACGAACGTGGTCCACAAAGGTATGGAAAAGGGATGCCTCACTGGTGCCGTGGTTGTGGACTTGATCAAGGCATTTGACCTGGTCAGTCATGCCCTTCTAATAAAGAGACTGAAACATCTGGGACGTGGGAAACCAGTTTTGGGGTGGTTCACTGACTATTTAACCGGAAGGTACCAGGCTGTTAAATATGGGGGCTGTACATCAGATAAGGCCAGGGTAAAATGTAGAGTCTCACAAGGCTCTATATTAGGGTCCATATTATTTTTTGTTTTGTTGACTCAATAACAACGGTCATCAAAGGCGCACAGTTCATTTCTGTACACTGATGGTGCTGTGATCTATTCTAATGGATTGTCATCTATTGATTTAAATGGGATTCTAACTACAGAACTGTGTTCTATACAGAAATAGTTGAAGGAGTCCAGCCCGTTGGCGCAGCGATTGGATTTCCTCTCATGACGCTGGCGATCCAGGTTCGGGAATGGACCCGGGTTGTCAGGGTTGCCAGGGAGAAGGATGGAGCATCCCATGGACTGCTCTCCTTCTCTGGGGAGGTGGGGAGTATGCCTGGTGGTGACAGAGCTCCCATGGAGGTCGGGGTACCACAGCAACCGGCGTCACCGTGTTCTGAGAGGCGGGCAGACGCCAGACGTTATTGCATGTCTCCACCTCCCAGAAAACATAGAAAACCCTCTGGTCACTCTGGATGATTCCGCCCTGGCACCTCGTCTCCTTAGCTCCTCGCCGCTCTGCCACTGACTAAATACCAGCTCCACAAGCGGCACTACAGGCCCCGAACCCCGCACTTGGAGGGGAAGCCAGGGAGGCAATTTCAGCTCACCGACACCTTACCCATCGAAGATGGGCAGGTTATGATGCTGCGGCCCCGCACTGGGGGGGTAAGCCAGGGAGTATTGGTGGCAGAAGGTGGTCATTGGGGATGCAGGTGCAGGAGTGGGGCAGATGGGAGAGCGACCGGGGAACAAAAAGTATAGTAAATAAAAAAAAAAAATAGTTTAGTGTTAAAATAAAACAAAAACTAAAACAATGGTATTTGGAACCCACGCCAGATTAAGGGATAATGGTAACAGCCTACAGGTTGCATCACATGATGGAAACTTTTATGAAAATGTTACCAACATCAAGTGTTTGGGAATTACACTGGACCCCAATTTGAGTTTCAGCCCCCACATACAAACAACAACAGCTAAAATCCACACCAAAATTGCAATATTATACAGGTTGTGCAGCTATTTAACTACAGAAACCAGATTAGCTATAGCCAATCAAGGTCTTTTGCCAATAGTAAATTATGCATCAATAATAACAGATTAATGCCCCACTAAGTACCTTATCTAAGAAACCAGCTTTGATACAAAGGACAGAAAAATTTGCATTGCTTGCACCAAGCAATATGCATCACTGTGAAGTTCTCAAGAAACTGGGGTGGCTACCTGTTCTTTAAGTTAGTGTTGTCCAGGTTCATCCATAGGATTAAGAATATGGGTACCCCTCCCAGTTTGAGTAACCGTCTGAAAGATTACAAACCCAATTACAGTTCTCGATCACTTAATGACAACTCTCTCTTAAATGTCCCTTTGATGTGTACATTAAACGGGCAGCATACTTTTGCTTTTTGTGCACATCTACTACTTGGAATGATATACCATCACAGATTCAGTGTCTATCAAGTTATAGTACTTTCTCAAGTACCTTATTATCTTATTTTTGTAACCCCCTTGCGAATGGGGGTTCCTAAAAGCTTCCCCGGAGCTTGGGTAAATGCTCCGTGCCTGGTTGGAGTTCAGCGTTAAAGCCATTTAAATGGGAAGCCAGTGAGCGCTTTAAAAGGCCTCCGTATACTGTCTCTTTAAGGGCTGCTTTGGGTTGCAGTCATGATTGATCAGGGAGGGGGTTTGAGTGTTGCTATGCTCGAGTCCCGCCCGGGCTGCTAATTTTTCACTCCGTTTCTGCCATCGCTAGTGGTGCAGAGGGAGCTCTACATGAGGATGTGAATGTTGGCTTAAAATACTGGGAAATAGTAATGATAATGTAGTTGTTCTAACCTGCCTTGCTTTGCAGCACAGATGGTTTCGATTTCCTCCTCCATTTTGGCCCAGAACTATTGAATTGGACCAATCAGTACTTTGGAACCCCACAGAGCTGGCTGACCAATAGAGGAACTGTTTGTAATTGGAAAAGGCATTATGGGCTATGGCGCTTTTTTTGCACCACTGAGAGCCGGAGGAAGTGACTGGCATGTGTAGCCAGCCAATGACAGCGGGTAGTGCCGAATCTAAAAGGAGTGCTCAGTGCTGCCAAGGGGAGATGCGTTGTGGCTGGTGAGGAGTGAGGAGCTTCTGTGCTGGGAAGTGTTCGCAGGGGAAGCGCGTGAAGGCCTAAGTCGGCCGTTTTTCTCTGCGAGCGAGTTCGCTCTGAAATCCACCGGCGGGCGGTCAGAGGAGGCTGTGCCCTGTACAGCTACCCACCAGGCTCGACCTGTAGGAGGACTGGAGAAAATTTCTGAATTGTGCTCGGTCCGAAGGAAAAGTGGAAGCTGCCGTTGCAGTATCTCAGTGGCTGTGAGTTTGTGGGAGCATTGGAAGCAGCTGCCTGGTGTGGTACCCCTCTGTTGCTGTTCGCCATATAAATGTGTGAGAAGGCTGGTGAAGTCGGGCTCCATCCTGGTAGCGGTGAAGGAATCGTTATTTACTGGGGTTGTGAGTACTAATTCAGGGTAGCTCCCTGCAGTGTGTTCACGCAGTGGATTCAGTGCATTATCGTATTGCTGACTGCCTAATTAAACTCTCCTCCTACTTTGACCTGCTCAGGACTGTTATGTTTGTCTGTGCTAAGGGCCCCAACCAGCTGCCACGTGTGGACTAGCCATTAGGGCTTGGGTACCCAGGGACAATAGACCATAGGTTTAACCCTGTGCACAGAGCCCTAGGTAGATAAGTATAGTGATAAGCTAATCAACTTGATTTTCCCCTTTCCTTGTTATTTTCCCCCTGAATAAATCAGATTGCTTTCGTACAGCTACATCCTGGCTATTGTGTACATTACTGGTGAGCTGCTGCCTGGTGATTGCAACATAATTGTGCCTTACTTTACAGGGGGTTCCCGAAGGGAGCTGGAATATACTATCCGTGGGGCAAGTGTACTGGTGAACAAAATTGTTGGTACCCAGTGTGAGTCACTAGTGGGACAAAGGGGGGTTGCAGTAGCCCAGAGGGCTGTAACCGAGGTAGTCCTAATTGTGCTAACCCCAACCTCTGGGTGGAGGCACCTGTCAACGGATCTGGGCCCCTCACCCTGCCTCCGTGGGGGCAGACAGGGGTAGTAGCCCTAAGGGTAGCGCCCCCTTGGGGGTTACATTTTAAAGAATTGTTTAATTGTGAATGTTTTTAATCCGTATGTAAGAACAATTTTGTACCTAACTAGATGTGGAATGTGTATTCCTAATTGTGTAGTACTATGTTAATGTATAATGTTAAATGTATTGTGATATATGTTTCTAGACCTCAGGTCGTACCTGTAAAAGGAATTGTATTCCAGTGTACTTACCTGTTAAATAAATGAACAAAGAAACAAACAAGATGGAGGCTAAGAATAGGCAAAACAGAATGTCTGAGATCTCCAAAGGTAATATACTCAGAGTCATAGACAACAGAATTACGTGTACTGCTGCCTAGATCTTTGAGGTTTCAGTTATTTAAAAGAATAACATTCGGCCCAATTGACCTATTAGCACAGCATAGTAGTTCACTTAATAAATATATTTATACAATAGGAGTGAGTTATATTTCTCACTGATAAAAACATGTATTAGTACCACAGTGAGATAAATGCAGACCCAGGCTAACACAGTGATGATAAATGCCGTTTATACATACTGTGCCTACCTCATCAGCATTTTTTCTCACTGTGGTGACGTCACAGACAAGCCCATTAACTCTCCCTCAGTGCTGCAACTTGTTTCAGCTCATTAAAACAAATGAAATTCACCTGCCTTTCAAGTACCTAAATCCCCAACAACAGGTTTACTGCATTCAGTCTCACAGACACTCACATGCTGAGAAGATCTGTGAAGTTCCTACTAGAAGAAAAAAAAAGAAAGAGCACCGACTGCTAAATACATCAAACCATGCAGACTCAAAGCAACAAACATACTTTGATACAACTGAACTATACTGGAAGAATAAATAAATTCTCCTTACAGAAGAAAACAAAACCAATGAATATGGAAGAAGTTTTTCTATCTTGTACACAGTTTGAAAGCAACACAGAACCACTTTAGAAAGGCCTATTGTATAAATCGCACACATGATGGCCAGATCGTGTGATATGTGCAATATCTTCACTCGTGAACAGTGACCTCTGGATACTCGCACTTGTGCCTTCAGCACTTGTGAGTATCCAGAGGTCACTGTTCACTCATGAAGATATTTCACATATCACACTCCTGCCCATCATGTATCCCCTATGTATCATTGAATTAAATAATTGTGTTTACAATTAAAATCAGCAGGTAGCTAAGGAGGTGTTCCAGGTTACCCACCTCCTTTAGCAAGAAGATAATAAATACCTCAGTTAAATGTGAGGAACTCTTCCCAGTTGACAGTCAAAAAATCATGAAGGAATAGAGACTGGGAGTCTAACTCATTTCTTCTGGAAAGGTAAAAATGTTCAAACCAATACAAATTGCCAACATTTCATAACAAAGTTTCACTTTGTCTGGGCCAGCGTGGTTACAATACAGTATAAACAGAAATTGTCATAATGAGTAAAGGCATTCTCATCATATCTCTCAACCTTTCTTCACTGAAATGTGTGACAAATGAGCAAAATGTGTGACATATCTTTAAACACAGCACTACAAGCTCAGAACACCATGGCTATCAGTGCACTAATGTTCATAATGTTTGCTGATAACTGAGCATATTAGATTATTATGATTTCTTCTTTAAAGTCTCGGTGGGAAATGTGTAATATCACCTTCCCCATGTGGGACAAAGGATTTCCGAGAGGTAAAATGAGTGACGTACCTCGTAATATGTGACAGTTGAGAGGAATGCTCACATCCAGTACTCACCAAGCATTATGCAAGAATTATTGTCTCCTGCATCATTTTTTGCAGTATTTAACCATATATTCTCCTTGTAGTCTTAAAGTGCACACTTAAGAGACTGTGTTACCCCTTGAAATGCCTGCAATTTGATGTGTATTACCATGTGTCATTACTTTCATTAATGCATGCTACTGTACACATAGCTTAGTCTATAACAAGCGATATGACTCATATATATGCCATTAGTACTTGAAACTCTTATCTTGACAATATACAGTATAAATATATATAGCCATACTTTTTAGTGCAGTGCCAAAGCTCATGCCTTTGGTAGTAGATATTAATGTAAGTGCAGCAGTTTACCTTAGCATTTTTTAACATAATGCTGTCTGTATGATTAGACAGTTTTTGTAATTTTAAAAGATCACTTGACTGGCATCTGCCACCATAGTCTGGTACTGCTTTAGGTAAATCCTAAGGGAGGCAGAGACATGTATATGCAGGAAAGAAATAGTAAGAAAGTGCAGGAGAGGCCAGAAAGCTGCTTTTCATCCTAAGATAAAAACAAGCAGATGTCTACATAGGATGCGCTGTACTCAAACAGTGTGGTTTTGATGCAGTTAAAATGCACAAGTCTGCATCTACATGTTCCTGTACATCTACAAAATTCTGATCCCATGCCACACCAGCAACCCGAGTTTGGGAATGGACTTCGTCGCTCGGGGGTCGGCAGGGGGAGGAAGGATTGAGCATCTGTAGACAGCTCTCCTGCCTCGGGAGGGGGGATAGTGTGGCGTGCTGTAGACTGACACCCAGCAATGGCTAGGTGTCGGCACAGGCGCATCACCTAGTAGAGGGGAGGGCACCGTCCAGGCCATATGGCTGCTTCCATGGAGGCGGGGGCAGCTGCCTTGCCCATTGCACGGCTTGGGTGCCCAGGGAAGAAAAGCGGGGAATAAGGGTTCCACAATCAGGATGCATCCATCCGAGTGTGCCCGTCATTAGGGCATCATAATTTGGATTCGCTGCCTGGTGTTCATGCAGGGGACTGTGCCCGCCACCCCCCCCATGCCCCCCTAACTATATATTCTAACTCAGGGGGGCGGACTTTGGGGAAGGGGTGGCGAATTCAGGATTTTGGCACCTTATTGACGGGCGCACTCAGACCGGCGCTCAGATGGCCGGAAGGGGGGAAAAAACACTGGGAGCCGAGGGGGTCCTTGAACAAGTGGGGTCAGAGAACAAGTCCCTCTGAGGGAGGGCCGGAGGTACCCGTCAGCTCTGCAGACAAAATAAAGGAAAAAAAAAATTCTGAACCGAGTTGATAAATTTGTTGTACTTCCTATTTTTCTTTATAACTATGGGCATTAATAAGAAAACCAGACTACTGTCCGCTGGACTTTATCAACTTTTGCTGCTTGTCTGTACCTGACATCATCATGACATAATGACATCATAATTGTTCCAATAAGAACAGACAGAACAAGGAGGCAGTGATGTATAGTGGTTAAAGCACTAACTTGAGAATCAGGAGATCGCAAGTTCGAACTCCACTAGAGCCAAAAATACTCACTGTGTGGCCTTGAGCAAGTCACTTAACCTCCCAGTGCTCCATGCCAACCGGCTGTAGAAATGGGTAGAAGCAGGACCCTACTGGAAACAAGAGGTTGCATCTCAGCCGAGCTAGGCAGAGTAATTATATTGTAAAAAAAATCAGACTGTCACAGCCAGAGCATTCTGATATCAGGTGTAGGTGAGCGGGGCAAATAATCCAATCTTCAAATAAATGTACCCAGTTAGAAAGAAAACATGGAAGCTAAATGCAGTCAATAGTTGCAGCTGTTGTGTGCTTAAAGGGACGCTTGTTAGCTTTATAGTGACATCACTAGTCACGTGTGCCCAGTTATCCTGTAGCAATAGAATTGTCAAAGTACAGTAAGTGTTTTAAATGCTCCAATATGGAGATAATATAGTTAGATTTAGTTGCAATTTTACCCACTTTTTATTATTGAGTTTGAGGGGAGTGGTCCACCACAGTTCAGCCGCGGGAATCCTCTCGTCCACATGAATACGCATCTATAATGGCACCATCATTATCTCTAAACTCATGCATAGAGTGATATTAACCAAAGCTAGTGTCCAAAAGAGTGGACGGTTTTAAACTCACCATGGAAGTCCATCCACATTTTGCTTGAATTTCTTCATAACCATGTTTAAACACGGTTGCGCTGCTGCCGCCATATCCATCCTGTAGCCCTGTAATGGTTTAAGCCAGCACAGTCTCCAGCACAGATGAGAGCTGTTTCATGAAAAACACGGATCAATCTTCCATCTAAACTACTAGCCCTGTATGGTTTAAACCAGCACGGATCAGAGCTTTTTTCATGAGAAACAGATTAATCTCCCATCCACACTACCAGACAAACCATGCTAGGTTTGAAACCATGTTTAAAACCGGTTTTAAGACTAGGCCCCTTGCAGGGTTTAAACACTGTTTCAAACCATGTTCAGTGTGGATGCAAATTGTATTTGGGCTTGTTAAAATATTTTAAGGGACTTAAAAACATTTTAACAAGTCCAGTGTGTACAGGGCCATATGTGTCTCCCCAAAAACAAAATGAGCACTGGAATTTAAAAAACAAAACAAAACACAACTTTGAAAAACTTAGCCGAGGTCCCTAGCATGTACATGAGTGTGTACTCCCTGCTGATGATCTTGTGTATGCTTCCTCTCAGTCCTTAGTGCCTACTCTGGCCATTTCTACTTAAGTCGAAGAGGATGTGAGTTTTACTATATATGGGCCTAATTGTTGTGAAGTACATGACTAGAGACGAAGGTATCTGAAAATGCCTTTCCATGGTAAATTATACCATGGTAAAGTTTGCAGGACTTTTAAAGTCTGAAAACCTATGAAAAACTCCTTCGTCTGATGTATTGTACTTCCCTTAACGTTTTAGCAGTCCAGAAATATTCATATGTAAATCAGACATAAAACATGACCCTTGCCTGTGATGTTAAGCTGAGACAGGAAGAGATGTCTTGGTTGAACTAGCAGTGCTTCAAGAGCAGGAGTGTTGCCAGAAATTTCCATTTTGTACACAGTCTCCAACAGTTACACCCCCCCAATTAAAAAATGTACACATCCTTTCCAAAGGGCACCCCCCTCCAAACAAGTCAGATTGTTGTCAGATGACTCCTCTACTCTCTAAAGAGGTTATACATGTATTGGACACTCCTCAGTGGTCTACACTAACCCAAATACTACAGATTAGAATGATAATATTAACAGAGTGGCTTATGGTTTGTGACAGACACTCAACAAAACTGTACACAAATGTGTACAGTGAGTATGCCTGTCTACACCCTTGTTCAAGAGTACATGTATATACATTCTCACTAAAAATGTTTCAACTTTATATTACTTGCTTTGTAGATGCAGTTGAACTATCAACACATGTTTTATTCCTACCCCGATTATTCCTTTACCTGCAGTGTTATTGTAATTATCGGCTGTAATTCTTCTCAGCGGTGCTGGATGCAGGTGCAAATGAGATCTGTGCTCTGCATGCTTTCTGATTAATAAACTGAAAATTGAAAAACTGAGTTTTCAGTGTTACTTTTCAAATAGCTATTGAAAAGGAATTCAATACAATTCTGATATTGCGATCTGGAGCCCAATGTTCAAAGCTTTGCCCAGTGGTAAAGTGATTGCCCGCCATTTACCCAGGGTTTGCGCCCATGCGCAATATTCAAAGGAGCCAAGAGTGCGTGCTAAATGGGATAGTAGTGCACACTTGATGATCGGTGTGCAAAGGGAGGGGTGGGGACATGAATATAGGCACAGCACAATATTCAGTCAGTTAGCACTGCATAAAAGGAATAGCGCTGGCTACTTTGCACAGCGCAACTACTGCTGAAAAAAGGCCGACTTACTATGGGCAACCCTAGCAACTGGTGGAGACATTGCAGCCTACAACCAAGTTGGTGGTTGGGGGAGCATGCATGCTCCTTGATCTAGTGGCACCCCCCCACCCTCCAAACCCTGTCTCCAAAAGAGCACACACATTCTCTGGTGTCCAGTAGCACCCCGCACCCTCCAGTTGCCAGCCCCATAAAAAAGCAAACATTCCCTGGTATCCAGTGGTACCCCCACCTCCAATCACCGGCCCCGTAACAAAACACACATTCCATGGTGTCCAGTGGTACCTCCACTCTCCAACCACCAGCCCCACAACAAAGCACACATTCCTTGGTGTCCAGTGGTACCTCTTTCCCTCCAATCACTGACCCTATAACAAAGCACACATTCCCTGGTGTCCAGTGGGATCCCCTGCCTTCCAGTTGCCAGCCCCATAACAAAGCACACATTCCCTGGCATCTGGTGGTACCCCCCCACCCCTGATCCCCATCACCATTCAACAAAGATCATTCTCTAGCATTTAGTGGCACCCCCCCATCCTTTGATCCCCGGATCTGCCCTCCATTTTCCAATATCGGACCTCTGGTGTTATGTGTGCAGGAGTCCCAGGTTCATGTCAGAGCCCAGGATAGTAGGAGTGGAGACTGGCCTGGAGGATGACGGATCGAATAAGGGTAGAAGGTGGGCTACAAATAATGGGGATGAATCAGCTGCAATAATGTATGTATATGACATCTGCCACTCATTTCCTATGTGAACTGACCAGGTATCCTCCACCAGCTTCCCCTCATCATTGCTCCTTTTTGCATTTGTGTTCCCTGCCTGAGCCAGATTGGGCCCTGCCACAGGAGGGGCTTTCTCCCAGGGTGAATATTAATCCCCATTTTTCATAGTCTTCCCTCCTTCCTTACTAGCATATGCATGTTGTAGTGTCCTGAAGATTGAGTGTCAACAAGTGGTCACCCACAATGCCAAGCACACCACTACCACACCACTACCATACTGCCTCTAGGAGCCATGCTCAAGTGGAGTGCAGCTTAGCTCTCCCCTGGAAGAGGGGTGTGCATAGATTGCCCTCTCTGTTGGCCTCCCCTACTGCCAGCTCAGGTTTAGAGTAGTCCCCCACTGCTTGGTGCCATGGAGTCAGACAGAAAGCATGTAATTTGTGACAATCTGTCAACTTTTATTATGATTTAGCAGGTGATACAGTACTTTCTTCCTTTTTTTCCTAATATTCTTTTTTTGCTCCCTTTGCCTGCATAGTTGACGGATATACTGTCTGTCAGGTCTCCCTGAATTGGGACTTTAATGCTACTACGGCTTTGGGAGATTTACCCCTTAGTTTCCCCTTTCCTCCCAATATGTTTGTTATATATGAATATGTTTGAACGTACATAGATTTTGGACGTATATATGTCCGCAGACTTCCAAGGGTTAAGAGAATTCCGACACAAGGACATTTGTCCAGTTTGGCGGCGTGCTGACACACTCCTCAGCTATGCGCCTAATGGCAATCACCCCCTCCTCACCCCGCTAACCATGCACTTCCCCCGTGCATCCACAGATGGCAGTGTTGGAGTAGTGTGATGGCCCTCCCTCCCGGAAGAGAGCGTCCCCATAGACGCGGAATCTTCCTTCTCCTGGCCAGCCCTCAACATCCCATGCTAATTGCCAGGTCACCAGCATCACGGACAGTAGCATTACCGTTCTGCTGACTGGCAGGCTGATACTTTCTTCCTAACCAGAGTTTATGTTGCAAGAAAAAAAAAAGATTTTTTTAATTAATTGCAAAAGTACAGAGATGTACACAGTATTAGAAACTTATAAAATGGGTAGCTGAATGGAGCACTATCATAGGCCAAAATCTGTCACCTGACTGTGCTGCAGTATTACTCGATACATGTTTGCAAGCTTAAAACCTCAGTATCTGACTGATATCCCTACACCAGTGCTCATTTTCAACACATCGGGCTCCTGTTGCTCTAATAGGACCTGACTAGTCTGTTACACCAGCCCCTTCCTGCTGCGCATTAGCAGCCAAATCACAGCTATTGTGACCCAGGTTTCTGGAAGCAGGTTGTGCTTGACAATGGAGAGAGAGAGAAATGAGGCAGATACTGACAGACAGGAACAGAGAGCTTTCTACCAAAGACTGTTAAAGGGAAACGTCCACGTCTGAGGGGGCCCCACCTCCATGTGTAGTAGAGCCCGATTAGCTGTTTAATAAGTAATAGTATTTATTTTACTCACTATGTCATTTTATATTTAAAAGTTTATCTGGTTGATCCTGCATAGAGGTGCAGTGAATTAAAATTCCGCTGGCGAAGTGAACGCGAAGTGGGCACTTCGCATTGCTAATCCGCTATGCAGAGTGGGCAATGCAAAATGCTCACTCTGCCTTGTCATTACCACTTCACGTTAAGGTGGAATGGCAGTACGAAGTAAGGCGAAGTCATTGTTTTTAATGGACTTCGCGTTCCTGATTATGATTCTAAGTGATCCACTTGGTGTTTCAGATTTGGCAGCCCCCCCACACATCACATGGCTTGTAGTACTGTAAGTCACATGCTCTTTAGCTAGGCAGGAAGAAAGTGAGTCATACAAGCAGACACTTTTACTTTCTCCTGTGCAGACGGAGAGAGAGTAGTATGTTTTGTGACTGCTGATACTTTGAGATCAGAGCGAAGAGGAGATTAAAACTTAGATGATTTAGATCCAACAGCTTTTTTAAAAGCTACATTTTTTGTCTTTTCTGTACTCTTTTTTACTTAATTTGTTCTTTCTGTAAATTTTATTTTTCTTACCTTTATAAGTAGTTAGTTTGTCTGTGTGACTGTGTGTGTGTGTGTTGTGTGACAGTGTGAGTAGTGATTGCTCGGACTGAGGGAGCTCAGTAGGAGAGATGGACCAGGGTGACAGAATGTCTGGTGCGGGGGCAGCTCTGGGAGAGCATGGTAGTGGTAAGCATCGTACCATGTGCAAGTGTGGAGGGCATGGGCACCCATTCTTGTTGGACCACTCGATACTTTGAGTGTCCCCCCCCCCGAAGCAGGACTTGCACTGCCTCCTGTCCTGACTCTGAGGCAGTTGAACCACCACCAAGTCCAGGTTCTCTGGAGCAGGATGTGCCTGCTCCCCCGGGCCCAGATGCAGATCCCATCCCTGTTCAGCACTGTGACCAGCCGGCTGCCAGTTCATCTGGCCATGCCCTGCCTGTGCCTGGTCTTCCCCGCACCTCCATTGTTTGGCAGTTTTTTGACTGTGTGGTGGGACAGCAGTGTGGTCAAGTGCCGCCTATGTGAGGTGGTGGAGGTGCGCCGTGGCCCCCGGGGGACTCACCTGGGGACTGAGGGCCAGTGCACCCATATGCTCAATCACCAGCAGTTGGAGTGGCAGGCTGCCGCAGAACGGACCATGCCTGCACCTGCTGGCCATTCTGTGGCAGAGGGTGCAGCTGTGCATTGCGGCATCCCTTAGAAGAGGAGGGCCACAGCAGCACCTGCTGCTCCACCAGCACCCACCACCACCACCACCAGCAGGTCAGCCTGTAGAACGTGTGGATCCCAGAGAACTGCATGAAACACAGGCTGACTTGGCAGTTCTCTGGAGTGCTGTCGACGAGAACAACGAGAGGGTGAGTGCTGTGGAGCAGTGGCTGGATCGCACAGAGGGACATCAGTTGCAAATTATGTCCATGCTAGAACTGCTGCTGGATCACCATGGGATCCCACATTATTTTTTTCCTCACACCATGTGCCCCCCCCACACCTTCCTTGCTGTGTTATAAAATGTATTCCTCCACCATCCCTAACCCTTGTATGTAATTATGCCCTTTTTCTGTTGTCTTCCATATGCGTGACACTTTGTATTCTGAGCAGTGCAAGTATACTGTGCTAAACTGCATGTGTGCAGTTAGTCTTCTTTCCAGTCTGTGTATGTATTGCAGACACTGTCCAACTCCCTGTCTTAAAAACAAACATTAATGAGTACAATGGCGGGGTGGTGAAGCCTGGAGAGATACTACAAAACAGGCTCACAGTACATCCAAGTAACTAGTAAAAAAATTTATGTTGTGATTTGTGACGTGATCATAAATCGTGATTTGTGACTGCATTTGTGACCGTGATGATGAAGAAACATGAATGCCTATGGCTGTACTTCCCTGGGCCCCAATGAGGTGTGGCACAAAACTCCTGGACTTGAAAACAAACATTAATGAGTACAATGGTGGGGTAGTGAAACATGGAGAGATACTACAAAACAGGCTTACAATACATCGAAGTAACTGTTAAAAAAATTAATGTTGTGATTCGTAACATGATCGTAAATCGTGATTTGTGACTGCGTTTGTGACCGTAATGATGAAGAGCGTGATTTGTATCACGAGTGACTCGTGATGATGGTCCTGACTTAAAAACGCATATTAATGAGCACAATGTTCATGCAGAATTATGCACCACACCTGTCCAGTACTCTGAAGGGAAGCCAAAGAAACAAGTGTGACTTAAGTTAGAGATGGAGATTGGGCCCTAAAGAGATGCAAATGCACAGACAGATTAAGATTGTGCTGCGCACTGAAGCGACACAGATGCAAAGGCACAACACCTAACCAGTGCTCACCATCAGAAATTCAAATCTGGAAAAGAATACCTTTGCCGGTTGGGGGGGGGCAGTGTGCTGCACTGCTGCAGTAACAGTCACTAGTACTAGTACCGGTAAAGATACCACAAAGAAGTACAAAAATTACACAGCTGCAGTGGATAGCAGGTTCACATTGCTGAAATTATGTGGCACAATAAAAGATGTCTGATATGATGACAAACGTCACACACACATACTCACACACACTAAGTAATGCGTAGCAAATTGAAAACTTCAGTAATATAACCACATATTTTAAACAAACTAAAATTATGCACTGCTGCACTACACCAATCAGCAAAAAAATGGCAAGAATTATTGAAAATATTACTGTGTGTACATTAACACAGTTATACAAGAAAAATATCACCAAAACAGAAGGCATTGTCTTTTTCTCCATGTTAATCTATCTACACCACAGATACGCCCCTCCCCCAAAGCACACTTCCACTGTCTCTCAGTACACAGACTGAATGTTGTACATTAACATTCAAAATACACACACAAACAATAAACGCCTGATGATGTGAGCAAAGGAGGGTTTCCTATAATCGATGAACTAAAGTTCCAGCAAAAAAAAAGACTCAAAAAGGCTTTTTTAACAGCTTTTAGAAGGTTTGAATAGCATAGAGCTCTCAGAGCAGATTGTCTCCTACAGCTTCATATACACGCTACCCCAAACTGAGGCTGTGCAGAACAATCTAGAGCCCATGTGACCTGAAATCCCATGAATCACTGCAAAATTCACCTTTGGAGCTGAAAAACAAGGCGAAGTACATTGTTTTCAATGTACTTCGCCTTAAGAATTGGTTGGAGTAGTGGTTTGGGAAGGCGGAGTAACGTGAAGTCATTTTTTCAATGGACTTCGCATTACCCATTTATGTATGATACTCTCCGCTTCGCGTTCACGGAGCACTCCACAGTCGCCTTCACTCCGGTGCGACTGGGGCCACTTCATCCATCACTAACCCGCGCCTCCTCACCGGCATTTCATGACTGCAGCCCCTCCCGGCGCACCCACAACCACCCATGGCTGTCCCCAGCATGATATGTTGTGCAGGGAACAGCCAGGGTGCCTCTATAGGACTATTGTAGCCCTGTAGTTTCTAATAGCTCCAGTTTGAAGCTGACAACTGTCTGTGCTATTCTGAGACCAGTTACATACTGGCAGGGTGCCTGCCAGTCTGTACCTGGTCTCAGTATAGCATGGACACATGTAGGCTCCAAACCGGAGCTATTCGTAGGTACAGCAATACAGATTAAGAGAGCGATCCAGGAGCCGCAGGCACAGTGGGAAATTGAAACATCAGGAGGAACCATAACCCACTACACTGGCAAAAAAACAGTATGCCCCACTAATGAATCTCGAGGACAATGAAGGACTGATTGAATCCACACCTTCATACACACAACCCCAGGCTGGTGCCCCACTGACTGAACTCTCACCAGATAAGTCCCTTGCTGCCACCAGGTCCTGGGCAGCGATGGTTGTGGGCCCAGTTTCATCCTCCAAGGTGCAGAAAAGCTCTGGACACCAATCCGAACCAGCCAGACCCTCGGCCACAGACACTCTGTGATCGAGATCTCCGCCAGTCACCTGAAACAATGAACAGAGTTGAATAGTTTGTTATGAAAATAAATAAGTACACCTATCCGATCTGCAGCTTATTCTCTAGGTAGGGAAATGGGCAGACTAAGTGGGCCAAGCGGTCCTTATCTGCCGTCAAAGTCTATGTTTCTATTATGATTGCAAAATCTATAAGTTGTATAAAATGGAAATTAAACTAACCAGCTTTAAAAGGGCCCCCCCCTTCCCTGTTTCCTCCAGTTGCCCTTTTTTATTAAATATAAAAATTGTACTTGTCCTGCTGCTTTCAGCTGCGGTAGCTGAGGTAAATGCATAATTGTGATTTGGGGCCCCAATGTATATGATTCCTATATCCATGCCCAACATGATGCTGTGGGGCCTTGGCCTAAGAAAAAAGAAAGGGTGAACTCATCTGCTTAGTCCTCAGCACGATCATAACTAATGGATCAGAACCCCAGCTACTTGCATAAATAACACTAACTGGCATTACCAAGCTGGTACCCTGAAGTGAATTAGGGCAATGAAGGTCCTGGTTTACCCATTTAACACTGGTATCTGATTAGCACCATTAGACTTACACCATAATGTCAAACCGCTATGGACAGCTGCTGCACCTGTCAGCAATTTACCGATCCGTGCAGGGCTGTGAATAAAGCAGAAGTCCAAGCAAAGTAACTGTCATAGTGGAGTAATTCACCTGGACGCCACCTCAGAGGTGAGGCCTGTGATGTGGACAGCCAGTTATGAGTACTGTATGATCATTTTTTGTAATAAATGAAAAAATGGGTTATGGACTGTCTCCCATGAGAAATGCTAAAACAGCATGTGAGATCACACACGCACAGACACACACACACACAGGTTTTAGATGCAAGGTTACCTGGAAGGCCTGAAGCTAATTACAGAGTAGAACAGACCTTGATCAAGGATATCCTGTTTTATCTAAAGTTAATTACAGGCTGGAAGAGGCTTGAGTTGAGCATATCCATTTTATGACATTTCAAGAGGAGGAAACCAGGTTTAGTAAACTGGAGCAAAATCATAAATGCTTTGAAGTCTGTGTGAGAAAAGGATACAGCTGAAGATCAAAGAGAGTCATTTGCAGAACATGAGTTATGTCGAGGTTGCAGAATTTAATACTTTGAAAATACATCCTGTTTTTGTATAGATATATTTTTTAAGATATTCTGACAGAGGAGGAGCTAGCTGACCTCATGCAAAATAGGTGGGGAACACCAGCTTTTTAAAGATTATTCTGTTTTTCTTCAGATACACTTTTATCTAGACTCTGACAAAGAAACATTTTTGGAGCACTTTAAGCAGGTATTTAGAACAGAGAGACCAATCTAAGTACTGAAGTAAGAATTGCACTGTGTAAAAACTTGTTCCTTTAAAAAGATTTGTATGTCTTGTGATATAATAGTTCTGTATTGTATGTTTTACATATTATTATCTATTTTAGTAAAAACTCTAGTTTTAGAGTATACTTGGTCTGTCTTTAATTTCTTTCCTGTGCAAGCAGAATATATATGGTTACAGCAGACTCTGTGCATAAGCTTGAATGGTGATACCAAACTGGAAAAAGGTAAGAATAATCTGAGTTCTATATTTAAGTTTTAAGGGTAATTTTTGTACACCTGGTTAGGTGCCTGTGGGCAAAGATGTCTGGACCCCCGAAGACAGAAATATCTGAGCCTGTGCATTGGGTACACTAGCAAGAGGTTCACAGTTTGAATTCCTCCAGAACTTGAGACCAAAGGTTGGTTCGAACTCACAAAAACAGACAAGAGGGTTACCTTGTTCTGTTAACTGTTCACAAGACTACGCTCGGAGGTTGGCACTTTGGGAGTAGAGGGCCTGACCTGCTGAGTGGATTTGTGACAGATTGGTTGACAGCGGTGGCATAATTTTGGTATCACAAGCTTTTATTGTTCTGTGTCAGCTTGAGACCGTAAGCTCACTTGCAAAGAAAGAAAAAGGCAGAGTTTTATTTTAAAAAGGAAACAGAACTATCTCACTTGGCGTTCAGTCAAGTTCCTCCCCATTTTTTTTTTTTCGTAAAGTGCAAGTCAGAGTTAGGAAAGATGGCTTCCGACTACAGCAGGCACACAGTAGATTACTTAAAGCAGTTGTGCAGGGACAGAGGAGTCCCGTTCGAGGTGACAGCCAAAAAGCAGAACCTCATAGATGCCCTGATGGTAGCAGATACCCAGAGCAGCGAGTCACGGACCATGACTGGAAAGGACCAAACCTCGAGAGTGGCAGGGCTAGCGACCAGTGCAGTGTCCAGATCTGAAGAGGAGGAAAACAGGGCCACTGTCAGTGAAGGGCCACAGCAGCAGGGAAAGGTCACCAGTATCCTGAATCCAGAGGTATTCAGGCTGCAAATTGAGTTGCGCAGGATGGAGCTGGAGTTCCCAAGAGAGAGGGACCATGAACAAAGGGAGGCAGAGGAGAAGAGAGAGCAGGAACAACGAGAGGCAGAGCGAGAATGCTGAAATGCAGACCATGAGGAGCGAGCATGGCAGCGAGCTGCAGAGGAGAAGAGCGAGGAGCGCCAGAGGAAACACGAACTGGAGAAGCTACAACTCCGACCAGTGGCACCAGAGCAGGTAAGTGGCTTGGGTTTAACTGGGACAGCAGGACTGGGTTACAAACTGAATTCCAAATTAATAGCCGAATTTAAAGAGGGGGAGGATAGGGATGCCTTTTTAAATTCTTTTGAAAAAGTCTGTATTCAAGCTAAAATTCCTAGAGAGTCCTGGAGCTTCCAGCTATCCCCGCTACGTACCGGGAAGGCTCGGGATGCATTGGGTCAAATGGACAATGAGGACAGTAATAATTACAGCAAACTAAAAGCTGCACTGTTAAAATAGTTTGAATTAACTGCTAAATCATACAGAGCTGAATTCCGTAAGCTCAGGAGAAGCCCTGATATGAGCTATGAGGAGCTAGCCACGAAACGACGTCAGTTTTTAAAACGTTGGTGGGAAGGAATTAAGGGAAACTCTGTTGGTAAAATTGAAAATGTGATTTTATTAGAACAATTTTATTGGGCATGCCCAGCCAAGCTAAAAACCTGGTTAGAGGACCGAGATCCCAAAACAGTGCAAGAGGCTGTTGAACTCTTGGACCACTATGCCAAGAGCAGACCTGCTCTGAGAGCATATGGGGCGGGTGTGGCAGTGCAGAAAGGGAGAAGCGTGCCTTCAGGGCAGCTAAAACCCTCACTGCCTCCACCGAAACCAGTTAGCCCCAGCTTTCAGAGAGAAGATTTCTCGGAAAAGAGAAATGAATGTTGGTTATGTAAAGAAACTGGCCATATTGCCAGATGGTGTCCCAAAAAGGCAAGCAATAATACACAGAATGGTACCAGGAAAGAAGTGGTTTGTTTATGTGTCCCTGGAAGCATGCCAGTGAACATGAGGGAACACATGCACCCAGTCATAGTGAATGGTGTACAGATGTAGGGGTTAAGGGACACAGGGGCATCCCTGACATTGGTGAAAGGGGATCTGGTACAGCCTGGTCAGCTTATACCCAATAAATACGTCACTGTACAGGACTTTGCGGGTGAAGAGAAAACATTGCCATTCGCTAGTGTTCTCTTAGACTGGGGTGAAACAGGGGGAACTGTGCAACAGGTGGCTGTAGCCAAAACCTTAGCAGTGGATGTGATCCTGGGCAACAATCTAAAACAGGGGATGGTATGTGCAGTTACCCGTAGCCATGCAGCAATTTCCCTGAACCCCACAGAAGCCATTGTGGAAACCACTGAGAGGCTGGTTCCCCAGCCTGTATCTCCTGATATGGAGATTAATGAAGAGGTGGTAGAAATTTCCCCAGTAGCAAGTAACCACACAGCTACAGAGGGTTACTCAAAAGAGGGAGGGGTGACCCATTGTCAGAGGGTTGGGATTGACAATGATCCTGAGTGCCCTGACGCTAGTGCCAGGGACCCTAGTTTAGCGACTGAAGGGGACCTGTCCCATGCCTTGGGAATGTGTGAGGGGCTTGCAGCTGCTCAGAGAAGTGACCCTAGTTTAGAGAAACTGAGGGCTTGGGCAGACTCGGATGGCACACAGGGAGGTGACAGCAGACATAAGGGTTGTTGGGAAAATGGACTTATGTATACTCAGGCAGTACAGACAAAGGGATGGATGCTAGGCAGGCAGCTTGTCATTCCCCAGGGGTATCGGGAGCAGTTGCTCAAAATTGCACATGATATTCCCTTGTCTGGTCATCTGGGAATCGTGCACAGAACGCAGCAGTTGGCCCAGAATTTCTACTGGCCTAACTTCACCCAGCAGGTGAAGGAGTATTGCAGGTCTTGTCACCGGTGCCAAGAAATAGGGAAGGCGGGTAAGAAAACCCAAGCCGCCCTGATTCCATTGCCCATAGTGGAGGAGCCATTCCAGAGGGTGGGAATGGATATTGTGGGGCCTTTAAATACCCCAGCTCCTCAGGGAAGAGATTCATCCTAACTGTGGTGGATTATGCCACCCGGTACCCAGAGGCAGTCACCCTATCCTCACAGAGGTCAGACAAAGTGGCAGATGCCTTACTTGGGATTTTCTCCCGTGTTGGGTTTCTGCAGGAGGTTATCACCGATCGAGGGGGTCCTTCATGTCGGACCTGATGAAATGTTTATGGGAGGGGGGTGTGGCTAGCTGTTTGCCATTGTGGATGCACTTTTAGTGAGCTCCCTAGAAAACATCCTGAAAACTGCAAAAAATGACAATTTTACACGTTTAAACTAGCATATTTGGAACACAGTAACTGCCTAGAACTAACTGCTGACTTTTTTTGGAGATGGGGAAGAAAAACAACGAACAGAAAGCCAATTTCTTTACACCGCGAGGCGCAACGTCTAAGGCGCCATCTCAAACAGCAGGCCTGACTCAGGAGGATCTGAAAGGAGACGTTATCCAGCCAGCCACGTTAGAATCGCTACAATCTGCCGTCCTAAACCTCACTAAGATGGTGCAACAATTAGATAAAAAGATGGATTCCTACCATGAAAGGATGCAGCAAGTAGAGCAGAAAATGGACGGGCTGGTAGAGACTGCGTATGAGACTGAGAAAACCTCCGAACGGGCCCAGGCCATGGCCGCTACATGCGTGAAAGAACAGACACTATTAAAATCGCACCTGGACCATTTAGAAAATCAATCAAGGGCAGCAAATGTGCGTATATTAGGCCTCAAAGAGGGGATAGAAGGAGAAGACCTTTTGGAGTTTTGTACATCTTGGCTAGAGAAAACGTGTGATTTATCCTTAAAGGACTCCCTTGTGCATGCCTACCACATCAACCTGCGTAGAGCTACAGGCCAGATGGGAGGAACTAGTACGGTTATGCTGCAAGCTGTATCGTCCGTGGTTCGGGACAGAATCCTTCAAGCAGCTCGGAACAGAAGGGGAGTAGAAGTAGCTGGCACCAGAGTATTGATCTTTCCAGACCTCTCATATGCTACCCGCATGAAGCGGAAAACTTTTGATCCAATCCGTCACTGACTGAGGGATTTGGAAATTCCCACTAGTATGCTTATGCCTGCCCACCTGCAAGTCGTGGTGGGTCAGAAGGTATATGTCTATACCGATCCCAAGGATGCAGTAAAGTTAACGGAGAAACTGGAAGCTGAACATGCGGCAAGAGAAGGGGATTCCTCTAATGAACTGGAGTATGAAGATACTTGAGTTGGGACTGTGAGTGTTATTTGCTACATTTCACCTTGCTAAGTAATAGCCCAAGGCGACTTCTAGCATAGTCGTCTACTTGTTATGTGGAGACATTTACTGTGTTATTAAAAACCTCAATTCTTATGTTATACCAATGGGGGTTACTTGGATACTGATTTGGGGATTTTGGCTTTAAGTGTAGACTACCTTTTCTGGAAAGGAAACTTTTGTGGACTTGTCCCCAAGTTGGGCCATCTATGGACTTTTAGTTTAAAATGAAATACCTTCAGGGTTTGTAATGGGGAGTTATACTGAAAGGGAGACTTTGAGTTTTTACCAAAAGTGCTGTATAGCAAAGGCAAGATTGTTGGTTCAAGTATCAGGGGTAAATAATATTGTTCTATTTTTTGTGTGGGCATTGACAGCATTGGTCAAAGTGTTTATCTCAATGTATAAAGGAACCGATATTTGTTAATCTCCCTAATCTTGTACCAACAGTAGTCACGTTTTTCTGCTCCTCATATCAACTGTATTAGATATTTGTATGATGTATGACATGGCTCACGGATTGTCTATGCATTACATTGTAATGTCATAAAAATATAAATAAAAAGTATAAAAAAAAAATGTTTATGGGAGAAGTGTGGGGTGGTGCAGAGATGCATGACACCATATCACCCACAAGCCAGTGGACTTGTAGAAAGATTCAATGGTACCCTAAAGTCAATGCTCTGGGTGTTTGCTGAACAGCATGGGAGGGACTGGGAGAAATACCTTTCCCACCTGTTGTTTGCATACAGGGAGGTGCCCCAAGAGTCAACAGGATTGTCCCCCTTCAAACTATTATATGGACGCCGGGTACGTGGGCCCCTAGACTTGATCTGGGAGGACTGGGAAGGCAAGCATGCCACCCAGGGAACTCCCATTGTGGATTACATCCTTAGGTTTAGGGAAAGGCTGAAGGAGCTTATTGGGACAGCCCAGAGCAACCTGGCAGCTGCCCAACAGAAACAAAAAGTGTGATACGACCACCGAGCCAGAGCTCGCTCGTACATGGTGGGTCAGGAAGTCATGGTCCTTATTCTGGTCCAGAAAGACAAGCTGCAAGCTGAGTGGGCAGGACTGTACAAAGTGGTTAGGAAGGTAAATGACGTGAACTACATTGTGGAGTTACCTGACAGAAGACAGACAGAAAGGATGTACCATGTCAACATGATGAAGCCATATGCAAATAGGGCTGACATGGTGTTTGCAGTGTGTAGTCATGGGGAAGGGACGGACGAAGGAGACCCCTTCTGGATTTGCTGGAAGAAAGTAAGTGAGAGTCCTCTGTGGAGGCAGTAAAATTGTCTCCCCAGCTGGCCCCGGACCAGATCCAGAAAGTAAGGGAGGTTTTAGCAGACTTTGCCCCATTGTTTAACACCAAGCCTGGACTAACCCCCTTAGTGACACATGATGTGGAGACAAGGACACAGACGCCCATACAGCGGACAGCATATCGGGTGTCAGAGGCTGTCCAAAAGGACATTAGGAGGGAAGTGGAGGAGATACTGGATTTAGGGGTAATCCAGAGATCCCACAGCCCCTGGGCCTCACCCATAGTCCTTGTGCCTAAGCCAGATGGCTCTACTCGTTTCTGTATGGACTGTCGTGGACTGAATGCAGTCACAAAGTCAGACACCCACCCGATGCCCTGGATGGATGAACTCCTCGACAAGTTGGGAGGGGCGACCTACCTTACAACGATTGACCTGACCAAGGGGTATTGGCAGGTAGAGTTGACAGGCAGAGCTAGGGAGAGGTCGGCCTTCATCACTCCAATAGGCTTATTTGAGTTTAAAGTAATGCCTTTCGGAATTAAGAATGCTCCGGCCACTTTCTAAAGGTTGGTGAACCAGGTGTTAAATGGTGCTGAGTAGTACGCCATGGCATACCTGGATGACATTGCCATCTTTAGTACCAGCTGGGAGGAACACCTATCCCACCTTAGGGAAGTGCTGGCAGGATACAGAGAGCCGGGCTCACTGTCAAAGCCGAGAAGTGCCAGGTGGCCATGGGAGAAGTGGCATACCCTGGACATGTGGTAGGCCGGGGACAGCTCTGTCCTAACCAAATAAAGATAGAGGTGATCCAGGCGTGGCCCAGACCAGAAACACAGAAGCAGGTCAGGAGTTTTCTAGGGACAGCAGGGTACTACAGGAAATTTGTACCCAATTACAGTACCTGGCTGCTCCCCTATCTGACCTGACAAAGAAAAGGATGCCAAAGAAAATTACCTGGGACCCAGCCTGTGAGGAAGCCTTTTCCAAATTAAAGGAGGCACTGTGCAGTGCTCCTGTTTTGACAAGTCCTGACTATAGTAAAACCTTTACAGTTCAGACTGACGCCTCAGATGTGGGTATTGGGGCAGTACTGAGTCAGACATCCAGCCAAGGGACAGATCACCCAGTAGTGTACCTGAGTAGAAAGTTACTTCCCAGGGAGCAAGCATACTCCACAGTGGAAAAGGAGTGTCTTGCCATAGTGTGGGCCCTAAAGAAGCTAGAGGCATACTTATATGAGCAGCATTCTGTGGTGCAGACTGACCACAACCCCCTGGTTTGGCTGATGCAGATGGGAAAGACAAATGGTAGATTGCTAAGACGGAGTCTTGCTTTGCAAGGGTATGATCTGAAAATCGTACATAGGGCTGGAGAAAAAAAAAACAGAACTCAGATGGGCTGTCTAGGATCTATGAGGAGTGAACTGATTTGGGAAGCTCATCCCATGCAGGGGATAGAGCCCCCAAATTTAGTCTAGGTGGGGAGGATTGTGACGTGGACACCCAGCTATGAGTGCTGTATAATAATTGTTTGTAATAAATAAAAAAATGGGTTATGGACTGTCTCCCATGAGAAATGCTAAAACAGCATGTGCGATCACTCACACACACACACACAAGTTTTAGATACAAGGTTACCTGGGAGGCCTGAAGCTAATTACAGAGTAGAACAGACCTTGATCAAGGATATCCTGTTTTATCTAAAGTTAATTACAGGCTGGAAGAGGCTTGAGTTGAGCATATCCATTTTATGACGTTTCAAGAGGAGGAAACCAGGTTTGGTAAACTGGTGCAAAATCATAAATGCTTTTAAGTCTGTGAGAGAAAAGGATGCAGCTGAAGATCAGAGAGAGTCATTTGCAGAACATGAGTTATGTCGAGGTTGCAGAATTTATTACTTTGAAAAGACGTCCTGTTTTTGTAGAGATATATTTTTTTAGATATTCTGACAGAGGAGGAGCTAGCTGACCTCATGCAAAATAGGTGGGGAAAACCAGCTTTTTAAAGATTATTCTGTTTTCCTTCAGATACACTTTTATCTAGACTCTGACAAAGAAAAATCTTTGGAGCACTTTAAGCAGGTATTTAGAACAGAGAGACCAATCTAAGTGCTGAAGTAAGAATTGCACTGTGTAAAACCTTGTTCTTTTAAAAAGATTTGTATGTCTTGTGATATAATAGTTCTGTATTGTATGTTTTACATATTATTATCTATTTTAGTAAAAACTCTGATTTTAGAGCATACTTGGTCTGTCTTTAATTTATTTCCTGTGCAAGCAGAGTATATATGGTTACAGCAGACACTGTGCATAAGCTTGAATGGTGATACCAAACTGGAAAAAGGTATGAATAATCTGAGGTCTTTATTTAAGTCTTAAGGGTTAATTTTTGTACACCTGGTTAGGTGCCCGTGCAAAGATATCTGGCCCCCCGACAACAGAAATATCTGAGCCTGTGCATTTGGTATGCTAGCAAGAGGTTCACAGTTTGAATCCCTCCAGAACTTGAAACTAAAGGTTGGTTCGGAACCCACAAAAACAGACAAGAGTGTTACCTTGTTCTGTTAACTGTTCACAAGACTACGCTCGGAGGTTGGCACTTTGGGAGTAGAGGGCCTGACCTGCTGAGTGGGTTTGTGATAAGGCCCATTATGGAATCTGGTCCTCTGGGGGCGTTTAGTTTAAGATTTACAGGTTGTTTCTCTCAACTGGGACCCTCCATGATGCAGAAATAGTAGCGGTTGTAAACAATCAAGGACTCGTAGGCCCATCACACGTGCAATCTACAGATCCCCAGCACACCCATAATCCCACTTCCCTACTGAGGGAAACGAGCATCGCACGCTCAAAAATGAAGAGCTGAGACTCCCACTCGAACAGCAGTAAAGGATTACTGCTGTAATGCTCCATTCAAGTAGCTATGTATTTCTTTACTGCTGAGTATAACTGGCAGCCGCATTACAGCAATCTGGGCTGCAAGTTAAGTCTTCACTGTTCTCCTAATATATGAAGTAGCTTTAATCTAGCCCCATGATGGTTCATGTTAAGCCTAAATCGAGCTAATGCTGCTGTCTAATGGCCAATGGTTAGAAATGGGTCGTGCAGCACATTTGATTAGTTACACACTGCTACAAAACGAAGCTCAATTTTTTTTTTCTTATAATTATTTATTCTCCTCTTTCTCCACCGGCCTTCTCAATCTGCAGGAGCCTCAACCCCATCACCCTGGCTTCCACCAACCTGGTGCTAATGCTCCCAGGGCTTACTCCCCCCCGGTGGGGTCAGCGAAGGGGGCCTTCCCCTACTGAGACCGGATCCAGTATTTGCACCGTGGCTGGTCAGGTGTGGGGCCTGCGACCTCTCCTGTCATCTGCTGGGAACTTTTTCTGTTTTTCTTTGTGCCTCTGCAGCTGCACGGCATGTAATGACGCCAGCAACGGGGTTGTGCACGCTCCCATGCACACCCACGTCACGCGTCTGCCGTGCTCCACACCCATGCTGTAGAGGCTCTGTGTCGCCGAGCCCCAGCCTCCGCCAGGGATCAGGTGTGCACCGGCCGCTGATCACCCCCACCTCGGAGATGGAGAGCAGTCCACCTCCTTTCAGTAATAACTCTAAAGTTCCTCAGAACTGCAACTATCTTGAGGGATAGCAACTGAGTTATCTCAGAAGGAGAAAGGTACCTTCTACCTGCTTTCTCCTCCCCCCATTCAGATCTGAGGAGAGCCTAGGATAATATTTATCCGGCTCAGATTCCCCACATCCGAATAGCTGTGTTAACCTTTTTGTACAGTCTGTTTCTGCTCAGGGGACCAGGGCATCTCTCAAGAGTGCCCTCTCAGCCCCTGCCTCTACTCCCTGCCTGAAACCTCTGAACCACCGGGAGACACATGGCTGAGCACCCCCTTCTCAGATACTGATCTATCCAGCCCCCCAGATCAGCCCCCTGGGGGAAGGCCCGCCTCACCTACCTGGTGACCTGTCTGGAATTAGAGGGATGGTCGGGTCTGGGTTGCTGGGCTCGGGAGAGCTGGTGGTCGGCAGGTCCGGCATTGGGATGTGGGCCTGAGCTCCTGGGGCCTTCGTCGCCTCCCTAAGTCCACCGGTGTGTTTCTTTTTATTTCCCCCATGGGACACAGCATGCAATGGCTCCTGCACGGCTCCCACCATGCCTTTTGCCACTGGAGCCTGCTATTCTCCCACCTCATACCGTCCTGTGTGCTTGTGCTGCCTCCAGTTTCCACCGGAGGCTGCCACTACACCAGGAACACCCCACAACCCAACCCAGGAGAGGAGAGGAGAGCAGTCCTCCGGATGCTCAGTCCTCTCCCTCCCTCCCCTGCTGACCCCCGACGACCCGAGTCCATTCCCAAACCTGGGTCGCCGGCATGGCGCAAGGTGTGGTGTCCTGTGCCTCAGCCCTCAGCACCACTGGGCCAGCTAGTTGTGTTAACTTATAAGTGTACTTCTGTTTAGCCTATTTCATATGGCTGAACTCATGTTTTTCAACTTTAGACAACCGTTATGTCTAAACAGTGTTTGTTACAGTTGTGTGCAATTTGTTCCAAGATATAGGTGGGGTTTAAACTTGTGAGGGGGGAGGGATAAGGGAGGGGCTGACCAGAAGCCCTCTCCTCCAGATGAGGGGAGTAGCCTTCAAACCCAAGGGGGGAGGGGGAAACAGACTGGGGGAGGAGGTTTCAGGAGGAGCAGAGGGAGGATGGAAGTATTAGGAACCTGGGTGGGGTTTGACAAAGGCGATCAGGGATAAGGGGTGGGGTTGGTTTTAGTAAATGCCAGGAGCTTGGGAAACAAGTTGCCAGAGTTCCAGGCCATGCTGTTCGGGGGGATGTGGCGGCTGTCACGGAAGCGTGGCCAACAAAAACTGTGACTGGGACCTAAACGTCCGGGGGTACACTATGCTTAGGAAGGATAGAAAGGAGGGCAAAGGGGGTGGAGTGGCTATGTTCATTAGAGATGACATAGAAATTGCTAGGGTAGAAGAGGCAGAGGGGAAACGTGGAGGCGTTATGGGTCACCTTACGAGCCCTGGCAGGAGGTAAGGTCAAGCTGGGTGTAGTATATAGGCCCCCCCGTATGGGTGATGTTCTGGAGGATGGTTTGTTGGACAACATCATTGCCCAGTGTGGACCAAAAGGGGAGGGAGTGGTGTTGATGGGGGACCTTAATATGCCAGGTGCAAACTGGGGAACCATGTCCTCTAAGGTGGCCAAGGAGCAGAGGCTGCTGGATGGCTTCCAGGATGTGTTCTTAACACAGCACGTGATGGAGCCCACAAGGGAGGGGCATGTCCTGGACGTGGTTCTGGCAGATGGGGATCTGGTAAGGGACCTGGTTGTAGAGGATCCCCTGACTGGGAGCGACCACAATACTGTCTGGTTTCAAATAAGCATGGGGGAGGGGGGAGAGATCTAGGACATTGGCAGTGGACTTCAGGGCGCATACTTTGTGGGCATGGGAAATATTCTGAAGGATCACTTGAAGGGGACTACAACAATGACAAATGTGGAA
Source organism: Neoceratodus forsteri (assembly GCA_016271365.2). Taxonomy (NCBI): domain Eukaryota; kingdom Metazoa; phylum Chordata; order Ceratodontiformes; family Ceratodontidae; genus Neoceratodus; species Neoceratodus forsteri. Next base: position 160,564,164 of record CM057456.1, on the reverse strand, counting down.
AAGAGATGGGAGATCATAAAATGGGGACTTCATGAGGCAGTCAGGACCTGCGCTAAGGTGAAGCGTAAGGGAGCAAGGTCACATAAACTGTGCTGGTGGTCCAGTGAGGTTCAGGTAGCGGTCAGAGAAAAGAAGACTGCCTACAAAAAGTATAAAACAATGAGAGGGGATAGGGAAAAGGAAATGTATCATCTTACATCTAGAAAAGCCACCCGGATGGTGCGGGGGGCAAAGTCCAGTAAAGAGCAGCAGCTGGCACAGGAGATACAGGGAGGGGAAAAAGGGTTCTTCCAGCACATTGGGGAGCAGAGAAAAATTAAGGGCCATCTCAGCAGATTGAGATCAGAAGGAGGGTAGGTGGAAGAGGCGAGGGACCAGGCAGAGGTATTAAACGAGTACTTCGCCTCTGTGTTCACTAGGAGGGGATGGGATATCTACAAAGCAAGGCACGATGTGGATAGAAGCGGTAGTGAGTGGGATCAGGGGAGCAACAGAAATGAAGCAAGAGGGAGGGAGAGGTACCCCAGGGGTGTCACATCAAGATAAGGATAAAAAGGCCAGTAAGGTGGAGGGGACAGATGATGCTATCTCCACCAAAAGGGTGTGGTTAGCCCTTAAGACCCTAAAGAAAGATAAATCTCCTGGGCCAGATGGCATCCATCCGAGAGTACTATGGGAATTGGCTGACATACTGGCTGCACCCCTGGTGGAGCTCTTCAACAGGTCACTTGAGACAGGAAGGGTACCTAGGGATTGGCGAGAAGCACATGTAGTGCCAATCCATAAAGGGGGGTCGAGGGAAGTACCAGGTAACTATGGACCCATCAGTTTGACCTCAGTGGTGGGAACGTTAATGGACAGTATACTAAAGGAACAATTGGGGATGTACTTGGAGGAGGTCGGAGGTCTGGACAGTCAGCAACATGGGTTTGTGCCAGGTAGCTCATGTCAAACCAATCTTGTGGAGTTCTACGAATGGGTAACATCAGAACTGGACAGGGGAAAGCCTGTGGATGTATTATTCTTGGACTTCAGCAAGGTGTTTGACTCTGTCCCCCACAATGGTCTGGTGGAGAAACTGACGGGCTTGGGAGTAGGCCCTTTGATGGTCAGATGGATTGAAAACTGGCTAGCTGGACGCACTCAGAGAGTAGTGGTCGGTGGGGAGCTCTTGAACCCTAGAGAGGTTGGTAGTGGGGTACAGCAGGGCTCTGTTCTGGGTCCAGTCCTGTTTAATGCATACATATCGGACATCAGGGAGGGTATAGGGTGTGAAATGAGTCTCTTCGCTGATGACTCTAAGATGGGAGCAGTAGTTGAGGGGGAAGAGGGGAGGTTGGCCCTGCAAGGGGACCTGGATGCCCTGGAAAGGTGGGCTCACACATGGAAATTACATTTCAGTATCACCAAGTGCAAGGTGTTACATCTTGGGTGGGGAAACCCTAAACACATGTACACCCTGGGAGGGGAGGCGCTGGAGGCCTCAACAGGGGAAAAAGACCTAGGGGTCATGGTGGATGCATGTATAAATAACTCTGAACAGTGCAGGAGAGTGGCTAGGAAAGCAAACAGGATGTTGGGATGCATCGTAAGGGGGAATCACCTCTAGGAGCAGGGAAGTGATTCTGCCGCTGTACAATGGACTGGTTAGACCACACCTTGAGTACTGTGTACAGTACTGGAGACCACACTTGAAGAGGGACATACAGCTCCTGGAGAGGGTACAGAGGAGGACAACTAAGATGAATTAATTCATTAATTACACATGTGTTCAAGCAATTGTATGTAATACTATGTATTTCTGTTCATGCAACCTATGTAAAACTGTGTGATTCTGTATGTCTGTATTCGTCTGTATGTCCTCTCTGTGACGAGGTACCTTTGTAAACGAGCCGCGGGCTCAAAGGTTGTAAATCCGGTTATACAATAAATAAATAAATAAATACGAGGACTAGAGGATTTGACATATGAGGACAGACTTGAGGAGCTCTGCCTGTTTTCACTGGAGGAGAGGAGAGACGGAGGGACATGATTGAGGTCTTCAAGTACCTCAAGGGAATAAATAGGGTAAACACGGAGGGGATGTTTAGACTAAAGCAGGGAGATATCACCAGAGGGCATGGTTTGAAGTTGGAAGGTGGAAGGGTGAGGGGGGGGAAGAAGAGGAGGTTTTTCACTAAGAGGGTGGTAGATCCTTGGAACACGCTGCCTGGCGAGCTGGTTCAGAGATCCACAGTGGAGGACTTCAAGAGAGGGTGGGACAGACACAGAAAGCGGATGTATCAGATGATGGCCTGGCCCAGGGGGGTGAGGATGGATGATGGGGGTTTCTGGAACACAAAGGGGAAGGGGAGGGCCTCGGTACCCAACTAGGGATCTGAGGTTCGAGCAGACTCGATACACCATAAGGCCTAATCTACTGACAATTAGTATGTTAGTATATAAACCCCGTTAGCTGTATTTAATATAGGATGTGCCCCTGAGGTATACTGGAGTTCCCACTTCCACCTCTGTCAAGGCCATAGATCAGACGAACAACTTTCACACCAGCACCTGCTTACCCTTTCAGTCACGCTATCTGGTACCCGTACTTGCTCACAAAACATAGACCATGGATGAAGTCACCTGTCACAGTTGGAACATAAGGGGGCTTAATTCCCCTTAAAAGCACAAGCAGGACCTGACCCACCTACAGAAGTTCAAATCACAAGCAGTACTACTTCAAGAAACTAAGCTATCCACCCACGAAGCCCAAAAGCTACAGGAGGTTGGGTAGGCATAGAGGTACATAATGTTGCACCATCCAGAAAAAGGGGGGTTTCCATCCTTATCCATAAAAATCTCCGCTGGACCTTACGCAAGGTCACCACGACTTAGATGGTAGATAGGTCCTAGCTCAGTTCAACGCCCCACAAGGCCTTTTTACCATACTCAACATCTATGCCCCAAACACAGACTCCCCCCAATTTTTACATACCCTTGCAAATTGCTTAACTAATTTGGAAGATACACATGCCCCTATCCTAGTTGGTGGCAACTTCAATCTTACTCTCAACCCTCTGATAGACAGAAGCCATGGTAACCCTGAGCAACATTCCCAAGCTCTTCAGGCAGTATTGATATGGCTAAAAGATCAAGCCCTTATAGATATCTGGAGACAGCTCCACCTGAGAGAAAAAGACTTTACCTACCAATCCCCCACCCATGGTTCTTTTAGTCAAATAGACACGTGGCTCACATCCCCTAATATGACCCCATTAGTAACAGCAGTCAATATTAAACCAATAATCATATCAGCTCATGTTCCCATTCAATTGGGTTTTTTGCTGATCAGCTCCCCACAAAAATCTACAAACTGGAGGCTAGACCCTAGCTTGCTCTTAGACTCCCATTTTCAACCTTGACTTCAACAAGCTACTATGGAATATTTAACAGATAATGACGACAAGGCCACATCCACTACCACTTTGTGGGAGGCTTTTAAATCCACCCTCAGAGGCAAATTATTTGAATACATAACACATAGGAGAAAAGAAAGAGAAAAGCAACTAGTTAAGCTGGAAGGCCAGTTGAAGGCCACAAAAACAGCCCTGAAAAACACCCCCCTAGTGAAAACAATAACTCACCCTTCCAAAGGGAAATTATCTCCATCAGACAAGAAATACATAAGGGATATGCAATGGAAGCAAGTGTAATAAATGATTTATCTGCATAAGAGCAGTTTGACCTCGGGTAACCTCTCAAGTGGCATAAGCCACGAGTGTGGTGTCCGAGGTCAAACTGCTCGAAAAGAGATAAATCATTTATTTTCACGAGCTTCCATTGCATATTCCATTTATGCAACTCTTTGTTTTTCTTTTGTAGGGGCATTTGTTAGTCAAAAAGTGAATAAAATTGAATTTTGCCATTTTTGCTGATTATAGAAAATCTAAAAGGAATCTAGAAACAAAACACATCTCATTTTGTAGATATTTTTAGGCTGAACAACTTTTGTGCTCAAAGTACCATACTATCTTTTTTGTTTTTATGTTATTTGCATTTGTTTGATGAAACAGTGCACAAAAATGGAATTTTTTGCTGTTTTTCTCTAATTCTGAAAAAACTAAAAATTATCTATAAATGAAACTCCACTCATTTTGTAGGTATTTATGTGCCGAATAACCTTTGTGCTGACAGTACCATGCTATCATTTTTCATTTTAAAGTTATTTACATTTGTTTGCAGACAAAATGAAAAAAAATATGAATTTTCTGTTGTGTTTCTGCTAATTATCAAAAAATCTATAAGGTAGTGTATAGTGGTATTTTCTATAAATGAAATACCACTCATTTTGTAGATAATTTTGTGCTGCACAACTTTCATGCTCATAGCACTATGCTATCTTTTTTCATTTTAAAGTTATTTGCATTTGAATATAGTTAGTACTGGTACTGAGGCTGAACATTCTAAATGAGTTCCGGAGTGATTGTGACATATCTACTATGTGAATAAATCTATGATGATGCATCTACTATGTGGATAAATGTAAAATTTTGAATTTATTCCATAGTAGCTCAGATTTATCTCAGGATTTATGTCCACGCCTATTGCATAAATTAAATTACCGCACGCAAAGCAGAATTAGCCCTACTAAGACTGAAGCATAGATACTGGGAAAGGGGGGAGAAAAATAGTAAATTATTAGCGCATAGGCTTAAGAAGCAACAATCCGAATGGCGTATAGCATCTATGGTATCCCACTCAGGCACCAATACTACCAACCCTCTGTAAATAAATACTGTTATGTCCCAGTTTTACCAGACACTGTATACGTTGACTACCTCCCCGTCTCATCAGCAGCTAACTACCTTCTTAAGTTCCCTAACCTTGCTCAAGTTATCCTCAGTGTTCAGTTTTAGAACCACCTATCTTGGCTCAAGAAATTGAGATGGCAATTAAAAGTCTAAAACCTAGAAAAGCACCTGGCAGAGATGGTCTCCCTATTGACCTGTACCAATTAATGAATGAATGAATGAATGAAAACTTTATTTGTAAAAGAGCCATTCTAAAAACAAGGCGTTATACATAAACCAAACAAAAATAACAATTTAAAACACACATGAAAATCAAAATATTAAAATCCATAATACTGCAATACCATAGATATCAGCTTCAGTAATATCTCAGTATGCCAGGCTAAATATTCAATTCAGAAGTTAATCTGGATATGCTAGGTTAAATAAGTATGTAGTGCTGTCTTGAAACTCTGGATGGCCAGGCAATCTGTTATCCAACGAGGCAGAGAATTTCACAGGGTGAGGGCCACAAAAGCAAAAGCTCGGGCCCCCGATGTCTTTAAACGAACCCTGGAATTATTAATCCTGCAAATCTGCCCAATCTTAGAGTGCTTGTTTACTGAGCTCCCTCCCTCTGGAACATTCCCACTGTCTATGTCCACAGCGATGATTACGATCCTGCCAAAACCAGGTAAGGATCCCCTATATCCGGCCAGTTATAGACCTGCCCCCCCTCATCACAGTGGATGGGAAAATTTATGCCAAAATACTAGCTACTAGATTAGAATCCCTTTTCCCCCCTCACTAATTCACCCTTCCCAAGATGGATTTGTACAGGGCATACTGAGTGCAGACCATATCAGGACTTTCCTGAACCTCATGTACATAGCATCTTCCCACCCAACTCCCAACAGATGCTGTAACAATTGACTTTGAAAAGGCCTTCGACACAGTTGAATGGGCCTATCTATATGCAGTCCTCACCCACTTCGGTATTGGTCCTAAATTCCTTTCCGCCCTGTAGGCCATGTATTCTGCTCCCAAAGCTCAGGTACTTACTAACTCTGAATTATTCCACTCTTTCTCTCTCACTAGAGGCACGAGGCAAGGTTGTCCACTTTCTCCCCTTCTTTTTGTTGTAGCAATCGAACCCATTGCAGCTGCTATTCACCAGAATCCACGTGCATCAAGGACATAACAGCTGGAGACCAAATCTACAAAACACTGCTTTACACCGGTGATCTTTTAGTGCTTCTAGATGACGCCAATAAGTCCATCACTGCACTATTAGACATCTTTTTTTTTTTTTACTTATCTTTTTCCCTCCGATCTCAGCCCCATGGAGCATCTCTCAGGCAGCCTGAAGCCTCTCCGAACTGTGCCTTCTTCTCTCCTCCACACCCCACGGCCAGCACCCCCAGTTTAACCCGCCTGGGGTGGGTCGCCCTCTCCTCTTGGGCACGTTTACTAGTCAGACTCCGGTCGCAGGGCTGGGCCCTGTGGAGGAGGACCTGAAGGTCGATTGGAGCAGGCCTGGCAAGGGGCATGGGGGACAGGTGCCGTCACCTCTCCCTGGCGCTGTTGTTTTCCATTGTTCTGTGTGGGACCTCCCCCCTCCCTGCGTGGTGCATGATGATGGAACTGGCACACGGCAACCCTGCCGGCGTCGACCACGCTGGATTATGTGCAAGTCTGGGTTGCTGCAGTGCCCCCGGCCTCCGCTGGGGGACACTAGCGCACCGAGACATCCCTCCCCCCTGTAGCCGAGGAGGCGAGCACCACAGGGGCACTCATCCTCAACCCTCCCCCGGTGGCCCGAGCTCGCCTCCCGAACCCGGGTCGCCAGAGTTGCGCGAGGTGTGGCGTCCAGCACCTCAACCCTCAGCGCCACCGGGCCGGCCAACTGTTAGACATCTTAACCCATTTCTCATCTCTATCAGGGCTTAAGATGAACCACTCTAAATCTGAAGCACTTCCCCTTAATAAAGCAGCAACCCCACAGCTCTTCTCTTCTGTCCCTCTTTGGTGGGCTCCCATGTCCATTACTTATCTAGGCATATAAATAACCCCTAGGTTGCATACATTCTGTGACTTTAACTCCTTACTCCCTAAACTCAGGAACTGGATCAATGAAAAACCCTCCAACTCTCCATGGTGGGGAAAATTGAGGCTATTAAAATGATTTCTGCCCTCAAAGTTTTCCATCTTCTGTCACACCTGCCTCTCCCCATACTTAACAAATGGTTTGACAGTATTGATAAATGAATAGATAACCCTTTGTGGGAAGGCCACAAACCTCGATATTGTAGGAGCAAACTGAGAACAAGTTGGAGCAGTGGGGGCTGGAATCTTCGTTAGTTTAAAAGATATTATTGGGCGTTTAGAAACACACAAACCATGGGATCCATTCCCACATCGGGCTGACCGCCACGTTTGTGGACACAAAATGAAACAGCTATGTGTAGGCAAATTAACTCAGTAACATATATTTTTGCAAATACGAAACTTCCCTCTCATGCCCCACCCCCACCCCATTAAAGCTGTACATATTGCATGGCAGCAAGCTAGAAGAAGGCTACATAAAAACTTATGTCACACTCTTCTAATCCCTATTTGGCATAATGGATCTGTTAGAATCGATGGTAAACCTGTATACTGGCAAGAATGGGAGATGAAGGGCATCCATACAATATCTGACCTGCTTACACCCAACACTACCACATTAGACTCCTTTCAGGGACTGCAGACAAGATACAAAATCACACCATCAGATTTCTGGAAATTTCTACAAATGCATAGCCCCCTTACTAGACACCTTAAAACAATGAGACCCCAACCCCTGACTACCCCACAACCCCCTATAACCAAGTGAAAGAAAACAACACGTGGTAGAGCTGGTCTCATATACTCGCACATAAAAGAGAATGTCCCTGACCAAACAAGCCCAGCCAGACACTGCTGGTCTGCAGTTTTACAAACATCCATCCCAGATGTGCAGTGGAACGGATGTTGGCGCACTGCTCATGCTTCAGTCAAGGACCCTAAGAGTCTCCTTATTCAAAATAAGGTAGTCCACTGTTGGTATCGTTCGCCTGAAGTATTGTATAAAGCCAAACTTGTAACATCACATCATTGCTGGCATTGTACACAACCCCATGGGGATCTATTTCACACCTTATGGAGTTGTCCGCTTATCCAGATATTTTGGGTAGAGGTCATACAGATCCTCTCCATTGCCCTACAGTGGCCTATAAATCTCTCTCTTGAGTTGTTCCTTTAGTTTAGACTCCATCTCAATTTGGAGGGGAAGGGAATCCTTAAGTTGAAAATAGAGGGGTTCATTGGTGAAAAGTGGGGTTTAAACTTGTGAAGTGGGGGAGGAATGGGAGAAAAGGCTGTCAAGAGGGTGCCGATAAAGGAGGGACTCTGTCTCCACCCCCCTTGGGAGCTGGAGGATTGAGGGAAAAGGCCGACTGGCAAAGTGCAGACCAGGGGAAAACAGAATCCCCATGGGAACATGAGCAGGGGAAATGGAACTATAGGGAAAGGGTGGAAGGTAGTCCTGCTAAATGCCAGGAGCTTGGGCAATAAAATGCCTGAGCTCCAGGTGATGCTAACTGAGGGAGCAGTGGATGTGGCAGTGGTCACTGAGACTTGGGCCACTGCAGGACACGACTGGGACCTGAACCTGGAGGGTTACACTATGTTCAGGAAGGACGGGGAGGGAAGGGGAGGAGGGGTAGCAATGATAGTCAAAAACTGCATTGGCATAGGGGGCGTAGAGGAGGCGGAGGGAACCATGGAGGCGATTTGGGTCACCTTGATAACAAGGGGGGGCAAGAGAGTAAAAATAGGAGTGGTGTATAGACCTCTCCGGGCGGAGGAGCTGGAGGACAGTCTGGTGGCAGATGGGAGACACTGCAGACTGGGAAGAGGAACGGTGGTGGTGTTGGGGGACTTAAACATGCCAGGAACAGACTGGGAGACTATGACATCCTCTGTGACCAGGGAACAGAGGTTGTTGGATGTCTTTCAAGACGCGTTCCTAACTCAGCAGGTGAGGGAACCGACCAGGGAGGCGCGGATACTGGATGTGGTCCTGGCAGACAGTGACCAGATTGGGGGCCTGGAGGTAAGGGACCCATTGGCGGGGAGTGACCATGCCACGGTCTGGTTCTGCCTGGACCTAGGAGGGGTAGAAGGCTGCACAAAGACGGAAGTAACCTGACTTCAGGGGGCGGATTTAAGGAAATGGGAAGGATCCTTAAGGAGCATTTGGATGGGATTGGGTCAGACATGGACGCTGATAGTAGGTGGGAAATCATCAGGAGAGGGGTGCAGGATGCTACCAGCACCTGTGCAAGAGTAAGACGAAAATGCGGTAGGGCCCAAAAACCCTGCTGGTGGACCAGGGAGGTCCAGGAGGTGGTGCGGGGAAAGAAGGCAGCCTATAAGCAATTCAAGTGCTCAAGGAGTGAAAGGGATCGAGGGGAGTACGAGCTGATGGCTAGAAGGGCCACTAGGGTGGTGAGGGCGGCTAAGGCAAGGAAGGAGCAGAACCTGGCCAGGGAAATTAGAGAGGAACAAGGGGTTCTTTAGATACATTGGGGAAAAACGAAGGGTGAAGGGGCAGATTAGCAGGATTAAATCAGGGGAGAGATGGGCACAAGACCCGGGGGAGCAGGCTGAGGTACTAAATGAGTACTTCACCTCAGTTTTCACCAAGGAAAATGGGGGTGCTGCATCATACATGGGAGGAGACAGAGATACTGAGGAGGGGGGACCCTTACCGATTGGCGGGTCTGGGGAGAGGGGGAGGCATCACTGGCAGGAGGGGAGGGCTAAGCAGGGAGAAGAGGTACCGGAAGTGGAAATCACAGCAGAGAGAGTGAGGGAAGCCCTCAGCTCCCTTAAGATGGAGAAAGCACCGGGGCTGGATAAATTACATCCCAGAGTGCTGAAGGAACTTGCGGATGTCCTGGCGAAACCCCTGGCGGAGCTTTTCACCATCTCTCTGAGGACAGGGTGGGTGCCCCAGGACTGGAAGGTGGCGCATATAGTGCCTATCCACAAGGGGGGATCAAGGGAGGTGGCAGGGAACTACAGGCCTCTCAGCCTGACATCAGTGGTGGGCAAGGTGATGGAGGGCATTGTCAAGGAGAGGCTAGTGGGGACCTGGATAAGTCAGGGTGCCTGGATGATAGACAGCATGGATTCATCCCGGAGAAATCATGTCAGACAAACCTGGTGGAGTTCTATGACTGGGTGACGAGTGCCTTGGACCTGGGTAGACCAGTGGACGTCCTCTTTCTAGACTTCAGCAAGGCATTTGACTCTGTTCCTCGCGTGGGCCTGTTGGATAAGCTGGGAGAAATGGGGGTGGGGAACCAGATGATCAGATGGATAGGCAGTTGGCTCCAGGACCGGACCCAGAGGGTCGTAGTTGGCGGGATAGTCTCATCCCCAAGGAGGGTCATTAGTGGGGTCTCACAGGGATCAGTCTTTGGGCCCCTTCTGTTCAACGCCTATGTCTCTGACATAAGGACAGGAATCAGGAGTGAGATGAGTCTCTTTGCAGATGACTCGAAACTGGGGGCGGTGGTGGATGGGGAGGAGGGGAGGGTGGCCCTACAGGGGGACCTGGAGGCTCTGGAAAGATGGTCTAGAAAGTGGAAGCTGAGGTTCAATGCAGGGAAATGCAAGGTACTCCACCTGGGGGCCAGAAACCCGGGCCAAGTGTACACCCTGGAGGGAAATGCTACAAGTCTCGATGGCTGAGAGGGACCTGGGGTGGTGGTGGATGTCAAGATGAACAACTCTGAGACTTGTAGGAGGGCAGCAGCCAAGGCCAACAGGATGCTGGGATGCATCGCTGGGGATCGCATCCAGAAGGAGGTAAGTGATACTCCCTCTGTATGACTGCTTGGTGAGGCCGCACCTTGAGTACTGCGTGCAGTTTTGGAGGCCACACTTAAAGAGGGACATTAACCTCCTGGAGAGGGTCCAGAGGAGGGCAACCAAAATGATTTGGGGCTTGGGGGACAGGACCTATGAGGAGAGGCTCGAAGAGCTAAATATGTACACATTGGAAGAGAGAAGGGACCGGGGGGACATGATAGAGGTCTTCAGGTACATGAAGAGGGTAAATAGGGGAGGAACAGTCAGGGTGCTTTGAAGGAAGGAGGAGGGGCCACTAGAGGGCATGGGTGGAAGCTGGAGGGGAAGATTCAGGGGAGAAAGGAGGAGGTGCTACTTCACTGAGAGGGTGGTGGAGCCATGGAATGCGCTGCCTAGGGGGCTGGTGGAGGCAGAGACAGTGGAGGGGTTCAAGAGGGGGTGGGACAGGTACAGGGGAAGGGTTCTGGAAGCAAAATCAAATGCAGCAAGAATATCCGGAACTGGGAAGGGAGAAGCCAGAGAAGGCGAGGGGGGCAGCAAGGTCAGCACCCAGGGCGGGGGCTGACCAAACGAGCAGACACAAAAGACCGTTAGGCCTATTCTGCTGGCATTTTAGTATGTTAGTTAGTCTGATAAAATACATTACCACAAAAATATGTACTACATCATGACAAGGTTTGTTCTACAGCACCATCATACTAAAGGGCAGGTTTGTCCATTTAATGAGATCTGCCTCAAGTTTTGTTACAGTGCATCTATGATTGTAAGTCAGCCTACAGAGCAGATCACTAAGAAATGTGGTCTAGCTCACTTAGTGCTTGGCTGCTAGCATTCATTGCTTATTGGCCCCATGCCGGACTGTGTCCATGGACAAGGGACCAATACAGCCCTTTTGAAAATTGCACAGGATGCATTAGAGGTTTCTGGGCCTTGACAAAACACAGCTTTAGGCCTGCAGATGCGTTCCACCCCAAATCTCTGTTCCAGTCAGTAGCTGGAGTAAAAGCATAGACATCATGCTATGCACGGCACTAATATGTATACCCTCGGGGAGAGGGGGGACATGATAGAAACATTTGAGTACCTCAACGGAATCAACAAAGTCCAAGAGGGTAGCATCTTTCAGAAAAAGAGATGTACAAGAACAAGGGGTCACAATTTGAAGATAGAGGGGGGACAGCTCAGGGGCAACGTGAAGAAGTATTTTTTCACAGAGAGGGTGGTGGACGCATGGAACGGCCTTCCAGAGGAGGTACTGGGGTCAAAAACTGTGGGGGAATTCAAGAATGCATGAGACAGACAAAGTAATTCTAGTGGGGGGTAGGAGGAAGTAGGCTGTTGGTTAACTCGGATCTGCAGCTTATCCAAAAGGTAGGGAAATGGTCAGACTGGGTGGGCCAAGCGGTCCTTATCTGCCTTCAAAGTCTATGTTTCTATGTTTCTATTAAATCCTGCAGTATGGCCTCCAGTAAACCACCAGCAAAACTTGCTGGCAAATTTAAAGGTACCCTATGCTTTTGGCAACAGATCACAATCTTGTGTCTGAAATAATGTGTTCAGTATTGTCACAACTCTGGCATTACCTATATCTATACTCTTTCTAATATTGGCAACATAGGGATAAGAAACAAGATTTATGTATGAGGCTTATGGAATACAAAAGAGGATGTATGCTAAACTGAAGACAGCGCATCATTTTCCTAGGTTTATTCTGTTCATGCCAATAAAGCTAAGAGTTTATATAAAATATAGAAACAACAAGCATTTGTCAATGCTGAACATTTGATGCTGGTTAAACAATGTTTTATTATATTTTTTTTATGCTGACCCCAACTTTTGAAGATATTTGACATTTGCTCTTCTATCTAGCTACCCACCCCACTGAATCAAGCAACCAACAGAGTCAGAAAAAAAAAATAAAACGTTTAAACTCAATCCATCTCAGTATGACTGGACTGGGTTTTTCTGAGCACTGAATCGATCACCCCAAACCACCACCTAGCCATCGACACTTGCTCCCCATAGAATCAGATCACAATAAGAAATCGGAAACAAAATATATAAAAACTTTCTCCAACTGCACTTTCTTTGTTTGGCATTCCAGTCTCCTCCAGCAATTCAGGTCTGTCTCCTACCTCCTAACAGCCTATAACTCTTTCTCAGCTCTAAACTGGCGCTCATCACCGAGACCTTGAACTGTAGCGTTTCTGAGTAGTAGTGTGATCGTCCTTCCTGTGAAAGTTCTGTTGACCATGTTACACTCCCTGCCTCTACAGAGCAATCACGATGCAGTCAGAATTTGTTTTGTAATAATAAAAATGTACTAACCACTCACAGTGTGGCATATCTCTGCCCCATCCTGTTCTCTCACTAGTCCTGGGGGGGGGGGGATTGTGGAGTGAACCAGTCTCACTTCAAACTTTGTATGGGGTGGAGGTTCAAGCAAACACAGTGCAACAAAGTACGATCATTGGCATTGCATTAGCAGATGCGAAAAGGGCTTATGGACACTGTGTTGCTCACTGAGTGTTATTTGGGCACTCCTGGGTGCTGCATTAGTGAGCGGGGACAGAGATGCGCGGAGATGACATTTGGTGGAGTCAAGGTGCTTGTGGGGGCATTCTGTGGCAGGTGGGAAGGGACTCGCAGACACTGCCTTGCTTTGGAGCTAGAGGGGCTCATGGACATAGTGTGAGAAGAAAAGAAGTGAGACAGTGCCTTCCAGTTTGTGTGGATCGGAGCTATGAGGGCCAAGTCCCAACCATGACTGAGAGCAGGAATGGGAGTCCTGAAGAGTCAGTGTGTGCTGCAACACAAGGAGGAGTGGGACAGCCGCAGGATGGGGGAAGGGACCCTCGCAGTTTGGGGGAGTGGTGGGGGGGCGGTGGTCGTTGATCGTGCCGGGGTAGGAACAGAGGGTGGGACTTCATGGAAATCAAAGGACCAAAGCCCACTCTGATTGGAGTGGCTTTGGTCCTTTGAAGTACAAAGTTTCTGTCCACCAAGCAGACAGTTGCATCTGGACCACTGTGCGTGGTCATTGGTGTAGGCTGCCGAGCCCCTGCTATTCTGAACTGCAGCGGGCTCAGCAGTGACACACCTCTGATACCTGTTTCACTCCTCACAAAACTTTTGGTGCGCAGGCACATCAAACGTAAAAATGGAGGTTGTCAAAACAGCTTGTGGATTGCAAACAGAGTAGGAATGTTCGTGTTTGTTACAAGAGACATTTGCATATTGCTTCTTTAGAAAAATGACTAGACCATTTAGACTTTGTTCCTGGTAACTGAGACATTTGCATCTGGAATCTGTTGACTCCTAAAAAAAAAAAAAACACATTTTTGTTGATAGAAAAATGCTTGCACAGAATTTTTCAGGGATGTCACCAGCATTTTCAATTGTTATCAATTCTGATGACATCCCCAGCAGTGTTTAACAGTAAATTTCTAACTATAGAAAACATATTTTGGAATGTATTTACACAAGGCGCTAAACTGGATGAACAAATATTATGACTATGAGATTCAGGTTTTCGGTACGGAGAAGATAAATGGATAATTGCCAGGTTCACATCATAAGAAGTGGGCTGTCACTGCTGTGTACTTGAAAACCTACTGTATGCACTTAATTTTGCTCTGTTTGTATTTACTGTTACAGCGACATGAATGCAGTGGCAGGAGTTGTATAAATATGACTTCCTAGAATAGCAGATGCACTCAAAGCCAAATGTGATGCCTGCCAATCCTGGTGGTGCTACTCAAAATTTCAAGTGGTATCCATGCTTGTCTGCACTTTTTGAAAATAAGTGCCCCTAGTTCTTATTTTTCCCTATTTATTCCATATTGCTGCTGATTGTAAACACCCGCTTTTCCCTGATGCAACAGATGTCGAGGAGTACCACTCATTAATGAAAGTGCCACCACCGGGCTGCCAACTGGAACCACAGCTGTAAATCTGAAACCAAGGTGTGATTCAGACTGTGTTTGTCGCTCACATTTCGCCTATAATCAAGTCGATATCTTATACCTTGGCTCCCCATACAGCTTATTCATTAGCTAAACTTCTTGATACATTTCATATCCCTGTCTACCCTTCTGTGAGACAAATACAGCAGTTTTCACCAAGATAAGGGCTAAGCCACCAAAATCAGAAGCACTTTGGCAGAAGCTGGAAACAAAGGTTTAAATAAATAAAGGCTGTTGGTGTTTTCCAAATGAGTTACTGTTTCGCAAACAGGAACTGTATGGCTTTGCTCCACATTTCTAAAACAGCAGGCCTTGGACAGTTGGAAGGGAGTAATTCCCAGGGTGTCGCTCCTTTGAAGCTAAGTGCATCAAAGGATGGTTGGTGTAAATAATGTTTTAGAAGTTATAGCCTTGCAGTAATGCTGATATTTTTGGATCATAGCTGACACTGATTCTGAATTAAATTAAGAGCACTTTAAATTGTCTCCATAATCTGAATGAGGTACTCTGTACTTGCTTCTGGATTGTAACAGTCCCCTTTGTTTGATTTTAGATCCCAGGGTTCGAGGATGGCTCATGCTGGACTCCTATTTACCCACATTCTGCCTTACTCTATTGTATCTAATTATTATATGGCTGGGACAGAAGTACATGAAGAATAAACCAGCGTTCTCACTCAGGAGGCTATTAATTGTATATAACCTTGGAGTAATGCTGTTGTCTCTATACATGTTGATAGAGGTAAGACTAAACCTAACTAATATTGGGTCAAACTCTGTTGGACTATTTATTTAGTTTTTGTTGACCAGGAAAGGAGGGCTAGACTCGATGCCAGCGTTTATGATAAAAGCCCCATCCTGGCGTGGCACTAGAACCCACAGACCTCTGACCCAGAGGTGGATACGTTACTAAGTACCAACTGGTCCATGCTGACACCTGTAGACCCAACTGATTAAGTAAGCAATAACCCATGACAGGGTGTGGGGTTATAGGCATTTAATCCATGCCTGGGATGCGTTGGAGTGGGTTATTGCACTTATAACATTGGTTATATTTAAACAAGCAAAAAACCCAGGGAAAGGGATTTTCCCGTTTAAATAGCAAAAAAGGAACAGTATTCTTGCAAAATAGCGCCCCCCCAAAAAAAAACTGCAGAGCTGATTGCTGTTATGCACATAGAAATGTCAGACATACAGTACTAACATGATGTCTGACGTTTCTTGTGCATAATATTGAGTCGGTCAGTGCCTACGGCATTCACTTTGCCCCTACACACACACACCCTTGCGGTTCCTATTCTGCTGACCTGTCTCTCGCTGTGTGTCTGTCTTTGTACAGCAGTGTGTCTCTCCAACTTGCTGGTCGGGGAGGGGTGACACATCACTCAACAGAACATGCGGTCTCTGTCACTGTTTCAGGTGTTGCCATTGGAGCAGATTAAGTTTGTGAGCCACAGCCTCGGGACAGGTGGCAGTCAGTGAAAGAGAGAGACAGCAGAAAAAAAAAAATCTGCAGCACATCGTGCTGCCAGTCTCCACACTCCCAAGCACGCACGCACGCACACACATACACACACAGAAGGATTGCTTCTTGCAGTCACTGGCTCACTGTCACATTCTTCCTGTCTCTCTCTCTCTCTCTCTCTCTCTCTCTCTCTCAAACATGGAGATGGGAAGGAACAGATGAGCTACAAACTGGGACACTGCAGACACATGCTGTGCACTGGCTGCCACCACGACACTGTC
The DNA here is from genome assembly GCA_016271365.2 of Neoceratodus forsteri. NCBI lineage: Eukaryota > Metazoa > Chordata > Ceratodontiformes > Ceratodontidae > Neoceratodus > Neoceratodus forsteri. Next base: position 160,547,781 of record CM057456.1, on the reverse strand, counting down.
CGCTCAGTGTATGGAGGTCCATGGGGTGGGTGGGTGGGGAGACAGGACAACACTTCATTGCAGCGACTCCTATCACAAAATGTGTGTAGCATGTTTGGTCCCGATGCTGCAATTCATCAGTATTACTGCTGTTTCATGAGGAAATAAGTGGCCCCTGATATCCCTGATGGAGCGTAGATAGTGGGGTAGGACTCTGAGCAACAAACAGTGTTTTTCATGACTCGCTGTACAACACGGGCAGGGAAAGAGAGAAAAGAGCCATCAAGGGGCAGCAGGAGGGGATTTGACGTGAAGCAACACAGACACACGGGGACAGATGATACGGTGTGGGGGAATGGCAGGTTACGCCCATGTCACTGCTGTATGGAAGGCAGGAACAGGGCAGAAACATGCTATAGATGGAACGGCACCCTGTTACTGACTGGTCAGTCTCTGGAGGTCCCGAGACAGGTGGGTGGGTGGGTAAAACCTGCAGTGTTGCTACATGGTTGCAAGATCCGCTAGGGGGTGGGTGGCCTACTGATCTGTCTCGCTTAGACAGATATCAATATGGCTGCAGTTCACTCCTGATTTCCCCTACTAATAACGAGTGCCAACCTGCCCTGGAATACTGCTCTAGGGAGCATCACCCTCGACTGTGCGTGTATAGACATTTAATCCACAGTCAGGTGATGCTCTTCTACCAATCCTATCCCTTGCTCATCAGAACCCATGTTATAATTAGATAGAACACCTTTTTGGATACTTTGAGAACTTTGAGAAGCACATTATCAGGTGTTGCTATGTATGAAAAGTACATATTTATAGCACAAAAACAAGGTAGTAGAGAATGTGAATACATGAAATGTGCTTTTGTTATTGAAAATATATGTGGCTACATGAATGAAGGTTGTGATCTAAAGCTATAACAACTAGAAGGAAGTAGTCTTATTGCATCAGTGTCTATGGCCCACCCTGCCCAGTTTCATTGTCAATACATTCTACATCATTAAGTGCCTTTTAAAACTTTAAGTAAAGTAAGACAAGTGGAATTTAGCTTTGAAATACATGGATTGGGGAGGGGGGGAATGGTCAGTAGCTTAAGCTGAGAACTGTGCAATATGAGCAGACTAAATAGACTAAATGGCTTTTTTCTGCTAGCTTCTTGGTATGTTTGTATGGAGCAGAGAGGTGTTCCGTTCCCAAGGGGCCCAGGGCTTGCCTGCTTTGAGATTGGTAAAGATCCCACACCACTTTTCACAGAAGAGCAGAGATGCTATTTGGTTAGTCCCAAAGCTCTGGCCAATTGTTGATGTACTATGGTCTCTAATTAGAGCAGAAATAGGACTTGATTATAAGTGAGAGGTATCGCACTTGGGCTCTCCTGGGAATATATATATATATATATATATAAAATGTGACCCTCTCCCACATGTAAGCAGGAAAATAAAAAAATTACTTTCACTCATTCCCTACCCAGTGTGCACAGGGATGCTTTGTAAATGTAGAGGCATGATCATAGCGTTACCCTGTATAACTGTCTTCAATAATAACAAGCATTTGTCAATGCTGAATGTTCGCTGACTGGTATTGCTAGTCTACTGGGTCTTGCTTGTACACATTTCTGGAGCAAGGTGTTGATAAAAAATGCCCAGTAATAAAACAAGGTACCATCAGAGCACACAATATACCAAGGGCACTGACAATAATAATTTAGCAAAAAGAGTCAGCAAACTTGATTATGTTCTCCACAGTTCACTACCAACAAATGGCAGCCAGCAGAAAGATTTTTAACAAGCACTGGGAAATTCTGTAGAAACGCCCCTCCACAAGTGTTATATTTAGACAAAAAACCATGATCACCTCATAACGGGCACCTATCATCGAGTCTAAATTGGTCCATACAGACCATCAACCACAGGAAATGGAAACAAAAGTATGTGATGGCCAACTTTTGCTGGGACCACTTAAAGCGGGACTCTGTCCCTGTAGGCAGTGTGCAGTGTATGGGCACACATCACTTTAAAGAGGAGTTTCAACATCCCCATACAGGGAAGAAATATCAGATAAAAAGCCATATAGATTGCAACACATCAGGAGTAGTATATGCACTGCAGTGCCCCTGCAAAATGCTCTATATGGGCAAAACATTAAGGGAGGTGACAGAATGAATAGGGGAACATAAGAGCACAATTCGATGATCAGTCAAATCCTCCATTGTGGCCAGGCATTTTAAAGCAAGAGGGCACAACGGAGCATTTTTGAAGTTCTGGAGACTCCAAAAAGTAGAAGCTTCACCTGGGGAGGAGACTAAAAAAGTTAGAATGTGCAGAAATGTGGTGGATTGTCCAAGTAGGAACACATAACCAACAGTGGGGGCTTAATGTAGAGACCGTTGGCAAGCATGCTGGTGACAGACCAGTGTGTGTAGTAAATAGACTGGAAAATGCACTCAAAACAGTATGAGGTCACCTACTAACTAACCTCCCACCCCACCCCCCCCGGCCAGGGTAGGATGAGAACAGCTGTACCAGAAAATAATATAAAGGGATTTAGCTTGTATGTACAAGAACAGGGATTCAGCAGGAATAGCCATGACCCATAGCAATTTAGAAATAGGATTTGTACATTGGCAGTTACTGCACAAGATACAACTATACGGAAATTGACATAAAAAGATGTCTTCCTCTATTTAATTATATCGTTACCCAGGCATCTGTCCACACCTTTTCGGTTCCCTAAAAAAACCCTGAAAAAAACTATATTGTTTTCAGTATCATTATCACTTTAGCTTAATGGGGACCCATTTCAAGCAGGTATCATATATTGTGCTTCTCGGTTTCAAACCTATCTATGCAGTTCTGGGTATCCCACCCCATCCCATCTATCCTTTACAGATTCACTTTAAGAAGTATCAATGTCCCCTGGAGAGAGGATTAGGAGGACTTAGGGTCATATTCGCATAAAACAGGAAACAGTGTTTTCACAGTACCTCTGACTCTCAAAAGGTTTAACAGAAAACATGTACACAGCACCTCTGCCTCTCAGAAGCTAACACATTATAGCCTGCATACACCTTAAGGTTCCACAGTGTGCCCACAGCAAAAACAACAGCAGAAGCTACCCACACAGTGTGTCTGGTGACATCATCCATATCACCATGCTCCTTTAGCTGCTGGTACAAGAGGAGAGGCCAGACAAAGTCTCAGTGCTGCCAGTTCATACTCTGGAACAGACCTCAAGAGGACTCACATTAAGAAATGTCTCTCTTTAGCTAACTTCACAAAGTTATCAAATTGGAAAATGACAGTTTAATCTCAGAGAACCCTGCATTTTTAGTAGGAAAATTAATTCTTTAAAGTGTCATAACACTAGATAAGCTTGAAAGTTTTTTTACACAGAGTAAAAGTGGCAGGACATCAGTCAGTTTCAATCGGAAGCTAGAATATACACAGAAACATAGAATCTGTTGGCAGATAAGGACCATACAGCCCACCTAGTCTGTCCATTTCCCCTACTTGGTTTGGCAATCCTTACTCTTATCTGGACTGCCTTTCCCCCGCTCTGCTGTACAGTGGGGTGCTTTTATGCTCATCCCATGCACTTTTGAATACCCATACTGTTTTCGCTTCCACCACCTCCGCTGGTAGGCTGTTCCACAGATCCACCACCCTCTCTGTGAAAAAATGCTTCCTAGCATTCCCCCAAGCCTCCCTCCCTCCAGCCTTATGTTATGTCCCCTTGTCTTTGTGTATTTTCTTCTCTGAAATATGTTCCCTTCCTATACCCTGTTTATTCCTTTGAGGTATTTGAAAGTCTCTATCATATCCTCTCTTTGCCTTCTCTCTTCCAGTGAATAGATGTTTAGTTCCTTGAGTCTTTCCTCATAAGGCTTGTGGTGCAATCCATGTATCATTTTTGTTGCTCTTCTCTGGACTGCTTCCATTCTGTCTATGTCCTTCCTGAGATGCAGTCTCCAGAATTGGACACAGTATTACAGCTGAGGCCTCACCAGTGATCTATACAGTGGCATCACCACTTCACTCCTCCTACTCGTTATGCCCCTTCCTATGCACCCCAGCATTCTGTTTGCCTTCCCCACTGCTTTTTCACATTGTTTGGCTGACTTCAGGTCATGGATATGATAATCCTCAGATCTCTCTCCTGACTTGTGGTGGCTAGAACCTGCCCCATCCTATATTCCTCTCTTGGGTTTCTGTGTCCGAGGTGCATTATCTTGCACTTCTTAGTGTTGAAACCCAACTGCCAAACCCTTGACCATTCCTCAAGTAGTCTTAGGTCATTTCTCATTTTACCTAGCCCCTCCTGTGTATCAGCTCTGTTACAGATCTTGGTGTCATCTGCAAACAGACATACTTTCCCCTCCAGTCCCTCTGCAATGTTGCTTATGAAGACATTGAATAGAACCAGACCCAGCACCGATCCCTGTGGAACCCCACTGGTCACCTCCCCCTCTTCTGATTTTATGCCGTTTACTACCACTCTCTGGATCCTGCCTTATATCCAGCTTCCAATCCATGTTATCACTTTAGAGCCCACACCCAGATTCCCCAATTTGTTAAGCAATCTTCTATGAGGAACGTGTCGAAGGCCTTACTGAAATCCAGGTAGGCCACATCCACCACTCCTTTCTGATCCACCACCCTGGTCACCCAGTCAAAGAAATCAATAAAATTAGTCTGACAGTACCTACCCTCAGTGAATCCATGCTGCCTTGGGTCTTTTGCACTGCTTGGCTCCAGGAACTTCACTGCCCTCTCCTTAAGCAGGGACTCCATCAGCTTCCCCACCACTGAGGTCAGCCTTACAGGTCTGTAATTGCCTGCTTCCTCCTCCATACTTCCAATCTTGTGCAGGGGGACCACCTCTGCCCTCCTCCAGTCCCCAGGTATCTCCTCCGTCTCTAGTGATTGGTTGAAGAGGGTTGTCGGCGGACCTGCTAAGACTTCCCTGAGTTCCTTCAACACTCTAGGGTGAATCCCGTCTGGCCCCATTGCCTTGTCTGTCTTTACTTTTCCTAGATCCTCCAAGACTCTAACCACTGTAAATGAGCTGGTGTCCACCTCTCCCCCTGTACAACTTTCCTCATGAGTCTTGGCCCCTCTCCACCTCTTTCTTGGTAAATACTGAGCAAAAGTATTTGTTCAGTATCTCAGCTTTTTCAAGGTCGTCCTCCACCCACCCAGCCTCTCTCTCCCTTCTTTAGCCTAACAATACCATTTCTGGTCTTCTTCCTCTCACTAATGTAATTGAAGAAGGTCTTGTCCCCCTTCTTAATAGCCTGTGCTATTCCTTCCTCTGTTCTTGCTTTAGCCCCTCTGACAGCTTTCTCAGCTTCTCCAGATATTTCAGTCTGTCTTCTTCCTTCTGTGTCTCTTTGTATTTCCTGAATGCCTTACTTTTTTCTCGCACTTTCTCAGCTACTAACTTAGAGAAGCACAGTGGCCACTTCTTTCTTTTGCTTTTGCTAAGCAATCTGACACATTGACTTGTCACTGCTGCTATGGATCTCTTGAACCTAAGCCACTGTTCTTCTACCCCTTCCCCTGTATCTTCTGCTGCCAGGACAATTCTGAGCTGTTCCCCCATCTCCATGAAGTTGGCTGTCCGGAAATCTAGGATCTTAATCTTTGAATGACAATGTGTTGACTCTAAACCACACAGTTCTGTGGTTACTGGTACCAAGGGGACTGCCCACCTCAACATCAATGATTCTGTCCCCATTTGTCAGCACTAAGTCCAGTACAGCCCCCTTCCTGGTGGGCTCAACCACCTGCTGCCTTAGGTTTGCCCCATACATGGCAGACATGAGGTCCCTGCTCCTTGATGTACTTGCAGTCTGGGTATTCCAATCTGCATCTGGCATGTTGAAGTCACCCATTAGTAGTACTTCCCTTTGGTTGCCATATTATGGATGGCTTCCACTAATACTAGATCTATATCTTCCCCCTGTGTGGAAGGCCTGTAAACTGCTCCAGCATGGATGGTTGTTTTGTTCCCCAACTCCAGAGTGACCCACAATGCCTCTGCTTCTTCCCTGGATCCCTGAGCCTCCGTAGCTTTAATCCCTTCCTTTACATACATAGCAACCCCTCCTCCCCTCTTCCCCTCCCTATCCTTTCTAAAAGTGTATACCCTGGTGTGGCTGTATCCCAGTCATGGTTCCCTGCATGCCATGTCTCCGTAATAGCCACAATATCCAGGTTTGTTTCTGCCATCAGTGCCGTTAGGTCTGGGATTCTGTTTCCCAGCCTGCGGGCATTTGTTCACATGACCTTCCACCCTGTGTACCTCCTTAATGTTCCTTGTTTATTGGTCTTTGCCCTGCCCCGCATTAGTTATATACCTTCTGTTCTCTCCCCCATTGTAACCATGGTAGTTTTATGGTTAGATATTATGCTAGTTATTGGGCCCTCATTACTTTCAGTTAAGTCCTGTGGGGGGGGGGGGGCTATGATAATCCCCATGACTGTATTTTGCCTCCCCCCTTGGCAAGTTTAAATGGTCACTAAGGATGCACTTAAACTTCTCAGAGAGGATACCTTTGCCTCCCCTGGATAGATGCAGGCCATCTGGAGAATATAGTCCTTCATCGCTCCAGGTGAGGTTCCAGTCCCCAATGAAGCCATACCCCAACTCTCCACACCATTTCTTCAGCCATTTGTTGAATTCAGTGATGCGGATGTCCCTCGCTTCCCCCTTGCCGTGGACAGGTAGCACCTCCGAGAAGGTGACAGAGTGTGCTACTTGCCCAAGACTCCTCCCCAACTCCCTGAACTCTTCCTGTACTCTTCCTACATATACCCCCTCTCTAGCCAGGTCATTAGTCCCCAAGTGAATAATGACATCCAGCTCCCCCCTCCTTGCAATCCTGAGGATTCTCTTGCCCTCCTTCTGAACTGTACCTCCAGGTAGGTACATTACCTCCCTCGCACCATTGCTACCTGACCCCAGCTCCCAGCTCAATCTCCTTTTTTAAGTGGCTAGTTTTCCATTAGCAGGTTATACAGACCTGCCACTAGAGGGATTCTTGGTCTTTCATTAGAAAAAAATATATATACCCTCTGAAAGACACAGTCCCTGGCTGCCGGGCCTTCCTGGCTGTATCCTCACTTCCCACTGATCCAGCTACTGCTCTTCCGCCCCCTTCTTCTAGCACTGCCAGCCTGTCTTAACCCCCTCCCTCTGCCTACCCCAAATCCTACCTTAATCATGCGCCTCCACCGTTCTCTACCCCCTATTCTATTTCTGCTTGCCTGTCTTCCTCCTCTACTGCACGCCCCAAAAGCCTGCTTTCCCTCCCTCCCCCACAGCTTCCACATTCCTACATCCTTCCTCCACTTAGGCATGCTGCACAGTGGTCACTGCCCCTTGTCCAGGGTCCATCCTACCACCATGAAACTGTCCTATACCCACACTGGTCCTAGCCATCCACTCTGGTCCCCCCTGTCTACGCTTACCCTCACCCACTATCGTCGATGCTCGGCAATTTCCTGAGATGCTAGTAGGCAAAAGCATTCCCTTAAAGAAATATGCCGTAGCTCCTTGAGGCTAGTCCTCCTCTGCCTAATGCTGTCAGGCAACATGCACCCAAACCCTGGCCCATTCTGCTCTAAAGCCATTAATCTGAGCAAGCCTTCGGGTGCCATCTCATTCATATCAATCAACATCTGCAGCCTCCTTCCTAAAATGGATGCCCTACAGGCCTTCACCAGCCAGCACAGCCCTGACATCCTGGCGGTTGTCGAAACCTGGCTCACGTCATCAGTACCGGACCATGTAATCATCCTTCCTGGCTACAACGTCTTTAGGCTGGATCGCCTTTCCAAAAGAGTTGGGGGCCGCGCTTTCTACCTAAAAGACTCATACAGGGTACCACATCATTACCTCACTCCAACCCACAACTGCCTAGATACTGCCAGTGAGAATCCTCCTCGGAGCCCAAAACAAAACCCACACTGTTGCCACCATCTACATCCCTCCCAAAGAACTGGGAACTGGTCTAATAGCTGTTCTTGACTTTGTAAAGTCACTCCCACCGGACACCGAATCCATCCTCCTAGGTGACTTCAACATCAACTGGCCTGCAGCCATTGCTGATGCACACGAGGATACCATTGCTGCGGGGAACCTCACACAAATGGTTGACTCACCAACCAGGAAAAATTACAGGACCAGCATCAGCACACTCTTGGACTGGATCCTTACCAGTCACCCATCGCGGATATCTAACATTAATGTCCTCCCTGACTCTCTTAGCGACCACTTCCCTGTTAGCTGCACCTGGTCAAATAAATTCATCAAACAACCACCAAAAACTATCACCGGCAGGGTTCTACCCAGTGGTCACCTTCCTCGACTCAAATCCTACCTCCTCCATCAAGACTGGTCCTCTATCTTCAATGCAACCAACGTAAACACTGCCCTTGTCCACTTCATAAACATCTTCACTGTGGCCTGTGACACGTATGCTCCTATTAAGAAACACAAAGTCAAATCACTCAGTAACCCTTGGCTCACAGGTGACCTCCTCAGGATGCTAAAAACAAGAGATCACCTATGGGAGCTGGCCAGAAACTCTGGAAGGCAAAACGACATCCAAAACTACAAATCGTTCGAATGACTGCACCAAAACCATCCGCAAATGAAGTCCGCCACTATAAGCATGCCCTCACAAACTCCTGGGGCAATGGTCGGGAATTCTGGAAGAACATAAAGGAACTCACCGGAATCCACCCAAAACCCCCATCAATACTCAACATCAACGGAACCACAACCCTCAACCCAAAAACCATTGCGGATACTTTTAACAAAGCCTTTACTGACCTCTGCGCTGTCCTACCCCAGGACTACTTCAAAGATGGTGAAGCCCCTCTGTCCGCAATGAACACTACTCCCACCAGCTCCCCCCACTTCTACTTCAAAGCAGTCAAGGCTCACTAAGTGCACAAATATGTAACCAAAGCCCTTGGTAAATCAAGATTCAGTAATGACTCCCTCGGTCTCAAAATCCTGTCTCTCACACTTGATGAAGTGCTTAGTCCTTTGACCAGAATTTTCAACCTCTCCCTCAGCCTTAGCCAGTTCCCGGACAGATGGAAATCTGCCACTATCACCCAATCCATAAAAGTGGTGACAAAACTGCCCACGATAACTACAGACCTATCTCCCTACTACCCCCACTCTCCAAGGCACTAGAACGCATCGTCTCGGACCAGCTCACACAATACCTAGATACATACAACATCCTGTGCAAGCAACAACACGGGTTCCGCACAGGTCACAGCAGCTCCACAGCCCTACGTGAATTCACTGGCACAATCCACAATGCACTTGACTCCGGTGATCTACTAGGCTCAATCTACATTGACTTAACTAAAGCCTTCGACACCGTCAATCACTGCCTCCTGCTTGTCCAGCTTCAGAACACTGGGCTGTCAACTGACTCCATTGGCTGGTTTAAGAGCTACCTTGAAGAACGGTCCCAAACAGTAAGAATTGCTGATACACTCTCAGACCCTAGACCGATCCGCTCGGGAGTCCCCCAGGACTCCATTCTGGGACCCCTCCTCTTCAGCCTATTCTTAAACTCACTACCGGACAGCTTCCCAGAACAAATAATTCTCTACACCGACGATGCTGTGATCCTCACCTTGGACACTGATCCAATCAAATTTGTGTTGATTTGCATATGCAGCCCATGATGCTTTGCATTGTGTGGGCATGTGTGATTTTGTATTTTCTTGAAACTTGGCTTCCCAGCCAAATGCCCTTTGGGGTAACCCTTGCCTCAGTGTTTGTGCACAGAGGTTCTTTGTCTTTTACATAATAAACTTCAGCAGGCCTTCTCCTCCATCGAATCCTGGTTTCTAAATCATAAACTGCTTCTCAATCAGAAAAAAAACAAGTCTATGGTCTTCTGCAATCCCCACAACAAAAACAAACAACTCCACCTCTCCATTGCAACCAAACAAGGAACCATCCTAGAGCAAACACAATTGTTCAAGTACCTCGGCATTACCCTTGATCCCCACCTCTCATACGCTGTCCATATCAGCAATGTTACGAAGTCTGCCAATGCGAGGTTAGGCATATTATTCCGGCACAGGAAACACCTAACCCTAGAAGCACTGGCAGTGGCCATCCAAAGCTCCATCGTCAGCATCATAGACTATGGTCTTATCATATATGGGTCTGCAACTACCTCTGCTCTCAAACGTATTGCAGCCTCCCTGAATAAGGCCTGTCGTCTCATCACTGGCTCACATTGCCATACCCACACATGTAACCTTTATTCCCAATCTGGATAGCTTCAACTGGACAAACGCTTAAAATACCAAACCTGCATCACGGCCAAGAAAATTATAATGGGTCTGGCCCCACCAGGTGTTTGTGCCCTCCTTAAGCCTAGACATAGGAACGTCACTACAAGGAGATCCAATTCCCATCTACTACATATCCCACGATGTCGCGTGACCCAAGGACAAAGATCATTCACCTATTGGGCATCCAACTGGCTCAACTCTCTTGGCAGCGACCACTCCAACACTCGACCTCTTCAAGTCCAAGCTGCGTCTCTCACTGCTTGTATCCTGCGATTGCCCATCTTAACATTTCCACCGTTCCAGCTGCAAATGCCCCAGCACTTACAATCAGTCTTTGCATCCCTAGCACCTTACCTGTCATACTCCTCGACAAGGTCTCCCAGCCTCGCCCACCTCCCCGGTATCCCCATTCCTGCCCCCGCCCACCACCTCCCGTACTCCCCTTACCCCTGCACCTCCTTCCCGATCTCCTACCCTCACTTCCCACCACCCACCCCCTTCCCTTGTCTTGCTCATAGCTCAAGTCTTTGTACTGGTTATTACATGTCTGTAAGTCAATGACTATTTGTTTGTAACTAAAAATGATGACTGTTGCACACGCTGACGTGGAACCATTGTAAAAGAGCCTCGGCTCAAAGGTATTGTAATCCTAGATTGAAATAAATAAATAAATAAAAAACAACTAGGATTTGCTTCCTCCTCCTGTGTGTTCACCTTGCATCTGCCCTTGGGGTTCCATCCTGGATGACCCCCTCAACCCCTATGGTGTTCACTTTAGGAGATGCTGCGCAATCTCTGTGCTCTGTCAGGATGGCATATGAGTTGTGAAGTGCCACTGGATGGGAGATGTGCCTCTGTGCTGCCTCCTGCACCCTCCCTGAGCCTAACGTAGTCCACCCATTCCTCCTTCTTGGCAAACTCTGAGGGAGCGCTGGTGGACATGGTGGCCTCTGTATGCGGGGAAGGTCGCCTGTATCCTTGCCAACTCTGCTCGGAGTTCAGCTACCTCCTCCCTCAACACAGAGAGGTGCCTGCAGATAGGGCGGCACCACAGTGTCCAGAAGGTCTTTCTGAATACTGCTGCCCCACATCCGCTGTAAAGCACCACACCCATCACCTTCCTTCTGCTATCCTTGCCCTAACTGCCACTTATTGCCTTGTACCCTCTGCTGCTCTTTTCTTCTATACCACATCCAGTGCCCAGCTATATATATTTGTACTGTCAATACTCTTTAGAAGTATAATATATCAAGGAATGTAGACTTATGTCAGGGTGTGGTGTGTGCCTATGTTGTGTACTGAAATAAGATGGCTAACAGTGTGTGTGTATGCAGTCAGCTGGTACTGTATGATATCACAGATTAACGGTATAAAGGAAGTGATGCGCTAGGGTGGGTTGGGGTGGGGAGATGGGACCCTCCTGACCACCAGAGAGAATCGACCACACCAGCAAACCCCCACAGAAACACTCAGCTGCGCCTGCAAAATCCCCCAAACAGGTAACTTTAAAAATGAATCCAGAAAGCAACCTGGTACCAACTGAAAGCAACAGTAAGCTGCAAAAGAAACAATAACAGCAGCAATAAAATCAGCAAAAATCAAGTCACTTCCCTGAAATGAACTGCTTCCTTCCTCTTCTAGCCCCTTATGAGAATCCAACAGGTAAGCAGCTACACCACTCTGACTCAGCCTCACCTCCAGGTAGCAGTTAGCAGCAGCTCTGCTGAGGAGCCAGGCCAGACAGTTAGCGCCCCTTCCCCAAGCTACAGGGCTAGACAAAACACAATTCCTGCCCTAGAAAGTTAATGGCTTAAAAAAAACACAAGTGAAATAAGAATTATGAACTGGGGATTGTAAATGGACTTTGCTGATTGGCCAAGACGTTTTTGAAGCCGTGATGATATCGAGCTACATCATCACGGCTTCAGAAAACCTCCGGCCACCAACCTCCTCACCTGCAGCACCACACATCACTCTGCTCCACCAGTATTTCCACCTCACAATAAACTGTAGAAAGGCACAACTGTTGACGGAGACATGCTCCAAAAATCGAAATAAACGCCATCCCTCCTACAACCGCTGCTACTGCCAGTACTTTACAAAGCCTGCCATACCTTTTCTTACCTCAGCCAAACTCCTGAGGAATATGATGTTGACAGAGTGAGTAGCATCATTTCCACAGCGTCACTAGTGCTTGACTGTCATGTTACAAAATAAAAAAAAAGAAAATCACAATCGTGGCGCCAACAAGCTCTACCTAACTACCGAAAAGAAACCGCAAATTAAACACACATTCATTCTGTCCCAGACTAGGCAGCACGACCATGTGAAACCCACGGAGAGCTTACTTGAGAGGACCAGTGTTACCAAAGTGACACATTGTTAGTTATAACAGCGCCACCTGCTGGCTGAGCCCTTCAGGACTATTTTGTCAAAACATACTCTTCCAACATGCTAAAAAAGAAGCAATTTCACAAGGTTTTAAAAGTATTTTTTTTTCCTGAAAAAAATTAATTCAATCCAGTTCATAATAGCAATAAGTCACTCCAGAGTGTGGTATATCATGGGATATCGTCACTTCTCGGACGGTTGGATGCACTCGGCCTGTGGCCTCATGCCCAACCACCCGAGGCGTGACAATATCCCGTGATATACCACACCCTGTCGTGCCTTATTGCTTAATTATACAATGGCAAGAAAGAATCTTGGACTGTGATTGGTCAGTTTGGGGCTGGACCCATGGCATTATCCCAGCACGACGCCACAGGTCCAGTCTCAGCACTGTGAACCAATGTAGATGACCTTAAGGACCTCCAGCACACTCTCCTTTTTTGCATCTCCTCTTAAGAAACAAAAATATTTGTTCACACTAATAAAAACATTCTTTAAAATTATTTTATTTTATATATAACAACGAGCCATTGTATAATAGGAATAATGCATTCCAGGGTGTGTGTTATTTGGGATAACGCCACTCCTGGGGCACTGGACACCCTCGGCCTGCGGCCTCGTGCCCAACCCCCCCAGACGTGGCGTTATCCCAGCACGACACATGCCCTGTCATGCATTATTCCTTTAATATAAAAGAACTAAAGAACTAAAACTAACAATGAGCAGGTTCTGCACTGAACTGAAACTGAGTATTCCCTCCTGACACTGGCTAGTGTAAAGTGTGAGTTTCAAATTACAGCATAGAGGAAAGTGCACAGTTGTAGAATACAGGCACCAGGGACATCTAAGCATGGGACAAGAGCAATAGTATAATGCTAGAAGATATTGACATGCCTGAAATTTACCATTCGTACTTGTGTAAATGTGCCACAGTGAAATGTCTCTTTCATGACCCACTACTAACACTGACTACAAAATATTATATACCATCATAATGATGTTTAGAGAGTAATCTTACGTCTAACAAAAAGCATAAGATTTAAAAATCATTTAACGTGGAATTTCCATTTTTTTTAAGATTGTTACTATCCAAGATACAGTCATGAAAGACACACAAAAATTTCAAACTGAAAGTGGAGGAGGTGGGGCAGGCTGATCAGGACACCGATCAGCTGTTTGCAGGGGGGTGTCATGTAGATCAAAAGAAAGAGCCGTCCTATGATTGGGTCAGCTCTTTCTTTTGAACTCCACAAAGTTTCCACCCAGCAAGCCAAAACAGTGTCATGATCAGCCTGGCTGATGATTGATGTGGCACTGACCTGCCCCTTGCAGACTGCTCTGCACTAGACTGACAGTGTCACACCCCTCAGAAGGCACTATCATAGCAAGATGTCCGCTGCATGCATGCGCATATGGCGAACATAATAAAACAGAAGTATGCAACATAAGACTAACTCTCGGAATGAGAAGTAAACAGTTTTTCCTATTTTCCCAGATTCCATTGGGAGCTTGAGGAGGCAGACAGAGAGAGATGCTACAAAATATACTGATGTTTATAGTAGAAATCCTGCTCCAGAAGCATTGGCTAGAGTAAGGTGCCCTCAGGGGGTGGTGTTTCCACAGAGTGAGCACCCTTCCAGGTGCCTTAGAAGTACAGGGTACAAATACCTTACAATGCTACTGGGTCAACGTAGATGTCACGGTGCTTCCTGGGTTTGTGATGCCTCTGTGGATGCATGAGGGGCATTTATATCTGTTGATAGTTAGAAATAATGCAGTGCCTTCACCCAGAGAAAGAATAAAGCGGGTCTGGTGAAGTATTAGCAGAACCACCGGGGATGCAGTACCTCCCCACCGCCCCACTGTGGTCACCCTCCCATGGACCCACCCAGTGGCTGAACAATTCTCACGTAGTATTCACTAATACTCTAAGCAGAATAGCAGTAACAGATTTATTGTAGTGCAAACTGTCCCAGAGATTTATTTCCCTGGGTATCTCTAGAGAATCTCAGGAAATAACTTGCCAAATTGACTGCTACCACTCTATATAAATGGCTGGTCTTCCAGTGCTCTATGCAGGCCCATCCCAATACTAGTGGCCACTCTTCAACATTCCGCTAGATGCAGCCAAAATGAATGCTTCCCAGTGTTGTAACTAAAAGTGCCCATCTAAGCACAACCCTCACATACACCGCCACTGCCACATCCACAGTGTGCAGTAGTATGACACTTTCACTGTCCTGTGCTGGAGGGACTACCCTCTCCCTACTGGCACCAGTGCTTATCCTTTAATCCATAAGGAAGATCCCAAATGTTACTGGGTACCCAGTAATGAAATCAGTGTATGCCGACTGTGATCGCATGTGGTTGGCTCATGGTGGTGCACTTTAAAACCAATAATTAGCAGTGCTAAATGAACTGGTGTTCGCCCCAACCTCAAAGGCCTTGCAAACTGCCAGTGATTACAACCCAAACCTCAAACAGAGGTATCTGTAAATTCCTGCCCAGATGGTCAAATCCAGAAAGTGAGTTACTAAGTATTAGTGGGCTTCCCTGGTTGCAACGCCAAGCCCTGATTCCACTCATGGTTCTGCTGTTCCAGGATCGCACACGCTATGTAGGTTTGCTGTCAACGCTTGTGGCGATCCCTTTTAAGCAGTTGCCTTGGTCAGTGTCCTTGGTTTCTCACTTTCACTCTCTTACCATGCATCTGTAATGGTGGTGTGGCTCAGTGGATTGACTTTCCTCTGGTTGATTAGGCCACTAAGGTCTACAACACCCTCCACATCAAGGCATCCTGTCCCACAGGGTGGAGATAGCTTGATACCAGGCTATGATACCTGCTGAGCAGATCCCAGTGTCTCCAGCAGTCGTTCAGTTCTGGCTCTATAGCTGTCGGTGTTCATGATCACAGGCATGCTTGACTAGCATGAGAAGACACCTTGTCTCTTGGCAGAGAATCTGATTGCAAGCAGTATGTCACAGCCCAGCACTCAGCAGCAGTCGGCAGTTATGCTTTCCTAAGGACTTTGGACAGAATTGACTCGGTTTCAAAACATTCCCTGCTGTTTGTGTGGCATACAGCAGTGAGAATTGGTCCACCAGGCTGTCAGTCAGAATAGCAGTTCTTCAGGTCTGTCATACAACAGGCAATTGGCAACTGGAAAGGTACTTGAATTAATCAAGTCCATGAGCACTTGTGTCTCCCTTAGTTGGGAAAGTTCCTGATTGATTGACACAAGACCCTCTGACCTTGTGTCTGGACCAGGTGAGTCAGAGTGCAGCAAACATGACTGCCAAGCTGAATTCCCCATGGCAGTTTCCACAGAAGTCCTGATTCACATTAAAGGCAAAGTCCAAACACATGCCCACACCAGACCAGTTCTGCATGGGTGTAAACTTATGTATGATTCTGTCAGCACACAGACTGGGTGATTTCTGGCTCAGGCATTAACACAGCAGTGTTGGCTCTGGTAGCACAATCCAGGATACAGCGCACTCATTGACGTGTAACTAGAAAGAGATAGGTTGATTTGGCTCTGGTGGTGGTGTTGAATGCCTCTGATGCTTGAGCAGCATGGGAGTCTTAAAGATATAGTGACCCACAAGAAGGTTACACTCTTCCACTGCTAAGTAATTGCTGTCCTCAGCAATTGGGTCTGAAGTGTCCAGAGCCCATGAGTCAGTGTTCAAAGCCCATGGTGTTCACATAGTTACATATTTATACAACAGTCGACTGTCTATGTACTTAACTCCAACTAGGTTTCTGTCATTGGCATATATCCAACATTCCTGACTAGGCAATTAGCGCTTGTCTCAGAAATGCCAGCAGAAATTCCCACAATACATATTACCTTCCCATTTTCACCATTTCATCTAAAGGGCACCTGTGAAAATTACATGGGACTGTGATCTGGGTGTATACCCCCTGTGTACAGCATGCATGGGTAGGTTGGTGAAGGCACCAGGAGTGTCATATGCTGGTCTGTGCACAGGTCTGACAGTCTTTCAGAACTTATCCATGGGGAAAAAACTTGAGTTCAGGTGTACACTTGTCATCTTCTCAGCCATCGTAGGAGTGTCTTCAGTTGAAGGCAGCTCCACTCCATCATCTGTGTCTAGGTGCTCCACATCTTCTCCCTTGATGTTCTCATCAGTCAGTAGGGCCTGTGCATCCACTGGCACAAGGGGTTCTGTGGTTGGATCCAAATGTGCTCCAGTTAGGTCAGTTTCCTTTTCAGATATGGTATTTGATAGCAAGGTTGGAGTGGGTACAGTAGTATGGTGCACACCAATTGTGTGTCCTCATCAGACAAGTCATCATTTGTGCCTCTGAGATTAACATACTATGGGTCTATAGACTTTTTCCCTGTGCATAGCAGATCTGGTGGTGGGCCATTTAGGCACTTCAGGTTAAACACTAGCAGATGGCATGTCCATCTGCCCAATCACCAGTAGTTGATTTTGATGAAAGATATGAGTCTTACATGAATCTCCTTTAGGGTAACTTTGTAGACCAGCAGGTCCTGAATCTGTTCCATTATGACATGGCAGGTATCACACCATTGGTTGGTGAGCTTGTGTTTCCCAGGCAGTGCTAAGTTCCTTACAAGCTGTCAGTCACCAAGCAAGAGTGCCTTCACTTTAACGTTGTACAATATCTGTCTTTGTTAGCGTGGGTCCTTTTCCAGCCATCTCTGAGGCCAGACAACATGCAGTATGTAATTGGCCCTTCATACTGTGTACATACTGCAGGTACAGTACATCTCAGGATGGACTCCATCCCTGTAAACTCCAAAACATATGCAAACAGGCAATGGCTACTCTGCCAAACATAAGATAGGATGGGAAGTATCCTGTGGAACTACTTTTTGTGTTGTTGTATGCATGCTGGGTCCAAGGTACCTAGCATATTACATAAGTGCGATAAAAACACACTGGTTGTAGATTACCTTGACGTAGATATAGAGCCGTGCATGACCTGTAAGTTCCCCAGAGGGACAGCGTTTCCTATATCAGATGGCTTTTGAAGTCTCGTCCCTGGTCTGAGTGGATTCATTTGGGTGCTCCTTGAATTTGTCCATAAATATGCAGTTAGCCATCATGGAATTTTTGTCCTTGGTTGGATACACCTGTGCATATCTTGAAAAGTGGTCCTTGATGACCAAACTTTTAGCAGTGTTTTTTGAATCCAGCTCCAGGCTGAGGAAGTCTGTGTGTACCAGTTCCAGTGGTGAACTTGTCTCTATGTGCACTGCAGGAGCAGCCCTCTTTGGCAATGTCCTGCACTGCACACAGCAATTGCACTGTTTGCAGAACCTTTCCACATCACTTCCCATATGTGACCAGTTGTAATGAGCATGGAATCATGGGCTTACAAGTTAATCACACTTACAAAGAGCCGTATTGGTGAATAGTCTTCCACAAAGGGTCATGCGGGGCCTGCGGGTGATGCCGAGCGAGATGGGGTGGTTTCCTCCACGGGGCATCTGCGTGTGACGTGTGCAGGCACATGCATGTTGATGTGCTCTGCATTAGGGCACACCACCCCCTCCCCCTCACATCTGCTGACCCGGCCTTGGTCACAGTATGAAAGCCATGCCAGCAGTAAATTAACAAGAACTCCATTGTTAGCAGTAAATGACCTACTGATCAGCTGATTGGCAGATGCAGTATTACTGCTCGCGCTGTAGTGAGCGGATGATGAGTAGCACTTTCAAAACAATAAAAACAAAGTGGACAAAATGAAAAAAAAGGACTTGTACCATGTTTTTGTACCATATACTATGTGCTTTCCACTCTCGAGGCCCATGTCATCCTGGTAACCACTCATTGAAAGATTAGCCTTGTTGTACATGGGGTGCCATACACTATTCTGTATGTATTACACTTGCTGTACAGCATAGTGTAAACAGACATATAATTTGGAGCTTCCTGACCGATGTTTTTATTTATTTATTTTTTTTACCCATTTGCATTACTGGGTGTTTACTCACCTGGTAAAGGTGATTGTGTTGGTTGACATCCATGGCACTCCAGACATTACCTCATGGGTTTTAGCCCACCTGATAGGTTAGTGATGCACATGACTCTAGGATCAGATTTCTAGTATATCCAGGTCCCAGAAACCCCTGCTCTCCAGTTTGAATCTTCCAAAGCTGAAAATAATGTTAGTAACAGGCAATACCAAGAAGAAGAAAAACAAACACACAGTGTCCATCCGGTACAAATAAGGCAGAAGAAGCATCTATAAAAGCAGGCCATAGGCCCCTATTTTATTTCCCTGATAGTACAATCTAGACTCGACCCCTAATGAGTCAACGGTGGACATCCTGGATGTCTTGTTAATAAGGCATGGAAACAGTTAGCTTTAGACCAATATTCTCTTCTAGTTCCTGGTCACCTCTTGACCACTGTGTCGGGTGGGTCGTGGAGTGCCATGGATGTCAACCAACACAATCACCTTTACCAGATGAGTAAACACCCATTGTGATTGGTTGAACATCCATAGCACTCAATTACCTCATGGGTAGATAAGAAGCAGTACTGTACCCACGGGAGGGAGACAGAGTGGTCTAGGAGCGAAAGGAAGAGTTGGCCGCAGAGAGGACCTGTGTCGCAAAGGTTGGTTGCGGTTGGTACAGATGTTCTAAACGATAGTGCCTGGCAAAGGTGTGGAGGGAAGTCCACGTAGCTGCCTTGCAGGTGTCTTCCACTGAGACATTGGCCCTCTCTGCCCAGGAGGTAGCTACCATCCTAGTGGAATGCACTTTGATCCCCAGAGGTGGTGTCATTTGTTTTGCTTTGTAGGCCTCCTGAATAGTTCTCCGTAACCAACCAGCAGTGGTGGTCTTGGAAGCGGCCTTTCCCTGTCTCTGTCCCCTCGTGACTATGAACAACCTCTCTGTCTTTCGTAGAGGTTGTGTCCTAGTTATGTATGCGGATAGGGTGGCGCCTACGTCTGGGTACTGTGGGACAGCTTTGTCTCCCGGTTGAGAATCTCCCATGAATGTGGGTAACTCAATTGGTTGTTCCCTGTGAAAAACGGAAGAGACCTTTGGTTGAAAGGCTGGGACTGTGCGTAGACATACCCCACACAGTGTGAATACTGTGTAGGGTTCCCTGCAGGACAGTGCCCCTAATTCCCCGATCCTGCGGGCTGAGCATATCGCCATGAGGAAGCAGGTCTTCAGACTTACCCAGAACAGGTCTACATTCTGTAGTGGTTCGAATGGGGCTGTGCTGAGGGAGTCTAGTACCAGAGGAAGGTCCCAGAGAGCAATGGATGGGTGGACCCGGGGTCGTAGAATCTTGACTGCCTTTCAAGAAGTGCATGGCATCCGGATGGGCACTGGGGCTGTGGCCCCCTATGGACCCAAGGGCTGCCCCGATGGCCGACAGCTGTACTCTGAGGGATGAGTGGGCCAATCCCTTATCTAGACCTTGTTGAAGGAATAATAGGATGGTAGACATGTCTGCGAGTTCCGGATCCGTACCTCGATCTCGGTACCACCTGGTGAATACCGACCATTGTCTGCCATAGGTAGAAGTGGTAGAGGGACGTCTAGACTGCAGCATTGTTGAAATGGCCGCGTCGTGATAACCCGCGGTCATCAGTCTTCTCCTCTCAGGAGCCAGGCTGTGAGCTTCAGGGTCCTGGGAGCCGGGTGTAGGACGGGGCCCTGGGTCAGCATGTCGGGTCGGTAGGGTAATCTGAGACTGGACAACGTCATTGCCAGGACCGTGGCAAACCACGCTTTCCGCGGCCAATATGGGGCCACCAGAATGATGATCCGTCCCGTGGAAAGGATCTTGGCGAGAACTTGTGGTAGCAAGGGAATGAGTGGAAAGCAGGGTGCGAAATTCCTATACTTTAGGTGCCCCAGGGCAGGCACATTTGTCCCAGGACACCCAATGCAGTTTAGTACCTGCCCACTGGGGCACCTAAGGTATTTAACAGAGTCCCGGTTTCTTTTCTCACTACTGAGCAGCCTTGTTTACCCCCAAGTTGGTACGTTCTTTTTTTTTTTTTAAACTCGCGCTCATTTTCGTGTGGGCGGGGTTCCGCTGAGATGCGCAAGTGTCATTTTCCTTTGGGCGGGTGGCCGGTTGAGGAGCGCCGAGCTGATGCCATTGGCAAGTCGCAAGAACAACGGGCTGACATTTGACTGGCACAGCTATCAGCCAGCTGCACATACAAGGGGTCGGCAACATTGTTGGTGGAGGCGGGCTGCAGGAGACTGACACCAATTGGGAGAGTCTCTCTGCACAGTTCGCCCACCCCCTCACACAGTGCGTCTTGCCACCTGTGTAAAGCGCGTTGCTCTGTCCTCTTCTGTTGGAAACGCAAGACGTAGCGAGTGGCGCACTTTCAGCTTGCCCATTAAATCCATTTGTTCGCGATTGCGATCGGAGATCAACTAATTCATAAAAAAGCTCTTTTAAGAGATATTGTCCATCAGCTCGAACGTCAAATACTGAATTACTTGTTACTACTTTTTTATATTATAGTCAGAAGTGCTTGCAAGTGATATGGGGGCCGGGGTAGATCATGAAGGGACAGATTTAACAACCTTGGATAAAATTTAAAAAAAAAAAAAAAATGCTCTTTTAAGAGCTATTCTTTATCTAAAGCAGTGCCTAGTCAGATCTGCCTGCAATTTGCAAAAGTGATAGTGGGGAGGGGAGAGTGAGACCACAATGTGAAAAACTCTAGTCAGTCACTCATACAACCAAAATTAGCAGCCTGGCAAGATTAAACTTTTGTTTTGGGTGAAAAGATAAATAGGAGCATAGTACAGTATAGCTAAATTTGGTGGTGAGGTGACTGAGACTTGTGGAAGCTGTACCTTAGGACTTAGCTGCCTGATTTAGTATAATGAAAGAGTAAACCCAGTTGTCACAGAGTGAATTAATGAAATAGTAGCAGACTGCAAGGGGGCCATTCTCAGTCTATAGGCTGTATCAGGCTCTTTTTCTGTAGTAGTAGTCACAATTCCTTACATTCAGTCTGATAAAAAGCTGGCTGATTTACTTAAGTGGAGTTTAACTAACTAAACTAAGCCCTCGGACATCTAAATTAAGAACTACAGGGAGCTGCTCAGCTGAGTAAGTCAGCTTGAGTAAATAAAGGTTTGGGAAGAGAATAGATCTATTCTGTGATCTAATTAAACATCCTTTGTGACTGCTGGGCTTGCAGCCTGCCTCGTGCCTACTGATTTGTCCTCTTGAGGACTGAAGGAGGGCACCACAGAGGGTAGTCAGTGGCTACTGGCAAGGCAGGAGGAAATAAAAATAAATTTAAGTCCTGTCCCTTTGTGTGTTGAATTTGTGGGGCGACTGAGTGATTGTCATCTCCTCTTAAAAATAATTTACTTTGTCACCCTTTGTATGTTGGGGTCTGTCCTCTCTTCTTAAGGACTATTGAGGTCTGATGGCACTAGCCAGGGAGTGGCTAGATAGAAGGGAAAACAAATGCTGTAAATAAAAACCCTTTTTTTTGGACTACTGTACTAGTCTACACTACACTGCATTTTGATTTGTCCTCAAAAAACAAACAAAAAAAAAATCTCCTTAGTTGCAATCAGTTCGTGTTGGGTCATGCACAGGTAGTGTTACTGAAATAAATTACACAGCCAGTTTAATTTCTTTATATTTCTGTTTATTATTTACAAGCTGACAAACCAGGACGATGAAACCAAAATTATGTGGAAAAAAAGGGTGGCATGTAAAAAGTTTCCTGGGCATGTACGTCTACTGCTTACATGCCCCAGTGGGCATGTACTTTTTTTTACAAATTTCATGCCCTGGTGGAAAGATGTAGGAGCGGTCACGGAGCCAAGGCTGCAACAGGGCGTCAGTTCCCTGTGACTGACTGTCCCTGTACCTTGAGTAATAGCTCCTGACCTGCGCATTTTGTGCCGTGGCCATGAGATCCATGGTGACGGGTCCTCAGGTCTCCTGAATCAGTTGGAAGAGACTGGGGTGTAGATGCCACTCCCCTGGGTGGACTTGTTGTCGGCTGAGCCAGTCTGCCCAAATGTTGAGCTTTCCCGGCGAGATGAACTGCACCGAGGTGGGAGAGGTGGTGTTGTGCCCAGTTGAGGACCTTTGCCACCTCTCTCAGCATAGACCTGCTTCTGGTGCCTCCCTGTTTGGCAATATATGCCACCGTCACTTGGTTGTCGGAGCGAATCAGCACCGACTGTCCAGAGATGGAGGACTTGAAGGCTGTGAGGGCATGGTAGACTGCCCGCATCTCTAGGTCATTGATGGACAGCTGGGTTTCTGCAGAAGTCCATCAGCCCTGCGCTGTCCTGTTGCCCAGACAAGCACCCCAACCCAGAAGGCTTGCATCCGTCTTGATGGAGACCTGGTATGGAGCCTCCAGTGATATTCCTCTGGTCAGGTTGGTGCGAACTGTCCACCAAGTCAGTGATTTTCTCACCGATAGTGGTAACAGGAGTGTTGCATTCAGGTTGTGTTCGTTCGGAGATCCCCATGTGAGCACGTACGTCTGTAGTGGGCGCATGTGCCACCTGGCCCAGGGAACCAGGTCGATATAGGATGCCATGCATCCTAATAGTTGCGCTAGTCTTGCCATGGAGGCTTGATGACTGGTGCGCACTCGGCGTGCTAGGCTGATCAAGTTGAGGACCCGCGCCTCGGATGGTTTTGCCCATCCCTTTGCTGTGTCTGTGCTTGCGCCTAGGTGCTCTATCTGTTGCGTGGGCACCAGATGGCTCTTGTCTAGGTTTACTACCCAGCCGTGCTCCTTGAGAGCCCTTAGGGCTAGGGCGGTGTGTTGGTGGGAGTGCTCTTTGGTTCGTGCATGGATCAGCCAGTCGTGGAGGTAGGGGATGATATTGAGACCCTGCTCCCGGAGTCTGGCCACTAGTACCACTGATACCGTGGTGAACACTCTTGGAGCTGATGAAAGCCCGAAGGGTAGTGCCTGGTACTGGAAATGCTGACCTAGTATATGGATTCTGAGGTACTGTCTGTGTTTTGGCCTGATGGGGATGTGAAGGTATGCGTCCTTGAGATCTGTGGATGTCAGGAAGTCGGCCACGTTAATACTGCGTAGAGTTGACCTCAGTGTGTCCATCTTGAACCTCTGGGGAATCACGTGCTGATTGAGGTGCTTGAGGTTCAGAATGGGGCATAGCTCGCTGGTTTTCTTTGAGACGAGAAAGAAGATGGAGTAAACTCCCAACTTCTATTCGTGCGGGGGTACGGGCTGTATCGCCTTGTTGTGGATCAGATTCCACAGGATTTGTTGCACCTGATGGGCTGTGGCCTTCTTTTTGGTGATCGGTGAGGTGATGAACCTGTGTGCCAGGGGGGACTTTGATAACTCTATCGAGTAGCCTCTTGACACGACTTCGTGAACCCACTTGTCCGAGGTGGTGTAAAACCACTGGTGGCTGAAGAGCACTAGTCTGTGACCCACGGGAGGACAGCGCTTCTGCCCGAATGGGGTTCTGTGCGAGCAGTCATTGTTGCTTACCTCGCTGACCTCTACCACTTCCTCCGAACCTAGATCCATGGGCTCTGAAGGGTGAGGAGTGGTAGGACTGGGTGAAGGGGTGCGTTGTGAGGAGTAGGACCCTCTACCGCAAAAGTAAGTGGTTGGGTATGCTGTCTCTCTGCGTGTCTGGTAAGATCTTTGGCCCCCCCCCGAAATCTCTGTCTAGCAGAAGGTAGGTAGGTGTGCCTACTTTTGTTCTTAAGGAGTTCCTTGCCCTCCTCTTTGTGCTTTAGGAACTCTAATAGGCCCTCCCCAAAAACATGTTTCCCCTTCAAAGGAAGATTTTGTAGTAATGTCTTGGATTCATTGTCGGCTTCCCACAGTTTAAGCCACAATGCCCGTCTAGCCTGGTTGGTGATGGCTGTGGCCCTTGCATTGAGCCTGAGAGAGTCCACTGCCATATCGGCTAGATATCTTACTGCATCAAGAGTGTACTCTAACAGTTCTGCCTCTCTTGACTTGGGGTTGGCCTGTTCCAGAAGCTCTTCTAGCCAATGTATCTGGGCCCATGCTGTATAAATGGCTGCTTTGGATGCTCTTGCGCCATTCCTTCTGATTCGAAGGCCTTCTTTAACATATCCTCAACCCTTTTGTCTGTGGGGTCCTTTAAAGATATGGTTCCGCATGGTAGAATAGTCCTTCTACTAAGCGTAGCGACCTGAGGGTCAATTGTTGGAGCTGTGCACCACATGCTGGCCTTGTCCTCTTGAACGGGGTACATACGGTCCAGATTTCTTTTGTCCGACATCCGGCTGGGCTCGGTGGACTGCCATTCCTTGGTGACAATGTCTTCGATCGCTGGACAGACTGGAAATGCTTCCTTGACAGTCGACCTCTGCTGGATCAGTGGGTCCAACTTAGATTCTGGTTTGTTTTCCTCCACCTCGAACCCCATGGTGGCCTTCATGATTTTTATGAGGCCTGGAACCATATCAAAGGAGCATAATTTTGAAGTGAGTGATGGAACAGACTGCGGCTCCATGTCCTCTTCATCGGAGTCTGCTGCGTCCTCCTCCTCTGGCAGGTCTCTGTCCTCCCCGGAATTGGGTTTGTGACTATCTGGGACTGGCTCTGTCAGGTCCATGTGATTCTCGCTGGCCCCTCTCCCGACATCTTGCTCCAGAGGCTGTGTTGTGGGCGTTCTGTGTTGAGTGAGAGACTCCAATTTTTCCATCACCTTCAGCATGAAGTTCTGCTGACTCTCCATCATTGCTACGGTGGCCTGTTGGTTCTGTAGTAAGAAGGCGCCCGGATCCAGCCAAGTTGAACTGCTGGGGCCCGGGTTAGTTGGGCCCATGCCGGTGGACTGCTCTAGCGATAGGTCATCGTGATCGTGGAGGCATGCGGCGCACAGGGGGCCAGGGGCGTGGAGCAGGAGGTTAGCACTGCACGCTGTGCACTTCTTGGTCTTGACCATCTGGAGAAGACAAAAGATTGTATTTGTTACTAGGGGTACAAAATGGGCCTTCAACCTGTGGTTGGCCCACATTAGGCAGCGTTGATGACGCGTTACCATTAAGAAGCTAGAGAGGGATGCAGGCTGTCTTGTCATGGGGGTCGCTGTAGGGAGGAATCCACATTGAAGCTGGTATACTGGAGGTCGCTATAGAGAGGGACCCCCAGTACAGTATAATTTACTGAAAGATGCATATGGGCTGCTTATGGGAGGAGCCCGTATGTTTTTTTGGGTTTTTTTGCAAAAAAAAACCCCTCTTATAACTGGGGGCAATGGTAAGGGAGGGGCTCAGGACTTGAGCTCCTGATGCCTGGTTTCATAGTCCTTCATATTGTATCCTTCAAACCTTGCCCTCCTCTTTGATGGATCTCTCTAAGCCACGAGGTAGTACTGTACAGGAGAGAGGCCCTGGGACTGAGGTGGCTGTGGTCCATTAGCCCTCTCCTGCCCTTGAGAGACTGAAACTGAGAGGGTCAGAGCTGCCTGTGTCTCTGACCACAGTCCCCCCCCAATCGCTGTGAGGGGCAATATCCGCGGGGGTTCCCCAGCTGGAGTCCCATGGGGAAGCCCTAAGAGGCTGGACTTAACCCCAAACCCCTGCATTATGGAATGCGCCTTGAAAACAGGAGGACAGGCTGAGAGAACTGGCAGCGAAGGTCGAGAGGGAAGCAGCCATGTGGAGCGGAAGGGCGTTGTTCTGCCCCTTCTAGGCGCCGAGTGTAGAGGTCCCGCAATCCCTGGTACCTTAGCGCTGAAAAAAAGGCTTCCCAGGTAGAACAGGCCTCGCGACTTGAAACGCGAGTGCCAGGAGTGCTAGCCTGGAGGAAGGAGCTGGCTCTTTGATCGGGCGCCGCCGGGTGGCAGGGGGGAGGTGCAGGCCCAACCGGCAGGATCAGCGCCACGTGGAGAGGTGGCCATCCTGAGAAACAGACCACGCAGTGGTGCAGGGGCTGAGGCCTAGTTTTGGACCAGAGCACCACATAGTTGCGTTGGAGCGAGTACGACACGGCCACGGGAGCAGCAGGGGGCAGCACAAAGACTGTGGAGGCTGCGAAGGGGGGGAATCATGGCAGAGTGCGCCGCAGGTGGACGTGTGGGGGAGACCCAGAGTCTGAGTCCGCCGCAGACGAACGTGTGGGGGGAGACCAAGAGTCTGAAGGGAGAGTGGCTTGGAAAGCGCTTTACAGAACGCGGTAAACAATGGCAAAAAACAACGCGGGTGGAGATTAATGCACAATGCTGTAAGTAATTACCAACTGTATTTGCTTAATGCTCATAGAGCAACACATGGCAATCTTTCCACAAACGGCGCTAATGCCCAATAATGCTTAGAAAACTGCACCAATAGCAGAGTAAACCACAAGCAAAAGACTCCCAGTACAAGTTAATCGTAGTATTCCTCATTACCTACCAAAACTGTAGAAGGAGGTTCTATTCCCCTAGGGGGACAATCTTATTCCAAACAAACAATTGTATATTTGAAAGCATGTACAGTCTCTTACATTTGGTTTGCATTGTCTAGTAACAGAAAGAATAAATGTGAAGAAGTCTACCTTGATAATTAGGACAGCAGGGATCCTGGTGTGCTAGCCTGATCAGATGCAAGGTTTGAACTGGAGAGCAGGGGTTTCTGGGACCTGGATATACTAGAAATCTGATCCTAGAGTCATGTGCATCACTAGCCTATCAGGTGGGCTAAAACCCATGAGGTAATGTCTGGAGTGCCATGGATGTTCAACCAATCACAATGCAGTATAACCAGTGGGTAAAAACAAGTTCTGCAAACCAGGACGCATTACCTGAGTCTATCAGTGTGCCAGGCAGGCACATTAAAAAAGTTCACATTTAACTGGCAGAAATTTTCTTTCACATCTGCTCCCGCTGAATAATTAATCTATGCCACTCTTACAGTACAGCTACTGTTTCACACAATCTTCCACACAATCAATACAATTTTCTTTTTTACTTTTAATCCTCTTTTGTGTTTTTCAGCCTGGTTTCTAGTTTCATAACACTGTTTTATTATAGTCTAATAACTGTATTTGTAATTGAATCATTAGCTTTAAAACTTCCAGTGGCATTTTTCCCTTCAACAGCCAGCCATGCTAAAATCCATCCACTCCCACACACACATGCAATGAACTATCCTTAACATATTCATCCATGAAGTTACACATACACTTCACGGTGACTGCCAACATCACACCGCATACAAAGAAGCAGAGTCCACAGCTTTGAACTACCCAAGTCCATCACTCACTCCAGCTTGACTGCCGACATCTGAACACCAATCACCATGCTGAAACCATGACTTTAATCTTCAAAAATCTGCGACTCGCTGCAGCACCTTTACAGAAAGCAAAATAAGTACTTTCTTATTGCACTTCAATAACAAAGAATTACAACACCTTATAACAATAAAAACATAAGGCAAGTGTACTACACTACAGCCCATACTGGCACCCCCTTGTGACAGCCTACCAGTGGAGGGGCTAGTTTTTACAGATTTGCACTTATTATAGCATTCTAATTGTCATAATTATCTCTACAAAACTCATTTTATAAGTGCAAGAAGACACTCAAGGCTGTGGGGTGTACTAGGAATTAATACACTTCCAAGGGCTGAAGGCACTTATCATTCATCCTCGTTTTTTCACTACAAAAGCTGTACAAATGTCCCAACTTTTGATCTTATGAACATTGTCCGTCCAGCCAGGTAACGTTCAACAAAGTCTACTTAGATTTAAAAGAGTGTACCTTGGTTCAACTGTAAAAAAACAAACAAACACTGTTTGTGGTTAGAGTACGCTGGGTGAGTACCTTAGTTCAACTGTAGAGTATTTTTTCTGCCAGGCCACATCGTACGAGCATATGAACATACAGAAGGTGCCATCACAAAAAGGCCTTATGGTCTATCAAATATCCTTGTATTGCAGAGTCCTAAGCAGCAGCTAAGGACTGTGCCCTCCTGTCAGTTGATACCTCCTCATTTCCACCCATTCCCCTTTTGGCCTTGGTTTTACCCTATCCCATCCTCTTTTGAAGCCTTCCACTGTTTATAGTGATACTGTTTCCTCAGGTAGCCCATTCCACCCACCAGCACCCTCTCAGTGAAGAAATGCCTCCTGGTCTCCCTCTTGAACCCCTCTCCCCCCTTCCTGCTTAAGGCAATGCCCTCTCATATTTTTTATTTCCACAAGCCTGAAGAAATACTGTACTTCTTGTTCAGTCTGTTTATGCCCTTCACTCAGTCACGTCCCTCATCTCCCTCCTCTCCTCCAGGGTGTATATGTTCAGGGTTTCCAGCATATCCCTGTATGTCCTACTCTGCTGACCTGTAACCATCTTTGTCACCCTCCTCTGGACTTCCTCCAGCAAGTTAATGTCCCTCTTCAGGTAGGAATGCCAGTACTGCACATTGTACTCCAGGTGCGGCTGCACCAGTGACCTGTATAATGGCAGTATGACCTCCCACCTGCTGCTGACCCTCCTGGCAGTGCAGCCCAGCATTCCATTGACTTTTGCCACTGCCGTCTAGCATTATGAGGATTGCTTCAGGTCATGTAAATCAACACCACCTGGTCTTTCTCTTCCTCAGATCTGGTTACCAGGGCCCCTCCCAGGCTGTACTCCCTCATTGGGTTCTTGGCTCCAGTGTGCATAACCTGCACTTTTTTGCATTAAAGTCAAGTTGCCAAATTCCAGATCAAGTCTCAAGCCTGGCCAGATCTTCTTTTAGGTCACATATCCCTTCCGCTGTATTGACCCTCCCACTGAGCTTGGTGTCATCCACAAACAAACAAATCATGCCTTTTCCAGTGGCACTGATGAAGACGTTAAATAGCACTGGCCCAAACACCGAGCCCTGTGGTACTCTACTGGTGACATCTGTAGAACCTGAGAGCTCCTCATCAACACCCCCACCCTCCACCCCAGGTCCTACCTTTCGGACAGCTAGCTACCCATCCAGTCAGTTTCTCTCTTACCCCCAGATCCTCCAGCTTTTTGATCAGTCTGTTATGGGGCATAGAATCAAAGGCCTTGCTGAAGCCCAAGCACAGGATATCAACTGCTTAGCCCTTTTCAACATAAAATAGTAGAATGGTGCAATGGCCCACAGTAAAGGCTACTGTTTCTAAAAGTTGTATCTGTTGATCACTAACAAACCTGACATGTGCAGTGCAAAACAAAGGATTGGACACACAGGAGTAGCCAGGCATTCAACTTTGTGCCCCCCCCCCATTCATTACACCAAATGGCCCAAAACCTGAAGATGACAATGATGTAACAGCCCACAGTGCGTAAAAGCTATTAGTTCCAAAAATTATCTCCATCCAGACACTGCCCAACAGGGTCAAGGCTGAAGGTTATGCTAAGGATAAGTGTTAAACATGTGGGTGTAGGAACTTGTATCCATATACTGTAAGCCATGGCTTATAAATTGACTGGCGATGGGGCCCGCATTCTGGGCCCTGGTCATTAATTTTGGTTGCTTTTGCTGCCTGATCACAACCCCTACTGATATGACTCATGCACTGTGTTTGAGTTAAACATAATGTTAAATGCATAAAACTAAGAACTACTGTTAATTTATTGTTATTATGCAGTTTCTGAAATAGGACATGTGTGCAAGGGGACTGGCCAACAAATATGATGTATATAATTGAGTGGCAGCAAAAAAGCGCCAAATGGGGGTCCTGGTTCACACATTTTATTTTCCTTGCTATACAACTGGTTGGACACAGAGTACTTGGCACAGTTTTGGCAAAAAATAAATGATCTTTGGGGTATCTCAGTCATTAGGTTACACCATAGGAACCTTCACCGTTGGTGATGGGGAGTCCACACAGAAGATTTTCAGCAGTACAACTGGGGTCACCTACACCGTCGACATCCGCTGATGTCACCAACCCTATATAGGTGTGGGAAGCCCCACTCCTCCTCAGTTCTTTCCCGCCATCAACTTGCAAGTAGTCTCCATGGAAGAGCCATCACAGTGTTTCATGCCTTTTTTCGGCCTATGAATGTTTTTTCTTCTACCTTTTGCAAAATTGCTTTTGGAAATTTTTCTCTTTTTTGTTTATGTCGAGAGTGAACTCGTCTTCTTTTTCTCTTTTCTGGCGCGAACTCCCAGGTCTCCAAGGCCTGAGACAAGTCCTCAGGGAAAAGCTACAAGAAAGACCGGGAACGCAACTGATCCGCCCTGCGGCCATCCTGTTCCCCGTTGTCCTCTACTTCTTCAGGGGGATCTTCGTCGATGGCAGCTGCCCCAATGAAGAGACCAGCTGTCCAGGTCTCTGTCCCTTCCAGACTCATACTGACAGCTTCCTCGCCCGGATTCCCAAGACATCTGGCCATCAACCTCCGGGTCGTCAGCCCCTTCTCCATCGATGATGGGCTGTCATTGACAGCCACCCCGTCGAGGCCTGTCCCTTCCTCTCCAAGGGCTACAGGCTCATCGGGCTCCTAGAGTGGAGGGCCATCAACTTCTGTTCCATCAAACCCCTCCTCCATCGATGACGACTATCGATCTGAACGAAGTGCTCATTAAGTGCACTAATGTATTCATTCAACAGTTCAGTGCCGTCAATAGGCTGTCGTCGACACCTGTTTGTTACCCATGGGAGGTTACCTGTGGACCACCGATAACCACTCTGATGCCCGCCCCTTCCAATGCTGGAGTGGTGGCAGATCATCCCAGAAATAACAGGCCAGCTTCCTCAGCTGGTCCCTCCTCAGCTTGAGTCCTTGCCAGACCGCACTCCTTTGGTCCAGGCCCAGGAGGTGGTGGTCGGAGGTCGGTTCTCCCTCCACCTGAATCAGTGGAGAATCATAACTTCAGATGTGTGGATCCTGCAGATCATAGAATCAGGTCATACCCTGGAGCTTATCCAACAGCCTCCAGATACCCCCCTCCCTCCAACTATCCCCTGGATCACTTGTCTGTTCACTGGAAGGAAGTACAGTCTCTTCTGCACAAGCAGGCAATCGAATTGGTGCTAAGGTGGCAGAGAAACCAGGGGTTTTATTCCAGGTTCTTTCTGGTCCAAAAAAGAACAGAGATCTGAGGCCAGTTTAGATCTGAAGGGCCTCAATCTCTTCGTCCTGTACAAAAAGTTCTGGATGGTAACTTTGCCAGGCCTCATGCCCCTTCTCAAGACCGAGGACTGGCTCTGTTCACTGGACATGTAGGATGCATACCTGCACATTTCAGTCTTTCCTCCTCATAGGAGGTTTCTCCAATTTGCTTTTCGGGATGAGCATTACCAGTTCAAAGTGCTGCCCTTTGGCTCATCCTCTGCGCCGTGTGTCTTTACCAAATGCTTAGCAGTGGTCGCAGCAGCTCTCAGGAGAGAGGGACTATATGTCTTCCCTTACCTGGATGATTGACTTTTCAAGGTCCCATCCGGAGAGTAGCTCTTGCTGACTCTGGAGCGCACTTTACAGGTCTTTCAACCTCTGGGCATAATTGTCAACCTGCCTAAGTCGGTGCTAGTTCTGTCCCAAAGACTGCAGTACATCAAGGTGGTTCTGGATTCCAAGCAGGGGAAGGTGGCGGCCTTTCTACCCCAAAATAGGGTGGAATGCCTTATAGCCCAGGCTCAAGAAGTTGCCCAGAGTTGGTACATTCCTGCCAGACTGTACCTCAGGCTTTTGGGGCTCATGGCTGCAGGCATTCCCACCGTTCCACTGGCCAAGCTTGATATGCGCACCCTTCAGTGGACCCTCAGAGTGCAATGGGACCATGGTACGGATGAGTTAGACCATCAAGGCTTGGTCTGCAGCTGGCCCAGTGGCGAGGAGGGCTGAGGCATCCATGCCGTACCTCCTGCCAGGTTGGTGACCCATGTTTGCAGTGCGAGCGGGCCGCTGGGGGTCGGCTGGGGAGGGAGAGGATTGAGCATCTGTAGAACAGCTCTCCTCTCCTGGGGAGGGGGGAGTAAAAGCTCAGTGCATCCCTGACACCTAGCAGAGGTTGGCTGCAGGTGTACCATGAGCTTGTCGCAAGTGAGGGGTATGGAGCAGTCAGCCAGTGTGCTCTGGGTGGAAGCACACACAGCATGGCCATTGCCAGCATTGCATGCTCTGTGTAGGGGGAAACTGAACAAGGTAAACAGAGGTCCCAGATCAAGCAGGATGACAACAGCCACCCTCCGCATGCTCCAGCTCTGAATGATGCTTTCCTGGAACTGGATCCTATTCAAGGTGAGTTGAGCTAGGGTGGCTCCTCACCGCCCTGCCTCAGAGGGTAAACCGTGGGGGAAGAAGGGGATAGCTGCCTGATGTCGGGTGCAGGGCTGGGTGGGTGGCTGAGAGAAGGATCTGTACTGGTGGGGACCCTAGGAGAAACAAATTAACTAAAAAAAAAAAAGAAAAATTAAGGCCTGGTCTGCTCCCAAGTTTGCAAGGTACTGCAGTGGTGGATAGACCCCTCAAACCTTCTTCAAGGGGGTTCCCTTTTAGATCTCCTCCTCACATCACATTCTCACCATGGATGCTTTGGGTCTAGATTGGGGAGCACACCTTGGTCCCTTTTAAACCCAGAGCTCATGGTCTCAGTGGAAAGCCGCCCTGCATATCAGTGTCATTGAGATGAGAGCAGTGCTCCATGCCTTGCAGGCTTTTCAGGAGCATCTGGCTCCAGGCCAGCTGCTGGTGCAGTCGGACTACGTGAGTGTCATCTACTACATCAACAAGCAGGGCGGGACTCACTTGTACCCCCTTTGCAGGGAGGCCATGGGAGTGTGGTATTGGGCACTGGAGCACACTCTGACACTCTCAGCGGTCCACATGCCAGGTGTCCTAAACACCCTGGTGGACAGTCTCAGCAGGACTCAGTCCAGCATGCATGAATGGGAGCTTCTCTCATCCATAGCAGAAGATCTGTTCGACAGCTGGGGTCATCCAGAGTTGAACCTTTTTGCATCCCCACTCAATGCAAAACTGCCTTTTTTCTGGCGAGATACGTTGTCACACTCTTGGAGCGGGAGATTTTCTGTATGCATTCCCTCCATTTCCACTAATTCAGAGTGTGCTGATCAAGCTGTAAATGGAGGGGGCCAGCATGATTCTGGCAGCTCCATTCTGGCCTCACCAGATATGGTTCCCTCTGCTTCAGCAGCTGGCAGAGGAACCTCCGGTCCCTCGGCCCTTTTGCAGGAATCTGCTGACTCAAGGCTGGGGGACCCTGATCCATCTCAATCTCAGGTCCATCCATCTGCATTTGTGGCTCCTGAAGACATAGCCATCACCAGGTTCAGGGTCTCTAACAGGGTGGTGGACGTCCTGGTGGCCGCCCACAAGCCTTCCACCCATGCCACTTATGCCATAAAGTGGAAGCGGTTTGCCATCTGGGCTGCCAAGCATCCCCTTGACTTTTTCACCTGTCTTGTGAAGCATGTCCTGGACAACTTGATTTCTTTGTCTGACTCAGACCTCCAGTATTCCTCCCTCAAGGTCCACCTTTTGGCTGTTTCTGCCTTTCAAGAATCTGTGAGTGACTACATCATAGCTCAGCTGGATGTCTCCCGTATATTTCTCAGGGGTATCCTGCATCTGAAACCCCCAATCCATTCCCCTGTCCTGGCTTGGGACTTAAATTTTATTTTGGAAAAATTGACCCTGTCTCTGCCATTACTTCTGCTTGAAGAATTTCAGAGCTTCAGGTCCTCTGGTGCGAGGAGCCTTATTTGATTTTTCACAAAGACAGGGTATTTTTGCATACAGATCCTAAGTTTTTACCTAAGGTGGTTTCTGAGTTCACACTTAATCAGTCTATCCACCTTCCTGTTTATTTTCCTGAGCATGCAAATCCAGTGGAAGCACTGCTTCATATGCTAGATGTGTGCAGGACTTTGAAGTATTATCTGCTTCGGATTAAGGAGTCCATAAATTCTAAGAAGTTGTTTGTTTCTTTCACCCCAGGTAGAGAGGGTGCTTCAGTTTCTAAGCTATGCTTAATTGCTGGGTGCTGTCAAAGCTCGTTCCACCAGAGGCATGGCTACCTCAGTGGCTTGTTTCAAAGGGATCTCAGCCACTGATATTTGCACTGCTGCCACCTCGGGTACAGTCCACACCTTCACCAAGCATTACAGTCTGGACATTGCTTCAAGAGCCCATGCAGGATTTGGCAGGGCTATGCTGCAAGGACTCCTGTCTTAAGCTTATGGAGTTCCAGCCTCCCGGGCTGTCTGCTTTCACTAGTCACTGCTTGGTACTCATTCCTATGGTGTAACCTGATAACTGAGATACCCTCCAAAGAAGATAGAACAGTTACGTTTGTTTGTTTGTTTAGATTTGTTGACCGGTATGCCCACTAGGCCTAGAGACCCTTTTTCAGGGGCAACCCGGTGTGGGGGAGACAGGCCCGGTGAAGCAACTGAGACTGAACCAGATTAAACAGTTGATGGTATTTTTAGTGAATGAGGGAAATTTGACCAGGACACGGGAAAATTCCACTACTCTTTTTCGATAAGTGCCATGGGATCTTTAACATCTGCCTGAACTACCACCAATCCAGGCAGATGGAACCTCTGTTTAACGTCTCATCCGAAAGATGGCACCTCAGAAGTGCAGCACCCTTCTTATGCTGCACTACAGTGTCAGTATTGGGATATTAACCCAAGTGCCAAATGTGGGAACTGAACCCACAGCCCTCTGATCTCCTGGCCTCAGAGGTGAGTGTGCTACCTACTGAGCCACTAACATGTAAGAACTTATCGTAACAGTAGATCTTCAAGGGGATCTCAGTCATCAGTTCGGTTCCCCAGGGTGTCAGCCTTGCTCCCTTCATCTCCGGAGCGAAAGAACTGAGAAGGGAGTGGGGCCACCCTCACCTATATAGGGTTGGTGACATCAGCGGACATCGACAGCGTGGGCGATCCCAGTTGTACTGATGAAAATCTTCCGTGTGGATTCCCCGTCTCCAATGGCAAAGGTTCCTACAGTGTAACCTGATGACTGAGATCCCCTCGAAGATCTACTGTTATGGTAAGTTCTTACATAACTGTTCTTTATGTATAAAGTTGGCAATAATAAAGAAGAAACAAGCAGCCCACATGTGACTGACCACTGGTCAGCTAAAATGCTCGAAAAAAGTTTCCACAGTGCAAAGCAAGAATAGTGTAGTTTTGTCTATTACATTTTTATGCTCAGTGCAATGGGTTCACAACACTATTTTTTCTATATCCCTGTTCAGTTTAATTTTTTATTTCCTGACTCCTGTATATTGTATGTACACAGCTTGGTGCTGATGTCCACAGCATTTGTTAAATATTGGCTAATTCGCTTCCGTTGGTGCCTGCCAGCTTCTATGTTTCATATTTTGTAAGGGTACTAATACAATCACCTGTAACATTATGCACTAATTAAAATTCGTGTTTTGTGGAATATGGTATTTATGTGTTGACTCTTAAACTCATAAAAAAATGTCTTGCTTGTTGTACAATATCATTCTCACATGACAACTGTGATACTAACATACCTACATACAATAGTAAAATAAACACAACGATCTATAAACACGTGTAAGACACACACACCCCCCAGTGGAGTTTACCTTTATGGGCTGCATGCCCTAATAACAAAAAGCAATCCTAGCCCCTTGGCAGGCAACAGGGCGAGGACAGGAATAAAGGAACCCTCTTGGGGTAATATAAAAGCAGATGAGCCTGAAACAGAAGAACTGCAGGATGTAGACATACTGGGCCACAATATGCAGTTTCAAGCCTCTGGCTTCACAAAGACTGCTAGAAAATGAGTCATAGGTCACAGATCTCTAGCCCATGAATTTGGCCAGTCATCTTTTTGCAAAACTACAGACTCTGCATGCATGCTTTGCATGGCTGGAATGGCATTCAAGAGCTCAGCCAGCCTGTTTTTTTTTTTAGATCAATAGGGCATCAACTTCATTAAATATAAAAGGCAATTGAAGTAAACAAGCTGGGTTGTGTCAGTGTGTCTGTGGGACAGAGGAAGCTGCTTGTGAGCATGTGATTCATTTGCCTGCCTGGAGATGTAGCCCAGACAGTTCCTTGCAGTGTGTGCAGATCTGATTCAAGTAAAGAAAGCAGTTTATCTTAGACTAAGTAATAAAGGCAAAGTGTGGAGCTGGGTTTCCTGCCCAACAGTGACATTTCCCTCAAAGGAGTAACTCCATAAAGAAGATGTGGACTGAAGAGGCCATCGCCTACCAGTGGGTCCCCAGACCTCCCGTACTAGTAGCTGACTGACCACATTGAGACCTATAACAGAGACCAGACCTGCTTCAGAGTAGTCTGCCCTCTGTCCGGAAGCATTCAGCATCTCACCTGCTCAGCTAATCTATTCACAGAAGGTGTTCTAGGATTCTTCAAAACCATGAGTAACCATCAGGATCTCAGCCCTGTAACTGGGGAAATTGCCTATGTAATTGAGAAAGAGGGAAAGAGCCCTGGGTGGACTGTGTAACAATTGCTAAGCACAGTCAGAAGATCTGAGGAGGCCACCTTGCCACCCACCACTGGATTACAAATAGAGTCCTTTAAACGAGTAAAGTTGCTTGGTTCTGCGTTAATTGTGTCGCAGCCATTTGCCTTTCAAGATAAGCGTGTCACCATTTCATCCACCCTGCTAGCAGCAACTGCTTCCTCAATAAGGTATCCACTGCAACTGAGAACACTCTCACCCATTAGGGTCCATGAGAGGGGATCAAAGCTAGGGGGGAGGTAGCAGGAGGGGGAAGATGTAAATTCGCAGTTGAACAGTGGGGATGGGGCATCAAATGGGTGGGAGTGCAGCAAAGTCCTCTTAACAGGGGACTCCATACTAAGAGGAGCAGAGTGGCCACAGGGTAGGATGGGCCCACACAAAAGGAGCATGGTGTGCCTACTAGGTATGACGACTGAAAAGTTCATCCTAATAATACACTCACTTACTCAGGGGGTGGGTGATAAACCCTTGTAGTTGTTCACCTGCGTACAAATGACCTGGCAGGATAGAGGGTCGAGGTAGTTCAGGACAGGGAGCTTGGGCAAAATTGGTAAAGTTCTTGGTAGTGCAGCCAATGGCCAGAGCCAGTTTGGCTAGGAAGCTAAAGGTCTCTGCCTTTAACAACTGGCTTAAACAATGGTGTAAGGAGGAGGGCTTTGGAAGACTCTGGCGGGAGAAATTCCTGTACTTGCTGGACAGGCTACACCTTATCAGGAGGAAACTAGGATGCTTAGGGCAAGAGTGAGTATATTATGAAAAACTTCAGTTTAAACTAAATGGGGGGACTAATGTGGGGTAAAGAACCTAAGTTTTCCCAAGGAGGAGCTCATTCCACTCCCGGTTATGGAGTATTGGGTAGGTTGCATTGACAGAGGTAAGGCCGAGGAGGATAGGAAGGGATATAAGGATGGGAAGGGGGGGCAAGTGGAAGGCAAGAGGGTAATGAGCTAGGAGAATGGGCAAGGGGAAATTCAGTAAATCAGCAGAAGATGTGGGGAAATAATGGGAAGGAGAAGGGGGGGAGGGAAAGACAGGCATTATGGAGGGTAGTGTCTATCAATTTCAGAAGCCTGGGAAATAAGATGGATGACCTCTAAGCCATGGTGATGGAGAGCTGAGTGGATCTGGTGGCAGTCACCAAAAGTTGGGAATCTCTGAACCATAACTGGGATTTCTCTAATCTGGGCTTCACCCTCTGTAAAAAGGATAGGTAAAGGGGAAGGGATGGGGTAGCATTTTAAATCAAGGAAGGGATCATGACCATGAGAGAAGATATAGGTGGGAGGGTGGGCACAGACTGAGTCAGGATACGCATTCAAACAGCTGCAACGAAAAGCGTAAGGGGTGGGTGTGGTGCACAGGCCACCCAGTCAGAGCAAAGCCTTAGCCCAGGAGTTGGGTGGTGAGATCAGGAAGGCTTCAGTGCAGGAGGAGGTAGGTAACTTCAGATGGACATAGATTGGAACATCCCCCAAGCCAACAGCAGCAGAAGCCAAATGCTTCTGGATGCAGTCCATGATAGCTTCTTAACTCGAGTGATGAAGCCAACTAGGGATCAGACTATCATGGACCTAATACTGACAAACAGCAACCATGTTAGAGGCATCAGCATGGTTGAGCCCCTGTGAAGCAGTAAGCACCAGTAAAAATGGTTTCAACTCAGTATAGGGGAAAAAAGCCCTGAACACAAAGACACGTGCTCTAGAATTCAGAAGGACCGACTTAGCCACAGTGCTGGAAAATCTGGGAGTGCACCTGGCTAAGCTCGTGAGGTGCACGGGGTAGAAGAAAAAGGTCCATAATTCGAGTCGGGATCAAGGAAGTACCAAACGCATGTGTTGATGGTTTGTTTGTTTGTATTTTCCGTGAATTTGCTATCATTGGCTTTTTTCCATACTGTCCTAAACAT
Source organism: Neoceratodus forsteri (assembly GCA_016271365.2). Taxonomy (NCBI): domain Eukaryota; kingdom Metazoa; phylum Chordata; order Ceratodontiformes; family Ceratodontidae; genus Neoceratodus; species Neoceratodus forsteri. Next base: position 160,508,701 of record CM057456.1, on the reverse strand, counting down.
CAGTTTAGACATCTGAGTTTTTAAAGCCCTCACTGGTCTTTTCCTCTCTACTGCAGTGTCCTCTGCACTGCAGTTGACTACACATAGCTTAAAATGTTGTACTTCTTGCATACTGTAGCTGGTCCATGTTTTTAGAACTCGGGACAGACTGTTAAAGGATACCTACTTATTCATCGAGTTGGGGTTCTACATGCTATTGACATGAACTGTAGTGATGCAGAATTTGTAAATATCCCAGGCTTGGCTCCCGTACATCTATAGTCTTTCGAATCAGCACCTGTGTCAGCTAGACACAAACTTCAAACGGGAGACATCTTTAAATCAAATCAGGACGTTAACCAGGCTTTACTTTTAAGGAACTTTTTCAGAGACTTGAGAGGCTGAAATTTAAGGAAGTAAATTTATTTTACAAGTCATACTTGAACAATACATGGACAAGGAGTGGGCCACCAAGGGCCTTCACCTTGATAAAACTCTGTGTGGAAGTTTCTTTAACTAGTTATAGAACCATTGTGAGGAAGCCTTGGGACATTGTTTTTTTATGAAATTGGTCAAAATATTGATTGACCAAGATGCTGAAAAATACGCTGAGACAATGAAAGACATTTACAGTCTTCAAGCACAAATTCTTTTTTTTTTTTCATTCAAATTTTATTGAAATTTTCCAGCACCAGGAATACATCCATCTATAAAAGTATATAGCAGTAGTTACATCAATACTTGAGCATGACTTTACCAGGATGTATTCACCCCCCGCCCAATCCCACCCCACCTCCTCCCCCCATCCTCCTCCCCCCAGAATCCCCGCACAGCACACATGTTCTCAGCCTGTATTATAAAAAATAGGGAAGAGTCACTCCTTGGATGGTAACAAATACAAGGTATATAAGGGGCCCCAGATCAGATTAAACTTTGGTAACTCGTTCTGAAGACTAGCAATAACCCTTTCTGTTCTAAGATTAGCAAGTAACTCTTGTAGCTACTCGCCATAGGTAATTTCTGAGGTATCTTTCCAATGCCTCAGGACCACTTTCTTAACTGAAGCAGATATCAGGCAAATATGGTACTTCCTATTCCGTACAGAGATAGTGGAGACATCACCTAATACACATATCTCCGCGGTAAACAGATCATCCAGCCCCAGTAGGGGATCCATCGCTTGTCTAATCCTAGACCAGAGTGAAGCTACCTTGGGACAATTCCAAAAAATGTGAAGCAGATCCCCACTACCCTGCTGGCATCTGTAGCAAATGGAGGAGGACACAATACCTAATTTTGCCAACTTGAGAGGGGAATAATAAATATTATGCAATAACGTGAATTGCATTAGTCTTAGCCTGTCTTGCGACATATGTTTATGGCAACTACGCCAGATACACGTCCAGTCCAGCTCCGTATCTGGAAAAAGTGAGGACCAATAACTCACCGGAGCCAGGTTTTGAGAATGAACCCAGCTAAAAAACGCACTGTATATACTGGAACAGCATGAGCCATCCCTGCTAGTGGTCCTATCTCTAATTGGAAATCCGGAGCTGGAGTTATCAGGGAAATTATGCCCAATCTTTTAACCAATAGATGCTGAAGTTGGAAAACTTTAAATATATCAGCTTGTGGGATTTGAAATTTATTCAAAATATCAGCTGATGATAACCATTGCCCTTCTGCAGAAATTAAATCGCTGACTAGACCATCCTCCAATTGTGGAAGCCAACTACCCCTAATGGGTTTACCATCCAATTGGAGGTTGAGCTTGCCCTTTAATGGCTGAGATGGGTCTTTAATATGACTATATTTTAAAAAGGTACATAGCTGCGAATGAACTCTAATGGATATCTCAATAGGAGAATTCCGGTGGGCCATGAGTAGAGAGCTTGGAGTGCAATACAGCAAGGCCCTAGGAGATAGACCTAGCTCAAGTATGGGATATCTCCACCTTTAACCAAAATGGAACATAAGTACCTTGTACCTGGGAATCAATCAGTTTCATCCACCTGAGATACTTATTTGCATGACTGGCCCAATAATACATCCCTATATGAGGCAATCTCAAACCCCCAATCGACTTGGGAGTGGCTAGTTTATGGTAAGCCAGTCTGGGTTTCTTATAATTCCAAATAAATCCGGCAATTATACCATGAATTTTCCTGAACCATTTTAAAGGGAGCCAGGCATTTAACATATTTATTGGGTAAAACAACCGGGGAAATACATTCATTTTGATTAAGTTGATTTTCCCCCATATCAATAATGGAAGCAAGGCCCATCTTTTATGATCTGCTTCAATTCCATGAACCAAGGAGTCTAAATTTAACTGTTGCGTACAGGCTGGTGATCTTGTAAGGGTAATCCCTAGATATTTTATTGCATCTGCGCTCCAAGTTAACCCGAAAGGGGCGATCTCTTGTTTAAAAGTTTTATGATTCAGGGGAAATACCAATGTTTTTCCAATATTGAGTTTATAATTGGCAATTTCACTAAATCCCTGAATAATTTCTAATAAGGCAGGAATGGAAGAAATCGGATAGGAAATTTGAAGCAATAAGTCATCTGCGTACGTTAATAATTTAGTAGTATGCCCATATACTTCAATACCCTGAACCTCCTGTGTTTGCATATTCTGCCTAATAAGAGGCTCTAAGTATCAATCGAAAAGGAGCAGGGACAATGGACAACCTTGCCTAGTGCCCACAAATAACTTAAAGGGGTCTGAGATAATACCGTTACAGGCAATTCTTGCAGAGGGGAATTTATAAATGGAGCCAATCTATGATCGTAATTCCTGGGGGAAACCAAATGATTCCAAAGCGGTTAGAAGATATCTCCAGTGGACCCTATCAAAAGCCTTCTCAGCATCCAGCGAAACCAAAACCATGGGATGATCAGCCTCCCTGGAGACCGAGAAAACGTGTGCCAGAATCTGCAAATGGTCCACTGAAGATCTCCCCTTCATAAATCCCACTTGCTCAACCCCAGTTAACTCGGGAAGAACGTCACTAACACGATCTGCCAATAATTTCGTATGGATTTTAATATCATGATTAAGAAGTGAAATGGGTCTATAACTTGACACAGAATCTAGAGGTTTATCTGGTTTGGGCAAAAGTACTATTAATGCCTCAAACAATGAGACATCCGTTGCAAGCCTGCTTAGTATATATTGAAACAAGCTCAACAATGAAGGGATTAATTCTTTAGAAAAAAATTCATGAAAATTAGCGGAGAACCCGTCTGGGCCTGGTGTTTTATCAGAAGGGAGGGACTTAATGACATGTTCTATTTCCCCATGTGTTATAGGAGCTGTAAGCCTAGTCTGATGACACTTCACCAGAGAAGGCAAGTTCAACCCTCCTAAATAAAGTTGCAACTTCTCCTCTGATGGAGGATCACTCATTGCCCCATATAACTTCTCGAAGTATTTTTTAAATTCGCCCACAATTTCCTTGGGTGATGTTTTAATGGAGCCATCATCCTTTGAGTGAATAGCTGCAACTAATCTAGCAGATTCCAGTTGTTTTACTTGTCTAGCCAACATGCGGCCAGCTTTCTCCCCTTGGTCAGAATACACAGTCCTTGTTTTAATAATAGCTCACTCAGCCTGCTCCCCTAACAAACTGAGATATGAATCTCGCAATTTGGTTAACTCCTGCCTGTATTCTTCAGACGAGGAGGAAGAGAGCCTAGCCTCCTTTTCTCGAATCTGAGCAAGTAATTCGGAAATCCATTTCTGTCTCTCTTGCTTTCTCCGAGAGGCCAGCCCTATAAGGATCCCTCTCAAGTAAACCTTGAGTGTACCCCACTCCATAGCAGGTCGACTGGTGGAATTGTAATTGAGAAATATAAACTCTGTTATCTGGGAAGAGATAAATTTAACAACCTTCGGGTCTTTTAGCAACTGATTATTAAGCTTCCATCTACCCCCTGTTTTAGGAAGAGAAGGAAATGATATTAAGCAAGTAACAACTGAGTGATCGGAAGGTGACCCAGCCGCTATACCCGCATCCAGTACACCTGATATGAGAGTGTTCTAAATCAGGACATAATCAATCCTGGACATGGTGCTATGCACCTGGGAGGTGAAAGTGAATTCCCAGCTTTTCGGGTGAAAAATCCTCCACACATCACAAAGACCTATTTGGTCTAACAATTCTATAACCGCTCTTTGGGCAGGGGAGAGTCCCTTTCTGGGAAGCCCTGATCTATCTAATGATGGATCCATTACTAAATTTAGGTCCCCTCCTATAATGATGGGCATATTAAGAAATGGTGTGAGTACTTCCATTATCTGCACAAAAAAGCCTGGGGTGTCAACATTAGGGCCATAAATCGACCCCAACATTATTTCCAGAGTGTGCAGATTGCCCCTTATAAAAACATACCTCCCTAATGTATCTTGGATTATCTGAAGTGGTTTGAACGGGACTGACCTATGAATCATCACCATCACTCTGCTCTGAGTATTACCTTCCGAAGTAAATACCTGGCCCACCTGTAGCCTCCTCATGTGGTTAGCCTCACTATTAAGTAAATGGGTCTCTTGAACAAACATTATATCCGCTTTCACATAATCTAAATGTTTTAAAATCTTGTATTGCTTAGATTTATGGCGAGCTCCCTTAACATTCCAGCTAATAAATTTAATGTTTCTGGCCATTATTTAACCATCCATAAACACTATATCCGTTGTATTCTTTGTAACCGGACCCTCCTTCCCTTTCCCAAACCCTTGTATGTGCTGTGCTTCCCTCCCCATTGCCCTCCCCCATTGTACCAATTACCCTTAACCCAAATCCTCCCCACACCATGCCAATAAAATACCCCATGACCCTCTTTCCCCTCCACCCAAACCCCTCCCGATCTACCATGGTCCATGACAACAGTCCACACGGTATTACCACCTCCTCCCCTTCCGCCCGTCCTCCCACCCCATATATAAACTATAAAGCACCATGCCATGTTATAAACTTTGTTGCTGTTGTAGCATATTGAAAAGAAAAGGCGGTCTTAATAGAACAGCAATTGCCTGGAACTTGCCAACAAGGTGTAGGAGCTAATAACAGTGATAACAGTCAAGTAACCTTACCTAAGCGTCTATCTGATCCCCCTTCCTTGGACTTACCACAACAACTATTAACAATATCCCCCCATCGTCAGCTTTTCCATATCTCTTAAGGTAATATTTATACCCCACGTTATATGCAATTTTAGCATGTACCCCTTATAAAACAGCCACTAAGCCAGTCCCAGAAAACAAACTAACAAGTTCTTGCAGAGCCCCTTGATCAAAATTCTGACACTCCCCCCCTTAATGGAAATGAAAACAAGTCTGCAAGTTCCCATCGTGCTGCACTCAAACGCTCTGGTGTCTCTATGCTGGATAAAATTATGCTGAAGTGTTCGATAGGAATGGAATCACAGTCTCTGGCTCCATCTAGTGGTCGCAGATCGTCATAGCCACCAGCAGCAGCTCATTGATTTTTCTAAGCACAGGGACCATCCTTTGCTGGATCCACGACCAGAATCCTAGGGATTCTTAAATTTGGCACAACATCAGGCCCGAGAAGCAGAACCGATCAAGACCAGGAACTGGCTGCATCCACAATCGGGATTACAGGTACCAATCGGGGAGGCAGTGTCTGATGAAAAGAGGGGGCCCGAGTTATAAGCAGGGAGGCGAAAACGTCCATGCATCCCATTGACTCTCTGCAAGAGTGCTGACCAAATCGCAGGGAAAGCCTAGTAGGGGTACATCCGAGAACTCAACGCTGAAACAGGCATAATTTAGCAACCTGAGGACACTCTTTAAACAACAGCCGCCCCCTTATCAGCTTCAGGGATTTTTAAATAGGACCGGGAGTGCTGCTTTGAGGGCAATAGACGCTGCTTCTGGATTCTTGTAGGTACTCCAGGAGCCTGCCACCAACACTTGGAATTTAGTGGGGTAACCCATTTTAAATTTAATACCCGCTACAATTAGCTTTTTGACAATTGGGTGGAATGAAGCTCTCTGTTGCCGGACAGATAGAGGCAGGTCTTGAACAACTCTCAACTTCGCCCCTTCCCATTGCAGCTCTTTTATGTCCTTGACTTTTAACAGGAAGTGCTGGCATCCTGATAATTTAGAAATCGAAAAATGAAGGTGCGCAAGGGGGCTCCATGCGGGGGTAATGGTCGCAAGGCACGGTGGGCTCTCTCAGCTGTATAAGCATGCCCAAACAGCGAGGGCCCCGCTATTTTTTCTACAAACTTCTGCACAAACTTAATCAGGTTTCCTCCTTCCTCTCTCTCTCTCTCTGGCAAGCCAATAATGACCACATTATTGTGGCGGCTATGACCCTCTAAATCTTCAACTTTTATTTCGAGATTAGAGATACGTTGCCTCATAGCTACTAGGTCGAGTTCCAGCCTCTCGTTCCTTCCTTCCAGGGAACGAATACGGGTCTCACTGTCAGACGTCTGTTGCGAAAGGTCTTCCAGGGCATGAGTTAAGCTTATAATTTCCCCTGCGAGCGCTTTCATTTCAACCTTAAAAGGTTGAAACTCTTCTAGGAATCTGGCGAGAGCGAGCGGCTCAACTTCCGTACCGTCTGCAGCCGAGGACTAGGTCTGGTGAGCAGCTGAGGCCTTGGATTTTTTAGAGGCCTTCTCTAGGAAAGCCGTTGGGGTATGTCTCGGCATGGTTTTTTTCATCTCGACTTCCATCAGACAGCCAAACCAGTGTACCTCTTCTTCCGTGGGTAGAGCAGAGAAGCTGAGATGTTCCAGTGCAAAAAACGTTTTTTATTCGTTATTTAGGAGGTCGGGCGGTCGGAGCTTTAGGGAAGGGCAGCTACCTAGTGCTCTGCATCACGTGACTCCCCAAGCACAAATTCTAATATTTAAACAACTTCCTGTATTTGCAGTACTTGAAGAACAGCTAAAAACATTTATTTTCTACAAAAAGGAGATGTCTGAAAGGAAACAGCATAAATATCTACATGATTCTGCAGATTATGAGGCAAGTCAAGTCTTAAAGGAGTTCTAATGGCTGAAGTGAAGCCCAACTGCTTCACAGATTGGGGCTTCACTGCACAGATTCCCCCTGCAGTCAGCTTATAAAATTAATATTTTAGTTAGGTCACCACTTGTAAAAATCCAGGAAGCCCCTAGTTCAGCTGGCATTTTCAATCGTGGCACTCCAGTCCGGTCGCGATCTCGCGGTGACCGAACTGGAGCACCATGGTTGAAAATGTCAGCTGCACCGGGGGCTTCCCTGATTTTTACAAGCAGTGAGCTTACAAAAATATTAATTTTATAGGGTGACTGCAGGGGGAATCTGTGCAGTGAAGCCCCGATCTGTGAAGTGGTCGTGGCTTCACTTAAGCCAGTAGTTCTCCTTTAAATGTGAAAGACCAGGAGCCCATTCTATCAACAGAGGCCATATTAGACAGAGATACAATTGTTTTAGACCTATCAGCAATAACCACAGAGCTACCAATTGACTTCATCCTGGAAACTTTAGAGCTTAGGTTAACAATAAGCTATGTCATTTTTTTTTTTGTAGACTTTGTTTATGCACCCTACGGCCGCGAGCATCCTTCTGGGGTACTCACTCAGCGGAGGCCTCTACTCTCTGCCTGAACCCCACGCTACCAGCTTCCTCCCTGAACACCCAGGCAGGTTCAGTCCCCTAGCTCACCCCCTGGGGCAGGCCCGCCCTCCCTTGGCAACCTTTCTGGAATTAGAAGGGCCCACCTGGGAGTCAGATCAGCCATAGAGTCCCCTGGTGCACTGGGCCGGCGATGGGATGTGGGCCTGCCCCTAGAGTCCCCTTCATCTCCGCAGTCCCACAGAGGGATTTTTCTGTGGTGCTTCCCCCTCGGAGTGTGGCGTGCAATGACGCCTGCGCACGGCTGCCCTGCTGGCATTTGCCACACTCCACCCCTTACGCTGGCTGGTGTGCCTGCAGTGCCTTCGATTACCATTGAGGTCCACCAGGACACCGAGCAACCCTGGATCCCTTCCCAGGGAGAGGAGAGCTGTCCTCCGGACATTCTATCCTCTTCCTCCCCTGCCGACCCCCGGCAACCCAAGTTCGTCACCGAACCCAGGTCACCGTCGTGGCGTGAGGTGTGGTATCCAGCGCCTCAACCCTCAGCGCCACTGGGCTGGCTCCAACTATGTCATCTTTAATGGGAGTTATTATCTGCAGATCTGTGTTACTGTGGTGGGCACTACAGTGGATCCATCCTATACAAATCTGTTTATGGGCTGGAGGGAACAATATCATGTATTTGATAACATATATGCCTGTTTTCAGGTGCAACCTGGGATCACTGGGGAGGTTAAGTGACTTACTCAGAGTCACACAGTATGCAAGTGGAAGTTGTGGGAATCAAACCCAGATCTATCTGGTGGATATACCAAGCTCATTCACAGCTCGTTATGCTAACCTCTAGGCTATACTGCCAGCCAACCATGTAAGACCGCTCAAAATAAGTGGGAGTCATATCAAGAAGGTGTTGCAGTGTGAAGCAAGGTGGATCAATACGCTCCTCACACTGCATCCAAATGGACTTAATGACTGCTTGGACATTATTAATTTTTATTATTTTTTTATTTTTGCTCATGAAGATATATTTTTGTAAAAGAATGGATTTACTGTACTTCTTGCATAATTGTTTAATGGATATTAAGTTACTTATTTGTTGATGATTTAATTGTATTTCTGTTTGTTATTTTTTTTTATTTTGCCTTTAGGTTCTGTGATGATCTTGTGTGATAGTAACTAATGCTTATATGCCAACCAAACATGGCACCATGTCAACATTGATAGCTGCAGTACTTTGATGTCACGTGACTTCTCCAAGCTGAACTTTTAAGTTTGGAGGGAGTGTCTCCAGTTTAATTTTTTTTTGCTAATTCTTTTCATATTGGGTGTCTTTCTTCAGATATATTAGGGAATAAAGAAAGAAAGGAAGGGGGAATCATTAGGCTATTGGAAGGCGGTAGGGTGATTGAGGAGGACTGGCAAAAGACAACCATCCTTAATGGCTATTTTTGCTCAGTTTTTCACTTGGGAGGAAGCTGGAACAGGGATCTGTCCTAGGCTAAGTCCTCTTCAATATGTTCATCAGCAGTATTGGAGAAGTAATCCGGGGCAGTTTGTGTCTCTTTGCAGATGACACTAAGCTCTGTTAGAGGGTGGATAGTGACGAGTGAATCAGGGAAATGCAGACTGACTTATAAAAGTTTGAGGTTCCAAGGTTTGGCAGTTGAAGTTCAGCACCAAAAAGTGCAAGGTAATGCACCTAGGGAATAAGAACCCCAGGACAGAGTGAGTGGGGTGAGAATTAGCACTATGGCTGAAGAATGGGATCTATGAGTTATCAGTGACATCCTCAAGCAGTCAAGCCAGGACAAGAAGGCCTATGGGTAAGGCAGGTAGGATGCTGTGGTGTATTGGGAGAGTTATTGATCACAGGAGGAAGGAGGTAATACTACCCCTTTATAGATCTTTAGTTAGACCATGCCTGGAGTACTGCACCCTGTTCTGGAGCCCTCACCTCAGGAAAGATAGGGACAGGCTGTAGAAGGTGCAGTGCAGGGTAACAAAGATGATTCATGGTACACAGGACAGATCTTACAAGGAGCATCTCAAGGCACTGAACATGTACTTGCTGGAGACCTGAAGGGAGAAGGGAGGTATGATAGAGACCTTCAAGTTTCTAAAAGGAATTAACAAGGTGAACTGTGAGGCACTATTTAGCTTGAGTACTAGTTTGCGGTCACGAGGGCATGAGTGGACACTGACAGGAAGGAGGTTTGGGGGACATGAGGAAGTATTAGTTTACATAAAGGGTGGTGGAGCCGTGGAACAGTCTACCAGCTGAAGTGGTGGGCGCTACAACAGTTAATGGTTTCAAGCACAATTGGGACAGAATAAAGTGTACAGTGGTTACTCGGTGTGACAGAAAGTGGAAGGAGAATGAGGGGGAGGGCTAGGACCCTGGATGGACAGTAGGTCCCAGGGTTAGATACAGAACGTGGGCTGACTGGATGGACCATTGGTCTTTTTCTGTCATCACTGTGTATGCTTATGTGTTTCTATCGCCCCCAAACTAAGATCACTTACCTTACCTTATCTGTCTAGGTTCCTCTGGAAGGGTGTGGGTGGCTGCCCAAGTCACCTTGTCCTTCCTGATCCAGGTCATCTTGTACTTCCCGTTCCTACTGCAATAACTGCAATAGGTTAAGGAACACTTGCACAACAAAAAAGATCATTACTGGGCATGCCTCATCAACTGACCGCCAACCCCTTCGTGATGTCACAGAAACTTTTGCAGGGGTGAAAGAAGTCAAGTCTCACAATACCCAATGACCTAAACTGGTACAGAGATATAGATTCAACCGTGGCTAAAGCTAGCGAGAAACTGCACATAACTGAATGAAAATCTTGCTAACAAATGTACATTAAGCATTAAGCCAACCTCTAGTAGAGTATGCCACCCCCCCTCTTTCATAGCAGCCTTGAACAGATTCAGTCAGAAATGCTGAAGAGCGTTTAGAAGTGGGCCTTAATCTGGCGCAACCATTGTTACAGTTCTGACCTTGCAAACTCTGGTCTCGAGCAGTTTGATGATAGACAAACAGAAATGTGTTCTACTGAATAAAAGACTCAGATCAGAAGCTTGACAAGTTAACTACAGCCAGAGAACTGTATCAGTGTTACATCAGGCAACAAAATAAGTATTATACCAAAAGGGCTAGAAAACAGAAATTTCACAGGAGCGTCATCCCGAGGAACATTTGCACCTTCAAGTGAACCTCAGTACTCTGTATACTCTCACTAATAACCAAGCTGTATCATTTTAGATCCAAACTTGTATACCCCAAGTTTCAAGTATTATAGAGTCAACATGATCCATTACGTTTTTATATCATTGTATAGAATATGTTACTGTTTAGATTGACCACATTTTGTGCAGCCGTACCAAGATTGTTTTGTTTGTGTTGGTTTATCAAACTTGGCATTACTGTATATACTGTAAATGCCTGATGTTTATCTTTATTAACTTTAACCTCTCTTGGGATGGTTGGCAGTAAGATGCTTTGATTTAAATTGAATTGAATATGACAGAATACTGTTTCAGTGCAGGTCTTTTTCTGCAGTGCAGTCCAATGAGTGTGTCAGGAGTAAGGGCTCAACTGGCTACATCATAGATGATATACACATGCAACAACCCTAAGGTAACAGTGATGTAATATTTTGGTGGCAGAATAGACTTAAGGGCCATCTTGCCCAGCCCTCCTCTCACACTGCAGTGACTGTACCCTAATGTGAGTACAGCCACACATCAAAGCATAACTGCTGCAGTATTACACCTAATGTGATGGACAGTAAGCACACATACAGTATGTCTGATTTAAATGGTGTACTGTAGGTATGCGATTCAGCACACCTAAGTTCACATATAATTTGGTGAGTAGTAGCAGAAAGTGCACATACAGTACACCTAATGTAAAGGACAGTGGGTGCACAAGCAGTACACCTACAGTAATGTAGTGGACAGTGGGTGCACGAGCAGTACACCTAATGTGATATACAGAGGGTACACATGCAGTACACCTAATGGTACCAGTTTCATTAAAAAAAATCCCCAAACAGGTTTTACACAAATCTCTCCACAGATAAAAAGATCTAAACACATGTATAGTAGCTACTGTATCATAAAAATAATCAATTGTGGATGATCAGTACTCTTACGCTCATTAACATGTTTCTTCCATGGGAGTTCAGAAAAAACAAACAGTAGATTATTGTCCCCTGTTTTATGTGGTGCCCTCTCAGAACCTCCAAGCAAAATTGCATTTTTGTGCTTTCTGGGACTTCTGAGGGCGTGGAGTCAGGGCCTCACATTCCCGCTGTGTTCACATTAACCGCACCGCATTCTTACTTGTTCTACAATCCCATCTGCACGGTGACATATGTCAAGTGAACCACACAACAAGCACTGATTGTTCTGCCTTACAACATGGGACACTACGCAGTACACAACAGATGTAGCATTGATACATTCAAATAAAATGATAAATCAGATGAACTCAGTCATCTGAAGGACTTGTTTACTTTAAACTTGGATTTATCTAAGTTGCAGCAGTAGCAAAAAAGAAAATGTAAATTTCTCTTTGTTTTAATACATGAACAGGTGTAGGTGATGACACTAAACAATTTAGAAGATTAAGATAATTCAGCAATGTTGTTTAGCTTAAAAAATCATAACTTGATACATAAGTAATAATTAGAAAGAAGTAATGTGACCTACTGTAACCAGGAACTAAGCTTAGGCCCCCGGAATACCATCCCGGTGCTTTACCACTGAGCTATTAGACTCACATGATTGCCTGAGGTTCCCTTAGGCACTTGCTTTCTCTGATTGTAAATCCTACAGTAGGCCAACCATAAGCATTGCTGTTTTAAAAATGATGTGAGCAATACAGGTGCAGTAACATATTTTTGTTACTTGATAGACCTTTTATGTTTTCCTTCTGCACTTAAAAGCAAGGGAAAGCAATTTTATTTATATGACACCCAATCCCAGGGTCTCTGGGTGCCTCATAGAAGCAAACAAATTAATAAAAAGTAATGATAATCAGATAATAAATAAACACATCAGAATATTAAATAACAGCATCATGCCCCAAAACACATGGAGCCGGATATTCAGACTGTGCCAGGCTGTAGCACAAGCCTGGGCGCAGCACAACTTGGCTGCGCAGGGGCACTGACAGGGTGATATTCAACGGAGCTGCGCCATGGCACATCATCGTTGAATATCGCACCCTGGCCACCCACAGTGCACATGGTGCAGTGGCACTGCACCAGCGCGAGGTGGCCAGAGGGAGCAGTGGAAGCGCTAGCGCCAAGTTCCGTTAATCTGGAGGTGCAACAACGCGATATTCAAAAGTGCACATGCAAATGGGGCCATAATGATGCAAGGTAAATGGGGTCATTTGCATGTCATTATGGTCCCATTTGCATGCAGGTGCACCCATCCCCAGCAATCTTGCGCCTGGCACCTGCCAGATTGCAGCCGTCGGGGACCGACCCCCCCTGCACATCGCGGCAAAGTGCCCCACTGCCCAATCACGGGCATATGTAGAATATTAGAATCGTCCTATATCCCTGGTGGTCCAGTGGACCGCCTGCAGCCCGATCGCAGGCATAGGTCTGTTTAAACTGTTAACACTATCCCTGGTGGTCCAGTGGACCGCCTGCAGCCCGATCGCAGGCATAGGTCTGTTTAAACTGTTAACACTATCCCTGGTGGTCCAGTGGACCGCCTGCAGCCCGATCGCAGGCATAGGTCTGTTTAAACTGTTAACACTATCCCTGGTGGTCCAGTGGACGCCTGCAGCCCGATCGCAGGCATAGGTCTGTTTAAACTGTTAACACTATCCCTGGTGGTCCAGTGGACCGCCTGCAGCCCGATCGCAGGCATAGGTCTGTTTAAACTGTTAACACTATCCCTGGTGGTCCAGTGGACCGCCTGCAGCCCGATCGCAGGCATAGGTCTGTTTAAACTGTTAACACTATCCCTGGTGGTCCAGTGGACCGCTCGCAGCCCGATCATGGGCATATGTTGAGAATTATAAAAGTCCCATATCCCTGGTGGTCCAGTGGACCGCTTGCAGCCCGATCGCAAGTGTCAGTGTGAAAAATAATGCAACACCAATCCAACCCTGATGATCTAGCGGTACCCACATCCCCACCACCCACAGGCCCCACCGCCCCCTCCCCCCCATTCAGTGGCAGGCGGCAGCTCCACCTGCCTGCCACCCGCTGCCCGCCAACTGACACCGTGAGTAGGGCTGTATGCCCATTGGTCCACAGCGTGAGCCAATGGGTGTGCAGCCATACCATACTCACAGTCCAGATATTTGACTGTGTAAGCTACGGAGCTGCATGCCCATTGGCTCACACTGTGGACCATCGGGCATACAGCCCTACCGCACTAGTGTCAGTCGGTGGGCGGGCAGCAGGCGGTGGGGGGAGCTGCCGCCCGCCACTGAATGGGGTAGCGGGCGGTGGCCCAGTGGGTGGGTGGGGATGGGTACCGCTAGATCATCAGGGTTGGATTGGTGTTGCATTATTTTCACTGGCACCGCAATCGGGCTGCGAGCAGTCCACTGGACCACCAGGGATATGGGACATTTATAATTTCAACGATGCCCATAATCGGGCTGCGAGCGGTCCACTGGACCACTGGGACATTTATATTTCTCAACTTATGCCCACGATCAGGCTGCGAGCAGTCCACTGGACCACCAGGGATAGTGTTACATGTTTTAAACAGACTTATGCCCACGATTGGGCAGCAAGCAGTCCACTGGACCACCAGGGATAGTGTTGAATGTTTTGAACATACTAATGCCCGCGATCGGGCTGTAAGCAGTCCACTGGACTACCAGTGATATAGGACTGTCCTTCTTCTATGTATGCCCACGATCATGCATGGGGAGGTGCCGTCACGAAGGTGCAGCCAGAGCTCAGGTGGCCACCCACAGGTGGCAGCTGTTGTGTTGCGCCCTGCAATATGGCAGCTCACCTGTGAGTGGCCAGCTGTTGCTCCTTTCTTTTTGGCTCACCTGTGTGCAGCGCAGGTAGGGGTTGCACATGCATGGATTCAGCACATCCCGGGCTGAATATCGGGATGTGTGGAGTATGCATGGGCACGCCCCCCTACCTGTGCTGCATACATTACTGATGCGCTGAGGTGCATCGGGATTTGTGCCAGGCTCAATCCCCATTTGAATATTGCGCCAGGGCGCATCAGTGGGTTGCGCAATGCGCAACAGTGTTGCGCCATGCGCAACCCTTCTGAATATCCGGGCCATGGTAAATAAGTAGGTTTTAAGCTTGGATTTAAAAATGGTCTGGGAAGGGCACCTCTTACCTCTGGGGAAGGGCATTCCAGAGAAGCAGGGCAGCCACTCCAAATGCCTTATCCCCTGAGGACTTTCAGTGAGATCTTAGAATGTATAGAAGTCCTGCATGCAGTGACCGAAAGGAATGGCGAGGAGCATATGGGGTCAGGAAGTCTTTCAGGTAGCCCAGACCTAAACCATGCAGGGCCTTGTAAGTTAACAAGCACACATTGAAGTTGATATGCCACCACACCGGCAGCCAGTGCAAAGTGGAGAAACATCATGATATGCTCAAACTGGGAGGTACCAGCAACCAGCTGGTTTGCCACATTATGGACCAACTGCAAGTGATGCAGCAACTTCACAGACAGATGTTCTGAAGATGATAAAAGCCACTGCGGACAACAGCCAACACCTTATGTTCTAATTTCGGGTTAGAGTCCACACTGACTCCCAGATTCCTCACCCAGTCTACAGCCTCGAGAGCAACACTGTCCAAAGGTGGTAAAATTGTACCACAACTCAAAGATGATGAACCAAACCAACCTTGTTCCTCCAGTAGCATCTCCTTCTTCGAAGGAATCTGCCTAAGCCAGCTGGCCGCATCCAGTCCTGAATTTCCGTAAGGCACTCAGTCAGTTCCAGAACAGCTGCACTATCATCAGGAGCACAGAACACATACAGCTGAGTATCATCAGCATAACAGTGAAAATCCAATCCACTTTGCCTTATGATCTCCCCCAGTGGCAGCATTTACACAGCAAACAGCATAGGAGCCAAGATGGACCCTTGAGGCACACCACAGGAGAATGCAGCAGTGCCTGAGATGAAAGAGCCAAGTGCCACCTGCTGTACTGTACCAGATAAATAGTCGAACCACCATAGCACCAGCCCTGTGAGTCCTACATAGTGCCTCAGACAGGCCAACAGCACCCATGGTCCACCGTGTCAAAGGCTAAAGAAAGATCAAGAAGAACCTAGATGGAACTGTGTCTGCTATTCTTTAGGAGGAGAAGATCATGGTGCACCTTCGCCACAGTAGTTTCTGTACTATGATGGGGCTGGAATCTGAACTGGAAAGGTTCATAGATATCTCCCAATGCTGTTCTCACTGCATCACCACCACCACCACCACCGCCGCCACCTTCTTAATTAACTTCCCCAGAGGGGGAATGTTCGAGATAGGCCTGTAATTTAAGAGAACATCAGGGTCCAGAGCTGGTTTCTTAAGAAGGGGCCTCACCAATGCTCTTTTCAAAACAGTGGGAAAAATCCCCTTCCCAAGTGAATATCTGACAATCTCCAGAAAAACTGGACTGAGCGTTCCTCAGCACTCCAAATGAACCCTGGTCAGCCCAGGGTCCAGTATACAGTAGGTGGAGCACAGTCTAGAAACTACCCAGTGGACATCCTCGGCCAACACTGGCTCAAACTCCTCCCATAAAGACAAAGTGCCCTTTTTGGAAGACTGGACACTGTTCGCCAATGACAGGCTGCTTGAGGATATCCCAGTGCTGACAGAGGACACCTTGCCCAGAAAGAACCGATTAAACCTGTCACACTTTTCTGTGGAAAATGCTGTTCAGGATTGCAAACAGATAGGATGTAATAAGCTGTCCACAGTGTTGAAGACCTGAGCTGGTCGGTTCTTTCCAGCACCAATTACCCATGACAGGAACACTGACTTTTTCAGAGTGTTTGCCCGCTGATACTCATCGTAATACATCCTCAGCACCAATTTATCCTCTTCTGAATGGGACTTCTGCGAATAATGCTTCAGCCTCCACCGCTTAGTCTTCAGCCTCCTCAAGTTGCAATCAAATCACGGTGACCTGTGGTGGGAGATCAAGGGGCATACACAGAGAGGTGCTAGGGAGTCAACAGCTGTGGCAAGAGCCACATTATAGCCCTCTAGCACTGCCTCAACTCAGATTGCATGGGCCATCTCCATGCCTGAGATGTCCAATGCTGCCAGGACACCCTGAGGCTAAAATTTCTGAAAGAGCAGTAACTGACGATCTGTACAGGGAAGATTAAATGAGCAGCCCTGCAAAGAAACTGCACAGCATGATGGTCTGACCAACTGACCAGATCAGCCTTGACATTACTAATATCAAGACCTAGGAGGAGACCAAGGCCAAGGCATGGCCATATAGGTGTGTACCGGAGGCAACTGCCTGTACTAATCCCACTGAAAGCATCAACTGGAGGAACTGATTTCTAAAAACAGATGCTTCCTCATTGACCTAGGCACTAAAATCAAAGTTTGGGTGACTCCAACACCAGGTTGGCCATAAAGCTATCAAGTTCCTGCAAGAATTTGTACCTATATCCCGGAGGACGGTATATGAGCATGAACCTGCAACTTGTACCAATCACACCCTTCATAGCCACGCATTCAAATGACCTGGTCTCTCCCATGGGGTATGCTGTCAGTCCCAAATCAGATCTAAAACAGATGGCTACCCCACCACCCCTGCACTCCCACATAGGACAATGCACAGTGAAATAGCCTGGCAGAATAGATGCCTCAAGCACAGAGCCAGAGTCATCCCCCAACTAGGTCTCTGTGATACACACCCAATTTACTGAGGAATCCATGATGAAAGTCTTCATCACGGCTGTTTTATTCTGGATCTGGTGTTAGAAAGAACTGTCCAAAGGAGGGGGGCAGAGTCAGCCATTCCATTGGCTAACTTCTGACTGGAAATCTCAGTAGCCTAAAGAACAAAGATCAGGAATGGAGGACCCCTTGCCTAGTAAAATCTACTCCCAGGGCACCCCCTGGACACCACACTCCTGATCCTGCACCCCTTCTCCTGGTCTACCCATGAAGCTAAGTTAAGTTTTGAGCAACATCCCTGGAGGACCCTCAACCTCCTACAACAGCCAGTCACTGCTGCAGAAAGGGTACAAGGTGGACCTCCAAAGGGGTGCCACTCCCGCAGTTCCTTCGGGGTGTAGACCAGCAATGGTCTAGATGCTGTATAGCACATTACAAAAGTCCTACCCAAAATTAATCAAATAAATACAATTCCCACCACACCCACAAAAAAACTCCCCACACCACACAACTTAACCCAAAATTAAAATTTCCTAACCCACCCAACCAAACACACCGACAATCAGATTAACTATACAAACAATTTACTACACATAAACAATCACACATCCCAAACACTCCACTAAACTAAGTATTAGCTAAGTCCATGTAGTCCAACGCCTAACCTTCCCCTTTTCCAGCTCTCACCTAGAACTGAGAGGAAACCCAAAAATGCAGATGGAATATGCAGACAGGACTCTTTCTTTCATGAAGAGCCCCGATGACTTATTGGCAGGGTAGGGAGAAGACAGATAGTCACTTGACAGGGCCAGGCAGATGGGGACAGTGGACTACGGGGAACCTAAAAAGCTGTCCCAAAAATCATACATTTGGGTTTTGAAATATTTATTGTTGGTCTAAAATTAACAAAATAGGTTTGTAGATTATCAAAGCCTGAAGTGTATTTTGTACACTTAACATTGAGGAATGAGGGGTAGTTCGTGAGCGGGCGCACTTGGTGGAGGGGGGGGCTCCCTTCCTTAGTAGTTAGTTTTGCACGCCCCAGTCTGCTGGTATATTTTCTGATGCTTGGATTATGTTGAAGACTGTTGTGTTGGTCTGAATTTTGTTTTCCCTGGACATCGAGGACTGTCCTATTATGGCGTAGACCTGACTATTTCGATTCACTGGATTATTTTATGCTATCTTGAAGCTGAATCTAATTCGATCCTGTACTTTGGTCTGTGGCTCTGTGAAGGGTTCGTTATTAGGAGCAATTGATTGTTTTGGGTGGTCCTTCTTCCCTTTTGCAATTGTGTAATAAATAATTTTCATTTTTTATTTTTCTTTCTTTCTGTTGGCCTCTCCCCCACACACACACACACTGTGTGAGAGGTGGTGGGTGACTTTCATTGAACGCTGAACTGGAGTGGTGAGAGGACTCTAGTTTACCACATTTTTCTTTTCTCCTCCTTGTGAGAGGCAGTGGAGATAACTTTTTTGGACCATTAAGCTGGAGTTGTGAGAGAACTCCAGTGTACCACATTTGACATAATATTTAGTATATCTTTTTTTATATATATACTATATAAAACTTTTTGGAGTTTTGAGTTTAATTCTGTTATTAGTTGGAAATTATGGGGAGGGTTGAAATTTTGTCTATAGGATAGTTGTGTTTGATTTATATTTCTTTTTATGAGGTGGGGGCAATACGAGTTATTGGTGATAGAAGATGTGTTGGCCTGTTGCTCTCCCGGTCAGGCAGTACTCCCCTGCTGAACTCCGGGACCTCCGGCCCTTTTATTTTCCTCCTCTGCCCACAGCGGTTTATAACCGATGTAGGGCTTTAAGTATTGTTAGTAGAAAGCAGAGGTGGACTGAGGGTCCCGGACTCTGGGAGGAGGGGAGAGCGGGGTGGTCATATCAGGGTTGTACGGGCCAGGAGACACCCTGGGGTGAAATGGTCTCTAGATTGTGGTCTGCCATGTCTAGTTACCATACCCAAGGGCTCCTGTAATTCTGGGCAGATAATTTGATCAGCCTCAGAAACCCATCCGTGATTTTATGCAATGCCAGGTCTATTAGAAACAAGACAGCAATTATTGCTGATCTTGTTGGGACAGCAGGCCTGGCTTGCATCACCGAAACCTGGCTTGATGACAGCGTGGGCCACATTTTGGAAGAGGCGGTCCCAGCCGGGTTTTCGGTGATACACCACTCGAGATCGGACCACAGGGGCGGGGAGGGTGTGGCTATCTGTTTTAAATCGGAATTGGACTTTGCTGGTGTACCAGTAGAGGTGGCCAGATCATTTGAGTCTACTGTAGTAGCAGGTGTGGGTTGCAGGATCATTCTCATCTACCATCCACCCGGGGGTAAGAAATTGTTCCAGCAGGAAGTGGCAGACTTCATCGTCGATGTAACATTGGAGTCACCCAGGTTGATGGTCCTGGGCGACTTCAATGCCTGGGTCAACGATGAACTCTCACAGTTTGGCCAAGACTTCCTCCAACTTATGTCTTCGTTTGGGGTTCACACAGGTAGTTGCCTCTGCTATTCATGATCAGGGTCACTCACTTGAACTGGTCATTTTTCTTGGGGATCGAGTCCTCCGATTTGGTGGTGGACCCAGTCTTGTGGTCCGATCATTACACAGTAAGATTCAATTTCCAGCCCCCCCCCCCGTAGGCCTGCCCCTGTCGAGATGGTCAGATACCGCCCATTGAGGGGTGTAATCCCAGAGAGTCTTTTGGCGGTATTAGACCTATTGGGAGTTCCGAGGGCAGGCGAGGACCCAGAAAATCTAGTTTTGGCCAATAACAGGGCTATCACTGTGGCTCTGGATGCTATCGCCCCAATCTGTGTTCGCCCCCTCTCTCTCTCTCCACCCTCGGTCCCCTTGGTTTGATGGGACCTTGTGGGAGTTGAAACAGCTAGGACAAAGGCTAGAGCATTGCTGGCAGAGAACAACCCTTGATGCCGACCACCTTAGCTTGATAGACCATTATCAAAGCTATCAATCAGCAATCTCACGTAAGAAGGCAGACTTCCTGTCCAGTGAGATAGCTACCACTCAAAATCAACTGACTCAGCTCTTTCGAACCGTGGACAGGCTGTGCAACCCAACCTGTCTACAGGTTCGAGGAGCATTTTCACAAGATAAGTGTGATGAGTTCGCTCGATTCTTTGCGGATAAGGTGGCTGACATCAGGGCCGAAATCTGTCCAGCACCCTCTATGGGGGTTAGGGGTGGTCGGTGTATGGTCACTGCCCCTTGGTCTTCTTGGATATCTTTCAACCGGCCGGAGATAGGGGTCATCGTGTGGATTGTCCAGAAATTGCGGCAGACTCACTGTAGTTTGGATCTGGGCCCTACACACCTATTATTAGGGTTTTTGGAGACCATCGGCCTGGTCCTTGCAGAGATTGTTTGGTGCGTTTTAGACATGGGAGAATTCCCTAGCTCCCTGAAAGAGGCAGTGGTGACACCGCTTCTTAAGAAAGCTTCTTTAGACCCAAGCATCTGTGCAAACTACAGACCTATCTCTAACCTTCCCTTTGTTGAGAAGGTGATTGAGAAAGTAGCTGTGCTGTAACTGGAGAACCATCTTACCATCCACGATGTCTTCGATCCTCTCCAGTCAGGTTTCTGGAAGAAACATAGTACCAAGACCGCTCTGGTTCGGATGCTCAATGATCTCCTGATGGTGAGAGACCAGAAGCGCCGTTCCATCTTGGTGCTCCTGGATCTCTCCTCAGCGTTTGACACTGTGGAACTTGGGGTTCTGCTTGAGCGCTTGAGGGTTATGTGTGGACTGGCTGGTCCAGTTCTTAGATGGTTCCATTCTTTCCTAGCCAGCAGGTCTCAGAGAGCGGTTTCGGGGAATTTTTTCCTCTGAGCCATTCTCTCTGCCGTGCAGGGTACCTCAGGGCACGGTGCTGTCCCTCATGTTGTTTGCAGTGTATTTGCTGCCCCTCAGAGACACTGTAAGATGATATGGGCTGAGATTTCACTACTATGCAGATGATACACAGCTCTATCTGTCTTTTGCACCCAACCAGGATAGTGCAGTCTCGATGTTTAACAGCTGTCTGGTGGATAGCTATGACTGGATGAAGTCCAGCTGGTTGAAATTGAATTCCGGGAAGACTGAGGTGCTGGTTATTGACCTGGGGCACCGGATAGAGAGGTCAGTGATGGGGTTACCTTCCGGGTTTTGGATCGATGGTGTACAGCTGTCCACCTCTGAATAGGTGCACAATCTGGAGGTGGTATTTAATGATGGGCTGACACTGTGGACGCAGGTGTCAGCAGTCATCAAATCTTCCTTTTACCATCTTAGGAACATTGCCATTATTAAGCACCTTGTTCCGTCTGATGATTTGCCCACATTGATCCATGCCTTTGTGACCCCGCGCCTTGACTACTGCAACTCCCTATACCTAGGGCTTCCGGGGGTTGATGTCCACTGCTTGCAGCTGGCGCAGAACGCTGTGGCACTATTATTGACTGGGACTTCACGTACCAGTCATATTACTACCATGCTGCGTGATCTGCACTGGCTGTCTATACAGTGGCGGACCACCTTTTAGATCGGTCTTCTGACCTATAAAGCCCTATATGGATTGGGACCGGGTTACCTGCAAGAGCTCCTGGTTCCGTACAGCCCTGGCCGACCTCTCCGCTCAACTGTCGAGGGGTTGTTAGAGGTTCCCAGGGTGTAGTTGAAGACATCTGGTACCGGGGCTTTTATGTTCGTGGCGCTATCCCTGTGGAACTCTCTATCTCGTCTGATTAGAGAGTGCAGGACCATGGAGAGTTTCAAGACCAGTTTAAAAACTCATCTATTTAAACAGGCTTTTAATATTTGAAGTTTTAGGAATTGTGAGAATTTTAATTAAAGCTGATGTATTTATGTGATTTTATTGAATTGTTTTATGATGTTTTGTATGTAAAGCGCTTTGATGTCTGAATTGCGCTAAATAAATAAAAATATTATTATTATTATTATTATTATTATTAAATAGATGATGGTACCGAGCAGCACCCTCATGTTATCCAAGATCCTTCAACTAGACAAGAAAAAGTAGGGGACCCAGGGCAGAGCCCTGAGGTACCCCTCTATGGACAAGAAGGGGGGGCAGATTCCATACCGTTCACTGCCATGACCTGCCACCTATTGGAGAGATAAGAGCAAAACCAATTTATAGTCTCCCTGGACAAACCAACCTCACATAGACCCTTCAGCAACAGTTGGTCATCGACCTTGTCGAAGGCCTTGGAGAGATCGATCAGAATTGCCCCTGTTAAATATTGGGCGTCCTTTGCTACTCCGATCTCATCCAAGACCTCCGACATGGCTGCCATGGTCCCATGAAATTTTCAAAAACCAGATTGGTACTGATCCAAGAGCCTATTTCCTTCCCGACAGTCCATAAGCTGTCCAGACAACAACTTTTAAAACAATTTGCTTACCACTGGCAACAAAGATATCGGCCTGTAGTTGGACAGAAGGCCAGGGTCGCCTCCCTTATGAATGGGGACCACTCTGGCCGACTTCAAACCCTCAGGGGAAAATCCCAATGTAATAGACCAGTTGAACAGATATGCCAAGGGTTCAGCTGTGTGGGTTGCCACGTACCTCAGCACTGTGGAGGCCACTCCATCCGGGCCACTACTATTGCTCAACTTTAGCCCCAAAAGTAATTCCAGTACCTCATGTTTTCCTGTTTCTTTAAAGACAAAATGAGGCACATCCCCATGTTTTGTAGTTCAGGGGTTAGACAAGGGACCAGTAAAACCACCAAAAAAATTCCCAGATTCTATAAAAATTTATTAAACCTATCTGGGAGAGTCATGTCACATTCAAATGTTTCCTCCTTGGACAGAAAAATGTTAGCTTTAGATTTTCCTTGACCATTTAAATCCCTTAATATTCCCTAGAATTTTGGGGGGTTTCCTATAGACTCGGAAGTCTTAGTTTTAAGGAACCTATTTTTAGTTTCTCTTACTTTAGAGACATACAAGTTCATTGATTTCTGATAATTATGACAATCTCCTGTTTTCCCTGATTTATGGGCTTTGGTCCAAGCCTGATTTTTAAATTGTTTCAGTTTCATCAAGTTAGATGAAAACCAAGGTGCTGAATTTGTCTTTACCTTGCGAGATTTAACTGGCATATGTTTCTTACATACATGTAAAAATTTGACCAAGAAGTAATTCCATGCCAAATCCACATCCGGTATTAGCGTTAATCTATCCCAATTTATACAGTCAAGATCAGCAATAAAGGCAAAATAATTAAAGATTTAAAGGACCTAGACTTAAGAAAATAAGGTGGGGCCCTATTCTTTGTCTGACCCCTTGTACAAAACACAGTGTTATGATCACTAAATATGTCTGTAGCTACCCCTGTTGAGTGATAGTTATGGGGACAGTTTGTTAATATCAAGTCAATTAGAGAGAAATCATCAGGCTTATTCACATTTACATGAGTGGGTTCTGTCACCAACTGTTCCTGGACACAATCAAGAGATACTGTTTTTAAAGTTGAATGCAACCAATCCACATTAAAATCACCAAGAACTAAAAGTTCATGGGAATGAGAAAATGATAATAAGGCTTCCTGGATTGTATACAAAGCTGGCATTGGCAAATGGAGAGGTCTGTACCCTCCAAAAAGTAGTAGTGGTTTTCCACTTCCAACTCTAAGTTCCAGGGCTATGTATTCACAACTTGAAGGTTCAATATTAAAAAATAAGTGAGAGGGAATATATCTGTCCATGTAATAAATCATTACCCACCTCCTTGTTTTCCTCTGTCGGCCCTCATAAATTTGTAACTCATAATCTGTAATAAACTATCATTGTGTCTTTTACATAACCATGTTTCTGACAACAATATAAAATCAGGCGTGTTATCAAATATGATATTTCTAAGTACATCCAGCTTCGGGACAACACTTCTAACATTTGAATGGATGAAGAGTAAGCCCTTATGGTTCTGTAAATTAGGTACCAAAGGATCTGGATTTGGACTTATATTCTCCTGCTTTATAGCAACAAAAGAAGAATACACAACCTCGTTAATAAACAATCCTTTAGACGTTGCAATGTAAATGGAACAAGTGCTTTCTTGATCTGAGATCCCAACCTAATATTGACTTTCCTCCCAGGACAACACTTCCCCAGCAATACCTGTGCTTGGGACTGTAATGTGCCATTGTACTCACCTAGTTGGAAAACAATATCGACACAAGTTAAAAAAGATTTATCACAACAGACGTAATTCCCAGTCCTGTAACTTAACATAACTCTCCCATTTAATTGGACATCCCACCCAGAATGAATCCCATCCCCCTCCCAATGGACTGACCCTCCTACTAAAACCACTAACACCAGAAAGAATACGGGCCCGATCTTAACTGTAGGTGTCCAACAACCTTTTACTTACACTGTAATTAAAAAAGTAAAACTTTTAACAAAACAGCCTCCCGCGGATGACTCCCGCCACACGCGGGAGCCAGTCACGCGGAGAGCTGCTAAGGCAGTGTCAGTGGCTCAGTAGGTAGCACACTCGCCTCTGAGGCCGGGAGATCAGCGGGCTGTGGGTTCAGTTCCCACATCAGGCACTTGGGTTAATATCCCAGTACTGACACTGTAGTGCAGCATGAGAAGGGTGCTGCACTTCTGAGGTGCCGTCTTTCAGATGAGACGTTAAACTGAGGTCCCATCTGCCTGGATTGGTGGCAGTTCAGGTGGATGTTAAAGATCACATGGCACTTATCGAAAAGAGTAGGGGAATTTCCCCGGTGTCCTGGCCAAATTTCCCTCATTCACTATAAATACCACCAACAGCTTAATCTGGTTCAAGGTCAGTTGGAATTCATCTGTATCCCCCTCCCCCGGGTCGTGCCTGAAAATAGGCAGGATTTGTCTAGTGCACTTACCCGGTCAACAAAAAATAAATAAATAAATAAAGGCCAAGTAAGCTTTGTAGTCACTAACTCCTCCTCCTTTGCCATCAGCTCCCACGCCCCCGAAACACCGGCTCCTGCCACTAGCCAGTAACGGGGAAGGGGTGCCTGAACAAGTTTCTGCAGGCCGATGTCTCCACCCTGCTGGGCAAGGAAGAAGCTGTGGATAAAAGCGCTGTGCAGTCCAGGTAAAGCGCAGAATGCAATGTATTTAAACTGTAGTGTAGCGCCTTCTCCAATGCCGTCAGCTCCCATGCTCCCTGAAACACCGGCTCCTGCCACTAGCAGGTAACAGGGAAAGGGGTGCCTGAACAAGTCTCTGCAGGCTGATGTCTTCACCCTGCCGGGCAAGAAAAGAGCTGGGGAGAAAAGTGCTGTGCAGTCCAGGTAAAGCGCAGAGTGCAGTGTAGTTAAACTGTAGTGTAGCGCCTCCTCCGATGCTGTCAGCTCCCACAGCCCCCCCAAATACTGGCTCCTACCACTAGCCAGTAACGGGGAAGGGGGTGCCTGAACAAGTCTCTGCTGGCCGATGTCTTCACCCTGCCAGGCAAGAAAGGAGCTGGGTAGAAAAGTGTTGTGCAGTCCAGGTAAAGTGCAGAGTGCAGTGTATTTAAACTGTAGTGTAGCGCCTCCTCCAATGCCATCAGCTCCCACGCCCCCTGAAACACTGGCTCCTACCACTAGCCAGAAATGGGGAAGGGGTGCCTGAACAAGTTTCTGCAGGCTGATGTCTTCACCCTGCCAGGCAAGAAAGGAGCTGGGGAGAAAAGCGCTGTGCAGTCCAGGTAAAGTGCAGAGTGCAATGTAATTAAACTGTAGTGTAGCACCTCCTCCGATGCCATCAGCTTCCACACACCCCCCCCCCTCCGAAACACTGGCTCCTGCCACTAGCCGGTAACAGGGAAGGGGGTGCCCGAACAAGTCTGCAGGCTAATGTCTTCACCCTGCCGGGCAAGAAAGGAGCTGAGGAAAAAAGTGCAGTGGTTATAGCGGAGGGTGGGGGGAGGCCACGATTGGAAGGCTATGGTGACAGCTCACACCACCACCACCATCGATGGGCTTGTCACCACTCCCCATAAATCCACGGGAGCACATACAAACCCAGAAAGAAAAATGCAGGACATGGCCATCTCGACCACAGAGGTCACAGTTAGCATTGCGCAACAAGATGTCAAACTCAAAAATCACTCGGGCGCAAACAGCAGGTTGGCACTGTCCAAGAAGAGGGTGCAGCCCCATACCAAAGAGGGTGCACATTCCTGGAAGTTGATGGTTGCAAACGCTAGAAGCCTTACAAACAAACTACCTGAACTCGCAGTCATCATGGTAGTAGAAAGACTGGACTGGGTCATTGTGACAAAAAAAGTGGTTCACAGAAAACCACAGATGGGACACGGCTATACCCAGATACAATCTGTTCAGAAAGGATAGGCGGGGCAAAGAGGGGGAGGAATAGCCATTTACATTCGAGAAGACATAAAAGCCACAGAGGTGCGGTCACCCTGGGAACACCGAATCACTGTGGCTTACTATAGATACAGGAAATTGAAAAACCTTCAGGATCGGCGTCATTTACAGACCTCCAAATCAAGGACAGAAAGGGGGCAAAGAACTGATAGAAGAAATACACAGAATGACTCAAGAGAGGAGAGGTGATACTGGTGGGGGATGTCAACCTTCCAGATATAAACTGGAGTACACTAACGGCGGCAACAACAAGAAGCAGGGATTTCTTATTGACACTACAGGGAGCAGGACTAAGTCAACTGATCAAAACATCAACAAGAGGAGATGCCACACTTGACCTGGTCCTCACAAACACTGAGAGGGTCAAGTTAGGAACTTGACGTCGGATGCCATATGGGTAATAGTGACCACTGCATGGTTAGCTTCAAGGTGAACATAACTGAGGACACATGCCATTTAAAAATAAAAGTACTAGATTTTAAAAAGGCGGACTTCAACCAAATGAGGACCAACATAAGAAATTACTTAATTGATCTACAAGTAGACGAGTTCAGTGTCATGTGGGGAAAACTTAAGAAAGCAATCCAGACAGACACTGACCAATGCGCCAGAAGGGTTACCAAAGTGAAAAGAAAATGAAACCCCTTATGGTTTTCAAAGGAAGTGGCTAAAATAGTAAAAGAAAAACAAAGTGTTCAAGCTATACCAGGGAACAAACAAGGCAGAAGACTGGGTGTCGTGTAAGGAGAAAATGAAAGAAGTCAGCAAAAAAATAAGGCAGGTAGAAGCGCAGACAGAAGCAAGTATAGCAGAGAGTGCAAAGAGAGGAGACATACTGACATACTAACATACTAAAAAGCCAGCAGATTAGGCCCAAAAGTCTATCGAGTCTGCTTATGGATCAGTGTACCCTCAGGGCACTGTTATAGCTACCCCCTTCCCACAAGGTCCCTCCCCCACCCTTGGTGAGGCTCTGGACTGCACCTCCCCGCACTTATCCCAGCCTCTTTTGAATCCCTCCACAATTGCAACAGCCACCAGTTTTGCAGGCAGCGCATTCCAGGGCTCCACAACCCTCTCTGTGAAGTAGTGCCTCCTTGTCTTCCCCCTTAGTCTCCACGGACCAGTTTCATCGAGTGCCCCCTGGTGGCCCCTACCTCCCTAAGCTGCAGCACCCCCTCAAGGTTGACCCTATTTATTCCCTTGCGGTACCTGAAGACTTCTATCACATTCCCTCTGTTCTTCCTCTCCTCCAGCGAGTACAGGTTGAACTCCTCTAGTCGCTCCTCATAGGGCCTTTCCTCCAGACCCTGTATCATCCTGGTCGCCCTCCTCTGGATCCTCTCCAGAAGAGCAACATTGCTTTTTAAGTAAGGATGCCAAAACTGCACGCAGTATTCAAGGCGCGGCCTAACCAGGCAATTATACAGCAGAAGGAGCACCTCTCGGCTCTTTGAGGTTATCCGCCTGGCAGTGCAGCCCAGAATTTTATTTGCTTGGGTTGCAGCCCTTCTACACTGCTCCGAGTTGTTCATTTTGGCATCTGCTACCACCCCAAGGTCCTTTTCCTCCCTAGAAACTTGTAGTGTCTCCCCTCCCAAGGTGTACACATACACCAGGTTTTTTGCCCCCTGGTGGAGCACCCTGCATTTCCCAGTGTTAAATATTAGTTTCCAGGTGCAGGACCACCTCCCCAGGGTCTCCAGGTCAGGTTTAAAACATCTGGGGCCCAAGCATTTCTGTTCGCAGCACCATCCCTGTGGAACTGTCTACCTCGTCAGATTAGGTGGTGTAGGATCGTGGAGAGCTTCAAAATTAACCTGAAAACTCACCTTTTCCAGCAAGCTTTTAACGATTGATATTTATAACTGTGGATGTTTTTAAACCAATGCTGAATTTGTGCTTAATTTTAAACTGTTATGATATTTTTTGTATGTGCAGCGCTTTGAAATTTGAATTGTGCTATATAAATAAAAATATTATTACATACTAACATACCAAAATGCCAGCAGAATAGGCCTAATGGTCTTTCGCGTCTGCTCGTTTGGTCAGCACCCACCCTGGGAGCTGACCTTGCTGCCCCCCTCGCCTTCTCTGGCTTCTCCCTTCCCAGTTCCAGATATTCTCGCTGCATTGGATTTTGCTTCCAGAACCCTTCTACTGTACCTGTCCCACCCCCCTCTTGAACCCCTCCACCATCTCTGCCTCCACCAGCCCCCTGGGCAGCTCATTCCATGGCTTCACCACCCTCTCAGTGAAGTAGCACCTCCTCCTCCTTTCTCCCCTGAATCTTCCTCCCCTACAGCTTCCACCCATGCCCTCTAGTTGCCCCCTCCTTCCTTCAAAGCACCCTGACTGCTCCTCCCCTATTTACCCCCTTCATGTACCTGAAGACCTCTATCATGTCCCCCCGGTCCCTTCTCTCTGCCAGTGTGTACATATTTAGCTTTTCGAGCCTCTCCCCATAGGTCCTGTCCCCCAAGCCCCAAATCATTTTGGTTGCCCTCCTCTGGACCCTCTCCAGGAGTTTAATGTCCTTCTTTAAGTGTGGCCTCCAAAACTGCACACAGTACTCGAGGTGCGGCCTCACCAAGCAGTTATACAGAGGGAGTATCACTCCCACTTCTGAGGTGATCCCTAGCGATGCATCCCAGCATCCTATTGGCCTTGGCTGCTGCCCTCCCAAGTCTCAGAGTTGTTCATCTTGACATCCACCACCACCCCCAGGTCTCTCTCAGCCATCGAGACTTGTAGCATTTCTCCCCAGGGTGTACACTTGGCCCGGGTTTCTGGCCCCCAGGTGCAGTACCTTGCATTTCCCTGCATTGAACCTCAGCTTCCACTTTCTAGACCATCTTTCCAGAGCCTCCAGGTCCCCCTGTAGGGCCACCCTCCCCTCCTCCCCATCCACCACCGCCCCCAGTTTTGAATCATCTGCAAAGAGACTCATCTCACTCCTGATACCTGTCCTATGTCAGAGACGAGGCGTTAAACAGGAGGGACCCAAGACTGATCCCTGTGGGACCCACTACATGACCTCCTTGGGATGAGACTATCCTGCCAACTACACACTCCTCTGGGTCCGGGTCCTGGAGCCAATTGCCTATCCATCTGATCATCTGGTTCCCCACCTCCATTTCTCCCAGCTTATCCAACAGGCCCTCATGAGGAACAGAGTCAAATGCCTTGCTGAAGCTCTAGAAAGAGGACGTCCACTGGTCTACCCAGGTCCAAGGCACTGCCGCCCAGTCATAGAACTCTGCCAAGGTTTGTCTGACACGTATTTCCCTGGGACCTAATCCATGCTGCCTATCGCCCAGGCACCCTGACTTTTCCAGGTCCCCCAGCCTCTCCTTGACAATGCCCTCCATCACCTTGCCAGCACCATGTCAGGCTGATAGGCCTGTAGTTCCCTGTCACCTCCCTTGATCCCCTGTGGGTAGGCACCATATGCGCCCTTCCAGTCCTGGGCACCCACCTTGTCCTCAGAGAGATGGTGAAAGCCTGCCAGGGGTTTCCGCCAGGACATCCACAAGTTCCTTCAGCACTCTGAGATGTAATTTATCCGGCCCCGGTGCTTTCTCCGTCTTAAGGGACCTGAGGGCTTCCCTCACTCTCTCTGCTGTGATTTCCACTTCCGCTACCTCTTCTCCCTGCTTAGCCTTCCCCCCTCCTGCCAGTGATGCCTCCCCCTCTCCCCAGACCTGCCGATCGGTGAGGGTCCCCCCCTCCTCAGTATCACTGTCTTCTCCCATGTGTGATGCAGCACCCTCATTTTCCTTGGTGAAAACTGAGGTGAAGCACTCATTTAGTACCTCAGCCTGCTCCCCCAGGTCTTGTGCCCATCTCTCCCGTTTTAATCCTGCTAATCTGCCCCTTCACCCTTTGTTTTTCCCCAATGTATCTAAAGAATCCCTTGTTCCGCCTCCCATTTCCAAGCCAGGTTCTGCTCCTTCCTTGCCTTTAGCCACCTCACCACCCTAGTGGCCCTTCTAGCCATCAGCTCGCATCTCGATCCCTTCACCCTTGAGCACTTGAATTTCCTATAGGCTGCCTTCTTTCCCTGCACCACCTCCTGGACCTCCCTGGTCCACCCAGCAGGGCTTCGGGCCCACCGCATTTTCATCTTACTTTGCACAGGTGCTGGTAGCATCCTGCACCCTCTCCTGATGATTTCCCCACCTACTGTCAGCGTCCATGTCTGACCCAATCACATCCAAATGCTCCTTAGGATCCTTCCCATTTCCTTAAAATCTGCCCCAGAAGTCAGGTTACCTCCATCTTTGTGCAGCCTTCTCCCTCCTAGGTCCAGACAGAACCAGACTGTGGCATGGTCACTCCTCGCCAATGGGTCCCTTACCTCCAGGCTCTCAATCTGGTCACTGTCTGCCAGGACCACATCCAGTACCAGCGTCTCCCTGGTCGGTTCCCCACCTGCTGAGTTAGGAACGCATCTTGAAAGACATCCAACAACCTCTGTTCCTGGCCACCGAGGATATCATAGTCTCCCAGTCTGTTCCTGGCATGTTTAAATCCCCCAACACCACCACCTTCCCCTGCCCAATCTGCAGTGTCTCCCAACATCTGCCACCAGACTCTCCTCCAGCTCCTTCACCAGCGCAGGGGGTCTATACACCACCCTATTTTTACTCTCTGCCCCCCTTGTTATCAAGGTGACCCAACGCCTCCACGGTTCCTCCATCTCCTCTACTCCCCTATGCCAATGCAGTTTTTGACCATCATTGCTACCCTCTCCCTTCCTCCCCCTGTCCTTCCTGAACATAGTGTAACCCTCCAGGTTCAGGTCCCAGTCACCCTGTGGTGGCCCAGGTCTCAGTGACCACTGCCACATCCACCGCCCTCAGTTAGCATCACCTAGAGCTCAGGCATTTTATTGCCCAAGCTCCTGGCATTTAGCAGGACTACCTTCCACCCTTTCCCTATACTTCCATTTCCCCTGCTCGTGTTCCCACGGGGATTCCGTTTTCCCCCGGTCTGCACTTTACCAGTTGGCCTTTTCCCACATTCCTCCAGTTCCCCAGGGGAGGTGGAGACAGAGTCCCTCCTTTATCGGACCCCACTCGACAGCCTTTTCTCCCGTCCCTCCCCCCTTCACAAGTTTAAACCCCACTTTTCACCAATGAACCCCTCTATTTTCAACTTAAGGTTTCCCCTCCCCTCCAAATTGAGATGGAGCCTATCTCTAGCATACAGCTCCTTATCCTCCCAGGTCTCCCCCAATCCCCCACCAACCCATACCCTCTGGCCTCACACCACTCCTGAGCCACTGGTTTATCTCCCTAATCTTCCTTTGTGTTCCCCCACCAGCCCTTGGCACCGCAGGATTTTAGAAGGAAACTGTGTATCCTATGTCATGATTGGACCCTGGCAAGCTCCCTGAACTTGCCTGTATCTCTAGCTCGCTGGCTTCCTCAATGTCATTTGTACCCAGGTGGACTAGTATGTCCGGGGAACCCCACAACCTTTTGCCAGCTGATATACCTCGTGCTTGGCCCCTGTGTCGTTAGTCCAGGGAAGCATTTTGTTCTAACTGGCCAGGCTTCTCCCTGCCTATCCCATTTGATACCCCTGATCATAGAATCCCCCAACAGGAGCACTCTGACCGCCCTTTTCCTCCCATTTCCCCTTCCATGTCCTCGTCCTTTCTACCGGCCCTCCACCCAGCCGCCCTTTGTTCCTCCTATCTGGGTGCCACATGCCACCCTCCTACTTACTCCTGGCCACCCCTCCCTCTGATCCTATGCCGCCCTTCTCCCGAGTATCCTCTGTACCTCGCTCACTCCCCCAAACTCCTCACGACTGGTCCTTCTCCCCATCCGCTAAACTAGCCTGGCTCATCCTCCCTTCCTTCCTGTCTCCGTTTAGTCCCTCCTTGATTGTTGTGCCCCTGGCCTAAACCCTCAGCTCCTTTACTGTATCCTCCTTGTACTTCTGGTCCTTCTCCTTGCCCTTTCCTCCCAACTGGTCCTTCCTTTGCGCTTCTCCTCTTCCCCTGTCCCTCCTGCTCTGATCCACTGCTCCCCCCATTTTCCTGCATTCCAGGTTCCCCCCTGTTCCTCCTGCTATCCGGCCCCTGCCTCCTGCTCCCCACTCCCTTTCCATCTCTAACCACCCCGTCATGGCTACATCACCCCCCTTTTCCTCATGCAGAAGAGAATTGAAGCAGTTACTGAGTGTAAGGTCCGATCCACCTCCCCGCCTTGCTTCCTTCTATCCAGCTCCAGCCAACTGCCTACTTCCCTGAGAATGTTGTCCCTCTGGCCCCCCTTTGAGAGGGTCCCCAGTTACCTGCCTGCTTCCTTGGTAGTGTCCTCCTTTTGGGCCCCCTCTGCCAGGGTCCCTGTGCGACCCCAGAGTATTCTCCTGCACTCCTTTCCCTATGCCCCTGCCCCTAGTGCTTGGTGCAACCCCGTGGGAGATCCCCTGCCCTCTTCCCCAACCATATCTCCCCCT
Source organism: Neoceratodus forsteri (assembly GCA_016271365.2). NCBI lineage: Eukaryota > Metazoa > Chordata > Ceratodontiformes > Ceratodontidae > Neoceratodus > Neoceratodus forsteri. The sequence goes on along the minus strand of CM057456.1, from coordinate 160,475,338 downwards.
TTCCCCCAGCTGTCTCCTAATCCCCGCAACCTCCTCCCTAAGCTGTGCCAGCTGGTAGCACACTGGGCAACTACCGAACTTCCAAGGGAAAGGGGGGAAATGGAGGAAAAGGAATAATAATATTATTATTATTATCCTGTAGAGCCAGCTTCCCCTCCTCCTCATCCACCACCAATCACAGTTTCGAGTCGTCGGCAAAGAGGCTCATCCCACTCCTGATACCTCTTCTGATGTCTGAGATATAGGCATTAAACAGGAGTGAGCCCAGCACCGCGCCCTGTGGGACCCCACTATTGACCCTCCTGGGAGATGAGACCTCCCCCCCACCACCACCTTTTGTACCCTCCCCGCTAGCCAGTTTCCTATCCACCTTACCAACTGTCCCCCAACCCCATATCCCCCAGCTTCACCAGCAACCCGGGATGCAGCACTGAGTCAAATGCCCTGCTGAAGTCTAGAAAGAGGACATCCACTGGCCTGCCCTGATCCAGCTCTCTCATCACCCCCTCGTAGAACTCCACCAGGTTGGTCTGACACGATCTGCCCCAAATAAAACCATGCTGGCGATCATCTAGGTGGCCCCGTGCCTTCAGAAACCCCTCCAGCCTCTCTTTCAAGATGACCTCCATCACTTTGTCCACTACTGACGTCAGGCTTACTGTCCTGTAATTACCCGGCTCCTCCCTCAAGCCTCCCTTGTGTATAAACACGATATGGGCCATCCTCCAGTCTTGCGGCATCCTCCCCGTCTGAAGGGAGGAGTTAAAGAGGCCCGCCAGAGGTGCAGCCAAGGTGTCAGCCAGCTCCTTAAGCACCCTGGGATGGATCTCGTCTGGGCCTGGTGCCTTGTCTGCTCTTAGGGCCTTGAGCGCTTCCCACAACCTCTCAATGGGGATTTTATCCAATGCCTCTGCACATCTGCCTGTCCCACTACCTCCTCCCTCACAGTGCCAATTTCATCCCCCGGTGAAGATTGAGGTAAAAAATAATTTAGTACTGCCTGCTCCTGCCTCCTCCACCCACCTGCTCCCCGACCTAAGTCTATTAATCTGCCCTTTCCCTTGTCTTCTTTCTCTGTTATACCTAAAGAACCCTCCCCCCCACCAATCCCCTGTGCCAATCTCAAATCCTTCTTTAGATACATCTGGGAAAGAAGGAAGGCAAAAGGGGGTTTAGTTATGATTATAACTCAGGAAGGAAAAACAACAGAAGGTGACCCAGAAAAAGCAGAAATCCTGAACTAGTACTTATGCTCGGTGTTTACTGAGGAGGACCCAGGCGATGGCCCAGAAATGGCAAAACGCAACACCCCTGGACAGGGAGTTGATACTAGCCCTTTCACAGAGACTGAAGTTCTGGAGGCACTAAATAAACTGCAAGTTGACAAGGCCATGGGGCCAGACGAAATGCACCCCAGGGTCTTAAAAGAACTGAGATTAGAGTTGGATGTCCCACTGGCTAAACTATTCATCAAATCCTTAAAGAGTGGGGAGGTACCTGAAGATTGGAAAAGGGCAATCGTGGTCCCGCTCCACAAATCGGGCAGCAGGGAGGACTCTGGAAATTACAGGCTGGTAAGCCTCACATCCATAGTGAGGAAGTTAATGGAGACACTACTCAAACAGAGGATCATAGCATTCCTGGAGGCTATCAGCCATCAGGACCCCAAGCAGCATGGTTTCACAGCGGGTAGGTCATGCCAGACAAACCTGATTGAGTTTTTTGACTGTGTTACAAAGGTTATAGATGATGGCAGGGCGGTAGATGGGGTCTACTTAGACTTTAGAAAGGCCTTCAAATTGGTTAAACATAGAAACATAGAAACATAGAATTTGACGGCAGATAAGGACCGCTTGGCCCACCTAGTCTGCCCATTTTCCTACCTAACAGATAAGCTGCAGATCCTAGTTAACCAACAGCTGACTTCCTCTTACCCACCCCTAGGACTGCCTTATGCCTGTCCCATGCATTCTTGAAGTCCCCCACTGTTCTTGACTCCACGACCTCCTCAGGGAGGCTGTTCCATGCATCCACAACCCTCTTGTGAAAAAAAATACTCCTCACATTACCCTGAGCCGCCCCTCTATCTTCAAATTGTGCCCCATTGTTCTTGCACATCTCTTTTTCTGGAAGATGCTACCCTCTTGGACTTTGTTAATTCCCTTGAGGTACTTGAAAGTTTCTATCATGTCCTCTCCTTCTTTCCTCAAGAGTATACATATTAAGCTCCTTTAGTCTTTCTTTATATGTCTTCTGGTGCAGACCCTGCACCATTTTGGTTGCCCTCCTCTGGACAGCCTCCACTCTGTCTATGTCTTTGCAGAGATGAGGTCTCCAGAACTGCACACAGTACTCCAGATGGGGTCTCACCAACTGTCTGTACAGAGGGATAACAACTTCCTGTTTTCTACTATTGATGCCTCTTCCTATGCATCCCAGTATCCCCCCAGCCTTCCTTACTGCCTTCTCACATTGCTTGCCCACCTTTAGGTCATCTGATATAATTACCCCCAGGTCCCTTTCTATTTTTACTGTTGTCAGTATCTCACCCCCTATTGTGTACGCTTCCCCTGGGTTTTGTTTCCCATGTGCATTACCTTGCACTTTTGCATTGAATCTGAGCTGCCATACATTTGACCATTCCTCCAACCTTGCCAAGTCCCTTCTCATCCTTTCCACTCCATCTTGTGTATCAACCCTGTTGCAGATCTTTGTGTCATCTGCAAAGAGACATACTTTTCCTTCCAGTTCCTCTGCAATGTCACTTATAAAGGCATTAAAAAGGACCGGTCCCAGTACTGAACCCTGCGGTACCCCACTAGTTACTCTCCTTTCTTCACTGTGTACTCCATTTACTACTACCCTTTGCGTCCTGTTGTCTAGCCAATTTTTTATCCAGGCTACCACCTTGGGACCCATTCCAAGGCTGGGTATCTTGTGTATTAATCTTTTGTGTGGGACTGTATCAGATGCCTTGCTAAAATCTAGGTAGGCCATGTCCACAGCCCCTCCCTGGTCTACTACTTTGATCACCCAGTCAAAGAAATATATTAGATTCGTCTGACATGACCTTCCCATCGTGAATCCATGCTGCCTTGGGTCCTGTGCCCCACTGGCCTCTAGGTACTCAACAATTCTTTCCTTCCGAAGTGATTCCATCATTTTCCCTACCACTGAGGTCAAACTAACTGGTCTGTAGTTTCCTGCCTCTGTCCTGCTCCCACTTTTGTGAAGAGGAATCACATCTGCCCTCCTCCAGTCCTCAGGTACCACCCCATCCTCCCATGATTTGTTAAAGAGAGTAGTCAATATGTCACTAGTTCTACCCTTAGTTCTTTAGAATTTTGGGTGAATCTCCATCAGGCCCCATTGCTTTGTCCACCTTCAATTTTATTAGTTCTTTCAGAACCCTTTCTTCTGTAAATGGACTGGTATCGACCCCGCCTTCAGAGTGTTTCTCTTGTTTGGTTTAGGTAACTCCTCCTCTTCCTTTGTGAATACTGAGCAGAAATATTCGTTCAGTATCCCTGCTTTTCACTATCACCCTACCCACATTCCTCCCTTTATTAAGCTTCAGTATCCTCCTTTGGTCTTTTCTTCGCTCCCTAATGTACCTATAAAAGGTCTTATCCCCTTCTTAACAGAATTGGCTATCCTTTCCTCGGTTTGGGCCTTGCTATTCTGACTGCCTTCCCAGCCTCTTTCTGCTATAACTGATAAAGTTCTCTGTCCTGCTCCTTCTGTGTTTCCTTATATTTCCTGAATGCTGTCCTTTTCTCCTTAACCTTCCCTGCCACCTCTTTTGTGAATCATAGCGTTTTTTTCCTTCGTTGTGTTTATTGATTTGCTTTTACACAAAGGTTTGTTGCCTCTGTGATGGCTGTTTTGATCATACCCATTGTTCCTCCACCCTCCTTCTTGCCTGTTTGCTAGTGCTTTTCTGAGGCACTCTCTCATTTTCCAAAGTTAGCCTCCTAAAGTCTAGTACTCTTGCTTTTGTATGGCTTGATTGTATGGCTGTGTTTATCGTGAACCACACTATTTGGTGGTCGCTTGTTCCCAGATGGCTACCCACTTCTAAATCTGAGATTCTTTCTCCATCCCCATTTGAAAGTACCAGGTCTAAGATTGCTCCCTCCCGAGTGGGTTCCAATACTAGCTGTCTGAGGCATGCCCCCTGTAGGGCATGTGGTTCCACACAGAAGGCTGGTAAAGAAGCTAGACCACACAGGAGCTGGATCAGAAGTAGTTAGATGGGTTAAAAACTAGTTACAGGGCAGAACCCAGAAAGTGCAGGTAAATGCAGCTCTGTCATCAGAAGGTAGGATAACCAGCGGTGTGCCCCAGGGTTCAGTACCGGGGCCCCTGTTCTTCAATTTTTTCATATTCGACATAGCTAATGGACTACAGGGAAAGGTGTGTCTGTTCACAGACAGCACTAAACTATGCAAGTGAACAAGATGGAAGCTGACCTCAACAAACTGGAAGAATGGTCTGGAGCATGGCAGTTGAGATTCAACGCCAAAAAGTGCAAAGTCATGCACATAGGAAAAAGAAATCCAAATAAGGCATGTTACCTTGGAGGGGAAAGACTAGCTGCCTCCACCCAAGAGCACGATTTGGGAATCATTATAAATCTCAGACAACTTGAAGGTAGGTAAACAGTGCGAGATGGCAGCATTAAAGGCCAGCGGTATGCTGGGATGCATTGAGAGGGGAATCATAAGCAGGAAGAGGGAAGTGATCCTGCCGCTGTACAGATCACTGGTTAGGCCTCACCTGGAGTACAGCGTCCAGTTCTGGAGGCCCTACCTCAAAAAGGACATTGACCGAGTGGAGACGGTGCAGAGAAGGGCAACGAAAATTATTTAGGGACTGCACGAGATGTCCTACGGGGATAGACTGAAAGAACTGAATATGTATACCCTGGAACAGAGAAGAGAGAGGGGTGACATGATTGAAACACGCAAGTACATAAAAGGCATAAACAAGGTGCAGATAGACGATCTCTTCCAATTTAAGAAGGGCACCAGAACCAGGGGACATGATCTAAGGCTGCAAGAAAGGCAGTTCTCCACCAACACCAGGAAGTTTTTGTTCACAGAAAGAGTGATGGATGCCTGGAACAGCCTGCCTGCAGAGGTGGTGGGGGCAAGCACAGTGGTAGGTTTCAAGAATGCTTGGGACAGATACAAGGGAGCCCTCAAACCGAAGGGCAGTTGGAAGGCTAGGCTAAAAGACAGTGGGGAGACTAGATGAACCTGGTGGTCTCCTTCTGCCGTCAACTTCTGTTTCTATGTTAATTCAGTTTTTTTCTGTCCATGCTGATGTAGGTTTTTATAATTTTACCATTGTGGGAAGTGGATGTATTGTACCTATATCAAGCAATGCAAAACATTTGTTAATCCTTTGATGAGTAATAACATTGATATCACTTGTTTCATGGCATGCAGTACTCTTGGCGTAGTCTATCTGTTGAATTGCAGCTGTGGCCATTATTATGTGGGATGCACAACCAGGTAATTTTAAGACTCGCATTGGCAAGCATGTTCGGTGCTATCCAGCATGGAAATGGAAGTTATGCTATAGTGAAACATATTAAAAATGCTCCATTTGTACAACATAACATTCACTTTGTGGGCATAGAGAAAGTGAGTTTGAGGATGGGGGTGATTTAGAAAAAACGATAGGGTAGTGTGTAAGCTTCTGGATCTATATATTAGGAGCCAGGAGTGATAAGGGTCTGAATGAGAATATTGACCTTTAAGCCTTTTTCCACAAACTTTGAAACGATAGTTCCTTTTTATGAATATGTTATGCAGTTACTTATAAAATAGGATCCCTTGAGTATGGTAATCTAGTATCCAATGCTAGTATGAATTGAAATGCCATTATGTATTTAAACATGCCTCGTTTGGATAGATTTAATCTAAGTTATGTGCCTGGTAACCAATGGCTATTATGATATAAAGGAATTTGATTTGATGACGTAGGGTTACCATGTTTGTTTTTAATTAGACAGAAGAGTAAATAATTTGTGGTATTATAAATACCACAGTCTATGCATTAACTGGATACTCTGAGGAAGCTTGGAGCATACCCTTGCAAAACGCACTTTAACAGCAATTTTTTTAGCCACTGTTTTTTAATGAGATGTTAACTACACTTTGTATTTAATAAATGGTAAAATTTTATTTTACGGTGTGGACTCTGCTTTACAGTGAGCGCTATAGCCTTCGTTCTCTGGGTACGCTATATTTCCTGTTGCACCACTGTTTTATTCCTGGTGCTGGTTCTGCTGTGTGTGATAATTTTACCATTGTTGTCAGACTTAAAAAAATAGGAGTTAATCACGTAAGTGACGTTGAGTGACTGCAAGTAAAACGGACATTTGAAAACGATACTGTTTTTGATTATTAGTGCAACGCTGTTCAATGGACCATATCTGTATTAAGCATGATATCTGCATATTTTTTATCTGAAAAGGACTTGACATGTAAATCAGACCTGCTTCTGACCCTCCCCCCTCCAAAACACACCCATCTCAGTCCCTACCTGGCTTTATTCACATATTTGATACAGATCTGCATATTAGATACAGCATACTCTTTGTAATTATTTTGCTGTTCTATTTATTGGTTAATTAAAAAATATTTTCTTGCCTTTTTTGTTACAAACTGTTAGCAGTCGCCATCGGCTATCATCAGCATTTGCTATTGAAATCAAAGCTTCTTTTGTAATATATTGGGACTCATCTTAGAAAAGCACGGCTGCTGTATTGTACATGTTAAAGTATCTGAAAAGAGAAAACCGTGCACGTGGAAGACAAACAAAATATAGCACCAAGTAAGCTACAGTGTTGCAAAAATTCACTAGATCCTGTGCCAGACAAGAAAGAGCTAACTCACTTGAGTGTTTTTCTTTTCTTCTTATCTAGCGTACCTACTGCATGCACCGGGGTTTTGTACTATGGCTTTGCCATTTTCCTTATGGTAAAATATCAGTTGTTGTTTTCTGTCTAGATTAAAAAAAAATCTCAGTCTCCGTTCACGTGATTGTGGACAACTCCTATGAATCCCATTTTTTTTTGCTCCTCCCTGACCCCCCAACCGGCCACTCCTTCAGGCCGCACTTGCCTGCCGCCGCCACTACGTCTCCATCACCATCCGCTGCCCCGTTTTGGTGGTCCTTGGGTAACCCAATGTAACCCTTCATTGGGTGGGGGTGGGGCTCCCCCCCCCGGGTAGAAGTGCCCCCCCCCGGGTAGAAGTGCTCGTAGGCATACTGATGTATCCCAGGGGCCTGTGATGTCAGCTCGGGGCAGTCCCAGGCTATTGTGGTGACGGGGACCCAGAGGCTGTCATCCAGCCAATCGGGGGGAGATTTTCCGGTTTTCAGTCCCCCCTTCCCCACCCACAGTGGCTGCACCTAGCGTCCCTCCCGGCATGTCGCACAGGTGGTGCGCGTGCACCCACACTGCATCTTGCATTGCCGTAAGGGGTCGCTCCAGAGCAGTGCAGACCTGCACCCACCCACCCCCCATGAAGGAGAGCATCCAGTGGATGCCCTATACCCTCCCTGCTGGCCTCCGCTCCTGACGTCCTGAGCACGGGGCACGAACCCAGGTCACCAACATGCCAGGCGAGTCCCCTTCGCCACGGAGCTGGCAAATCCCATTTACGAACCAACAGTGTTAGACATAACGGAGCAATAAAATAACTTTTTTTTTCAGTGTTAGACATAATGGAGCAATAAAAGAACTTTTTAAAACAATTTTAGAGCGATCGCTAATTCTCCTGAAACATTTTGATAATTGCTGTCACCTGGAGCTAATACAGGAAAAAAAATACAATCCATATTTTGTCGAGTTTGCATAGAAATACATTATACATTCAAATACGTGAGTCACAGCAAAGTGATGACCACTGCAGAGCTGTAATGCAGTGCTATTGATCCTATGTTGCATGCATCATGGGAAGTATTAGCACTGTTTTGTTTTTTTTTTTATTACTTTTGGAGCTGGTGTCTACAGTCCATGTCCTGATCAGTACAAGCAAAGCAAAAGGATGCATCCCCCCCTAGAACTGATTATCAGAGGCTCCCTGATGAAGATCGTCTGAGTGAAGCGCCATGGCTTTTAACTAGTTTCACGATGAGGCTCCTTACTTAGGTATTAGCAGTAATTAAAACTATTATTTTTTGGCACTTGCACTTTGTCTCACGTGAAGTAAAAGGCTCTGAGCCTACGGACTCAAAATAAGTTTTTTGGATGAGTCTGCTTTTGTCCGGAGGAGTCCACAACTAAGAGTGAGTGTGCACTTTGCTTTACTTGTACTGTTGTTTGGGCTTGCCGCCCCGAGGTTGCACTGGGGTCCTGTTCCATGAGTGTGAGGCTAGTCTGCTTGTTGTCTCTGACCTGATCGACCCTTGGAAGGAGCCAGTACATGGTGGCTGCAGTCTGTATCTTTGATTGACTGTCCATCCAGGTTGGATCATTTTCTATGCTGCTCTCTCCCCAGTGCAATAATTTAACAAAATAAATTGTACAATGGTTACATTCTCTACAGCTTCTGTTCCAGAAGCATTGGAGTAGCACATGTCCCTCAAAAACTAGGCTTAAATTTAGTTCTGCAGTTTTATAGTGGATTGTATTTGAGTTCAGTATTACAGGCATGTCACAGGGGTGTGTGGATCACCAACTTTGAAGACAGGTACCACATTTGCATGTTTCCACAAGTCTGGAACTGTGGATGTGGTAAGGGTGAGACTGAAAATGAAAGTGAGGGGTTTAACAATTGCAGGGGGGAGATAAGTTTTAGGAAAGCCGGGTAGAGGCCATCACTGCCAGGGCTTCCTACGTCCGGGAGAGACTTCAATAGTTTGGTGTTGACTTTATGCTCAATGACCCTGAAATGGAAGGATGGGGTCTGGGTGGTGGTAGAGGCGGGGGATGACTGGCTGGGGTTTTAGAGTCAGAGCGGTCAGAGGGGGGAGTTTACTCAGATGGGGGTATAAGACTGTGAACTTAGCGTTAAAGGTATTGGCAGTCTTGGCAGGGTCAGAAATAGGGCCAGAGGGGGATGAAATCTGAGATATCTGCCTGTTGGATTTGGGGTTGAGGAGAGACCCAATGGAGTCTCAGAAATTATATGGATTGCCAAGATTGTTACATTGGTGATTTAGATAGTATTTGTGCTTGAGCGATTTTATGGTCTGTTTGCAGGTATTGTGTAGTTGTCGATAGGCATTCCAGAGTTGGGGGCAGGGTGATGCCTTGTATGCCTTCCATTTCATGTCCCTGTCTTTCATTAGTGCCAGTAGGTTCCTGGACAGCCAGCAGGTACAGTCCCCTCTTACTCTTCTGGTTGTGATGGGGAAGTGGGTGCCCTGTAGTTGGGAGAGGGTAGAGGTAAAGAGTGTGACCGCATCAGAGATGTTACTGAGACGGTAGAGTGTAGACCAATTTATTGCCCAAACATCCTTGAGGACAGACTTGGGATCTGTGCAATTAAAATTTCTAAAAGACAGGAGTTCATGAGAGGGGCGGCTTGACTAGGTGGACAGTATAGCATAGGTTGGGGAGTGGTCGCTGATCACGTCAGACATAGTGCTTGCCTGGAGGATTAAGTCTGCCTGGTTTGTGGTGACCCAGTCAGTTAGGGAATGGTTTTGCAAGTGAGCATTGTGTCTTGTGGTGGAGGAGATAATTTGTTCAAGGTTGTGCTCTTTCAATATGTTAGCATAGTCTGGTGCATAAGCATCCAGCCAGTTGAGGTTGAAATCACATAGTATAATTGTATCCCTAGGGGGTGTTGTGCTCCCTAGGCCATCTAAGAAGTTCTATAGGCCTGGGACACCTCCCGTAGTGGCAGTAACCTAAGTAGAACTTCTTGGCTGCACCCAAGGTTAGTTCAGCAAGAAGCCATTTGCTCGGTGAGGTGGGAGAGGAGCATCTGATGGTGGTGGCAGTGATGTGCTCTTGCACATACAGTATCACTCCCCCTGCCCCTCTTTCTTCCTGGTTGGTCCTAGTGTAGAGATGAATAGTCATGGGTCTGAAGTGAGGAGTTAGGGTGGTAGGATTTTAACTAGGTCTCCGAGAGACCTAACACCTGTGGCTTGTATTGGGATACCCACACCTCAAGTTCAGGGAACTATGAGGGCAGGCTGCAGATGTTCATGTGGGCACTAGTTAGTCCGTGATGCTTTGCCCAGGTGGAATCTGTGTGGTTGATATGGGTGTTTAAGAGGCCAGGGTTACTTTCTACATCACCAGCAAGGAGAATGAGGGTTAGTAGAGGGCAGATTGGGGGGAGCCAAAGGGGTGACTGCAGGGGGAGGGAGTGCACAAATAGGCTGAGCAGTTGGCCTTCGTAACTCGACAGAAGTGCCAGGAGGACGTCACTCGTAAGAGTGATTTGATGTCCGGACACAAAGATCTGGGTGTCAGAGTTACTGATCAGGGTTGTGGAGGAGCTTAGGTTTAGCTGGTCAACAACGAGTATTGTAGCACAGGCATCGGTTGCCAGCATCAGGGTGGTCATAGAGGCCAGCATAAGGAGTGCAACCCATGGGTTCTTTGTAGGAGAAATTATGGTCGCTGGTGGTAATCTTACGCCAAAAAGTGAAGTAGATATGGCAGGAAAGAATGAGTCGAATTATGGTAGCAGTAGTTATAGAGGGGCCATCTTAACTGGGTCAGGCCGCTTTGAGGGGGTCAGTCCAGCAAGCAAGGAGGTGCTGCTACTACTTGTTTGCAGTTCCTAAGTCAGAGTTCAAGTTGAACTGGCAACAGGGCTGTAGTCCTTATGCTAAGCACTAGGAAAAGTAAACTGAGGCTGTGATCCTAATGCAGTGGCCAATGGGAAAGTGGGAGAAGAGTGAGGGCGGAGCTAAGATGTATTTAATAGAGGTTGGGGGGGGGGACGGAGACAAATTTAGAGAGACAGAGTTTGAAATAGAGAGCTGGCCCGCTCTGTGGGATGCGGCAGGGACAGAGCTATGATTCGAGCTGGCAGGCTTGGGGGCTCGGCCAGTCACAGCCTAGAGCCCCATGAGCGAACCAGTCTGGGAGCACCCAGTGCAGTCACTCGTCCAATAGAGTAGAGAGCCAGTGCTAGTACCCAAGCCGGATTGGCGGAGAGCGAGAAGCATACCTTTGAGGGAGAGGTGGCAGCCAGGGGAGGAGGGGATGGCAGCAGGAGAAGCACCACGTCCCGCATGGAAGGGCACAGCTGCTTCTGGCTGAGGTGCCCATAGCAGGGCTCAGGATCTGAAAGAGAGAAGAAGGGGAGAAAAGGAGTTAAGTAGGGCAGTAATCTGTGGGTGGGGGTGAGACAGGGTGGGGAGACAGTCAGGCAGCAGGGGACCTGAAGAGACGAAAGTAGAGTCCGAGAATGGGGTGGAGCGAGAAGCAAGCAAAAGAGACAGCAAGATTTGCAGACAGGGAAAAGGGTGGGGGTTGGGGGTGAGAGGCAGAGCAGGAGATGAGAACAGAAACTCGTGTCCAGGCGGCCTACAGAGAGGTGAGCTGTAGAATATAAAGGCAGATTGGTAGAGAGCAGAGCAGGCTACAGAATTTCACAAAAGCGCTGTAGTCACTTTGAGTCCTAAAAACAGGAAACTCCAACAATCATGAATTAACTGATACATGCGAGAGGCTAAAACAGGACAGATTACTACAACAATGAGTGTTAGCAGTTACAAGGCTTAGCTGCAACACAACTGCATTTAAAAGAAAAAGAAAGAAACTGGTAGGCATTCAGAATTTAGAGACAGAGTTTGAAATAGGGAGCTGGCCCCGCTCTGTGGGATGCGGCAGGGACCGAGCTACAGTTCGAGCTGGCGGGCTTGGACAATTTCAGCCTAGACCCCCACGAGCAAACCAATCCGGGAGCGCCTGGTGTGGTTGCTCGTCCAGTCGAGTAGAGAGCCAGCGCCAGTACCCAAGCCGGCTCGGCAGAGAGCAAGGATGCACTTGGAGGGAGCGGTTGTAGGGGCGAGGAGGGACAGTAGAGAAGTGCAAGTCCACATGGAAGGGCACAGCTGCTTCTGCCTGAGGCACCTGTAGCAGGGGCTCAGAATCTTGGAGGGAGAGGTGGCAGCCAGGTGAGGAGGGGTTGCAGTAGGAGAAGTGCCATGTCCTGCATGGAAGGGCACAGCCGCTTCTGGCTGAGGCACCCATAGCAAGGCTCAGGATCTTGAGGGAGAGGTGGCAGTCAGGCAAGGAGGACAACAGCAAGAGGCACCACATCCCAGCACAGAGGGCCGGCCGCTGCTTGGCTGGGGTGCCCATAGAGGCTCAGGATCTTGGAGGGAGAGGTGATGGCCAGGCAAGGAGGGGAAGGCGGCAGGAGAAGTGAGCGTCCCGCATGGAAAGGCACATCCGCTTCTGGCTGAGACGCCTGTAGCAAGGCTCAGGATCCGAAAGTAACATTGTCAGATGTAGAGCTGCAAAATAATTAAGTTATCACATACTTGAGTTCAATGTATGAAAAGAGATAAAACAAAGACACAACACATGTGCATCACGAGGTTTTCAATGCAGTGAGACTTCTGAATGAAAAATACAAGCTTCCTGTCACTGGCAACCATACAAGGGAGTTCTTTATATTCCTGTTATAGCATGGTTTCCAAAAAAAACAACCCTGTAAAATACATTAACCTTTATGCAAGCATCCAATTTCTCAATTATTCTGTTCAAAGTACTCAAGCTGAGGTAACAATAAAAACATGAGATCTTATTTTTTAACACTCACACTTCTACAACCAATTTGTTACCAATCAAATACAGTATATCAGTAAGAGTCTCATAAATATTAGCTGTCTATCTGAAGCATGCAGCTGTCCACTATGGTCACCGCCACACCTTGAAGTTGCCAGCGGGAAGGCTACAGGGGAAAAAATGCACAGAGAAGGGTAATTCTCACGAGCATTTTACAGAAAGGTCTGAAATGTGCTTGCAGACAATTTGAACAAGTCCAGTGAATGCCAGCAGGTGATCAGACTCACAACTCTAGCTGAAAAGTACTTTCATGATCTCCTCAGTTCCTCGTATTTGGTGCTACACACATGCCTTGAATACACAAGTTAAATCATTGTGTAACTATAAAGGGACTTGCATCAGTAGCATGCATAGCATATCAATCAAATCTGATTGTTTTTGTAAGCAGTGAGTATATAAGTATGCACATTTTCTTTATTAATATGTATGTGTTCAGTATCTAGCAAAATGAACATTTGACTCACTGGACTCCATATATTGAAGCAGCGTCCCTCTTTTATCTGCTGACAATTTTGATTTAGACTTACCTGTTCTGTCCCCAGCTGTCAAAAATTTATTGAGTGAGATGTTAACAAGTGGATAATTGAAGCTGAAGTAAAACAGACTTTTTGCCAATTATGAATGTTTTTTAATATTGAGTAGTATAATAACACATTCTCAAGCCAATACATGTAGGCCCAGATATTCAAAGGGGTTGCGCATGGCGCAACCCTGCATTGCACCCCGGTAGGATATTGAAGGGGTGCCAGGTAGCGTGAACCTGATGTGCTGGGGCGAATGTACCAAAGTGCGTAGATGCAGGTGTACCATGCATATGCAGCACATCCCATATTCAGCCCAGGATGTATGGCGACATGTTGGTGCAACCCTGCATTGTGCTGCATAGGGGCTCAAAGTTGAGCCTAGGAGGAATGGGAACAAATCCTGGCCACCACAGGTGGGATGCTGTATTGCAGGGTGCAACACAGCAGCCGCCAGCCGTGGGTGGCCACCCACCCACCCACCCAGAACACCTTCCACAAGCACACACATCTCCATGGTAGTCTAGTGGTACCCCCACCTCCCAGTTCCCTGATAAATGTAATATAAGACCGACCCTGGTGGTCTAGTGGTCTCCGCCCCTGATTTCCCGATAAATGTAAATGAAAGCTTTCCCTGGCACTCTAGTGGTCCCCCTCTCTCCCGTTACCCTGATTGCAGTGGATGTAGACTACCTCAGTCCCTGGTAGTTCAGTGGTACCCTCCACCCGCTGCCGCGATCGCAGTAGATGCAGTAGCAGGTCCCGGTAGTCCAGTGCCCCCACCTCCACTGTCGCTGATCATGGTAGATGAAGACTGTCTCTGGTCCAGTGCCCCCCATTATTGCCGCAATCGCGGTATCTCAGTCACAATTCTGGTAGTTGTTTCATCACCTTCCCCCACATGTAACTCTTTGCCCTCCGTCTCTCATACTGCCTATGGGTGGCAGCAACTCGCCACGTCACCTGGCTACCCACCAAATGATAGGAATATATATGTGCTCATTGGTCGCCAGTGTGGACCAATGGGCTTACAACCCATACTGTACCTGTCATTCAGCGGGCAGCCGGGCGGTATGGGAGTGGGTTGCTGCCACCCACCGATGACAGGGAGGGAGTGGAGTGGGCAAGGGGTTCTGTGGATGGGAGGGGTGAGGGGTGCCACTGGATCACCAGGGATTTATTTGACTGAGTTGTACCGCGATCGCGGCAAAGGGCGGGGGGGCCACTGGACTACCAGGGACCGGGTTCTACTACATTTACCGCGATTGCAGCAGTGGGTGGGGGGGGGGTACCACTGGACTACCAGGGATTAAGGTAGTCTATATCTTCCACGATCAGGGTAACGGGAGGAGGGGGACCACTAGACTACCAGGGAAGGTCTTCATTTACATTTATCGGGGAATCAGGGGGAAGGGGACCACTAGACCACCAGGGATGATCTTATATTACATTTATCAGGGAATCAGGGACTCGGGAGGGAGGGGGGTCCACTAGACTACCAGGGAATGTGTTCATGCACATGTCTCGGGGACTCGGAAGGGAGGGGGTCCACTAGGCTACCACAGAATGTGTTCATGCACATGTCTTGGGGACTCGGGAGGGAAGGGGATCCACTAGACTACCAGGAAATGTTATGTTGTACATCTACTGCGATCGCAGCTACGGGGCAGGGATGCCCCGGGATCCCCACTGCACACGTCATGCTGTGCAGGCCTCCAGGTGCAATCGCCGGGCTGCCCTGCACAAGGCATGCAAATGGGGCCATAATGACATGCAGATGGCCCAGTTTGTGCCTTGCATATATTATGGCCTCATTTGCATGCCCTCTGCTGAATATCGCGGGTGATGCACCCAGCGCAACTGCGTTTGCGCTGGTGCATCTCCGCGTTCTCTATCTGTGGTTTGCACCAGCACAGTGCCACTCGCGCCATGCACAGTGAGTGCACTGTTCAGAAACATATTCAACGGTGCTGCGCCATGGCGCATCACCGTTGAATATCACCTGCCCCCGGCACATCCCAGTTGCGCTGCGTCCAGGCTTGCGCCACTGCCAGGCACAGTCTGAATATCCGGGCTGTAATGTACAAATCCTGTATCAGCAGCAAGATTGAGAGAGAGATTTTTGTTTTTAAAGTGGGGTGCGAGCAGTTGGTTGAACCTGTTAAAGCCAAAACCTTTTTATATTTTTTTTAAGTGCTCAGATCTGCCAAAGGGCCGTGGCTTCAAACTATGGAACACATTAAATGACTGAGAGTTCAGCTACAGTATTTCTGTGTCTATGGATGCATCTCTATTTTTTTTGTAAATGTATACTGATTGTTGTGGTGTGAAACAGTTGAGTGTGTATATGTTGGGGGAGAGACAAACAAGGTGCATGATGCAGTGTTACAAATTTGAAAGTGCCCTAATGTCAATAGATGACAATGAAACAACAGTAAATTGGACCAGTAAGAGAATAAGTAAAATAGATAAAATATAAAAAAATTTAAATATATAAAAAATATAAAATAGTTCTTTTCAACAAATTCTTACCTTAATAAATATTCCTAAGTAGGTACTGCACCAGCTAAAAGCAGAACGGAGACCACTACGAAAATAGAGCAACACAGCTCATTTGAAACTTCCTGGACACTGAATCTTCAAACATCCTCAGTGAGATGAATTAGTTCTCTGTGCGAGGGCAGCAGTGTGCACAAAATAGCACAAACTGGGACATAACATCTAAACCATCTCACTCACTTCACTGATGTAAAAACAGGAACCGGGAATAAAGCCAATCCAGTAACAGCCATATTGTAAAAATAAGTAAAAGAATACACTTTAAAAACAGGGTCACATATTCAATGACATTGTGTATTATGAATCACACATTTAGTTTTGTCAAAAATGACAGGACACAACTGTTTGTGTAACAATCGTTATTTTTTATTTCCTGTCCTCTTTAACATCAAATCGGGCTGACCTTAAAACCCTATTGAGAAAAGGGAGTCATGTCAAGATGCTGCTCGGGAACAAACTCATAATCTTTTTATAAATGATAAAGAAAGGGGCTATAGAATACTGCCTCTTGATTAATTCCTCACATCCCAAGAGCCGTACTTTAATATTTTGCTAATATAATTGCACAGCCCTTTAACACAGACATTAAATGGCTATATGAATTATAAGGTACTTTATAACTGTTTATTATCATATTTGCTTTTTTTCACGGTCCGGCACCTGCCGACTTTACAGCACTAAATATTTTCCGCTGGATGGGAGAGTCATCTGTTCCTCATTGACAGCATGTGGCATAGTGCAGACAGGAACAGACAGCAGCTGCATCATGGCTTTTTTCTTGACAGGTTTTGTAGTGCTGGACAGGAGGGACATATGGGAGTAGAGAGGGAGGGCTGTCAGGAGATTCAGAGAAGTCAGATGTGGGAAGTCAGCGGTCAACATCTCATTTGGCATCTCGGAGTGTCGGAGCTGAAAGTAAAATTTAAACAGAGAAGTTCCAAAATTCAACTTTAATTTAACATTATGTTTAAGTATGTTTTAAGTATGCGGCATTGGTTGTGAACAGGAGGGTGGTTGTGCTTGAAGGAGATCAATGATGTGACATTGCTCAGATGCCAACATGCTGACTGCTTGGAAACCAGAGTGGCAAGTCATCGGCATCTGATAGCTGCCTATTTGACTTCTATTGGGCATGTACTTTATGCTACTTCATGTTGTTATTCTACTTTATTTTTGATTTGTTTGTAATTTGTATTATGTGTGCTTGCAACTGGCGACCAGGAGGGCGAGTGAGTATAGAACATCGTGAAGTGCTGATCACTTAAACTCTGAAAATACTGACATTTCATCTAGTATTATGTCTTGTATTTATGCATCTCAGAGCTGCCATTAGTGTTCTACCATTCACCCTTTTTCAGTTTCTTTTTAAATCATGGCCACATAACCGGAGTTGCGGCCGAGGTCTAAGTGAGATGAGTAGGACGTCTAATGCAGTATTCAGAACTTGTTATAACGGGTTATTTTCACTGTAACTTTATTTTCGTGGGAGACTAGTGTCCCACAAATATAGTGAAAACAAATTGCAGCAAAAATGTATGTGTGCGCATGTGCAGATGAGATAGATGCTACTGGTGCTGCATGACAGGGCCCATTGGGAATGAGATGATAATTTTTTGGGGGAGGGAGGGAGGAGTTAGAACTAAAATAAATTGACTTACAGAGATTTGTAAAGCTCTCCTTTATGTCGAATACCTCAAATATACCACAGTATTAGTGTATTCGTTGAATACACCTGGTATTCGAGGTATTCGACGGCTGATTTGAACTTGATGTACACCCCTGCTGTCCAACTCTTTCCATATATGGTCCAACTATAAATGGACGGACTACTCTGAAAATAAATAATGCCCAAAATATCTAAAACTAAAGGAAATTGAAATCTTGTTTATAACAACGCAGGAAGAACTAATAAAACTATAAATTGTAGGATACCTAGAAAACTCATTGATAACACAATATTATCTACAAATGAAGTTGAAACTAACAAAGCAACAGATTAAAGAAAGAAAGGGAGGGAGTTAGAGGACCAGGAAGAAGAAAACGAAAAAGCTGACTAGATCATTGTATATCTATCACATGCTGCAAAAAGGGGTAGGAGGGCTTAGGGGTATTTATTATCACATGATAATACCATTGTTAACTCAGACAGGTTCAACATTCTATCTAGCATGGAGCCAGATGACCCTAATGTTGAGCCAGTTACTAATCAGGAAAATGAAGTGTCACTAATCAAGCAGGTAATGGTTGTAGGAGATTCCATTATCAAATACTATGAATCAACAATTTGCAAAACAGATAAGGAATGTTTCATGGTCTCTAGTTTTAGGATGGCAAAAATCTGTGACATTCTACCCCGTGTTTCTGACATTAGTAAGCACTCGGGAATAAACCCTCACCTGGTTCTTCATGTAGGTAAAAATGACATAGGGCATAAAGCTATGAGTCAAATCAATTCTGATTTCTCTAATCTCATTACTATGGCAAAATGGAGAAGTTCTATGGGTAGTTTATTAGAAATCCTCCCTGTTCCTAGGGCCCCATAATCTCATATACAAGAGATTAGGATATTTAATTCCTGACTACAGTTTATATGCAAGAAAGAAGAGGTGGGCTTCATCAGAACATGGAAAATGTCTGGGGAACAGGTAATCTGTATGCCAAAAATGGATGTAATCTTAGTTTTAAAGGTGCCGAACTTCTTTGGAATAAAATACAAAACCATGCTGATTTGACTTTAAACTAAATGATCAGGGGACAAATGGGGACAGTAGTGTCATAAACAAGATGAGCAATAACGATAAAACCACTAAGGGTAAAACAAAAATAGTAGGAAACTAAACATCTCACCTAAAACCAATGATGCAGTCCGCAGCGTCCTTATGAATGCAAGACGCATAAGAAATAAGTGGAATGATTTTGTGGCTTCAGTACATAGGGGCCATCCCTTACTAACTGCCATCACTGAAACCTGGTGGTAGGAGTACGATAATTGGGAAACTAGCCTGGAAGGCTATTCTTGTTATAGACTGGATAGGGCAAATAATGGCGGGGGGGGGGTCTTATTAATTTCTGAATATATTACAACTCATGAGATATCAAACCAGATCAAAGGGGAAGGTGCAGACGTGGGATCCGCTTGGACTAAAATGGATCTGGCATGTAAGGGGCCACTGATAGTAGGCGTAATCTATAGACCACCTGAAACAGGTCATGATAAAAAACTAACAGATGATCCTAGAAATAAATACAGCTAGGGAACTGGGTGAGGTGTTAATCCTAGGAGACTTTAATTTTCCAGAGATTAATCAGAATCTGTTAAAAAGTACAAAGGAGTACACTGAGACGGAATTCTGTAAACTTTTAACAGACCTAAACCTAACACAATACATGAAGAAAGCAACATACGGTCAAAACATGCTTGACCTAGCTATTTCTTCACAGGGTGTTTAAATCACAAATTGTATTACAAAAGACCCAATTGGCAGTAGCAACCATAACACTACGGATTTCATAACTGACAATACACCAGTGTGTGCAAACAGGGGATCAACAGTTTTTTAGAACTATACTAAGGCAGACTGGGAAGGTATCAAAGGGGAGTTGAATGCATGAAATCACCAAGAAACACTACAAAATATGGATACTGGTACATCTTGAAATACAGTGGTTGTTACAGAAAAGTTTTAACGGTACCGCGGTAATTCCCTCTACTGCAGTAAAATTTACTGCGAATTACCGCGGTAAAAAAAACAGTGTTATTCAGTGGGATTTTACCACAGTACCGTGGTAAATTGTACTGCGGTACCGCAAAAAATACCGCGGTACCATTACATATTTCTGTAACAACCACTGTACATTCAAAACTAAATTATACTAAGGCAGTTACGGAGCTAGGAGGCAAGTGATGCCCATGTATGCTCCTTATCATTTATGAAGTGTAATAAGCAAGATTATATCCAGGTAAGACTAAATTATCAAGTTTTCTTTTCAATTCTTCTTTTGTTTTACTAATTATGACACATAGTGGTAGTTTGTTTCAGGGATTTATTATTCTGTGGGTAAAGAAATATTTGCGACTCAAAAAGGTATGCTGCTTCCTTGCTAATTGAAGGGGGTGACCTCTAGTAAAATAAGTATCATTTTTGAATTCAAGCCCTAGTTCATTTAGTAAATATGGGCCTGGGATAATGTCAAACGTGAATAGTAGATCACACCTAAGTCGACGGGTTGTTAGAGACATGAGATTTAAAGAAGTGAGTCTGTCCTCATATGACTCATTTTTAAGACCATATATATCTTTTGTGAACTTTCTCTGGACTTTTTCAATTGCCTGGCACTCCGATTTCTTATAGGGACACCAGAGCTGAGAAGCATGCTCAAGGTGTGGTCTCACATAAGCTCTATATAGAGGTATCATTACCTTAGAATCCTGAGATTTGATATTCCTCTTAATAGACCAGATGACACAGTTGGATTTGTTAACAGCAAGATTGATTTGTTTAGAGGGGACCGAGGTTTTTAGAGATGTTTATCCCCAAGTCTCTTTCATCAGAGGTGGTATTCAGTAAGGAACCACCTAATGAGTAGGTTGCATGGGGGTTATAGGGGCCTAGATGCATGACTTTGCATTTACTTAAATTTAATTTCATCCACCATAAGTTAACCCAATTAGTGGCTGCATCCAAATCTCTTTGTATTGTTTGAATTTGCTCGGTATTAGAACAGGGACCACCGATTTTTACATCGTCAGCGTACTTAGCAGAGATTGAAATACAGTTTCTGGATAAGTCTGAAATAAAGGCTTGAAATAAGCAAGGGGCCTAGGATGGAGCCTTGTGGTACCCCACTAGTAACTGTACTAAGCTCTGAAAGATGGCCAGAGATCAAAACTCACTGAGTTCTGTCCTGAAGTCAGTTGTAAATCCAATTAACAATATTATTATGCATACCAAAGTTTTGTAATTTAGTGATATGGGCCCAATGAGGCAAAGTATCAAATGCCTTGCTAAAATCTATAAATATTACGTTGAAGGGAATTTTCTTGTCTAAGTGTGAGCTGACCTGTTTATAAACGCACATAAGATTTGCTAAACAGCTTCTGCCATTAGTAAACCTATGCTGTTCCTGATCTAGACTGCTCTGATAAGACTGAGGTGCTGGTCATGGATCCAGTGTGCCAGACAGGGGGGTTCGGGGTAGGTCTGCCCTCTGGGTTATTCCTTGGGGGCAGATCTCTCCCAACCTCTGAACAGGTGCGGAACCTGGGGGTAATTTTTGATGAAGGGCTTACCCTGCATTTGCAGGTGTCTGCCATCATCAAATCCTCTTCTATCATCTGAGGAATATCTCCAGGATTAAGCACCTTGTCCCCCCTGGTGATCTTCCTATGCTGGTCCACACCGTTGTGTCCACGCATTTGGACTATTGCAATTCCCTATACCTAGGGCTACCTGGGGTGGAAGTCCGCCACTTGCAGCTGGTGCAGAACGCTGTGGCCCAGCTTTTGACGGGAACATCTCGGTCTAGTCATATTTCACCTGTGCTGCGTGGACTGTACTGGCTGCCTGTACAGTGGCAGATTACCTTTAAAGTCATTTTATTGACTTTTAAAGCCCTACACGGACAGGGACAGGACTATCTGAAAGAGCTCCTGGTTCCCTACCACCCCAGGTGATTGCTCCGTTCTGCTGACGGGGGGTTGCTAGAGATACCGAGGGTGCGTTTAAGATCGGCTGGGGCCCGGGCATTTATGTTTGCAGCCCCTACCGTGTGGAATTCTCTACCCCGTCAGTTACGGGAGTGCCCGACTGTGAAGGATTTAAACAGGCCTTGAAAACTCATTTATGGAGACAAGCATTTGGTGATTGAAGTCTTTTTGATTGTAGTAGTGGTTTTATGATTGTTTTATATTTTAATGATATTGTGATGTATGGTGTTTAATTTGTTCGGCGCCTTGGTTTTTGAAAGGTGCCTTAAAAATAAAGCTTATTATTATTATTATTTAGGACCAGTGTAATTAAGTCTTTTATCAAACATTCAAGAACTTTGCAAATAGATGAAGTAAGGCTTATGGGTCTGTAATTCTTCCAGTTGTTTTTGGGACCCTTTTTTTGAATGGGAATTGCATAAGCTGTTTTCCTTATGTCCTTAGGGACATAGTTACTAAACAAACAACCTTCAAATAGTAACTTAAGTGGTTGAACTATGCCATAGTTATCATATAAAGGAAATGTCCAGCTATGTTATCCAGTCCAGCACTTGTTTTACCCTTTAGGGTCAAACTTTTTTATGTAAGGTTTCTTCTGAAATAGTGATTTGACCACTGTCAGATCTGGAAATGTTACTAACATTTAACTTTTGTAGGGGAAAGATATCACAAATTGTTGTATTAAGTATATTAGCCATATCAATAGGTTTGTGAAACAAGTGCTCATTATAGGTAAGAGGACCAATCTGACGAGTTGGGTTTTTTAATGAATATAGGAACAGAAATATTTACTTTTCATTTTGTTAGCTGTAGATGCTAATTTGTATTCCCACTGTGACTTAGCTTTCTTAATTTTGGATTTACATGTTTTTTGAATTTTAAGGTAAGCAGCCCAGTTAGCTGTAGTTTTAGCCTTGAGGTAATTGGAGTATTTTTTAATTTTTAGTCTGACCAATCTTTTTAATGATCTGTCTATCCACTTGGGAGAGTTTTTAGACTGTTGACCTTTTAATCTGAATGGCATGAAGATGTATCTAAGATATAATAGGATGTCTTTGAAATAGTCCCATGAGGTTTGAATTTAGTTACTAGAGAAAACAGAATCCCAATTAATATTAAGTATTTTTTTTTCATTTCTGTAACATTTGCCTTATTATAAATGAATATTTTAGTTAGACTTGTAGTATACGAGTACATTTTCTGTAATGTAAATAGAATAGTTCTATGATCGCTGTTTCCTATGGGGGGAGCTACAATTACATCTTTAATAAGTAAATAATCAGTGCATATAACCAAATCTAGCATCCTAGCTCCCCTAGTGGGAGAGTGGATACATAGTTTTAATTGAAGTTGATCACAGTTGGAGAGTAGTTATTTGCCATTACTAGAGGTGGCAGTAGAATCATTCCAACAGATGTCACCAATATTAAAGTCCCCCTTGATGAAGACATCACCCATTTCACATGCGCTTTCAACTTCAATAAGTAAAGCTTCACGTATCTCAGGAGAGGAATTTGGTGGCCGATAACATGTCCCAACTATGAGAGCATCAGTCTCGTTTGAGAGCAGCCTTATTCAGACTGATTTGGTCATTAAGCCATGTGCCTTAATTTTATCACCGATATCCACTGTATTTAGGTAATTTTTTACAAAAAGGGCAACTCCACCACCTTTTCTATTAGAACGATTGAGTTTATAGGACTAGTAACCTGGGAGTTTATACTCCCATGAAGCTTTTTCATCGCCCCATGTTTCTGATACTGAGATGAAATCGACATTACAGGAGCTTGAGGCAGTCAGATTTGCATAGGATCCTGATACAGAAGGTGCATGGTTTGGTTCCCCTCTAGGAACTTGTGATTTTTACGGGCAGACAAGGTGGGCCTAGCAGTCCTTATCTGCCGACAATTTCTATGTACCTATGTTCCTATTATTAAGATTTATAGTAAGTTCAATTTATTATGTAAGCATCTTGCATTAAAATGCATGAAGCTTAACTGAGTGGAAACAAAATTATTATTATGCCTGATAGTATTGTTAAGAGAAGTGAGAACATCCCAATCCTCCCCCAAAGTGTTTAGTTTAAAATGCGGTTAATGGCAGACACCAGTTGTTTACCCAACAGGGCATTCCCCGCGTCTACTCAGATGTAACTCATCCCCAAAATACAGTTCATGCCTATCCACAAACTCCTTCCAGTGGGTGATACAAATATGATCTTGTTTATACACCATTTACTTAACCACTCATTTACTGGTTTCGTCTTTTGATTAATTTGAGCGGATGCCCTGGGTATGGGGAGTATTTCTGAAAATCCAATTTCACAACCTAATTCAACAAGTTTATTTGATAGTGCCACTATGTCTTGTTTAATATTACTGACAGAATCATGAGCAATGTTATTTGCCCCTACATGAAGGATAACCAAAGGATTGTTACCAGAGTCCTGTAAAATATTATCAATCATTGCAGTGATATCAGTTATTTTGGCCCCACAAAAGCTAGAACAGGTTCTTTTAGTTTTGTCCAGATTACAGATGGCACCATCAGTGTGTTTAACAATGGAGTCACCTAAAATGTAAACCTGTCTTGGAGGGGGAGGGGGACCGGAGGTAGAACCAGAATTAGGTAAGGGTAAGTGTGTGACACTAGGCGTATAGTCTGAACAAACGTCCCTAGTGGGAGCTGTACAATTTATGATAGGGAGTGGGGAAATAGTAATCCCATTGCTTGCATTTGAGGTGTGGCTGTCATGGGTGACATTATCCCAAAATGCTCTAGAGGTGCTGGGAACATGATCAATGAGGTTAGTGCTTTCACTATGAGTAGTTGAAGTGCATGGTGAATGGGCAAAAAGGCAGTTAGCTGGATCCCCAGATGTAATAGAGTTAAGAGGGTCAAATTTATTGCTGAGGTTCAGGCTAAAAATTTTAGCCATGCGCCCCTTTTTAAAAACCCTTTTACTTTGCAACTCATACCAATGGTCATCTGGGTCTTTGTAGTTATCATCA
This sequence comes from Neoceratodus forsteri, assembly GCA_016271365.2. Taxonomy (NCBI): domain Eukaryota; kingdom Metazoa; phylum Chordata; order Ceratodontiformes; family Ceratodontidae; genus Neoceratodus; species Neoceratodus forsteri. The sequence continues at coordinate 160,450,756 of CM057456.1, read as the reverse complement.
TCCTTATCCTGTGGTTCCACGTCTTTTACGCGCATACAAAATCCGCGCGGTAAATATTAGCATGGTTTCTTTAGTGTATAAATTGTCAGCGTATTGCCTTTACAACGCGGTTACGAATAGCGCAAAAAACAGTCGCTGTTGATAAAATAATGGGTTGGCAAGTACATTACTCATCACTTCCCAAACAACTCAAGACTCACCCCACAATATCTTTTGCTGGTTTAAAATGCACAATTACAATGTAGTGGGATCTTAACTCTTCGAGATTTAATGGTTGGGGTCAGATTTGCTGTGGATATGTTCCAGGCACTGCAGAGCAAATGTGACATCCCATGTGCAGATTTTTTTTTTCTTCCTCAATGTCTGCTGCATACAAAAGGGTTAAATCCTTTCTACTTGCCCAGGCATATATCAATTATTTAATTAAGTAATGTATGTCTTGGAAGAGTTAATTGATTCCGGTTACTGTAGTAACATGGAGCCGGACATTTTTTTAAATATTTTCCTGAAGACTTTTTTTTTGTGGTGCAGTTTTACAAATGAGAGGGAAAGCAGTGCAAGTGAGACTCCTTGTTTGTGACAGTGAGATATTGATATACTGATGCCAAGTAATGAGAGGGAAAGCAGTGAGACAGTTAGGTACGTAATCACTGCTGCCAATGCAATTGAGACTCCTTGTTTACGCTTACATAGATTTCGCTTATATTGCCAATGCGCTTACATATATTACGTGGTTTGAGAAACGCTGAAAATGCTGTGCTGATGCGCTTGCACTGAAATGACGTGATCCCTATCCTGTTTTCTGTTAAGGGGTGTATTGGAGAGGGTATCAGAGTTAACAGCAGACATGTCAGCCCGAGATGCCTGAGGTAAATTACTAGAGCTTGGCGCGTTGCTAGCTTTCACTAGAGAGCTGTCAAAAGGCAGTTGTTGGTTGGGGGCTAGAGAGGCAAGAGATGTGGAGAGACTTGCACCTTACTTGCAAATTACTGCCTGTAAGAGACAAATACATCCCCAGCTGGAAAAATATAATAGATTGGGGGGTGGGGGGGGAGGTATACTGGTACGGTTAAATAAAAATGTGAAAAATGCAATAAGGCGTAAAGAAAAATTATATAAAAAAAATACCAGCATAGCCATAATCAATTAGAACTGATAAGTTACAAGGAAATAGTCAGACTACAAGAACAAAACTCAGAAAAGGAAAAACAAAAGCAGAACGTAAGCTGGTTTACAGAGGCAACATGAAAGAGTGTTACAGGTACATAAACTCATGAAAATGGGGTGGCAACCATATTGGCCCTTTACATTTCGATAATAAAGTGATAGCAGAGGAGAAGCAGATTGCAGAAACATTTAATAAACATTTTGCTTCGGTCTATAAAGACACATTGCTGTCACCGATACATAACACTGCCCAGGCAGATGTTCCTAGCCCAAATGACTACTTAATTAAGAAGAGTGAATTAAGAGAAAAATAATGCTTCAAGATGCCAGTAGAGTGATGGGCCCTGATCAAATTCCAGCAATCATATTAAAAAAAAGATTAAGGAAACATTTATCCATTACTCACTATCATTAACAAATCACTGTTACTTTGGGGAGGTACCTAGGGACTGGTGACACACTAATATTATACGGATATACAAAAAGGGTTGCAAGGAAAATTAGGTCAATTATCCTCCTATCAGTCTTACCTTAGTATGTAGTAAATTAGTGGAATCACTTATGAAGGAAATAGAACATCATATGGTAAGCAATGGAATAACTGACAAAAACCAGCATGACTTTCATAAGAGAAGGCCTTGCATAATTTAGTTACTTGCTTTTTGCGAAAACATTAGTAGATCAGTGGACACAGATACACCAGCTGATGTAATACTGCTTGGTTTCAGCAAAGCCTTTGACATGGCTCCCCATATAGGCATTATAACTAAACTTCACTCAATTCTGATGAACAGTAAAGTCATAAATGGGGTCAAATCACGGCTGTCAAACAGAACCCAAACAGTGTGTATCAATGGTTTCAAATCAGAAGAACTAAAAAAGATAGGTGGGGTGCCCCAGGGGTCAGTACTGGATCCAGTAGTGTTCCAAATATATGTGAGTGAGCGGGGGGTGTCCAGCTGGTGTGCATGCTATACGGATGACACAAACTGAGAAATATATCAGCAGAAAATAGTGCAGTACGGTAAAATGACCTTGATACATTACTGCGCTGGTCCCAAACATGGGGGATGGATTTCAGTGTCAAGAAATGCGCAGTTATTCACATGGGACGGAATAATCCCCAAACCGATCACTACCTGGGAAACATGAGGATAGAAAGCAAGGAGTCAGAAACAGATTTAGGAATTGTGCTAGACAAAGTTTTTAAACATTGAATGATCAATACAATTGCATTATTAAGAAAACCAATTAAATGATACAGAACACAAAATAAAACCAAAAAAAAACAGTCAGAACCAGGAATAATAAGATATGGGGCCGGATCTACTGTACAGAACCGGTATCCACCCACATCTTGATTGTGGCTCGTACCTATGGTCTCCATGACAGAAAGGTGATATTTTGAGATTAGAAAAAATCAAAAGAAGATTCACAAAAACAATATATGAGATGAAAGACATAGAATGCAATGAAAGACTGAACTATTTCAGTCTACAAAGCCTAGAGGAAAAAAGGAAAAGAGGCAATTTACTACTTACGTATAGCCTTATACAGGACGAAACCCTATTAAATATGTTAGGCATTTCAATGGACAGGACTAATTACAATACAAGGGGACATAAAAAGCTAATCAAAGGTTCAAATTTCAAAACTGATTAAAGGAAATGTGTACATTCTCAAAGAATAACTAATAGCTCAAATGCCCTACCACAGGAGATTACTGACTGAAACAATAGAAACATTTAAAGCTCAACTGGATGAACATATGGGTCTGACAAAAAATATAATCTGCCACAGAGAAAGTGGGGGTAGTCACAGTGGGTCTCTTGGCCTAATTCTACCCCTGTGGACAATAGTAATAACAATAGTATCATCCCCCAGAGGCACGTAGCACTCAGGTGTGACTCGTGCCATATTATGCCTCTAGAGGGTGCTTAACAGACTGTTAATGTAATTCCAGGTCATGCCTTGTTTTAGTAGCCAATGCAACCATATTACCAACATAAATCAGGCAGTATTTGTAGCTGCTATAGCAATATGACATGACTGAGTCGGTTGTTACATTAACAGTCTATTAATCACCCCATAGGGGTATAATGAGGCACAAGGTGCAACTTTAGATGACAGAGTCTATGTTTAATATAGCAAGACTTCTTAAAAATGTTTACCTTAATTACAGTAGTATATCCTGCTCCTCGGCAATATGTGAGACCGAATGGCACAGGTGATCTTGTGGGAATGTCTTGGCTCGTGCCTTGTTTGTAGATCTCTTTTATTTTTAAGCCAGATCATGGGTTAAAGTTTGGTGGACCCTGCTTTTATGAATGAGTCTACCTTATAAAATGAATATTTTGTAGTGATTTTTACTGTGTTGTGGTAAAAGATGCCAGATTGTATTTATAAGAGTGGAAGATCTCTATTTATTAACAGGACATGATCAGTATGGGAGACCACTACACACATCTTCAAACACAATCCCACCAATATGCCTCAACCCTGTGAATCTCTAGGAGATAAAATGTGGTTTCAATTCAAACGTCATGCCACCAAAATTCTTGGCCTTGTATGTGAAACTGGCAAAGGTACCAGTTGTCATGGTGGCATTTGTTATATGTAAACGTGTGTGTTGGGTTTCAGCTGAGACCATCACAACCTTTTACTTGTAGGCACCAAGCAGCCATCAGCACCTTTTGTCCTCCACTGACATGTGCCAGGTTTGCCTCAGTGACCTGCAGTAGATGTGAAAGGCACTCACCTGTTTTAGATTTTGCTTTATTTATTTATTGATTGATTCAATTACTTATTTTTCTGCCAGCTCATTTGAGGGGTCATATTTTGTTGCAACCTTACTGTGCTGTTTGGGTTGTTGCTCTACCAGGGTATGAAATTTGTGAAAAAAGTACCTGCCTACTTGGGCATGTAAGTCGTAAAAATGCATGCCCAACAGCTTATGTACGTGCCACCCCATGTCTGGGACTGGGTCATTAAATTACAGGAACTGGTTCCTTGTTGTGTCACTAACCTGGCACAAGCCCCGACCTTAGACCTAAACTGTAGTAAATACCTTATGCCTGCTCACTGAGGGAGATGCTGCCTTGTCCAAAAGGACTTGTTCAACTCAGCACTCTTCCACCCCCCAATACTCACACAGTAATTCCTGACTGCTGCCCCTGCTCATTTCACCCTGCTTACCACCCTGAGTGTCCAGCCATTAAAAGGACTTGAAAAAATATTTTGTTTTCTGCCCTAAATCCTTCAAAAGGACTTTATTGCTAGCCCTCAAGCCCTGAAAAAGATTGATGATTTATTTTTGCCTGCCCGCCCTGGGGAGTAGGATGTACCTGTGCAGGGGTTGAAATTGGCACCTGTCCATTAGCCAAATGCTGGTAGATTTTGTAGTGGGACGGTAATATTTTCTTTCCACTAGCCCTGCTGGCTTGTATTGAGAAGGTAACATATCATTAGCTACACTAGTTGGGCAAATGGAAGACAGTGGGGCCTGTGAATTTTCCCTGTCACTAGCCTTGCTGGCTAGTGACTGCAGAACTTAATTTCATCCTCTACTGTCTGTAGCCCAAGCATCCATGTAAAGTGGCCTTTTTAAAATTATATTCCCAATCACCTGTCTGTCATTACTGCAGTGGTACTATACCACCAATCCCTAAACATAACTTTTTACACTGATTTTCGTTTTCCTTCCTGCCTGCACACTCTAAGTCCTTATTTCCAAGCCTTTGAAAGGGCTTTTTTATTTTATAAGAATTTTTCTCCATTTCCCTGCGTGCCCAAGGTTCTTAAAAATGACTCTGAAGCTCCCAAGCCCTGAAAAGGGCTTTTCTAATAATTCAACTGCCTGCCTGTTTAGGGAAGGGATCAGTTGCATCCCAGCAACCACTCAGTAATGCCTTTTGGTGATTCAGAGCCCTATCACCATGCAACTGTGTTGTCACGATTCTCAGACTTACAGTCAAATGATGAGCTCTGACTGCAGTTTCCACTGTGATGCTCTGTTCCTGGCTGCAAAAAACAAGTACTCATGCACTGCAGTCACATGACCCAGATGCCGCGCAGTTGCAGACAGGAAGCAGGACTCTGGGAGAGGGAAAAAATGGAAAGGGTAAAAATATTTAAAGAAACATGCAGGCAGGAAAACAGCATAAAACAGCATCACCAGCTTAAATGCCTTAGGTGCCCCAGGGGGCAGGCACTGTGTATCTGTAGGTGTCCTTAGACAAAAGAACCTGCCCTGGGGCACCTGAAGTATAGGAATTTTGCACCCTGTGCCTTATTGCTATCATTGCTGTAGCAGTCTTCAGTTTTTACTTGACTGACTGTAGTATCATGGTGCTTCCACTTCTTTTTTTTTTTCCTTCTCTATTTCTTTTTTTTGGGGGGAGGGGGGTTCAGAGATAATACCAATGCATCAGATTGCATTGTCAGATGTCTCACGTCCCCCATTGCCAAGTAAGAACCCCTTGTTGCACAGTGTGGTATAGTTCATCATTCCCCCCCCCAACCTACACTCTCTAAAAGGTCCCTAACATCCTAAACCTTTTTGGGGAGCCATTACCTGATTAAACTGAGTAACATTATTAATCCCTTTTATCATTCATTTAGTTAAATTAATTTATGAAATTGGATCCCATATTTTACTATACATGTTTCTTTTACCTAGACTTGTATAGTGGAGGCATTCAAGGTCCATACCTTCTAATAACAGGTTCTTCCACATAGTGTAAGTTGGAGGTTTCTTATTTTTCCAATATCTTGCAATGCACCTTCTCACATTTAATAATGCTATATTCCGTGTTTACATAGATACATAGACAGTGTCGGCAGATAAGGGCCTATGGCCCACCTAGTCTGCCCATTTGAGCTTGTAAGTTCAGTTTGTTTTCCTAGAAGTCTATTTCCCCTTACCCCTGACCTCTAGAATTCCTTTATGTCTATCCCATGCATTCTTAAATCCCGTGATTGTTTCAGCCCCCACCACTTCCTCTGGCAGGGTGTTCCACTTGTCCACCACCCGTTCTGTGAAGAAATTCTTTCTCATGTTTACTAAGATTTCCTGAAGACACTGTGTAGAACTGGTGCCTAATATACAAAATTTTGTTTCTATTTTTATGTTTATACCTGAAATTCTAATTGTGTATTAAAGATCTGGTCCCAGGGGGGTGTGGCCAGCAGCCGAGCCTAAAGCGGCTTCTAACATCAGCTCCATACCTCGATATCTATCAAAGCAATAATTGAGCAATAAAAAGTTGCTTAACTCAATCAACTTTGCTGAATAGTGAAATAAAGAAGTCCGGTACATGATTCTGGCTCTAAATTCGGGTAAACTGGGTCGCACGAAGAATGCTATGGGTGGAGACAACGCTAGATAGAAAGAAATGCGGTCTGGCCCTGAGAGAGATGGACGCCTGTCAAATAGTAAACCTGAATCAGCCTTCCAATGCTGCTGTATTAAAGGCCATCCAGTCCATCGACAAGAAGATGGACAAACTTACATCCAGAATAGCCATCATGGAAACTTAAACTGCAGTCGGTGGAGGAGATAGCTAAAGAATCTAACAGGGCGGCAGAGAAAAGTATGGTGTCTGCAGTAGGCCTGGTTAAGGAAAACCTGGTGTTTTGTCGAAGATTGAAAAGTCTGGAAAATTGGGTGCGGGCATCCCATGTACGCTCACGAGGTCTCCCAGAAGCAGTGGAGGGGGACGACCTGAGCCGTTTTATTTCACAATGGCTCCCAGACCATCCCTAGGCTGATCTCTCGATCTCCACGCAAAGGGCCTACCGATTTAATTCCAGAGGGGCCTGTCTGCATACAGAGACTGCACATCCCCAGGCAAGAGCAGTTCTGGTTATCCTGGGATCGCTACAGGAAAGGGACATGGTGTCCCAGGCAGCACAAAGAAGGGGCCCATCACAATGGCAGGGCTCCCCAATTCATGTCTTCTCCGATCTGAGCTATGCCACACAGCAGTGGAGAAAAGAATTCAATGGAATTTGATCGAAGCTTTGCCGCCTGGGGGTCCACCACGTCCTGACTATGCCAGCAAATCTAAAAATTGTATATGGTAATAAAACCTACCACTTCTCGGATCCAGCAGACATGGGGAAATTGCTTAAAAAATTGAAGCAGACTGTGCAGCTTGAGAGTCTGACTCTGGGTCAGACGAAGAAGAAGAGACCTAAGGGGATATAATTATGTCGCAGAAGCAACAGGCTGTAAGAAAATCGGAAAATCTGGTCAGTTAATATGGACTTTTTTTCATAAAAGACCGGGACAATGACTCAGCTTAAACTGTATTTTACAGTATATTATGATGATTAAAAGAAAGTTATTGCTTTGTGTCAGGATCCAGAGGAAAGTGGAACTCTGCGTCAGGTATGGTGCCGTTCTTTTTTTCCTTCTGTTAAATGACCTTGCGGCTCTTTCCAAATGTAAAAGCTATAGATTGAGTAGTCAGTAACCACTAATAGCACAGTTATGCTTACTCAAAATGGTTTAAACATTAGGGCCCAGATATTCAAAAGGGTTGCGCCATGCGCAACAGGGTTGCGTGCCGCAACTCCAAAAATGCGCCATTCTGCGATATTCAGAAGGGGCCAGTTGCGCCACCAAAAACATGCTGAGCAACAGCGCAATGGAAATGAAGGCATGCGCAACTGAAGGGGGCGGGTCCATGCATAAAGTGCGCAATGCGAATCGAACACTTGCGCAATGCGCAAGAGTGGCTCAGCCGGAAGTTGCGCAGTAGCTGAATTGAGCCAAAATAAAAAGGCTCAAGGAAGTGGCGCAAGAACCCTAGCAGGCCGCAAACTGGGGGAGAGAGACAGAGAGAGAGAGACAGGAGCCGGAAGGGCAGAGAGGGACAGTGGGTCCAGGAGGACAGAGAGGCCAGTGGGGGGTGCCCGTGCAGTGGAAGCAGCAGTGGGGCAGCGGGGTAACATAGGAACAGCAGCCGGGGAGGCAGAAGCCAGGAGATGGATAGTGCCAGCTTCCACATGGAAGCTGTAATGAGGGTGAGACACCATGCTGCAGAGGGGCGTGGCGGAGGGCCCGTCGGCGGTATGCCCCGACAGGCGGTATCGCGTCGCATCAGCCCGAGCTGTACACAGACGCCGAGATTGTGGGCCGGTACCGCCTGAACAGGGCAATACTGAGACGGCTCTGTGAGCTGTGCAGTGATGTGATGCAGGCACCTCACGACGGAGTCATGCTCTGTCCGTGGAGACCAAGGTGACAGCCTGCATGTGCCTGCCGCCACGGGCACCTTCCAGAGGCCAACAGGGGACACCACAGGCATTACAAGTCGGCCACGCCACGCATCCTCACCCAATTCTCAGCATACTGCTGCCTCATGCTGCGGAGTACATCCATTTCCCCAGCACCACGGCAGAGCGTACAACAAACATACAGGAGTTCCACAGCGTAGCATGTATGCCTGGCGTGCTAGGGGCCATAGACTGCACCCATGTGGCCATTCGCACGCCACCTGGCCCTGACGGCCAGGCATATCGGAACAGAAAGGGGTTTTCCAGTGTCAACTGCCAGGTGGTGTGTGATGCCACTGGGCACATTATCAATGTCTGTGCCACACACCCTGGCGGAGCACATGATGCCTTCATATGGCACCAGTCTGCACTGTGCCATCGATTCGAGAGTGGGGACATCCCCACGGGTCATCTAGTGGGTGAGTACACATGTATGGAATGCAAACTCTGGGCAAGGGTGGGAATGACACAGGTGCCATGGTAGTGGCACACAAGGATATGGGCAATATGGACCTGACATGACACTGATCTCCACTATCTCCACAGGTGACTGCGGATACCCACTCCGTCCCTGGCTGCTCACACCGCATCGGGCGCCCACCACCCCAGCGCAGCTATGCTTCAATGAGGCACATGCCACAACACGTAACATCATAGAGAGCGGTGTTTGGGATGCTCAAGGCACGCCCGATGCCTGGACACCGGCGGAGCTCCCTACAGTACAGCCCCCAAAAGGCCTGTGGGATATTCCTGGCCTGTTGCATCCTGCACAACATGGCCAAAGACCATGGGATAGCCAGACAGGTCCAAGAGAGGGACAGCGATGGGACGCCAGTGGCTGGGATGTTAGTGATGAGCAGCCCCCCCTAGGATGGAGGGACCCCCGACTGACCCGGCAGGCCCAGCTGCACCGGGACACCATTGCAGAAGAGCACTACGCCCAACACAGGTAAGTCAAGGGGACATGTGCAGGCAACACTGTCCATGCGCAAACCACAGGCACACAGGGGAACACACCGTGCATGAAGGTCAGGGGAGTTGAAGGTTCCAGGCATACCAACACACCATCAGAGAGGGGTGAGCACTCATATGGACACACACACACACTAGGCAGCATACATGGGCAGCAGCACAGCACTGCGGAAATGACATTTCCAACACACAGCACCACCAACCACCCCCACCACCTGGACTGTCCACGTACGTGTGTCAGGACCTGGGCACCCTTGCACCTTGGTGTACAGTGCAATGCAGGCATCATCATGCACACGCACCTGTGGACAGCAGTTGGGAGAGTGTGCAGGTGGTCCGTGTGTCAGCTTGGTGAGCAGAGCACCCAGCAGTGCACTGCCCACCATGACACACATTGCACACAGGGCAGCACCAGACAGGGCCTGCACTGGGAGACAGCTCAGTCAGGTAGCACTGTCCCACGGCCACCACGGATGCGTGGGTGGCCCCGCCGTGGCCCAGCAGCACTGGCAGGCTGAGCAGGGGCCACATCGGGTGGCGCTGGTGCACCACCAGGGGTCCCACTGCGCGAACGCGACCTTGCCCGCACAGGGGTCTGCATCCTGCCAAACAAACTTGCACCAGGGGTGCTCGGGATGCCCACAGCAGAACCCGGCGTCGACAGGCCTGGTGTCGCATGATGCTGGGAATGGGGAGTGGAGAGCGCACTGTGTGGGGTGTGTGGTAGAGGGGCACCTGACAGTGTGGCCAATGCGTCCGCGACAGAGACCACTGCTTGGGTCAGCCTGTCAATGGCAGCGGTCACATCCGTCCGCATAAGGACCAGCTTGGCTCGGTCCCGAGCACACCCCTGCTATGCCGCCCACGGACACAGACAGTGCCTCCACGGACCTTGTAACCCGCCCCTGCAGCTGTACCGAGTCCTGCAGCAGGCGGGTGTGCGCGTCCAATGGGTACTGTGCCCCAATGGCATCGTGACCCCCAGGGTGTGGATGGTCCTGGTGCACAGCACCCCTTGAGGGTGGGCGCTGTTCGCCAGGACCAGGTATGGGCGGATCAAAGGGCGGTGGACATGTGCCACTGCTTGACACTGTACCCCCAGACCTGGTGTGCGACTGCTGCTGCCGCCCCTCCAACTGCTGAGCCCCCAGGTCCACCTGTTCCACCTCCGTGCTGACAACAGTGCCAGACACCTGCACAGCCACCGGTGCTGCCCCACTGGTGCTGACAGGCACAGCCTGGGACTGTGCCAGCATGCTGGTACAGGTGTGAACCAGGAAGGCCCAGGGGCACGTGTTGGCCTGCCATGTGTCCGTCATGGGACACACACCTATCACTGCCCATTGCAGGCCTGCTATCATCAATGGTGCAGGTGCGTACACTGCCATAGGCACAGCATGCTGGCATACCTGCATGCCAGACTGCTGTGACACAGGCTGTGCACCCCTGCACCCGTATCACTGACACCGGAGTTGTTGGCCCAGCATGCATGCTGCTGCAGTGCCTGCAGGCTGGTGGCGGAGGTGGATGGTCCTCCTCCACGCCCAGCAGGTCTGCATCACTGTCTGGACCCACCACCACCACCGTCTCCTGAAGACGAACAGGATCTGTAACAGAAAGAGAGTACATGTGAGTGCATGTGAACAACAGCCCCCAACAACACCACCATGTCATACCGTGCAGTGATGGGCTTCCACCTGTCTGGAATCCTCCACCTGGTACGCCCGCAATGGCACTCAGCTGCATGGCCGCAACCAGTGTCTCCTCTGTAGGGGTCAGCTGCAACACCACTGGTGGGCCCCCACCAGTGCCAGCACGTGCCGCCCTGAAGGCTGCCACCTTCTCCTTCAGCCTCCTGCGGTCAGTCCCCATCTTCTTTGCATTCCTGCACGGAGCGCTGGTGGCTTCCGTGCAGGTTGACGGCCCGAGCTACCCCTCCATGCAGCTGCACGTTCCTGAGGGGTGCCCTCCGTCCACTCACTCAGTGGCTCATCCTCCAGGTAGGCCTGGAAGAGGGCCTGCCTCTGCCGCGTGAAGTTCGCCTCCTCCCTACGCCCGCCGTCCACCCTCAGCTTGGCTCTGGTCAGTCATGGTGATCTGTATGGGTGGAAGTGGACACCTGTCACTGTGCAGTCGACAGCATTTCCCCATGAGCATAGCTGCGGTCGGGCGGAAGCCCCCACGTTCCACTCCGCATGGCAGATACCGATCAAAGGGTGCCCTTGTCCCTTTCTAGTGCCCTTTCATGCTCAGCCCCTCAGCCTTTATCATCCTCCGCCCATGAGCATTGTCCTGAGCATCACACAGCATGTAACTCACCTCTCACCTGCAGTAAACAAATCTGGCCAGCACAACCCACTGTCGATTTTTATAGCGCAACACATGCAAATGAGGTGTGGCGCAACTTAATGACATGCTAATCGCGCCACTGCGCTCTGAATGGCTGATCGCATGATTTGCATATGTCGGTTGAATATCGCGTATTTGGCGCTTGTGCCAATACGGAAGGTCCGCTGAGCCAATGGCGCAGGTTTGTGGCTGTGTGCCACACTGCATTGCGCATGCCCAGACAGCTGTCGATAGCGCCTATCGCGCTGCAGACCTGCTGAGCGCTGAGCAGTATTCAGACCATGGCCACCATTGTGCCAGTGGCGCCACAGCACTGGCACTATATGGCGCTGTGGCACTACCGCGCCGATAGTCCACTGTGGCACTGGTGCTCAGCTTGGCAGTCGCGCAGGATGCCTATACGTCCTGTGGTGCTGTGCGTAGCCTTGCGCCATTGCCGTGACCTTGTGTATGCCCTCTGACCCTGGCGCCTGTTGGCATGTCATGTATCGTCTTCTATTGCGCTGTCTGGTGACAGCGCCATGTAAAGTGACGGCGCTGTTCGAACAGCGCGATTGGAGCCTGTGGTGGTCTATTGCGCAACAACTCCACGTGGGGTTACGGCGCAGCGGGGCGCCATATTGCCTGCTGTAAAGTTGGTGCTATGGCTAGGAGGAGGGCGGTGTCCTGGAGCCAGCTTGAAGTGGCCAACCTGGTGGCCCTGGTGGAGCCCCACTGTGAAGCACTGTATGGTGAGGCCCCCCTCACCATGCCTAGGACCCACGTGGCAGCAAGTGGCCACTGACCTGGTGGAGGTCACTGGCCGGGCCGGTCTGCTGAGCAGTGCCGCACTGGTACAGTGACCTCCGCCGGAGGGAGCCGAACTCTTGACGCGGCTGCTCACGTGCCAGGCGGGCGTGGTGCCTAGGCCAGGTGAGTGTACCATCTATGCACCTATATTCTCTGTAGGGTGTGTGTGCTTGGGTGGCTGTGCATAGGTGCTGGCTCGGACACGGTGGACTGTGTCAGTGTGTGCAGCTGTGCGATGGATGGTTATGGCTGTGTGGGCAGGCACTCTCGCTGGGGCAGGGGGCACTCTGCTTTTGAGTCACACTGATGTTTGTCTCAACATATGTCTCCCACAGGCCAGATTGTGAGGACACAGGACCAGGGTGACGTGGGCCGTGCCAGGGCCCCGGTGCCAGGGGGTGTTGAGCCCCAACAGCAGCAGCAGCAGCAGCATCAGACCCAGCTGCTGGAGGAGTGTGAGTATCATTACTTCATGGATGCTATTGCATGCTGGGGGGGCAAGACCACCAGCCATGCAGGACACAACCAAAGGGGAGGTCATAATTCCACTATACAAAACACTAGTGAGTCCCCACACTGGAGTACAGTGTACAGTTCCGAGACCATACCTACATATGGACATGGACTGGGTGGAGGGTTCAGAGGAGGGCGACACGGATGGTGCATGGATTGCATCACAAGTCCTATGCAGACAGGTTGACGGAACTGAACATGTACTCCCTGGAGGGGAGGAGGGTGTGGGGATATGATGGGGACATACAAGTATCTTACAGGGGGGAACAGAGTGCAGGAAAACAGTATTTTTAAGCATAAAGGATGTTCCAGGACTAGAGGGCATGGGATGAAGTTGGAGGGGGGGACGATTCAGAGGAAACATGAGAAAGTATTTCTTCACAGAATGGGTGGTGGACAAGTGGAACACCCTGCCAGAGGAAGTGGTGGGGGCTGACTTGGTCACGGGATTTATGAATGCATGGGTTAGCCATAAAGGAATTCTGGAGGTCAGGGGTAAGGGGCAACAGACTTATAGGACAACAGAGTGAACTTACAAGGTCAAATGGACAGACTGGGTGTCCCATAGGCCCTTATCTGCCGACACTGTCTATGTATCCATGTATGTAGGCATGACACAAGTGACCTGCATCACAGTGCAGTATCACGGCACGTCTGTGTATGTGTCACTGGTGGTCCAGGCATGCACTGGGCACATAGCTGTGTAACTGGCATCGCACCACGTTGCCACATCACCTGCCAGCCTAGTTTGTACTGTGATTGACGTGGGCAGTGTGTGTGGGCGGTGGTGCACAGCTGGTGTCGCCTGTTTGTGATGGCCATGTGCATGTTCACTGTGGGTGGGTGCATGCCATCACAGGTGCGGGACATTGGGCTATATGGCTTGCAGGTTGGGTGGTGTTCAGGGTTGTGGTCAGTCACAGCCATTGACTGTGTTCCCATTTTCCTAGGCCTCGAGGTTCTAAGGAGGATGCAGCGGATGTCCGCGCCTCACAGAGGTCGCGTGGCAAACCACAGGATCCTGCGAGCGATACGAGGCATGGACGCCATCAGGGGCAGATCGGAATGGGGCGCCAGCAGGGGGAGGACCAGAATGGCTGGGCCATAGCCTGCAGTACCCTTCCCACTTCTTCCATCCCTACCACCCCTGCATTCCTCTCCAAGTTTTAATCCTCCCTCTTGAACACCCCTTCCTTGTACCCGCCCCCCTTGTAAATAGTTTTCATTGTTCTTGTTGCACTATGTTTAATATACATTTCTATTTTGATATATGAATACTGTGTTGGTCTCTGATTTGCAGCTGGCTATGGGTGCTCAGTTGCAGGTGTGTACATGCCATCTGGGCTGGTATGGTCCTGGGTGTGTGTGTGTGTGTGTGTGTGTGTGTGTGTGTGTGCATGGGGAGGTATCTCCAGCATGGCAGTGACTTTCGGTTGGTCTTGCCATCTGCTGCCACCCACTGCTGGGTGCACAGGGTGTGTCTGGCTTGTAGGCTTCTGTGTTGCATGGGGCTGACGTGTGCTGGGGGGTCTGCATGGTTTCCTGCAGTGCCAGTCACTGCACATGGGTGGTGTCTTGGGGTCACAGTGCAGGGTGCGCTGTGCATACGGGGGGCTGATGTGCACTGTGGTTGTCAACCCCCTGTGTGTGGCACTCTCCGCCTGCCAGTGGTTGTGCTGGGTGCTGTGGCTCTGGGCAGTTTGTTGGCTTGTCCCCATGGGCATTTGATCATCCGTCCCACCCCAGTGATGCTGTGCTTGGGGTGTGCCGTGGTGTGGGTTCTGCAGTGTGTTCCTGTGCCCATGTGTGGCATGGCTGGTGGTGGGCCCCAGCCTGCCTCCTGGATGTGCAGTTCCATTGCTCTGGGGCTGTGCTTGCGCTATGGCAGCTCTGGAATGCTCAGCTGAGCTTCCATGGTTGTGCCATAGCGCAACATTTTGGCTCAGCTTCTCCTTCCTGGTTGCGCGATGGCGCAGTATGTGCAATATTCAGATGTTGGTTGCTTGAGCAATTTGCTCTGCTCCATGTTTGAATATCGCACCTGTTGCGCATTTGCGCAACTGGTTTGCGCTTGCTCCTGCTGTTGCGCCAGTTTTGAGCGCAGTTTGAATATCCAGGCCTAGTAGTCTAAATTTTTTAAGTGTGGGAATATAACAGTTTTAAAGAAACTAACTTAGAGAATAACTTAGAGGTTTGGAGCAGGATGTATGTATGCTCAATACTATATTTTTGTTATGCTTATCTTGGATATTGGGGATATGTCACCTATTAAAGGAGTGTTTATTCTAGATTTTATTAAGTTCATATGGGGTAATCCTCACTTACGGCTGCAATGGCCCTTGGTTAAATGTATTGGGAAGTAATAAATACATATGTTGATAACCCTCACATGATGTAACAGTAGTGGTGTGCCAAAGATACTGTTTTGCCAAGATACTGATTGTAATGTTATTCTAATGCACTGACCTTCGGGCTATGCTTGTATTTGATTGAAATATAAACTTAATAAATATAAGTTTAAAAAAAAAAAAGATCTGGTCCCAGAAGGGGATAATGTCTTTACAAATAACTAGAGCATGTTCTAGCTTCCCAGTTCTGAAACTGCACCTATTACACCAGGGCAAAATTAAATTGTTCATTTTATTTAATAGTTGCGGAGTATAATACAGCCTGTAAAAAATATTAAACTGTATTTGGTTCAGTTTATTATCTATTATAATTTTTATGCCTGATATAATTTCTTTACATTTTATATCCATTATATTTATCTTTAATTCGTTTTCCCATTTTTTCCTTAATTTCTTTATAGGAGAGTCTTCTGTTTCCATCAAAAAATTGTATGTTTTTGCTATTATTTTAGTTCTTTTATTCATTAATTGTGCCTTCATTGAGGTCAAAGGTGGTTTTACTAATCTAGAACCTAGCTCTTTATTATAGAAAGTTCTTAACTGTAAAAAAATTAAAAAAATCATTCTGGTTGCTGTCATATTTCTTCATAATCTGTGTAAATGACATTGAATTATCTTCTTCATCGTACTAGTCATTCAGACAATTTACTCCTTTCTCTACCCATTTCTTATAGTCCATACCTCATGATGGTATATGATTACCATTTAAGTGGATTGGTGTGTCTATATTTATTCTTAGATTTCTGGGGGGTTGTGATAATTCATCCATACCTCTGATGAAGTTCTAATCATTTCATTTTTAATTTGCATTCTATCCTTTCTATTCATGTTAGAGAAGAGCAATTGAGTAAGTTTTATGTATTTAGTATGGCTGGTTTCAAAGAGCACCTACCAAGGTGGTTCTTCAGCATGATATTCCCCAATTTGATTCATTATGGCAGCTTGATTATTATTTCTTAAAATAGGGAATTTTAGACCTGCTTCTGTATAAGGGCCTTAAGTTTGTTCATATTGATTCTTGCCGTTTTACTTTTCCATAAAACCTTTTTGTATTATTTTATCAATTTTTTTAAACTAACTATCATTTATATCAATAGGTAATGTCTGGAAAGTGTATAGGAGTTTCGGCAATACACTCATTTTAATCACCGGAATTCTTCCAGTTAATATTAATGGCAAGTCAATCCATTTTTCCAGGTTTTTTTCAGCTTTTCCTAATAATGTATTACTATTCCAGTTTATAAGTTATTTTCTTGTTTGGGCCAGAAAGATTCCTAAATATTTTATTTTATCTTGCTCCAGTTTAAAAAGATAGTCTTGAAATTGAACTGAGTTGTACTTAGGGTTAATGCTCATAGCTACCAATTTATCCCAATTAATTCTACAGCCTAATACTAATCCAAATTCTCTAATAGTATTCATAATAATATTAAAGGCTTTACTGAGTTCTTTCACATACAATAAGATGTCATCTGCATACATAGAAGTATTTAATTGCCCATCCCTGGTCCAAAATCCTTCTATGTCCTTATGGTCCCTTATTGAATTTGATAGTGGTTCGATTGCTAATGCAAATAAAAGGGGTGACATGGGGGCAGCTCTGTCTAGTCCCTCTTTCTAGTTCGAACATCTGGGATATGTTATTATGTGTCAAAACCTTTGCAGTTGGTTGCTTATAAATTAATTTAACCCATTTTATAAAAGTAAAGCCCAGATCTGCTTTTTGCATTATTTGATACAGGTATTCCCACTCCACCCTGTCAAAGGCTTTTTCTGCATCCAGTGACAAAATTAGTGCTTCTTTTTGATTTTCTCTTGCAAGTATGTTTAATGCATTTCTAATATTGTTAAAGCCTCTTCTCTCTTTAATAAATCCAGTTTGATCAATGTGAATTATTGATGGGAGTATCCATAGGTTCATAGGTTAGTTGCGAGGTGGGGGGACAATTTGTCCATTGATGCTCAAAGCACTTTAATATAACCCTAGATGTTGTTTTCAAGGCAGTAGTTGTCCAGTTTTATCTTAAACTCACTAAGCTGCTCCCTATCATCTCCAGTGGCATCCTATTATTCCACACAGAAACCACTCTCTCAGAGAATCATGATGCCCTCCTGTTGGTATGATTGTCACTACCTTTTAGATGGGGCTCATATGATCTCGTAGTGCACTGGCAGTAATTTAATTCCAAGCCTACACAGTTCCAAAGATCATCACTATTACAGGCACGATACACCAGGCACTAGTCCTCCTTCATTTTGTAGTATTCTAATGTGTGCAGGTTTAAGTTTTAAAGTCTGTCTTCATAACACCGACCTTGCATGCCAGTTACAGATTTTGTCATTTTGCATTGCACACCTTCCATTTTATGAATATTCATTTTAGTTGTTGGTGCCCAGAATCTTGCATAATAATCACATTGAGGTCTGATGGGAGCATTATAAAGTGGCAGAATTACCCCTCTATCCTTGCTAGCTATGTGCTTCTTAATGCAACCCAATAGCCTATAGGATTTTCTTATGACATGGTCACAGTGCCTGTTATTCTTCATGTTGTCTGAGATAATGATCCCTAGATCACTCATTTCTGAGGTAGATTTTAAAATTTGTCCTCCAAAGGTATACTCTGCTTTACTGTTATTCACAGAAAAGAGCATTATAGCACATTTCTTGATGTTAAAATCTAGGCCATATTTGTGACCCCACTGCTCAATCTGGTTCCATGTCATAACTGTGACTGCAGAACGGCAACCTGTGATAAGGGTGTTGAATCCACAATGCGACCAGTTTGGTTTCTAAGTTAGGCTTTGGCCCCCGCACTCTCCCTTCTTTAGATTCTCACTGGGGCATCATATGGGGATTGGGGAACCATCGGTCACGCAAAGCTGTCAGCGCTGTTATTCCCTTGTGGCTGTCACTGGTCGCCATTCCACAGTCACAATATTGACAGGTTACCCTCAATTCTACATAGCTCATGCTGAAAATTAATTATCCCTTCATTGTTTCATTTATGTGAATTATTGATGGGAGTATCTTCTCTAATCCGTTGGCTAGTATTTTTGTGTACAGTGCCTTCAGAAAGTATTCACCCCCTTGGATTTTGTCACATTTTGTTGCGTTACTACCAGAATTTTTAATGCATCGAATGATTTTTCCTCCTTGAGTCACACAGCACACTCAACAATTTAAAGGGGCCAAAATATTTGTATTGTGTTACAAAAATTTATGAAACATTAAAAACTGAAATATCTTGTTTACTTAAGTATTCACCCCCCTGCGTCAATACTTTGTAGAAGCGCCTTTGGCAGCAATTACAGCTTTGAGTCTTCTTGGGTATGTCTGTATCAGCTTTGCACATCTGGATTTGGGGATTTTCGACCATTCTTCCTTGCAGATCTGCTCAAGCTCTGTCAAGTTGGATGGGGAGTGTCGGTGAACCGCAATCTTAAAGTGTTTCCACAGATTCTCAATGGGATTCAAGTCTGGGCTTTGGCTGGGCCACTCAAGGACATTCACCTTCTTGTTCTGAAGCCACTCCAGTGTTGCTTTGGCTGTATGCTTGGGGTCGTTGTCCTGTTGGAACGTAAATCTTCACCCCAGTCCAAGGTCTACTGCAGACTGATGCAGCTTCTCCTCAAGGATGTGCCTGTATTTGGCTCCATTCATTGTTCCCTCTATCCTGACAAGTGCCCCAGTCCCTGCCACTGAAAAGCATCCCCATAACATGATGCTGCCACTACCATGCTTCATGGTAGGGATGGTGTTACACGGGTGATGAGCTGTGTTCGGTTTGCGCCAGGCATAGCGCTATGCATTCAGGCCAAAGAGTTCAATTTTTGTTTCATCAGACCAGAGAATCTTTTGCCACATGGTCTCAGAGTCCGCCACGTGCCTTCTTGCAAACTCCAGGCATGCTATTATGTGGCCTTTTCTCAGGAGTGGCTTCTGTCTAGCCACTCTCCCATAGAGGCTACATCTGTGAAGTGCTGCAGAGATTGTTGTCCTCTGGACATGTTCTCCCATCTCAGCCATGGAACTGTGTAGTTCTGTCAGGGTGGTCATTGGGTTCTTGGTCACTTCCCTGACCAAGGTCCTTCTTGCCCGGTTGCTCAGTTTGGGAGGACGGCCTGCTCTAGGAAGAGTCTGGGTGGTTCCATAATCTTTCCATTTCCTAATGATGGACTTGACTGTGCTCCTGGGAACTTTCAATGCCCTAGAAATGTTTTTATACCCCTCCCCAGATCTATGCCTCCTCACAATTCTATCACGGAGATCTATGGACAGCTCCTTGGTCTTCATGGTAGAGTTTCTGCTTTGACATGCACTGTCAACAGTGGGACCTTATATAGACAGGTGTATTTCCTCTGAAATCATGTCAACCATTTGAACTGACCACAGGTGGACTCCATTCAAGTTTTAGTGTGATCTCACAAGGAAATTCTATGCACCTGAGCTCAATTTGGAGTGTCATAGCAAAGGGGGTGAAAACTTATCATGTCAAGACATGTCAGGTTTTTATTTTAAATTACATGTACAAAAAACTCCAGAAGTTTCATTCCACTTTGACATTATAGAGTAAATTGTGTAGATACGTGACAAAAAAATCCCATATAAATGTATTTTAATTTGAGTTTGCAACATTACAAAATGTGACAAAATCCAAAGGGGGTGAATACTTTCTGAAGGCACTGTATGTCCTATCATCTGAGTTCAAAAGAGATAGTGGTCGATATGACGCGCGCAACCTAGGATCTTTTTCTTCCTTTGGCAAGACTTTAATTCGGACCTCTTGAAAGGTCTTTGGGACTTTCCCTTCTTTAAGAAAGAAGTTTAAAAGCTCTGTAAAAAGGGGGCTAATTGAGATATACATACATTGTAGAGCTCTGACGGAAGTCTGTCGGGTCCAGGAGCTTTCCCACTTTTTAGTTGTTTGACAGCAAATTTAACTTCCTTTTCCATTATTACATCATTAAGTGTTTTTTTTTTCATTTTGAGTATTAAACTTGGGAATATTTAGTTTGTTAATAAGTTCCCATTTATGTCTTTGATTTCTAATACATATAGTTTTGTCATAATATTTTTTAAACTCATTATCACTCTATGATCTGTTACTGTCACTCCTCGGTTATCAGCTTCCTTTATTAATCGTTCTATTTTTTCTTTCTGGAGTAAACAAGCTAGGCTCTTTCTTGATTTATCAGACTGTGCATAATATTTGTCCCTTGTTTTCATTATTAATCTTTCTATTTTTTTATTACAGTATTGCATTTCTGTTTTAGATCTTCCCAATGTTTAAAATCCGACACCTCCCTTGTATGCATATGTCACATTTCTACTTTTTTAATTTCTCTCTCAAGTATTGTCATTTGCCCCTTTCTTTGTTTGTTTCTTTTATTTGTGTAATATATTATTTGCTGTCTCACAAAAGCTTTCAGTGATTCACAAATTGCATTTAGGGAACATTCTCCTCATCTGTTTTGTTGAACAAAATGTAATAATTTCTTCCACAGTGAAATCAAAAACGTTGTCTTTAACTCACTGGTTCCAATTGCACTTTTTGAGGTCCAAGGATTCCATTGCTTAACCTTAATTCAAAATGACGTCTCGGAGTCGATGAGTTAATAGGTAATGGGTTCATGACCCATCGTTTAGCTCCTGTTACACTGCCCCTCCCCCCACACACTGTATTTCTGCTAATACAGGGGCATGGTCTGATATTAGAATTCCTTCATAAGAAATATTGATAGCCTTTCGCTTTATTCCCTCAGAGCCTAATACTATATCTGTTCTAAAGTCTGTTTGATGAGGGTTTGAGCAAAATGAGAATTCATGTACATTTGAATTTACCTTTCTCCATAAATCACCTAGGTCTAGCACGTCAATATTTTTATGCATGCACTTAGCTGCCTTTGACAGGGTGGAGTGTGGCCCCGTGTTATCCAGCATTGGGTTCAGAACTGTAATAAAATCGCCCCTTATTAAATACAGACCAAGACATTTTGTTGGTTGTAGAAAAACTTCTGTAAAGAATTCCGGGTTGTCTTCATTCGGTTCATAAAGACAGGCAGTAGTACCTCCTGTGGATTTAAAATGTACTTGGCATGCTAGAAATCTTCCTCTTTGATCTTTATACCTTTCTTTAATTGTGGTGTTTGCCTTCCTAGAGAACACAGTCGCTACCCCTCTGTTCTTTTTAATGTAGCTGGCGTGTAACTCCCTGCCCCCAGCCATATTTTCCTGAATTTTACAAATTCAGCCTCTATAAGGTGGGTTTCTTGAAGCAATAAGCAAATCAGACTATCCTTTTTTCCTTGCATAGTTTAGTAAGCTTCTTTTTCTTAATTGGATTATATTTGGATTCTATACTTGGAGTATAAGATGAACAGAAGGCATTTGTCCATCCATCTCCTGCACTAGCAGGTCAACCGTTCCCGTATTCTGTTAGGAGGTGCTGATCTAGCCTACATTTAAATGCACAGAAGGTATTGGCCTCTACTGCTTCTCTCGGTAGGCTGTTCCATAATGGAATTATTAATCCAATTTACGTTCCAGGACATAACCTTAATTATATGTCATTGTTTATGAATTTAAACTATATGGGCCAGGCTCCAAAACTTTTATAGTCTCCATTTTTATTGATATAGCCTTAAAATGCAAAAAGAGAAAAATGTCATCATGAGTTGGAACTCTCCACTTGCTCGTTTTCTGGTGCCACACTGTAATTTCCATACATTTGTGTAGCCATCTTTTAATTTTATTTACTCTAAAATCTATTTCATACATCAGTTTTGTGAAAAAAAAAGGACCTATTGTGCCTCCTTTTTTCCCTTTTCCCTCTATTTTTAAAAGGTTCCATGTGTTTCTTGGTCTCCTCTTTATTTCCCATTACCCACATACCTCCCCGGCCCTTTGACAATCATTCTCCCCAAGACCCTGTATCCTCCGATGTTTTACAGAATGTCACCTCTTCCACCTCTGAGCTCTTCTCCTTATATTTTCACTTCCTAATCTGCCTAATAGTAAATACAGACATTAATACACTTTGGTGCTTTCCCCAAGATCCCCTTCCTACTCCTCCTTCTTTTATTTTTTGTTTAGTTTTATTTTATTTTATTTTGTTTTCCATTTCATCTATAATGTTTCCATGCCTCCATCTATTATTCTTCATCAAGAGATTTTTTTTTTCATTCAGGAGGCCTTATCTCCGTCTCTGCATTGTTTCTTGATGTTCTCAATTTCAGTTCATTGTAGACATAATTTTCTGCATCCTGGGGAGTATTAAAGATCCTGCTGTTCCCCAAGGATGTCAATTTCAAGGCAGTTGGGGTGGGATGAGAGAATGGAATATGTTTTCCCACAAGAAATTTTTAATATTTCTGTAAGCATTTCTCTTCTCTGTGCGTCTGGACCCAGGTCTGGGAATATTAGGTTGTCTAAATACATCAGTGGCTCCTTTTTCCTGGCCATTGATAGAACATTTTCCCTTAGAGACGGCACATATATGACTCAAGGGTATTTAAAAAGTGAGTTTGGTCTTGTAGGGGATCTATTTGCTCACTGCAATTCTACTTTTTATTCTGGGTATTTCCTCCCCAAGAGGTTGGTTAGAAATTGCTTGCAGAATTTGAGCATATCATTCTGATCCTACTTCGAGAAACAGCTCTTGCAGCAGGTTACACCATTAGGACTGAAGCCGGCAGGCGTCAGGACCCCACGGAATTCTTCTAGCTAGCTATCTTCAGCGGGGACCGCCCCCGACGTCGGTCCCGCCCCTGACGTCAGGCATAGTACATAAGGGGGCGGTCCCACCAGATTCCCCAGTTCTTTCCTGCCGTCGATTTGCATGTCTCGACCCTCTGGCTCGTTTCTAGCACGCAACGCTTGGTTAGGTTCTTCCTTCAGGAAAAAGTTCGTTTTTTCGGCTCTTTTGCTGTCTGATGTCCTCTCCAACCTCCGTTGAAGGCCATCCTTCGAAGTGCACCTGTGGGAAGCAAATCCAGTTTAAGGATCCACATTCGGCCTGCGTCCGGTGCCTGGGCCCAGACCACGACACCCGGTCCTGCTCATTTTGCAAGGGGTTCACAGCCAGACCTGGATCCGTCACCAGAAGGCCCTTCAGGCGTTCCTGCTCGAATAAAAAATCAGGGCCATGAACGCAGCCTCCAAGGGGGAATCCTCACAGAAGGCCCGGAGACCCGAGAAGCACAGGGAGAGGGTTAGATCCAAGTCCCCTAGGGCCTCTGACTCCCGTAGCTCCGGCTCCTGGTCTGACCGCTCTCCTTCCCGGGCCTGTTCTCAGCCTCCCCCCGCAGCGGTGAAGACCCCTTCGGGCTCCTCTTCTGTCTCACAGGCCAAGACCTCCAGGCCTTCCTCATCTTCCTCTTCTAAGGTCCTGGCTAGGTCGGGGGACGGTCATCACCACCATAAGTCTGGTTCTCGCCGTTCCGAACCCGTCAGGTCTGCCTCCTTGCCTCCTCCTCCCCAGAGGAAGACCAAAGAGCTTACCTCCTTGAAGAAGTCATCGGACCCTGTGCCGGCCCGTCCGATGCTGGCCCTACACCATAGGTCCCAGGAACCGTCGACCACCAGACGCCCTTCGCTGGTCAGGCCTACGTCTTCTCGGTCGTCAGCCGGGGGACCGACGTCCGTACCCATACCCATTGAGAAGAGGACCCCCACGCCTCCCACCGACGTCGGTCAGGAGACGATTATGGAGGAGGAGCTGACCCAGCCCGAGGACCAGACGGGTGAACCCGGTCCTGTCGCACCCCCAAGGAGCCCTCTCCGGATCCTGAGACCCCTGGGGAGCCGACGCCGGAACCCGACGACCTGCCATCGGCGCCCGGTCCGTCGTCGAGCCTCTCCATATCCGAGGTCAAGGACTTGTTCACTTATTGGTGGGACACCATAAAAAGGGATGTGGTTCCAACCCCTCCTCCTCTTCCTCTTCCTCTTCCTCCTCCTCCTCCTCCACCTGCGACCCCACCGGCCCCTGCGCCCTCTACTCCGTCCGGGGCGGCAGGCTGAGTACCTTCCCCCCAGGAGCTGGCGGATCCTCCTAGGGGGAGACCAGACAAAAGGAGACCTCCATCCAGATCTTCTTCAGGGTCACCCAGCCCTAAGAGACCCAGAAGACGCCACCATTCGCCTTCGATGGAGGACACGGGATCGGAATTCTCGAAAGGATCCAGATCCTCCTCTCCGATCCACATTCCTTCTCTGGACCCATGTGAACTTCCTAGATCTCCTCCGGATGACCCATCGTTCTCAGAGATCATGAGGCATATCCAAGAGAACATGGGCTGGGATGCGGAAGAATTAGACCCCGAGAGACAACGCCTCGCCAGGTATCTTCAGCAGAAAGATCCTAAGCCTGTGGTGGTACCACCCTTGGTGGACACTTTCGTGGACGTCACCAAGGCAGTGTGGAAGCGTCCACACTCGCTCCCGGCGATGCCGAAGAAAGCTGACCACCTGTACAAGGCCCCTAGGGAGGACCAGTGTCTGGCTTCACATCCTCTGGCTGACTCTCTGGTCATCACAGCCTCTCATGACCGGTCCCAGAGACCGCAACATTTGAGCACCCTGCCACCGGACCCGGAGTCCAAACAGTTGGACACTATGGGCAGGCGCACTTATGCTTCCGCTACTTGCGCCATCAGATCCCTGAACTACTTAACTCACATGATACAGTTCCAAAACGCCTTGTGGGAGCAGGGACTGGACCTGGCAGACAAATTTCCAGACGGTGAGCAGAAGGAGAGATGTTGCAACTCCTCCGTACAGGTTCGGACGTGGGAACCCAGGTGCTGCGAGCCACGTACGATTCCGCGGTCTCCTCGGCCAGAGCGGCAGCTTCGGGCACATGCCTCCGGAGACACTCATGACTCCTTGTCTCCGGATTCACCCCGGACATCCAGAAGAACATCCTGGATGCCTCTTTTGACGGAGAAGTTATTTTGGTGAATCCTCTGAGAAGGTCCTCACCAAACTCCAAGAGGCCAGGAAGGCGGTGAGGTCAGTCCAGGCAATGTACTGACCCAGGCTTAGTTCCTTTCGTAGGAACCAAAGCAGTTTTCATGGCCGGATGCAGAGACAGCAGTCCCGCACCGGACCACAACAGAGGGGCTCCGTTTCTCGCAGAGCCCAGGGAAAGTTGCCCGCGGGCCGAAGTCAGCGCCCAGCTAAGCTGGCTCAGCCCGCGGGCCCCTCCGCCGCCACTGCATGACTCCTTCCCGGCCCCCGCCCCTCAGGATCAACAGGACATCAAGGTCGGGGGTCGCATTGCGGACTACCTGCCAGGGTGGCAGTCCATAACCACCGACAGCTGGGTCCCTCAGTTGGTCAAAAGAGGCCACTTTATAGAATTCGCAGACAAGCCACCCTGGAGGCCTCTTCTGCTCTCCCGTTACTCGGGTCAGCACAAATTGCTTATCAGGCAAGAAATACTCGCACTCCTGCAGAAGGGAGCGGTGGAGTATGTTCCGGAGAACCAGATAGGATCCGGATACTATTCCCACTTCTTTCTGGTTCTGAAGAAAACAGGGGACCTCCGTCCAATCTTGGACCACAGCGACCTAAATACATCGGTCACCTACAAACGATTTCGCATGGTGACCCTTTAGAGTCTCATTCCCATGCTAAGGCAGGACGCCTTCTTAGTGTCCCTAGACATGCAGGATGCCTACCTGCATATCCCTGTGGCTCAAGTGCACAGGAGGTTCCTGCGCTTCAAGTTTCTCAGCCACCATTTCCAGTTCCGAGCTCTTCTGTTCGGACTGTCATCGGCCCCCAGGGTCTTTACCAAGTGCATGGCAGTCGTGGCAGCGCCTTTAAGGAGACAGGGCCACTATGTGTTCCTATACTTGGACAATTGGCTTCTCATGGCTGCCTCCAGAGAGGCGTTGTTGCTGGCTATCCAGAGCACCCAGGCTCTGGGCATCCTCATCAATTACGAGAAGTCTCTCCTCGTACTGTCACAGAAGCTGCAGTTCATAGGTGCAGTTCTGGACACCGTCCAAGGGAAAGCATTTCTTCCCGACGAAAGAGTGGAACGCATCAGATCCCTCATCAGGGACCTCTCGGCGAAGAAGACTGCTCCTGCCAGACTGGTCCTTCGTTTGCTCGGACACATGGCTGCGGCCATTCCAACCATCCCTTTGGCAAGGCTTCACATGCGGGTAACTCAATGGATGCTCAAGGTGCAGTGGGACCAAAGGCAAGACCACATGCAGCAGCCAGTCAGAATCACGAATGCCGTGATTCGAGATTGGCAGTGGTGGCTAGACCCAGGAACACTCTCTGCGGGTGTTCCGTTCACAGCGCCGTCCCCAGAGGTGATTCTTTCCAAAGACGCCTCAGGGCTGGGATGGGGAGCACACCTGAACGGGGTGAGGTCCCAGGGAACGTGGATCCCTCAAGAAGCTCATCTCCACATCAACATTTTGGAGATGAGGGCGGTCCTTTACGCCCTGCAGGCCTTTCAGTCAGAGATCCCGCCGAATACTCTCATGCTTCAAACAGACAATACGGCGGTGATGTATTACCTCAACAAACAAGGAGGCGCACACTCTTACCCCCTTTGCAGGGAAGCGATGAGAGTGTGGGATTGGGTAATCCGACACAGCGCGAGCCTGATTGCAGTTCACGTTCCCGGAGTGGACAACACAATCGCAGATGGCCTGAGTCATTCCCAGGCCAAGGTCCACAAGTGGGAACTTCTTCAAGGGGTAGCAGAGGATCTGTTTCTTTGATGGGGCACTCCAGAACTGGACTTATTTGCTTCCCCATCCAACGCAAAACTGCCCAATTTTGCTTGCTAGATCCAGGGCCTGGTGTTTTCTGGCGAGATCGTTGTGTGTCCTCTCCTGGTCGAACAGATTCCTCTCGCATTCCTCCCTTCCCGTTGATCCAGAGAGTTCTTCTCAAACTGTGCAGGGAGCATGCAACAATGATCCTGGTAGCCCCGTTCTTGACCAGACAGATCTGGTTCCCCTTGCTAACGCAGCTGTCCCAGGAACCTCCAATCCCGTTGCCTTTCAGCTCCCATCTCTTGTCTCAGGAGGAAGGTTCTGTAGTCCACCCGGACTTACGCTCACTGAACCTGCATGCGTGGCTTCTAGAGACATAGCCATTTTGCGACACGGGGTCTCGCAAGAGGTGGCGGAAGTCCTTTCCGCGGCCAGAAAGCCAGCAACGCATGCGACTTACGCCAGGAAAGGGTGCCGCTTTTGCTTGTGGTCGCAAGCATGCGGCCTTTCCCCTCTAGGATGCCCGGTGAAAGTGGTGCTGGAATACCTGCTTTCCCTATTCCATTCGGGTCTTGCTTACTCCTCTATTAAGGTGCACCTCTCTACGATTTCTGCTTACCACTTCCCGGTGGGACAGCGCACAGTGGCACAGCTTGATGCCTCTCGAGATTTCCTGAGAGGGGTGTTGTCCTGGAACAACTCACGCTTCCCCCCCCTTTGAACCTGCCACAGATTGCGAGCTGCGTTTTCTGTCGTGGAAAATGTTATTTTTGGTTGCTGTCACGTCAGCAAGGAGAGCTTCCGAGCTCCACGCTCTCATGTGTAAGGAGCCTTATTTAATTTTCCACCAGGACAGAGTATCTCTGAGGACGAATCCTAAGTTTTTGCCTAAGGTGGTCTCTGCCCTCAGTCTCAACCAGGACATCGATTTACCTGTATATTTTCCCAAATATTCCAATAGAGGAGAGGCATTGCTTCACACCCTGGATGTTCACCACTGTCTAAGGTATTACCTGAACAGAACTAAACAGCTTCGCAAGTCGGAGCAACTATTCGTTTCCTTTGCTGAGAGGATGCAGGGCCAACCAGTCTCAAAGCAGTCTCTTTCTCGCTGGCTTGTCCAGTGTATCTCATTTTGCTATGACAGGAAACAGAAGCCCCTCCCGGGTACAGTCTGGGGCCATTCGACAAGGGGGGTGGCTACCTCGTTTGCAGCACTTCTCGTAACGTCTCCACCTCTGCCATTTGTGCCGCAGCTACTTGGAGCTCTGTGCACACATTCATTAGGCACTATAGCCTGGATATTGCATCATGGCGGAGAGCCAGTTTCAGCCTGGCCGTGCTACAGGGTCTCCTGTCCTAGAGTCAGGACTTGTTTAAGATCTTTCCTAGTTTCCTCCTCCCAGAATGCTTACAGGCGCTATTGCTTGGAAATCAGTCCTAATGGTGTAACCTGCTGCAAGAGCTGTTTCTCGAAGTAAGATAGTACAGTTACATAAGAACTTACCGTAACAGTAAATCTACGAGAACAGCTCTTGCAGCAAGTACCTTTCCGCCCACCATTCCCCCTTGGAGGAGGCATGGCCTACCAAGCCCTGGGCAGGGGCTTACGCCCTTTGTCTTTTGATGATGGATCCTCGGTCTCCCATTCCGATGTCATTCTGCAGCCGGGAGTCTCCGGCTAGAGAACTGGGGAATCCGGCAGGACCGCCCCCTTATGTACTACGCCTGACGTCGGGGGCGGGACCGACATCGGGGGCGGTCCCCGCTGAAGATAGCTAGCTAGAAGAATTCCACGGGGTCCTGACGCCTGCCGGCTTCAGTCCTAGTGGTGTAACCTGCTGCAAGAGCTGTTCTCGAAGATCTACTGTTACGGTAAGTTCTTACGTAACTGTACTTTCTGCCCCTTCAAGAATGTCCAAAATGTTTAAGTTATCCCTCTTTGATCTTAATTCCAGGTCCTGAACTATATTCTTTAAATATTTTAATTCTCCAACTTGCTTTTTAAACACCCCGTTTAATCTCAGGCAGTTCTTCTTCTAGTCCAGAGACTCTTTCTTCAGATTCTGTCATCTTGCTTTTTAAATCTTAGATTTTAGTTTTTGCTCCCTTCATTTTGTTGTTAATTTTATTCAATTTGTCATCTAGTTTTTTAAATCCTTCGTTCATTTGTTCTAAAATTATTTTCATGAATCTTTCTGCTTAAGCATTTCTTGTTTTTCCCTCAAGTTGCTTTCTCCATCTTTTATAAGGTAATTCCTCTCTTTTTGCTCAAAATGCTCATTATTTTGATTCGTGGTTTTTTCGTTACCCTTTCCTTTTTGATATCCCATCTCTTTCAACATTGTTTTAATTGTGCTGATACTCCCCATTGTTGTTTGTTGTTGGGCCCTTTTTGGAACCTCCACACCATCCATTTCCCTCATATGCCTTCTCTTTCATATCTGGGCCCTCTATTACCTTTGTATGTTTCTCAGTGCGAGCCTCTGAATGTACCTGTTTTTTCATTGAAAGCCATGGGGTTCATTTCCTCCTCCCGTTCATTCATAGAGCTCTGTGCACTGAAGTGTATTTGTACCTTGTCTTTATTTACATTCTGCTTGTTCTGTTCTTCCCTAGTCCATTCAATTTCTCCCCCTTTTTGACCCCTAATTGCTCCTGCATTTATGGATTTATTGGAACCTTTAAGGGACTCACCTTCTTTTTTCCTTGTTCTCTGGGACCTGGGCTGTCTCACTTACCTCTGGCTGCTGAGTTTGTGTGGAAATCTTTCTCATCAGTCTGCATATCATTCAGGCTTGAGGGCTCCATTGGCAGTGGGTCAATGGCTATCCTGTATTGAAACAGCCCTGGTATTCCTACACCTGTGGTTGAATCAGCTTCTGTGCTTAAAGAATGTCTTCTTCTTCTCATAGCCGGTGAGTCCATCTTCCCATTCCCTTTATCCACTAGCTTCTTGGAGCAGGGTTTTGCTTCTACTTTAGGGAAGAACACTCAAATTTCCCGCAGATTTTTGGGTCTAGTAGCCCTTCAATAAGACCCCCCACCCTGTAAATGCAGTGTAAGGGAGTCTAGAACCCAAACCTCTGAGCTTTTCATTTACGTGTAAAATGGACCAAAAAGAAGACAAATGGGGGTCCTCAGGGACAGCACCACAAACTGGTTTTATCAAACTCTGTCTTGCAGATTACATGTCTATCCTTGTAGGAAGAGAAAAAAAAGATGCGTGAACACTCCGGGGAGATGTGTCGAGCTCAGCACAGCTCCCTCCTCAGGGCGCCATCTTGTCTCCCATGGTGCTTCCATTTCTATTACTGTATTACTGTTCTCCCTTGTTTTCCTTCTCCCCAGGTCACTTGGAAATGAGTCTCAGCTCAGTGCACGTTTCCCAGTCACCAGTTTGCAAACAAAAGAATAAATAAATTAACTATCCAGTCCCCTCAAAAAGAGATATGATTGAGTTTGTACTTGATGTCATATTCTTGGCAATTTGTATTAGGTTTCTTCTTGTGTTCTCAGTTTATATTCTGTGTTCATTTTATCTGAGGCTCTGTTCTCACCCTCTAATATAGGTGAGGCTGAATTACTGCTGTGAACTTCCCCTAACAGAAGTGCCATTGTTGACTACTGGGGGTTGTATCATTTATTTTTGTGCAAATTATTAGAGTTGTCTGTATAGTGACATGTACAGAATCTGATACATTTTGGATTTAGTGCATAGCATAGTTACCTGAAAATTATCCATATGGTACTCCCTTTTTTATATTCATATTGTATTAAGCTTTTTCCACATTGAACACAAAGAAGTACACAGCACAGTCAAACAAGGACAGTAGTCCTAGGCATACATTGTTTACATACACATCAACAGCACAGGTGTTCCACTAGGTGGAACCAAGGTCAGCACCATAAAAATTACAGACAAAAAATTGCCTCATTTAACAAAGAACTTTTATTATGTATCAAAAAATATTAAAAAATGGCAGGTTCACCCACATGTAGGTTTAGAGGAATACACCATTTAGTTGTTTGAGTGGCAGTAGCTACATAACACTGATTTGGCTAAACTCTTTCTGCTCACCTTAGTGAGGTACAGATACTGAACACAAGCAGCAGCCTCAAATAATTTGGGTGCATATGTGGCTTAACAAGCTTTTTAGAGAGCACCATAAAACCCAACGGTACCTTTGCTTGGAGTAATTTCCATCCCCTACCAGGTGGAGAAACACACACTTACGTATTGACCTGCATCATCATCAGAGCTCTGAAATTATATGATTTAGAAAAATGTCTTTAAGGGCCCTTTCAATTGCTTCTGTAAAGAGCAACAACTTTGGACAAGCCCAGAAGATGTGGTGATGAGTCACCTTCTCTTCCCCACAGTGCCTCCAGCAGTGTGATATGTGGGCAGTGTTCCTATGGACCTGTTGAACTGAAGTTATGAAAAATCTTATTACGCATTTCCAACAAAATGCCCACCAGGACATGGATTACTTGGTTACTTGGGTTATCAGACAGAGGTAGGCTATTTGCTCATCTAGTCCATCTCCCACTCCTACTGGGTAAACATTTCCCTTGTTCTTTGTCTCATTGGATGCTTATCTAGTTCATTATGAATAACTGGAATGAAGAAATGTCAGCCAGTTGCTGCAGTAGTCTGTTCCATGCCCTTACCACTTTTGCATTAAAGAACTTGTTTCTGGTATTTTTATTTGCTTTACTGATGTTAATCTGTCTGCTGTGTACTCTTATGGTAGCCGCTATCTCACTAAAGCTTAATCCAATTTTGGCCATAAGAGCCTTATCGCCCAGGATCTTACAGCGCTGCAGTAGGTCTCCCCTGCACCTTCTGTCTTCTTGTGAATACATACCAAGTTCATTCAGTCATTCTGTGTAAGTCATGTTTTTTTAACTGGGTACTAATTTTTTTGTTTTGCATTTAATGCTTTGTTTTGGAGGGTTGAGGAGATCTTGTGCATGTTAGAACACAGAAACATAGAAACATAGATTTTGACGGCAGATAAGGACCGTTTGGCCCACCCAGTCTGCCCATTTTCCTACCTAATGGATAAGCTGCAGATCCTAGTTAACCAGCAGCCTACTTCTTCTTACCCCCACCCCCTAGAATTGCCTTATGACTGTCCCATGCATGCTTGAATTCCACCACTGTTTTTGACTCCACAACCTCCTCCGGAAGGCCGTTCCGTGCATCCACAACCCTCTCTGTGAAAAATACTTCCTTAAATTACCTCTGAGCCACCCCCTCTATCTTCAAATTGTGCCCTTGTTCTTGCACACTTTTTTTGAAAGATGCTACCTCTTGGACTTTGTTGATTCCTTGAGGTACTTGAAGTTTCTATCATGTCCCCACTCCCTCCTTTTCTCGAGGCTATACATATTAAGCTCCTTAAGTCTCTCTTCATATGTCTTCCGGTGCAGTCCCTGCACCATTTTAGTTGCCCTCCTCTGGACAGCTTCCATCCTGTCTATGTATTTGCAGAGATTGGGTCTCCAGAACTGCACGCAGTACTCCAGATGGGGTTTCACCAGTTGTCTGTACAGAGGCATAATAACTTCCTGTTTTCTACTGGTGATGCCTCTCCCTGTGCATCCCAGTATCCCCCCAGCCCTCCTTGCTGCCCTCTCACATTGCTTGCCCACCTTTAGGTCATCTGATATGACTACCCCCAGGTCCCTTTCCATTTTTGTTGTTGTTTGTATCTCACCCCCCATTGTGTACTCTTCCCCTGGGTTTTTGTTTCCCAGGTGCATTACCTTGCACTTCTTAGCATTGAATCTAAGCTGCCATACATTTGACCATTCATCTAACCTTGCCAAGTCCCTTCTCATCCTTTCCACCCCACCTTGTGCATCAACTCTGTTGCAGATCTTTGTGTCATCTGCAAAGAGACATACTTTTCCTTCCAGTCCTCTGCAATGTCGCTTATAAAGACATTGAAGAGGACCAGTCCTAATACTGAACCCTGAGGTACCCCACTAGTAACCCCCTTTCTTCAGAGTCGACTTCATTTACTATTACCCTTTGTGTCCTGTTGTCTAGCCAATTCTTTACCCAGGCTGTCATCTTGGGACCCACTCCCAGGCTGACTAACTTGTATATATTAATCTTTTGTGTGGGACTGTGTCAAATGCCTTGCTAAAGTCTAGGTAGGCCATGTCCACAGCCCCTCCCAGATCTACTACTTTGGTCACCCAGTTAAAGAAATCTATCAGATTTGTCTGGCATGACCTTCCTGCTGTGAATCTATGCTGCCTTGGGTCCTGTGCCTTTCTGGCCTCTAGATACTCAACAGTTCTTTCCTTCAGAAGTGATTCCATCATTTTACCTACCACTGAAGTCTAACTAACAGGTCTGTAGTTTCTGGCCTCTGTCCTGTTCCCACTTTTGTGAAGGGGAATCACATCTGCCCTCCTCCAGTCCTTGGGTACCACCCCATCCTCCCATGATTTGTTAAAGAGGGTAGTCAGTGGTGTCACTTGTTCTACCCTTAGTTCTTTTAGAATTCTGGGATGAATCTCATCAGGCCACATTGCTTTGTCCACCTTCAGTTTTAAGAGTTCTTTCAGAACCCTTTCTTCAGTAAATGGGCTGGTATCAACTTCTGTATCCAGAGTGTTTCTACTGTTTGTTTTAGGTACCTCCCCCTCTTCCTTTGTAAATACTGAGCAATAATATTTGTTTAGTATCTCTGCCTTTTTACAGTCACCCTCTGCCCACCCTCCCTCCCCTTTATTAAGCCTCACTAACCCTCCCTTGGTCTTCCTTCGGTCCCTGATGTACCTATAAAAGGTTTTATTCTCCGGCTTAACTGAGTTGGCTATCTTTTCCTTGGTTCGGGCCTTTGCTGTTCTGACTGCCTTCCCAGCTTCCTTTTGCTTCAACTGCTACAGTTCTCTGTCCTGCTCCTTCTGTGATTCCTTGTACTTCCTGAATGCTTTCCTTTTCTCTTGAACCTTCACTGCCACTTCCTTTGAGAACCATAGTGGTTTCTTGCATCGTTTCATTTTGTTTATTTGCTTCACACAAAGGCTTGTTACCTCTGTGATGGCAGTTTTATTATTCCCATTGTTCTTCCACCCTCCTTCCTGCCAATTTGCTAGTGCATTCCTTAGGCACTCCATTTTGGCATAGTCAGCCCTCCTAAAGTCCAGTACTTTTGCCTTTGTATGGCTTGACTTTATTGCTGTGTTTATTGTGAACCATACTGTTCAATGGTCGCTAGTTCCCAGATGGCTACCCACTTCTACATCTGTGATCCTCTCTTCATCTCCATTTGAGAGAACCAGGTCTAAGATTGCTCCCTCTCGAGTGGGCTCCAATACTAGTTGTCTAAGGCATGCCCCCTGTAGGGCATCTAGAATAACCCCACTCTTCGAAGTGGCTGCTGCAACTGCACTCCAGTTAACATCTGGCATATTCAGATCACCCATCAGCAATATCTCCCCTTTTTTTCTGCCATTCTAAGTATTCTTTCTATCATTTCCTTGTCCATTTCCTCCCCCTGAGAAGGGGGTCTGTATACAACCCCTATGCGGATTGTGGTGCCATTGCCGGTCTCCAAATTTACCCACAGTGCTTCTTCACCTCCTGTTTTTCCTTTTGTTCTGTTGCTTTGATTCCTTCCCTTATGTAAAGAGCTACTTCCTCCTCTTTTACCCTCCCTGTCCCTCCTGTAGATAGTGTATCCTGGTATGTTTACGTCCCAGTCATGGTTTTGTGTGTACCATGTTTCTGTGACTGCCACGATATCCAGATGTTCCTCTTCCATCAAGGCCACTAATTCAGGAAGCTTGTTACTCAGACTACGGGCATTGGTACTTATTGCTGTCCATTTTTTGATGGCTTTACCTTCTTTTGCAGCATCTCCCACTGACCTTTTTACCTCTGTCTTTTTCTCATTTAGTACCCTGTTTTGTAGGGAGAGGCTGGGATTTTCCTACTGCTTATCAATGCCTCCCCCCTTGACTAGTTTAAAAGCTTGCCAATGAAGTATTTAAACCGATTGCTCAAAAGACTTGTTCCCCTCCTGGACAGATGCAGACCATCCTGCCAGTATAGGCTGGTGTCCCTCCAGGTGGAACCCCAGTCACCAATGAAGCCAAACCCCTGTGCTCCACATCATTTTTTCAACCATTCATTAAACTGCATGGTGCAAAGTACCCTCGCCTCACTCATGCCATTGACATGCAGCACCTCAGAGAAGGATATTGTGTGTGCTACTTGTCTTAGGCCCCTCCCCAATTCTACAAAGTCCTTCTGCACTGCTGTAATCTCATGATGAGCCAAGTCATTTGTCCCTAGGTGGACAATGACGTCCAGCTCAGACTCCCATGCAGCTGTTCTCGTGATCCTGAGGATGCGTTTCCTGTCTCTCTAAGCCATGGCACCAGGCAGGCACCTTACTTCAGTTTTTCCTGCTCCCCCCAGTTCTATCCCCCTAATAATGGAGTCCTCCACTAGGAGCTGCTTCCTTTCCTTGTGGTGTCCTCTGTCTCCTTCCTGTGGGCCTCCCTTGTGACAGTTGTCCTCAGCCTCCTTAGTCTCCTCTGCAGGTGCATCCATAGGGGAGCTATGCTCCCCCAGAATGGTGTATGGATTGTGGAGTGGAACAACTGACTGGGTGTCCCTCTGTTCCACCATCCTCACCCTTCCTGAGCCCACTGTGGTCCAACTGCTGTGCTTTCTTCACAACCTTTGAGGTAGTGGTGGTGGCTCTGGTGCTCCCTGGATGGGGGAGGTTCCCTTCCTACCGTCCAGTGTGGCCTGGGGGAAGGTTCCTTTACTGCTGTCCAGTGCGGCCTGAAGACGGGCAACTTCCTCCCTCAGGGCAGAGAGTTGTCTGCAAATAGGGCAGCATCTCAGCCTCCAGAAAGACTCCCGGAAGACTGCTGCCTCACAGCCATTACATTGCACTACTCCCCACATTTATTTTTTTGTGTGTGTGATTGGTTTGTTATATAGAAATATA
This sequence comes from Neoceratodus forsteri, assembly GCA_016271365.2. NCBI lineage: Eukaryota > Metazoa > Chordata > Ceratodontiformes > Ceratodontidae > Neoceratodus > Neoceratodus forsteri. Next base: position 160,414,540 of record CM057456.1, on the reverse strand, counting down.
TATATTATACATTGTGTATGCTTATATTGTCAGTGCAGTGTGCTAGAGAGGATATGACAGTGATATGCACCTTGCACTCTTGTGGAAATGTCAGAACCCCAGGTATAAAGGAACTGTCTCCAGGGGTGGGTGGGGTGAGAGGTGGGAAGGGGTTGGGTCTAAACTGTGCCCTCACAAAACAATCAGCTAAAAGCTCTGACCCACCGCTGCGATGAGTGCCTTCCTGCCAGCAAGATGCCCTACACAACAATTTGACAGAGAAAATACCCTGCTAATCAAACAGAGGAAAATCCACACATCCAAGTCAGACACAGGTAAACCTCCCCAGCCCCAAAACAGGCCTGGTGGTTTGTGCTCTGAAAGCAGTCAGCCCCAAAATAAGCCAGCTGTGCTTTAAACTCTTCCTGCACTGAAAATCTTAAAAATTGTAACAAACAAACATAAACCTAGATCCACCTCCCTCTGTTGCTTGAAATACTGTCTTTTCCTGTTTCACACTGCAGGTTTTGCTATGACAACTCCTTAACCACAGTAACTTATTTAAAAATAGTTTAAATATCACAAACTCCTATGCACCAGTAAATTATTTAAAAATAGTTTCTGTCCCAAAATCCTAGTAGTCAATCCAGCTACCCCTGAGGGACAACCAAAATGCAGTATTCAAACATTTGTGAAGTTACTTCCAAGATAAGCTGAGTTTGCAAGCTTCTTTTTCGACTCCTCAGCCACCTGTAATTTATTTAAAAATAGTTTATCTGTCAGAAAATCCTAGTAGACAATCTAGCTACCTCCAAGGGTCTACCCAAATGCAGTATTTAAATCCTTCTTGAGTTGCTCACAAGATAAACAGAGTTTGCAAGCCCCTTCTTGGTTAAACACTAAATAAATATGTGAATAAAAAGCAATTACCAAGGGTAGTTAGTTTCACCTCCCACAGAATTACAAAGTGCACGTGTTGCAGATATCAAGTGCAATATAGAATTTCTCACACAGCTCACAGCTGTATAAAGAAGTAGTGTCCTTCCAGGTCAAGAATATGTGCTTTGTGTCTCTAAATATTGCAGCCTCCAGTAACTTATAGTAATCTGATCTAGTCTGGATATCTCCACCCAGGGCAATTTGTTGACAATGGTTATGATGCAACCTTTCCTGTTCCAATACAACACTTTGTGGTCTGAAAACAATTTCCTACACCATATCTCCCACATCTCCAGATCTAGTGGGCGTCCTTCCTACCGGTTCCATCTTTCAGATGCTTTGGGCAAAGGCACTTGTAATTCAATAAGAATGGAGTGCAGTTGGGAAATAACATGGGAGGTGTTGCTCCTGTATAGGGCAGTTATAGTCAGGTTTATTACTAGACGTTTAGAATCTAACTGTTGACCTGTTCTTTTCCAGTGTAGGACATATGCTTTGGCAGGACTGTGGGAGATCAAGACTATCCTTTAACACCTGAAATGTATTGACTTCCTCGTCCTGTAAATGTTGAAAAGGGTACTTAAGGCCTCTGCAGTGCCAGACCTTGTACCCATTATTTAATCGTGCTGGGGCAAAGTCATTGTACAGATACAGGGGCAAAAGCAACAGCGGGTGCTCCTTGAGATTAGCCTTTGTAGTCCATTTTCTCCAGGTTTTGAGTGATGTCTTTACAAACTTACAGGAGGAGTGGGCAGTGAAAGCCTGCCAATTCAGAAGTTCTTTCTCTGGTACCTATGCCCCCTCAAGCTGAGCGCAGTGCTGTGAATGGGCATGCCAGAGCCAGTAGCGCACCAGTTGTATTTGTGCCGCTTCACAATATAGCTTAAGGTTTGGGAGGGCCAGTCCTCCCTGGTCCTTTGGTCTACGCAGTATAGCTTAGCTTAGGATGGCAGTATTGTCATAGAAATCAGGATATCATTTTCTGCTACACTGCTTAGCAATGGGTAGTAAAGCTATAGATTGGAAAAGGTAAAGTAATTTAGGCAGTACCATCATTTTGGTAGTTGCAACTCATTGTTCTATGGATAGTGGCTTGACCGACCATGTATCAAGGTCCACTTGCAACTGTGCCTCTAGGGGAGAGAAGTTGGCCAAGTACAGCTGAGAGACTGAGGTTGTCAGTTTAACCCCCAAATACTTCATCTGGGTTAACCCCCACTGGAAGGGGTATTATGTGGCACGCGCAGCTGGGGTGGCATGGTTAAATTCAGTTTGTAGCCTACCAGAGACCCAAGCTCCCTCAGAATGGACCAAATAACTGGGAGATCAGTGTCTAAGGACTGAGAGATCAGTTTCTGAGGCCATAAGATAAAGGAGGGCATCATTCATGTAAAGTACAATATTGATGTTCCAACCAATTGAGCGTCTGAAATCCACACACTGCTTGATCATCTGGGCCAGAGGTTCTGTACAGATGGCAAAAAGGAGAGGGAAGAGTGGGCAGCTCTGTCATGTGCTCCTCTGGAGGTCAGACATAGAGGACAGATGGACATTCACTCTAACTTGTGCCTTTAGTGATTTATAAATGTTACAGGTCAGTGAAAGGGAGAGAGTCAAATCTGTGGAGCGCAGCGTGGAGAAAGGTCCAAGACACATGGTTGAATGCTTTCTCCATGTCAAGGATAAGGATGAGGAGAGGGAAGCCCAAGACTGAGGCCTGGAATAGAAGTGAAAGGAATCTCTTTATACTATGCATCATCTGCCAGGAGCATACAAATCCCGTCTGGTCAGAATGGATCAAACAGGGGAGGAGGGCATGCATTCTTCTTGCTATTATAGAAATAAAGACTTTGTCGTCTATATTGAGAACCAAAATTGGTTGGTATGATTCACAGAATTTTGGTGGTTTACCCTCCTTGGGATTAAGGAGAACACAGCTTAGCTCCACTAAGGTCCCTTACTAATAGTGAATTAGCAACTCTGAGTAACAAGGGTGGAAGTTCCGGGGAGAATTTTTTAATAAACTCTGCCAGATATCATCCAGACTAAGGCACTTCTCCTGCTTCAGATGGCCTAGGCCTCCTGCAGTTCCGTATCATTGATTGGGTTCAATAGGGCTTAACTGGCCTCCTGTCCCAGCTGAGTGAGTCATGTTTTGCCAAAAAAGGTTGAAAAGGCCTCCAGTGTGGGTGCTGAGTCTGCAGTGTAGAGCTTTTTATGGCATGTCATGAATGCTGCAGCAATAAAATTAATGTCTCTTGTTAAGGATATCGATTCTGGGTGTCTGATCTCAGTGATCGTGGTCCACTTTCGGAACCCTCTCACTCAATGGCCAGTAGATGAGCTGCCCCAGGCCCCACATTGTAGTACTTTTGCTTGAGGTATCTCACTGTTTTTTCAGTTTGGGCTCAGGCTAGCTCATCTAACTGTTTTTGGAGTATTGTCATTTGGAAGGAGTCAGCCAGAGTGCCTTGGTTATGTTGCTGCTGCAGGAAGGAGAGTGTCTCCAGGAGGTCTTCCCGGTGAGCTGTATGCTTCTTTTCTTTGCAAACTGAGTAACTGATCAGGTGGCCCCAAAGGACCACTTTGATGGTGTCCCACACCAGGGCCACTGTATTCCTGGGAGATCGCTGAAAGCCAGGATTTCTTTTGTCTGTGTACACACCAGCTCTAGGACCTGTTCATCTCTTAGATGAAAAGTATCTAGCCACCAAATGGTTTGAAGCGGAAGAGACCCAGGTCAGTTTCCACAATTAGGGGCACGTGATGTGAGAAAGGTAAGCTTCCCATGATGCATGAATGTACCTTATGGAAATCTTCCCTCTAGGTGTAGATGTAGTCAGTACCACTGGAGATTTTTTTCTTTTCTTTTATTGAAATGTTTCACCAGGAAGGGCACACTGAACAACAAGTTGCTTGTCTCACGGTGTGTCCTGGGGGAGGGGCTACAGGGAGTACATAGAATATAAAACGATGTGTGAAAAATGGAAGTAATCTCATTGCCCCAGGTGAAGTTCCCTCCACACATCCAGCCAACCCAACATAGAGAGCAGTCTACGAAATTGTTTATGCGTGGTTGGGATTCAGTAGTTACATGTCACCCTGGTAACCCAGGCTGGATCCATTAAGAGGTTACAGTCCCTTGTCACATACAAGAATCTCTCCCTGCTGGTTATCTAGAACAAGATTCACTAGATGGATGAGAAAGTGGGTGTTGGAACCAGGAGGAAAATACACTGTGGCCAATGTAAACGAGGCTCCATCTACCTCTCCCTGCACAATCACACAGCACCCCTCCCTGTTTTTAATCATTATGGTTTCCTGGAAGGCCAGATGCTTTGCAATAAAAATTCTCACTCCTTTCCTTTTACCTTGTCTGTAAGCAGAGGAGTAGACTGCACCATACCCAAATTTCACAAGCTTGTCATGATCGGCTTACAACAGGTGAGTCTCCTGGAGGCATACCACATCCAGTCTATCTCTCTGGATCACTACAAATACCTTTGCTCTTTTCATGGGGTTATTTAACGTGCTCACATTAACAGAATAGACCTATAAGGTGGAATTACTCATTAACCCTTTGTACAGTCGTATTCCTGTTTGATCATATGGAAGTCTTGAGATGAAACCCAAACCTGTACACGGCTCTGCATTGTTCCCCTCACCCCTCCACCCACCTCACCAGTGGGATATCGCAGAGACTGACTCAGCTAGAGTTGTGTCTGTGTTCAGTCTTTAAAGTATGTCTGGATTAACTTGTTGCCTAGGCACAACAAATACCTCAGTTAACACCAATAACAAACACACTCAAACAATGGGAACGTTATACACTGGACTAGAGAAGTGCTGGTCTTCCAAGGCAGGGGCTCCTCACTAGAAGAGCTCTGTAGCTTGGTGGTCACTGCCCGAGAGTGGTACTACTGAGTCTAGAGGATTTAAGTAGCCACTTCAGCTTCCATTTGTCTGGTGCCCTGAGAAATAGGAATAGGGAAGGGGGAGGGAGCCCAGGTAAACAGTGGGATTAGAGAGACTCAAATGGGAGGGAAGCAGGTCTAGGACTAAGGAAGTAGATACATCAGGGTCCCCAGCAAATGGTCAGTGGCCCATTGTTCCACACTCAGCCGCTTGGTGGCCTGCTAACTATAGAGCTATGTCTGGACAGAGATTCCACAGGCAGCATTGGACAATTTATTTCTTAGATCAGTCAGTGGGTAGAGGCATCAGAAGGACAAGCCAGATACCACTTTGGTTTGGGTCGCATCCCAATGGGCTGACCATACCCTGATCTGGTAAAGATCGTACTACCTACAGTACATCAAGCCGGCAGGGAAATAGTCTCCCATATAAGGAATAAGTCAGGAACTGCCTTAGAGGAAAACACATCTCCTGTCTATTGGGGTTGGCATAAAACAGGTATCATAGGCATCTACTTTATCAAGAAGGGAAGGTACCATTGTGGTGAAAGACAGTTCATACTTAGTACACATTGCCCGACAGTCATTTTTGTCTCGGCTCCCAGTCTGCTCTTGGTATAAGTAAGCAGTTGGTGGGCTACCCCTTGGGGGTTGGGGTCAGCCCTACGTACATGCCAGATCATCTGATCTTCTTTGAGGATATCTCTTTTATCAGGTCACACCTATGGAGCTATAAGACGCCAGGCACTAGGACCACATGGAAACTTTTGCAGGCAGTCCACCATGGGTCGCTCATGGCGACATCAAACATCAGCTGCTACATAAAAGTGGGCATTGCATGTCCCTGCCCCCAAGGAAAAATTGCAGACAAACCACTGCCAGTCACTTATGATGGCCCCCACCTCCGCTCCCGCTGCAGGCAGAGGTCCCCTGGGTGGGGGTCCCACTCCCATGAACCCACCCTGGAGGCAATCCAGGGCTTAGAGAACCGTGTTTCCTGGGAGGGGGCACCCACCTGGTGGCTCCTCCTGAGGGGGGGGCAAGCCTGGGGATGGGGGGGCGGTGAGTGGAGCGGGGGACCAGAACCCCCAGCAGGAGGAAGAATGCCGACAAAAAAAAAAAAAAATAGAAATTAAAAAAAGGAAACCTCACAGGAAATACTTGAGGTTTCTGTTCGAAGGGGAGCATTACCAATTCAAAGTGTTGCCCTTTGGCTTGTCTTCTGCCTGCGGATCTTTACCAAATGCTTGGCAGTGGTGGCAGCAGCCCTTCGCAGGGAAGGTCTCTATGTTTTCCCCTACCTGGACGACTGACTTTTGAAAGCCTACCCCAGGGATCAGCGGCTGCACACCTTAGCTCGAACCAGGCAGATATTTGATGCTCTGGGGGCTATAGTCAACATATCCAAATCAATGTTGACACCTTGTTAATGACTGCAATATATAGGAGCAGTCTTGGACACTACTTGGGGCTCAGCCTTCCTTCCCCGGGACAGAGCCCAACGCCTGATTGCCCAGGCACAGCTGATACACAATAGCTGGTATGTCTCAGCCAGTACAGTCCTATGGCTCCTAGACCTCAAGACAGTGGCCGCTGTCACAGTATCACTGGCCAAACTACACAGACCCCTGATGGAGCCTTACACGGCAAAGCGCCGGAGCAGCTGGTGATACGGACAGTTTACCGCTTATTTGCTTTGTGTCTGTACTGGGAAACTATCCCATTAAAACTTTTGACTTTAAAAACATCTTCGTGTGAGACTCTTCATTGGAGTTATACACTAACTCCTTGGTCTGGAGTACTGGTACATTTTCTTGTAGTACTTGTAAGGTGTCAGCCTTGCACCAGCACCCTGCCCAGGTCCATGAGTGCAGTACCTTTCTGTTTGGAACTTACACGAGGATGCCCTAGTGGACCCTAAGAGTCCAGTGGGGTCAGCTCACAGATGATTTAGAACAAAAGGTTCTAGTCATTTCTCCTGTGTGCAAAGTGCTCAAGTGGTGGATGGAACCCAGCCATCTGCTGGAAGGGGTTACTTTCCTAATCCCCTTCCCTCACCTGATTCTTGCAACAGATGCCTCAGGGATGAGTTAGGGTGCTCACTTGGGCTCCCACCAGATGCAGAGTACATGGACCCCAGTGGAGAGCACCTTGCACATAACTGTTTTAGAAGTGTGAGCTGTTCTGTATGGGCTACAGGCCTTCCAGACTCATCTGTCCCTGGGTTTTCTGCTAGTGCAGACAGACAATGTCATGTCTATACTTCCCAGCAGTTTGCCCCCTGCAGCAGGACCCCCAACTACCCACCTCAAATAGGATCCAGATTCAGGTGCCCCCCCTTGGAACCGACATCATTGGACGGCCATCAAGCCGCTCGACCTAGGATGCCTCTTCCTATTTTTCTGAGTTTCTCCCCTTAGAGCTGGGGGCGTGCAATGAACCAGGTAGAGGGGAGTGCGCACACATCTGCATGCACTCTTTCCAAGCGTCAGATGCTGGGATGCATAGCTAGGAGAGTCAGTAGTAGGAGAGAGGAGGTTTTACTGCCCTTGTACAGGTCACTGGTGAGGCCACATCTAGAGTATGGTGTTCCGTACTGGTGCCCACACCTCAAAAAGGAACATTAACCTGCTGGAGAAAGTCCAGAAGAGGGCTACAAAGATTATATGAGGTTAGCAGGGTAAGGCATTCAAAGAGAGGTTTGGGCACTGAACATGTACACCCTGGAAGATAGGAGAGAGAAAAGGGACATGATTGAGACCTTCAAGTATTTGCAAGGTATAAATAAGGTGGATAATGAGTGTCTCTTTATGCTAAGTAACAACTATAACATGTGGGGGCACATTCTTAAGCTGGAGGGGGTAAGTTTAGGAGGGAGATCAGGAAACACTTCTTCACAGAGAGGGTGGTGGACACATCGAATGCGCTGCCAGAAGAGGTGGTCTTGTTGACGACAGTGGGCAGTTTCAAGAGAGGCTGGGATAGGCAGAGGGGTAAGGTAAGTATCATGGGTAGGGAAGATGGAATGGATGGGAGGAGTGGGGATGGGGGCAGGGACAGTAGCTCAAACTGTGAACCCTGCAGTACAACAGACTAGATAGACCAAATGGCCTTCTTCTGCTGGCTTCTTCATATGTTCGTATGTAGTTTACATTCTCACAGTGCATCTGTGCTCCACTATAGAACTCTGTAACTGGAAGGGACATAAGTTTATCATACAGTTCTAAAATGACACATACCAGCACTGCATAAATCAAAAACACTCACTGAGTCTTCTAAAAGACCAGTAAAGATAGGAACAATAACAAAATCAGAAACAAAAAACAGGTGCTGCAGGGAAAATTAATTACAGGTACATTGCAATTCCCCTTTAAGCAGTGAACCCTACCTATCACAAGATGATTTTGTTTTACAGTTTGTTCAAGCACTCAGCTGTTTCCTTCAGTTACATCTACTGAAGCAGTAGATGTAGACTCAAAAGCCATGTGTTAGATTTGTTATTTAGAAATGCTATGTGTATGAATGCTCAAACTGGCATTTATAAACATAATGGACACAACATCAGCAGTTTATACTTGTAGTGAACGTGTCATCAGCCTTTGAAGCAACTAGTACTAGTACTACTTATTTTTACTTCCCTTGTGCAGCTCTCATAACTACAGATATTCTTCAGTACCTCAGTTCCTAAACATTGTATGTAGCTCAGCTTGATGTACATTTTAAAACAAACTTTTTGGCACAGCTTCTTAAAACTCCTTACAATTCTTCACTGCCTGTAAAACACAATCTTTCCCCCAGCTCGCACAACAAAAACAATCTACCCTTACTTCCAAAAGGCCACAGTCCACTGACTGAAAAAACAAAACTTTTTTTGTGAACAAATCCCATAACCCCTCCTCAGTTACATGAGGTGTTTGCTTCTAGCCTTCACTTCCAAAACACTGTGACTTACTGATATAAATTAAACATTTAAAAACAATACTTTTTTTCCTACGCAAATCCCATGACTGCTCCACAGTTCTGTTTAGCAATTCCTCCTGGCTTCCAATTTCAACTGCTTGGCTCTTCAGTATATTAACAGCAATGGCTGTTTTTTCTATGGCATGGGTAAACTCGACAGCAGATGCATGGACTTTCAGTAGCTCACCCTTAACTTCACTCCTCATTGACTGACTAAACTCAATGGGTGGGATATTCAGAATGCATCAAGCAGGGGCGCATGCTTTGGTGCAGCGCAACTGGAATGCGCTAGGGCATGGCCTGGGTGATATTCAACAGTGCTGCGCTATGGCTCAGCACTGTTGAATATGGCACTGGGGCCGCCCACACTGCACACGGCGCAGTGACATTACGCCAGTGCAAGTAGCAAGTGAGGAGCAGGGGGATGCGCCAGCGCAAGTGCGGGTGCGCTAGGTGCAGCAACTGCGATATTCAACACTGGGCATGCAAATGAGGCTATTATGCATGCTAGGCATGAATGGAGCCATTTGCATGTCATTATGGCCCCATTTGCATGCAGGTGCACCGATCCCCGGTGACTTACACCTGGCACCCTGCTAGGCCGCAGCCATTGGGGACTGACGCCCCCTGCCTCTTGGCGGGCAACGCACCCCAACGCCCGATCATTGGCTGCGGGTAAAGTTAAAGTCCCTGGTGATCCAATGGACCCTACCCCATCGCCTGAATGAGGGCTGTTGTATAATATACATTCCCTGGTGGTCCAGTGGACTGATCCCCAGCCCGATGAATAAATTAATTTCCCTGGTGGTCCAGTGAACCCGATCCCCAGCCCGAATGCAGGTTTCTGTTGTAAATAAATGCCTAGGTGTGCCATTGGTACCCCGCTCCCTACCCGCCCACTCAGACCCGCCACCCTGCCCGCCCCAGTCAGCGTCGGGCGGCAACTCCCCACTCGCACTGACAGCGTACAGTACAGCTGTACGCCCATTGGCCCACTGCATGGGCCAGTGGGCATGCAGACCATACTGTACTACACAGTCCCAAAATGTGAATGATGCACATAACTTTAAAATGAAAAAGATAGCATAGTGCTATGAGCATGAAAGTTGTACAGCACAAAATTATCTACAAAATGAATGGTATTTCATTTATAGATACCTTATAGATTTTTTGATAATTAGCAAAAACACAGCAGAAAATTCTTTTTTTTTTTTTTTGTCCGCAAACAAATGTAAATAACTTTAAAATTAAAAATTATAGCATGGTACTGTGAGCACAAAGTTTATTCGGCACAGAAATATCTACAAAATAAGTGGTGTTTCATTTATGATACTTTTTAGTTTTTTCAGAATTAGCACAAAAGTTGTTCAGCATAAAAATATTTACAAAATGAGATGTGTTTTGTTTCTAGATTCCTTTTAGATTTTCTGTAATCAGCAAAAAATGGCAGAAAATTCAATTTTTATTCACTTTTTTGACTAACAAATGCCCCCTGCAAAAGCAAAAACAAAAGAATTGCATAAATGGAATATGCAATGGAAAACTCATGTAATAAATTATTTATCTGCACTCAAGCAGTTTGACCTCGGACACCACACTCGTGGCTTACGCCACTCGTGAGGTTACCTGAGGTCAAACTGCTCTTGTGCAGATAGCAAATAGATCATTTATTACACTTGCTTCCATTGTATATCCCATATATATATATATATATATTAGAGGCAAAAAACTCCGTTTAATGCATTAGTTAGGGTTGTTCCACAGCGACAAAAGTGAGGAAATAGCTGTTAGGGGTGTGCATTGGGATCGTCAGCCCTAACTCTCACCCCATGACATGTAAAGCAGCAGAAGTACAGGAGAATGGGGTGAGAGTTGGGACCGATCCCAATGCACGCAGAATCCGGGGGGGTGGGCGGGGGTTTCAACCCTAACAGCTAATTTCTCACTTTTGTCGCTGTGGAACAACCCTAACTAATGCATTAAACGGAGTTTTTGCCCTTTTCCCTTCTTTTTGAGAATGATAATGAGAAATAGTGAATGTAATGCAGCGGCGGGAGCACGGGGCCCTCGGGGCCTGCGCTCCCACCGCATAATGCAGCGGCGGGAGCGCAGGGCCCATGTCTTGTGGCATACTAACAGGGACAGCAACGCAAACAGAAATGCTAATAGTGGCGCACATGGTAACACAAGCGCGAATGAGAACAGAAAGGGTAATGCACATGGTGGCGTAGACCGGAACGGTCTGCCACGTGATGTGTTGTCACAGAGTAACTAGGTGCCTGCAAACAGAAATGTCAATGGGCACGGTGACGTAAAGTGAAACAGAAAGATAAACAGTGCTGTAGACAGAAATGGCAAAAAATAACAGAAACGCAAAGCGCGAAGAAGCGCAAAGGATGCGCACATGGTGGCGCCAGACTTCAGCAGTAAGTGAAGCAGTGCGGAACCCATAAGCGGAAAGGGCAACAGTAACAGTAATGTAAGCGCACAGGCTGGTTTTCCCCAAAACCTGCATAGAGAAAGACAGTGAATACAAATAATGTATGCATAATAATGAGTATCGGAGCAGAAAATGAGAACTTGGAATACTAAATCTCAGGAACCATATGACGTAGAAAAAAAATTTAAAAGTCATATTATTTACAACTGTCCTGGCTAATTTGGGGGGGCTAAGAATTTTCCGACGAAAAGTCCGTATCTCGCACCGTTTCCGAGATATCGGGCCCTGAAAGCGCGTGACGCACGTAATGTTATCCTATGAGAAAAAGAAAAGTTCGGTGCGCCATAACTTTGCCTCCCTGTAATGTTTTTTTTCACCAAACCACTGAAAGGCACATCTGTGGGCTGTTGGCTGTCTTCCCTCCAAATTTCAGGAAAAAAGACCAAACCGTTATTTTGCAGCAGGGATCCAAAGGATTTCTGTAATGCGTTGGGCGCCGTAATGTTATCCTATGGGAAAAACCGTCAACTTTGAAGTGCTGTAACTTTGCCACTGTGTAATATGTTTTCAATGCAACACTGAAAGGCACATCTGTGAGATGTCGGCTCCGTTCCCTCCAAATTTCAGCCCAAAACCCCCAACGGTTCTTTTGCAGCGCAGTGCCAAAGAAGCGCTGTCACTTTCCCACAGATGGAAAACTACTGTCGCAATTTGCGAAAGCTTTCACAAAAAAGTTCGACACTTTCGTGAGCACGAAAGTAATTTCTAAAGTTCTTTTTCCAGAAATTTGAAAAACATATTTCTGGGGTGTTTTACCACAAAATAAAGACATGGCAGGCATCCTCAGGGTCCGACTAGGTGAATACAAAAAGAATTAGGTTGTTAAAGGGTCCCAAATTTAAATACCAACCATTTCTCTGATCACCAACTGAAAACAAAATGGCTGATTTGCGAAAGTAACAGGCCCATTTGCGAAAGTAAAAATGCATTTGCGACACTGTCGAACTTTTTGTTAGCTTTTCCCATTGACTTATAATGGGAAACTGTTTTTTGAATAACTTTTGAACCAATTAATATTTTTTCATGAAATCTTCAAAAGGCACATCAGGGACCCCGGCCGCACGTTCCCTGAAGATTTCGGGCCGGTCGCGCAAACCGTACGACCTGTAGGCGTGACCGTAGAATTCCAGAAAAAGTGTAAACGCGCGCACAGATCATGCTTAAAAACTCCACAGCCGTATATCCGACTGGTACGAAACTTGGCAGATCCCAAGGCCTATGGTTCTTGATCATGTATTCCAAATTTCAGGCAAATCCGTCACACGGTTGCAAAGTTATTGAGGTGCAAAAGTTTGGGGTTTAACATAGAAATGGCTCCTCAACCTTAACTACAGTGGCACTACCGTGCCACTATAATATATATATATATACTGTGTATATATTTATTTAGTCAACAAAAACTAAATAAATAAATATATTCATTGCCAAAAACTATGGTAATGTATCAGGGATTTTATTAAAGTATAAAAAGCTGGGAAATTCGATGCTAGGGTTACCAACTCTACCACCTCCAACCTCCACACACCAACAGGTGTCAGGGTGTGCCTTGGAGTCATTGGCCCTAACTCTCACCCCATTCCATGTGTAAACAAGATGAGATGGTACAGTATAAGAGAATGGGGTGAGAGTTAGGGACAGTGACTCCAAGGCACACCCAGACGCCTGTTGGTGTGTGGAGGGGTTGAGGTGGGGTGATAGGGTTGATAACCCTAACGTTGAATTTCCAAGCTTTTTACGCTTTAATAAAAACCCTAACTGCTGCATTAACGTAGTTTTTTGCAATGAATTTCCCTTCTTTTTGAGAAAGTGTAATGTAACTGGTATGTGGTTGTGGGAGCATGGGCCCTCTGGGCCCTGCGCTCCCCTCACGCTACCCATTGTTGCATAATGATATGCATAAGTGGGAGCATAGGCCCTCTGGGCCCTGCGCTCCCACTTACACATACAGTATATACGGACATACCACAGACCTGTAATCATGAAAATGAACCCTTGTAACACTAATTTGGCAATATCTCAGTAACCGTAGCAACTATGGAAAAAATCCACTGCAGTTGTAATCATGACTTTGAAACCTCCACGGGTGCTTAATTCATCTAAATGTGGACTAGGCAGGGGAGAGCAAAAAATTTGTATCTCAAATCGTTTTCAAGATACGGGTGCCACAATTCAGCAAATTCACATAACTTGGGCATTTTCAGGATTTTTTTCACCAAATTTTCAACATGGCATTTTGGAGACCCCACCCCATGAACAATGTCACCGTCATTTCATTAATCTGTCCCGAAAGTTGAGTTCGCATAGGGAATGCGCCATTCTGTGCCACAGATGGAAAATCATGTTTTGGGCAGGATGTGAAAAATGGCAGCTGTATACTGTTCATGAGGAGGTGTGGAAAAGGGTAATGTTGAAAATCAGGAGGGAAAATATGAAAAATCAGTGAAGTTACAAACGCACGTAGAAACTGCACAACGCGCACTTATAACGTGGCCATTTTGGGGAATTTTTTAACCAGATTTTCAACATGGACTTATTGGGAAATCCCATCATGAACACTGGCACTGTGATTTTGTTACTCCAACTCAAAAGTTGATTTCGCACAGCGACCGTGCCATTCTGCGCCAGAGGTGTGAAAACACATTTTGGGCAAGATGTGAGACATGACAGCTATACTGTTCATGAGGAGGTATGAAAAAATGGCAATGTTGAAAATCTGGAGTGAAAATATTAAAAATTGGTGGCGCTAAACGTCGTAGAAACTGTCAGCAACGCTTATAATATAGCCATTTTGGATTTTTTACCAGATTTTCAACATGAGCTTTTTGGGACCTCACCTCACGAACACTGGAACTGTCATTTCGTTGATTGGTCCTAAAAAGTGATTCTGCGCAGTGACCGCGAAATTGCCTTCCGGGACCAAGTAATGAAATAATAGTGAGTGTTCGTGAGGTGGGGTCCCAAAATGCCTATGTTGAAATTTTGTGAGAAAATACCAAAAAATGGCTGAGATATCCACATTTACATTCTTTGTATCGGAGTCATATGAAGTAGGATCTTAGTTTGTATGACAAGATGCAAACTAAGATCCTACATCGTATGACTCACGAAGTAGGATCCTAGTTTGTATCCTGTCATACGAACTAAGATCCTACTTCATATGATGCTGATATGAACAAAGAATTTAAATGTTAAATAACACATATTTTAAGGGGATTTTCCGAACAGAAAAGGGTAAAATGCACTTAGGGGGTCACTGTAAGCAAGCTACATGTGTTGGTTCCTCCCCAGAATATCATTTTGGGAGGTTTCCAAATTTGAATTTCAGGCAAATTGGAAACAAGATGGCCATACAAAAAAGGGATTTTCTCATACAGTGCAGGACTCCTCTTTTGTATCATACAGCTATATTGAAGTGTCTACTGAACATGCTCAGAAATTATTTTTTCAAATTATTAAATTGCAATAACTAAAAAACAGCTTATTGTTTTTTTCACCAGACTAGCAATAGGCACATTTATGGGGCAGTCCCTTTCTGTTCTGAAAATTTCATACCAAACAAACAGAGCCTCTGGTCTGTAGCAAGTTCAAAGAAAGATCCCAGCAAAGTCAGTGGGTGAAAACATGTTTGTTCACCTCTCCATAATTTGGAGACCGCACATCCAACTGGAATTAAACTTGCCAGATGAAGAGATCTACACCACAGGAAGGCGCAGACCAAATCCCTTGCAAATCCATTGAACGGTTGCAAAGTTATTAAAGTACAAATTTTTTAGTTTAACATTGAAGTGCCTACTCAACCCTATAGATATATTTATAAAATGGGTAGGAAAAGTTATCCCTGCTGGTAGGTTGAACACATCACATGACTGTACATATATGAGAGTGCGACTGCATACCTGTACTTTTACTCCCCTCCCAAACAATTTTGACATTTTATAAGATAGATAAACCACTCTGAGGTGTGCAGTTGCACTCTGATATATGCAGGCCTTGGGTGGTTGACGCACTCGGCTGTCACATCGCACACCAAGGCGTGCGCATATCAGACATGACCGCACACCTCAGAGTGGTTTATCTATCACATATAAATTTCTAACAGTAACGGTAATGGTGAGTGAAACGCATATATATATGTAATAGATAACCCATTCTTAGATGTGCAGTCGCGCTCTGATATTCACACGCATGAGGCAACAGGCCAAGTGTGTCAACCACCCAAGGTGTGCGTATATCAGAGCGCGACCACACATCCTAGAGTGGGTTATCTATCTAATAAAATGGTAAAATTGTTTTTTAAGGGGGGTAAAAGTGCAGGTGTGCGATTGCACTCTGATATACGCACGACCATGTGATGGTAATCCTCCAATAAGTTCCAAGCAATTTCCCTATCCATTTTATAAATGTGTATGTGTATATATATATATATTATATATATATATATTCATGGAAAAAAAATCTGTTTAATGCATCAGTTAGGGTTGTTCCACAGCAACAAAAAAGAGGAAATTTGGTGTTAGGGTTACCACCCTTTCCCAGACCCACCCGCCCCACCAACAGGCATCGAGGTGTGTGTTGAGTCGTTAGGCCTGACTTTCACCCCATTCCATGTGTAAATAAGCTGAGGTGGTGCAGTATAGGAGAGTGGCGTGAGAGTTAGGCCCGACAACCCCAGCGTACACCCCAATGACTGTTGGTGGGGGTGGATGGGTGTGGGGTGCAAGGGGTTGTAACCCTAACACCAAATTTCCTTGCATTTGTCACTGTGGAACAACCCTAACTGATGCATTAAATGGATTTTTTTGCCATGAATTTCACTTCTTTTTGAGAATGTGCAGTATAAATAGTGAATGCAGTGCGGTCCATGCTGCCCATGTCTGCGTAGTAACCATAACAGTAACGTTAACGCTAACAGTAACGGTAATGGTGAGTGAAGCATGAGCGATAATGGTAACTGTGACACCAACAGGGCATGACTGCCAAGTGCAGGCAGTGGCTGGGTAGCATAAACACAACTGGTAAATGCAAGCGATAGCATGATGGAAATGGTGATGCAAATGCAAAAGGAAACAGCAATGGTAACTGTAGCGACACATAAACACTAACAGTGAAACGGTGGCACAAGCGTGAAGTGGAGTGGAAAATGGTGATAGAACACAAGCACAGAGACAGGCCATAGCACAAGGCAGTGGCCGGAGGCAGTGGCGGTAACATAAATGCAGGTGTAAGCAAGAATGGTGATGGTAGCGCTAACGTTAATGGAAACACAGAGCGAAGCAGTAACAATAACATTAACTTTGACACAAATGTAAACGCAAACAGTAATGCAAATGCAACGGAAACGCAACTGGAAATGCAAATGGTGATGCAAACAGAAACACTAATGCAAATGGTAATGGAAACGCAAGTACAAATGTAAATGCAAACAGTAACGGTAACCGTAACGCTAACGTTGACGGAAACAAAAAAAAAGCAAAAATGCAATCCTCCTAACACCTGAATTTTCAGCCAGTCAGGTTTTACTAGGAGCAAAGGCATCAAAATTCATTCATGCACCAGCACCATAACTGAATGGACTCTGAACAGAGCAGACGCTCTGTACCAAGGGGCTGTTATTTTTATTACAGGGTGCATTTTTTCTGGGTGCTGGTAGAGGTAATGAAGGTGGTGGGGGAACAGAAGGGGGTTGGGTGTGTGCTTGGTTGGGGGGGCAGGGGGAGTGTGTTTGGTACATGGGTGGAAGGAAAGGGTGTAGTCTATCATGTGCTAGCTTGATCGAACTTGTACATCTTTGAGTGGAAATTTTCCAGGGAAGAGGGGAGGAGGGTGCCAGTAGGGATAATACTCTTTCAATCTAAAGAACAATCCCCCTTGTTCCTTGTGACAGTCTGTTTTAGGATATGCTATAAAATGCCCTTTATGTGGCTGGAGTCTTAACATGGGTTGCATAATGCACTTCTTTATTAAGAGTGCCCATGAGTTAAAGAATGGGTGGGCAGCCAAAAATTAAAATGTGAACTCCGCTGCTAGGGCATTCTGATTATGGGTTTCCAGTACCGTGTCCTCCTGTGGCCCTCTTTTGGAGAAACAGTAGGCCTGTTGTTCTTACACTGTAGTCTGCATGGATATGCTGTTTTCTACTTGTGCAAAAACACTAAACTAAACGTGATTACCTGTTTGATGAGGTTCTGACTTTGACAAATGCAAAGGATGCAAAGATAAAACATTTTTCAGTGCAATGTTATAGGATTTCTAGTTTTGAAACCTTATAGTCATTTATACTTCAGAATATTTGATTGTGAGGAGCACATGTTCTTTTCAGCCACAACCTTGACATTTCTAGATACTGAACTTTAGCTAATTGTTTAAATTTGGTATGGTAAACTCAGGTTGCTAAACAACAGCACATGGCCGCTCATTGTAGCCACTTCTCCTTAATTTTTCAGGTGTATAAAATAGCACTAGGAAAGGTGCACAAGCCCCTGCAGAATACACAGAGGAAGACTGCTAGCTGAATAATGTCTGTAATAAAGAATGTGCTATGAACATTTGCAACATTTCTTGAATTGTGACTGGATCGGGGTTGTCATTTGGGAAGCTGCAGTTGAGACTAGAGTTTGCAAGGCCTGGAATATTAATTTCCAAATGCTACAATAATTGAGTATTCAGCACTGAATATTTTTCACCAGTCATGACATGGGGGATAATTGCTTACATAAAAAAAAGAAAAAAAGAGCCTTTTAACCAAATTAAAAGAGCTTCTGACTGGAATTGTGCCAGAAGCCTACAGCATGATTTAGATCTAATCCCTCTTCCTAAACTCACCCATTGTTCCCCAAAAGTTATGAAAAAGATGGGCCTTCTCCTAACTCTTGGTCCCTGATTTTGAGGGTGGGGAAACAATACTCCTTAAAACACTAACTCAGTTGCCCCTCTAGCAAAGTTTATAAACAGATAGATAGATAGATAGATAGATAGATAGATAGATAGATAGATGAAGAAAGAGAAAAGGAAACTGTTTAACCAGGAAAGGCACACTAAGCTGAAGCTTGTTTCCAGGTCTGACCTGGAAGCATGAGGAAGCTAAGTGACTTGCTCAGGGTCACACTGTATGCAAGTGGGGCTTGTGGAATTCAAACTCAGGTCTCCAGGTCTGTAGCTCAGTATCCTTAACCACTACACTATACTGCCTCCTAGATAGCTAGTGAGAGACATAGATAGACAGACAGACAGACAGACATACCTTTATTTGGTGCTTTTCGAAAGAGTAGACTACCTTACAATGTCAGGACTGACAAACACAATAATACACAATTCAATAATATGAGGTAAGCAACAAATACGTATGTAACCATTACCCCCTACTTGTTACTCAGACAAGGCTACAAAACCACAAGTTGTCAAAAAAAAAATAGGTATCACCCCTGGCATTAGGGTAAATACCTGGCTCGGGCATCTGAGAGGTCGGGGGCAGTGTACAAAACTAACATTTCTGTTTTACTCGAGTCTGGGAGAGGTGTGCCAGGTCAGTGCTGTGTCTCCTATCTGAGGGGGCCCCAAAACATTTCATAAGACACTCAAAGGTGGATTGTCTGCAACCATAAATGTTGGGCTTGTATTATATGGCTTTATTTCTGTCATGATGAACAAAAGAAGGGTGTTCCCCCAAGGTTTTACTGTTCTGGACAGATGACACCTTTTGCAGGCAGAAACACGTTACAGTGTGGCAGTACTGTAAACCCGACATGAACACTTTTGACATACAGAGGATACTGCTGCCTCTTACTTGCCATGCTTGCGTTCTGAAAAAAGACAGTTCCAGAAAAACACCATTACCGTGTGCACACTATCAGTTCTTTTTTACTTGCAAAAAGCCTTTTACTGTCTGCCTGACCACTTGTCTGAGCGACTTACATTTTACATTTGCCTTGCTGTGAAACTGTTTACATTTTCTTTGCTGTACATTTGTTTACATTTGCTGTCGGCCCCCGCCCCAGCGTGGCTGCTGCATTATTTTCTGCGTCACTCACTGAATTTACACTTGCTCACTTGCTCCTTGTTTTACTTGCTTAGACACTTCCTTGCATTTCAAAACTGCCCAGAGAGTTTTTTTCTTTGCTTAAAAGGGTTGTTTGAGTACTTACAGGAGTAGCTGATTCCATCTTGTTGCTGTGGCCTGCCACCAAATCGACGACACTTGCGATGCACTTTGTGAACGGTCCATGTACACCAATCAACAGGAACACCAGCAGTGGCTACCGGAAATGTTGTTTTCATGGTAGAAGCCCGATTTTACTTTTTAAACACTTTTTAGCATAAAATAATCCACAGTCCACCAATGCTATGCTTGCTACAGGCCTGATGCCTCACACACTCCTCCTCGAACAACTGAACAATCTACAGAGCTCCAGCTAGGGGACAGGACTTAGGCGCCAGGGCCAATCACTCGACGCCATGCATTTAGTTAGGTCTCTCTCTCTCTCTCTCTCTCTCTCTCCTTCTTGCCAATCCACGAGCTAGGGAAAACAACATTCAAACTGCAAACTGACCTTTTTTTCACTGGTGATTTTTCACAGTCCCAACAGCGTTTTCGTGGCAATTCAGTCACATTTAAGCACAGTTCCTTTAGTGACACCATTACTTTAATCCACAAACACTTGGAAATTTGTAATCCACAGTAAAACAAATGTTCTCTTGCCCAAAATTACACTGAAGCTTGCAATTTTGTCAATATAAGCAGTTTTTAAGCACTTTTCAATCAGGGTTCACAGTTCAAACAAAGCAGTCTTGGCATCACATTTTTTCACAAAGCACCACAAGGCAGCACATTTTCAGGTGGCATTTTCCTTGGCACAAAACTCCACTTTTTTCTTTACAGTGATCCCTTGGCATGGTGCACCACCACCAAACAGAAAGATATACCCTCAGCACTGGCATGGCAACCCCAAAATCTTGGACAAGCCCCCATGTTTGTAACCCTGACCCCCCACTTGTTACTCAGACAAGGCAACAAAACCACAAGTTGGCAGAAGAATTGATATCACCCTGGTATTAGGGTAAATACCTGGCTCGGGCATCTCAGAGGTCGGGGGGCAGTGTACAAAACTAGCATTTCTATTTTACCCGAGTCTGGGAGAGGGGTGCCAGGGCAATGCTGTGTCTCCTATATGAGGAGCCCCAAAACACTTCACAAGTCACTCAAAGATGGATTATCTGCAACCACAAACTTTGGGATTGTATTATATGACTTTATTTCTGACATGATGAACAAAAGAAGGGTGGTCCCCCAAGGCTTTACTGTTCTGGACAGATGACAACTTTTTCAGGCAGAAACACTTTACACTCTGGCAGTACTGTAAATCCAACATAAACACTTTTCAAATACGACTTATCCATCCCTGTGCTGAGGGATCTCTGGATCTGTAACCAGTGCATGCATTGTTGGGGTTGCCACACACTTAAACTTGAACACACCTGATGAGATGACATGTGTTAACACTTGTAAGAAAACTGTTCCTATCCTGTAACCAGTTAGATCACCTCTGCAGCCATGAATGAGGGCACTCATTCTGGCCAAAGTCAGACTCTCTGCCATTACCTTAGGAAACAACGTGATTCTCCAACCCCACTGGGCTGCTAGAGACATCCATACATTCAGCACATTAATAGCACATTTTTGTGGTGAAAAGAGGATCTTACTTTGAGAGAGTTCCTGCAATAGGTCATTACAGATGGGACTGCGCCCCCTGGCATCAGGACCACACGGCAAACTTCTAACTAGCACTCCATAGCGGGGGACCGCCACTAGCGTCACCTGACAGGACATCAGCATGACACTATATGGGGACGGTCCCCACGCCTGCCCTCCAGTTCTTTCCCACCACCGACCTGAGTCAGTTGAACCTCGTGGAGAACTTCCAACTTCAGTCGACCGCTATTTTTCAGGCTAACGATTTTGTTATTTTCTTCCTTTAAAGTTCTATTTTCCATCATTGCATGTCTTCTCTTTCACATTGCCCAAAGAAGAAGTGCAACAAGTGTGGCACTCAGATCACGCACGGGGACAACCACTCCCACTGCGTCCTCTGTCTAGGCCCAAAACACTGGGCCCAGGACTGCTCGAGCTGCCTGTCCTTTAACAGGGCCACATGTGTCAGACACCAGAAAGCCCTCAAAGCCCATCTGCTCAAGAAGCGCCTGGCTTCCATGGAAAAGGAGCTGCAGGAGCTGTGGGAACGTGCTTCCACTCCCACCACAGAGCGAAAGAAGAAGAAGGAAAAGCGCCAGGACCAGGATTGGTCCCTTTCTGTCCAGCGCCACCAGACTGAAGAAGCGCCTCAGGGGAGGCATCAGCTTCGGTAAGTACCCCTCCTACCCGGTCTCCGTCTGCCCTGGCGGATTGGTCACTGGTCCCACTCCTGCAGTTGTCAGAGGGGGGAAGGGGCATTCTTCATAGTAGGGTACCACTTCTGGGACTGTAAGCAACAATCCAGTTTGTAAGTCGCCCTCTGGTGCCACCGAAGAGCGCACAGCCATGGTCGATAAGCCAGACTCCAGCTCCTCTGTCGTCCGCCCAACCGGTAAGTCAGATGCCGGCTCCTCCGATGCCCTCTCAGTCATGGCCAATTAGTCAGTCACCAGCTCGCATGATGACTGCACAGCTGAGGCTGTCCCATCGGACCTTGGGGATTTCCCTGGTGGTGATCAGAGCCAGCTGCTAGACACTACTTCTTCCCATGAGGGTTCTCCCTCCAGGGATTCTTTTCCTCTGACTCAGCCCGACCCCTCGCTCTTCCTTGATTCCCTGCTGGAGATAAGCAGTGTGTCTTTGGGGATTATTTCCCCTATGTCGGGTACCGTACTGGCTGGGTCTTCTGCTGTTCCAGCGGACCTGTTGATGGGATCTCTTCTCCCAGATCACATCTCTTCTCCCAGATCCCCCTCGCACACATCAGATCAGCCTTTGAATTGGTGGTTCCTCTGATGCCGGACCCATTGATGTTGGATACCACTGGGGAACCTCTACCTCGGAGCGCCTCACCAGTCGACGACCTTCCCGACCCAGTGATGGCTGGAATACCAGTCAACCTCTTGCTGCCTAATGGCTCTACAGACACCCCGCCTACACCGCATGCTCCAATGCCTGAGCTGCCACCAGGTCCCTCTGGGGACCCAACCCCTCAAGGCCTGCCATCAGACCCTCAGCTCCTAGTGGTGCCTCTGCCCCATCCCCTGCCAGACCGGTGGTCCCCCGTCAATCGGGCACGATCCTGGGCTACCCCACGTCACAATATCCATATTACCCGGTACCAGGATATCTGTCACCGGGCTACCTGTCGCCGGCCTATGCGACTGGGTACCCGTTGCAGGGTCAGTCTTTTCAAAGGCACAACCCACAGGGTTACCCTTTTGGCTACCATTACCCTGGCTACCCCTCCTACCCTCACTCAGGGTACCAAGGGTTTCAGCCTCCTCCACCACTCCCGCCTCCTCCTACTCTGCAGCCTCTGGCTCCGGACAGGTCTCAGGCCGGTAAGTCATGGTCCATTCCCTTCTGGTGGAAGGACACAAAATCACAACTGTTACAGGAGGTGTTTCGACTGGAGCTGATACCGATCCCTACGCTGGCTCCACGATCAGCTCCCAGGAGTCTTTCCCTGCCGACCCCCAGACGTAGGATAGGAAGCATGCCAGACACACTCCCAGAGACTTGCCAAGTGACAGACCCACAGAGTGGGCGTCAGATAAATTCTTGTCACCCAGCAGACCAGTATCAAGTGACTCAGAGTTGGACTCAGACTCTTCAGTGAGTTCTGGGTCCCGCTCCCCCATAGAACCTCAGCCAAAGGAGTTCCCTCAAGTCTCCCCCAGAGGACCCTTCGTTCACTGACCTACTCCGGTCTGTTCAGACTATATGTGGATGGGCTACCCAGTAACTGGATTCCAAAAGGAAAAGGCTCGCTGAACACCTGGACATTTCTGATGCAGACCCCTCACCCATCCCTCCTTGGATGGGGCCGCACGAGGTCTTGACATCTACCATTTGGCAGCAACTATCCTCTGTCCCTGTGGTCTCTAAAAAGGCCAACAGGACTTACCATCCCCCAGAAGGGGTTTCTCACCTCACTATGCAGTCCAAGGTGGACTCCATAATGATCACCGCAGCCCACAGCAGGCTGGCCAAGCTGAAGCATCTTAGTGCCTCTCTGTCAGATATGGAGTCCAAACAAATGGACCAGTATGACTGCAAAGTGTAAACTTCCTCCACTTGTGCCTTGAGGCCTTTGAATTACATGGCCCACATGATTTCCTTCCAGAAATCTTCCCTATCAGATCTGGAATTGGACATTCTGGCTATCCCACACCAAGATCTCTGGGACAGACTCCTCAAGAAGGTGAGGCTTAACACATCTTCCTGCTGTCGTGCACTTCGCGCCACCTACGATTCCGTTGACTCTGTGACATGTAGCACTGCCTTGGGCATCTGCCTTAGAAGGCTCGCATGGCTGCGCTTAGCAGGCTTGGCACAGGATGTCCAATCCACTCTCCTGGATGCCCCTTTTTGGGGCCCCACCCTGTTTTGGGGGGGATGTTAAGGACATCATCATGGAGCTTCAGGACAGTGGTAGGTCCCTTCGAGACATCCACTCCCTCTATTGCTCTGATGCCAAACTCAAGCAGCCTTTTTGGCGCCAACAGCAAACAAGGAACAGACAGCCCCCAGTCAGACGTCAGGGCAAACGTCGCCCCACGGGCTCTGGGGCACCAACCCCACCCAGCTAAATGCCACAGGGCAGCGGGAGGCCATCAGCCGTCCCTCCCCTCTGCCTCCTGATTTGCGGAACACCCCTCCACCTCATCCAGATCTGCCAGTGAACCAGTGGGAGGAAGTTTCAGCCTCCATCTCAGAGAATGGGAGGCAATCACCTCAGACGCTTGAGTGTTGCAGATGATCGTAAGAGGATACTCAGTAGAGTTCCTGGATCGACCCCTGAACAACCCTTCAGGCAGGTCACATTACCTGTCAAGCCACCTTCCAGTGGTGTGGGAAGAAATTTAGGCTTTCTTGTCCAAATCAGCCATAGAGCCAGTTTCTCCAGCCCAGAAAGGAAGTGAGTATTACTCCCACTTCTTCCTGGTGCCAAAAAAGATGGGAGATCTAAGACTCATCTTGGATCTCAGCCTGCTGAACCTCTTCATAGAATACAAGAGGTTCCACATGTTGACCCTCTATGGACTCTTACCCCTGCTCCTCACGGATCAGTGGCTGTACTCGATGGACATGCAGGATGCTTACCTGCACATCCACATCCTCCCAGCCCACTGCTGCTTCCTCAGGTTCATGTTCCGGGGGAACCATTTTCAGTTCAAGGCTCTTCCCTTTGGCCTGTCTTCTGCATCTCAGATTTTTTCCAAGTAATAGTGGTAGCGGCGTTACACCGAAGGGGGATCTAAGTATTCCCATACCTGGATGACTGGCTTCTGTCATCCCCGTCTCAGGACAGTCTGAAGGAGTCTCTCTCCTTCACCCTGGACCTGTTTTCACAACTTGGCATTACGGTAAATTTCCCCAAGTCCAACCTTTTGCCGTCCCAGTGCCTTCAGTTTATTGGAGCAGTGCTGGACGTGGTCCAGGGCAGGGCCTTCCTCCCTTCATACACAGCGGATACTCTGAATCTACAAGCTTCTGCTATAGCCAACGTTCATTGGACTATAGCTCGCTCTGTTCTTCGACTGTTGGATCTGATGGCTGCTTCCATTCCCACAGTACAGATAGCCCAACTGCAATGAGGGTGACCTGGTGGACACTCAGGGTCCAATGGGATCAACACTTGGACAACCTGGACCACAGAGTCATAGTCACCAACAGCATGAAGAGGGATCTGCTGTGGTGACAGGAGATGTCCCATCTCTCCTCGGGGTCCCCTTCCAACCCCTCTCCCCTTCCATGACCCTCATAACAGGTGCATCGGGTCAGGGTTGGGGAATACATCTGGGAGACCACCACACCCAAGGCAGGTGGTCCCAGCAGGAAGTGCATCTGCATATCAATGTTCTGGAGATGAGAGCGGTGCTCTATGCTCTCCAGGCCTTTCAGACCCTCTTACACCTGGGAACACTCCTGGTCCAGGCCAACAACACTGCCATGGTCTGGTACATCAACAAACAGGGAGGCACCTGCTCGAACCCCCTTTGCAGGAAGGCGATTTGGGTGTGGTACTGGGCAGTCCAGCACAATCTGCACTTGATAGTCCACGTCCTGGGCGTTCACAACATCCTGGCAGACAGTCTCAGCCACACCATTTTGCAGGCTTACAAGTGGGAACTGAAGCAAGATGTGGTAGAAGGTCTGTTCAACCTGTGGGGCCATCCAGAACTGGACCTTTTTTGCCTCCCCATTCAAGGCAAAGCTACCCAGTTTTTGCTCGCTCATTCCCAGGTGTGGTGTTTTTTGGCAAGATGCACTATCACTTTGTTGGACAGGGAGGTTTCTGTATGCCTTCTCTCCCTTTCCAGTTCTGCAGAAAGTCCTGCTGAAGCTTTAAGTGGAGGGTGCACACGTGATTCTCATTGCCCCTCTTTGGCCTCAGCAGATATGATTTCTCCTGCTGCAACAGCTAGTGTTGGAACCCCCAGTACCTCTTCCTCTCCCACACCACCTTCTGTCTCAGGAGCAGGGCAGTCTGGTGCATCCGGGATGCAGATCTCTCCACCTGCATGCATGGCACCTCTTGTAGTGGCAGCATCACGTTTCGGGGTTTCCTCCCGAGTATCCCAACTTTTAGTGGAAGCCAGAAAACCCTCCACCAGAACTACGTATGCTATGAAGTGGAAGAGATTCACCATCTGGGCGACTGCCAAGGATATGGATCCATTTTCTTGCCCAGTGCACCAGGTCCTTGAGTACCTCTTGCATCTTTCTGATTTGAGCCTCAGCTATTCCTCCCTGAAGGTCCATCATTCAGCAATATCTGCCTATCATGTTCCGGTGGAAGGCAAGACTATTGCTCAGTTGGAGGTCTCCAAAATCTTTCTTAAGGGGGATCCTTCACTTGAAACCTCTGTCCACAGTTCAGATCCCTCCTGGGATTTGAATTTTATTTTAGAAAAGCTTACTTACTTTGCCCCTTTTGAGCCGGTAGCAAGCTGTGATATGCACTACCTGTCTTGGAAGGTGCTATTTTTAGTTGCTATTACCCCAGCTCAAAGGATTTCTGAGCTTCGGGCTCTAGCTTGTAAGGAGCCTTATTTAATTTTTCAGAGGCAGGGTGGATCTGAGGACTAATCCTTCCTTTCTCCCAAAGGTGGTATCTGAGGTGACTTTAAACCAGGACATCCAACTGCCGGTCTACTATCCTGATTATTCCAGTAGTGGGGAACGCCTCTTGCACACTCTGGATATGCATAGAGTACTATGCTACTACATTTCTTGGACTAAGGAGGTGTGCAAATCGGAACAATTATTTGTTTCCTTTGCACCCAAACATCAAGGCATTGCTGTATCCAAGAAGTGCCTTTCCAAGTGGTTGGCTAACTGCATTACCATTATCTACCAGAAGTATAAAAAACCACTTCCAGTGGAGGTCAAGGGGCATTCGACCTGAGTCATGGCCACCTCCACTGCCTTTTTGAAAAATGTGTCCACATCTGACATCTGTGCTGCGGCCATGTGGAGTACCATCCATATTTTCACGAAACACTACAGTCTGGACATTGCCTCTAGGTGCAGAGCCAGTTTTGGACTGGCTGTTCTTCAGGACCTATTGTCCTAGCTTGCGTCCTGCTCTGCAGACCTTTTCCACCTCCCGGACCTCAGCCTCCGACTGTTCCTTCTTGACTGCTTGGAATTCAGTCCTATCTGTAATGACCTACTACAGGAACCCTCTCGAAGTAAGCTATAAAAGTTACGTAAGAACTTACCATAACAGTAGATCTTGGAGAGAGTTTCCTGCAGTAGGTCATATTTTTCCTTCCCACCTTCCCCCAGCTTTTGCTTATTCTTTCCTTTCCCAGGGTGCTTCTTTAGCAGCTCAGGGTTCAAGGTATTTTTCTCCTTTCTCCCGTTTACCTTCCAGAGGTCTTACGGTGGGAGAACTGGAGGGCGGACGTGGGGACCGCCCCCTATATAGTGTCTTGCCGATGTCCCATCAGGTGACGCCAAGGGTGGTCCCCCACTATGGATTGCTAGCTAGAAGCTTGCCTTGTGTTCCTGATGCCAGGGGGTGCAGTCCTATCTGTAATGACCTACTACAGGAACCTCTCTCGAAGATCTACTGTTATGGTAAGTTCTTACATATTTGTTATTTCTGCATACCTGTAATGTAGCCAGCTGATGGCACATACAAAGGTATCGGACAACCCACAGTCTATCTTCAAATTAACCTTCTACTCACGGTTTGATATTTACTTTTAAGGCATTTGAAAGAACACTTCAGTCCACAATACTCTCACAAATCCATAGCTTTTAAAGTAAAAACACACAGGCCCAGATTTTCAAACTGCGCCATTCTGAGGCGCAAGCCCCTGCGCTGCTCAAAATAGTTGCACAGGGGTGTGGCCGGGGTGATATTCAAAGGAGTTGAGCTGTTGAGCAACTCCTTTGAATATCACCCCCAGCCACAGCACTTAGATGAAAAGTGGAACTTGCGCCACCGCAAGTTGCCAGAGTTGAGCATTAAACTTAAGTGTGGGCAAGTACCACTGCGCCATGCTCAAATTTCCGATATTCAAAGGTGACATACAAATGGGGCCATAATTTATGCAAGAAGCGCAGGGGCCATTGCATCTGTATGGCCCCATTTGCATGCCATTTGCATGTAGGTCGCCGATCCCGAGGACTTGCTCCTGGCCACCCTGCCAGGCAGCAGCCGTCGGGGACCGATCACTAATGCAATATCGCGGGCATCACAGTTACATGAAACCCCCACACATATCCCACAGCCCAATCGCGGGCAGTACAGGTACATGAACCCCCACACACACACACACATATCCCACAGCCCGAGCGGGCAGTACAGGTACATAAACCCCCACATATCCCACAGCCACGATCGCGGGCAGTGAATACATGAAACCCCCACACATCACAGCCCGATCGCCGGGCAGTACAGATACATGAACCCCCACATATCCACAGCCCGATCGCAGGCAGTACAGGTACATGAACCCCCACACACATCTCCCACAGCCCGATCGCCCGGGCAGTACAGGCTCATGAACCCCCCACACACACATCTCCACAGCAGATCGCGGGCAGAGCGATGTATGAACCCCAGTGCCGATCGGGGCAGAATGTAACCTTCCCCCCAACCCGAATATCTCCCTGGTGGTCAGTGGACCGTAAACCCGATCGCGGGCAGAATGTCACATCACAACCCCCAAACATCTTGTGTCATGAATCAGGGACAAGGCTTAAAAAATCAGGGACAAAGATGCCAAATCAGGGACACATCTTAACAATTGGTAATATTCACTCAGAAATCTGATAGAATAAGAGGATTTGTATAAGATGCATTTCTGAAGAAGAACTAGTCTGTATTTTAATGTTTGATATTATTTTATGCTTACAGTCCCCACTGTTCTGTATCACAGAAACACGAATTTTACGAGAGACAGAGGAAAATTCTGTCCAAAAATCAGGACATCCCTGAAAATCAGGGACAGTTGAGAGGTATGTGTTACTCTATGCCCGCGATCGGGCTGGTGGGGGCACAGGGACGAGTTGGGGGCCAGCCAGGGTGGCAGCTGCTGTGTTGCGCCCTGCAATGCAGCAGCTCACCTGTGGGCGGCCCTCAACTGATCCTTTTTTTGGCTCAAGGTTGTGCAGGCGCAGGTTGGGTTGCGACATAACTCTGCACAACCCCACTGAATATCGGCCAGCAGGTTATGCATGGTTCCTCCTCCTGTTGAGCATGCATTCATTTGCATTGCCTCTTTTGCAACCTGTTGCCAGTGGAGCAACTGCCTCCTGCTGAATATACGCAGAATGGCGCAATGTAGGACTTGCGCATGCGTAACCCTGTTGCGCATGGAGCAACCCTTTTGAATATCTGGGCCACAGTCTCTTCACTCTGGGCAGCTCTGACAGTCTTTCAGCCTTTCAGGGGATTGCTCCAAAGAATCACTGACCTCTCAGTCCCATTCCTCTTTTTTGTGTGAAAATCTCACCCCCTCGAGGCTTCACATGATCTGGTAGCCCCCCTGCAACTGTCCTAGGTAGTATATCACGGTTTCTTTATAACTGCCTGAATTAAACCTAAAATGCACCTACTCAATTAACCCCACAATTTTGCTAGTATTTGCTCTCATTTTCTTTAATTCCTCTATTCTCTACATCCCATCCACCTCACTATTTCCATGCCTCCCTCCCTTCTAAGCTCCTTCGCTGTATAAATCCCCCCCCCATTTGGATTACAACAGTAATGTAAATTTGCACATATTGTTTAGACTTGCTGTTAATATTGTGGTTTGCTGTACATAAGCCGCCTTTTACTTTCTCCAACGTTGTATGAAATTGTCTTTCATTGTATATAATTTCACCTTTTATTTTGTGCCTAACTTCCTGCATCTTACATTTTTTCTCACATGGTATATTTATAACCTTGTGTTTTATTACAAATTGTATATATCCACCTCTGTAAAACTGGACAACTGGACACTTGTAAAAACGGGCAATTTGCTCACATGCCTTTCCAGTATAAATTAAAAATTAAATGAAATAGCCACCACTTCCTAGGAAACCAGCCTTTGGATCACTGTACTATAGCAGAAACACAAACAGAGGGTCCTTCCCTCTCGAACAAGAGTGCCAGCAGGCCCTCTTGCCCTCAGAACTCTCAGCGAGCTCCTCTCCCTTTAACCTCCGGCTTCAGAAGAACACTCAAAGCTCTAGCACAGCTGTTAGCCAAGTGTGGCTTATGCTGCTGCAAGAGTTCCAAACAGCATTACCTCATCCTCTGCTCAGCAGAGCCAGGCAAATGAGATGTTATGTTTTACAGAGAACATTTGATCCCTCTGAGCACTGCCCAGACTATCTGCCTGCTCTAAAACTGATGGGATTCTAGTAACCCCAGGGACTGGCTGGTTACATGTACTTTATACACAGATATATAACTTCTATTAAAGCAGCCATAAGCTACTGTTTGGTAATCATTGTGGAAACAGCTCAAAGTATCTGATCAGTTTAGTTTGTCAGTCATCTAACTAAAAGCATAATTGAGTGCACTACTGGGAGGGTGTGGGGTGGAGCATTCAGCATCCTTGATAACACTAGACATACAATCTACAGGACGGACAGGGAGGGAAGAAGGGGGTGAGGAGGAGTAGCTCTCTATGTAAGGGAAGGGATCAAGGCAACAGAACTATAGGGTAAACAGGGAAGAGAGGAGGCACTGTGGGTCACCCTGGAGACTGGAAATGGCTCCACAAGCTGCACGGGTTATATACAGACCCCCGTCTCAGGGGGAGGAAATAGACAAGGAAATGATAGAAGGCATCCTTGGGATGGCAGAGAAAGGGGAGATATTGCTGATAGGAGACCTGAATATGCGAGATGTTAACTGGAGCACCTTAGCTGCAGCCTCATCCAAGAGCAGAGCCATTCTCAATGCCCTACAGGGGGCATGCCTCGGACAGCTAGTTATGGAACCCACTCAGGAGGGAGCAATCTTAGATCTGGTACTCTCAAATGGGGATGGAGAGAGGATCTCTGATCTTGAAGTGGGTAGCCATCTGGGAACAAGCGACCACAAAACAATGTGTTTCATGATAAACTTAGCTGTAGAGTCAAGCCACACAAAAGTGAAGGTACTGGACTTCAGGAGGGCTGATTTTGTCAAAATGGCAGAGTGCTTCAGAAAAACACTAGCAAACAGGCAAGAAGGTGGGGTGGAGCAACAATGGGGAAACATCAAAATCGCCATGACAGAGGCAACAAGCCTTTGAGTGAAGCAAATAAACAAATCAAAACTAAAGAAAAAACCACTATAGTTCTCAAAAGAAGTGGTTTGGAAGGTAAGGGA
Organism: Neoceratodus forsteri; assembly: GCA_016271365.2. Lineage (NCBI taxonomy): Eukaryota > Metazoa > Chordata > Ceratodontiformes > Ceratodontidae > Neoceratodus > Neoceratodus forsteri. The sequence goes on along the minus strand of CM057456.1, from coordinate 160,383,230 downwards.
GAAAAAGATAGCATTCAGGAACTATAAGGAAACACAGAAGGAGTTGGACAGAGAACTGTTCCAGTTAAAGCAGAAGGAAGCGGGGAAGGCAATCAGAATAGCAAAGGCCCAAACCGAGGAAAAGATAGCCAACTCAGTTAAGAGGGGGGATAGAACCTTTTATAGGTACATTAGGGAGCAAAGAAAGACTAAGGCAGGGATACTGGGGCTGAATAAAGAGGAAGGTGGTTGGCCAGAGAGTGACAGTGAAAAAGCAGGGATACTGAACGAATACTTCTCATATTCACAATGGAAAAGCAGGAGGAGATACCTAATCCAGTCAATAGAAGCGCTCTGGATACAGGGGTTGATATTAGTCCTTTCACAGAAGAAAGGGTTCTGAAAGAACTCTTAAAACTGAAGGTGGATAAAGCAATTGGGCCTGATGGGATTCACCCCAGAATTCTAAAAGAACTAAGGGAAGAACTAGTAACACTACTGACTACCCTTTTTAATAAATCGTGGGAGGATGGTGTGGTACCTGAGGACTGGAGGAGGGCAGATGTGATTCCCCTTCACAAAAGTGGGAGCAAGACAGAAGCAGGAAACTACAGACCTGTCAGTTTGACCTCAGTGGTAGGGAAAATGATGGAATCACTTCTGAAGGAAATAATTGTTGAGCACCTAGAGACCAGTGGGGCACAGCACCTGAGGCAGCATGGATTCAGAGCGGAAAGATCATGTCAGACAAATCTAACTGATTTCTTTGACTGGGTGACCAAAGCAGTAGACCAGGGAGGGGCTGTGGACATGGCCTACCTAGACTTTAGCAAGGCATTTGACACAGTCCCACACAAAAGATCAATAAACAAATTAGTTAGCATGGGAGTGGGTACTAGGGTGGTAGCCTGGGTAAAACACTGGCTGGACAACAGGACACAGCGGGTAATAGTAAATAGAATCCACAGTGAAGAAAGGAGGGTTACTAGTAGGGTACCACAGGGTTCAGTACTGGGGCTGGTCCTTTTTAATGTCTCTATAAGTGACATTGTAGAGGGACTGGAAGGAAAAGTATGTCTCTTTGCAGATGACACAAAGATGGAGTGGAAAGGATGAGAAGGGACTTGGCAAGGTTGGAGGAATGGTCAAATGTATGGCAGCTTAGATTCAATGCAAAGAAGTGCAAAGTAACGCTCCTGGGAAACAAAACCCCAAGGGAAGAGTACACAATGGGGGGTGAGATACTGACAACAAAAATGGAAAGGAACCTAGGGGTAGTCATATCAGATGACCTAAAGGTGTGCCCACAATGTGAGAAGGCAGTAAGGAGGGCTGGGGGGATACTGGGATGCATAGGGAGAGGCATCATCAGTAGAAAACAGGAAGTTGTTGTCCTGCTGTACAGACAGTTGGTAAGACCACATCTAGAGTACTGTGAACAGTTCTGGAGACCCTATCTCTGCAAAGACATAGACAGGGTGGAGGCTGTCCAGAAGAGGGCAACCAAAATGGTGCAGGGTCTGCACCAGAAGATATATGAAGAAAGACTAAAGGAGCTTAAGATGTATAACCTCGAGGAAGGGAGAGCGGGGGGATATAATAGAAACTTTCAAGTATCTCAAGGGAATCAAAAAAAGTCCAAGAGGGTAACATCTTTCAGAAAAGAGATTATGCAAGAACTAGGGGGCACAATTTGAAGATAGAGGGGGGATGGCTCAGAGGTAATGTGAGGAAGTATTTCTTCACAGAGAGGGTTGTGGATGCATGGAACAGCCTTCCTGAGGAGGTCGTAGAGTCAAAAACTATGGGGGAATTCAAGAATGCATGGGACAGACATAAGGCAATTCTAGTGGGGGTTAGGAGGAAGTAGGCTGTTGGTTAACTAGGATCTGCAGCTTATCCAATAGGTAGGGAAATGGGCAGACTAGGTGGGCCAAGCAGTCCTTATCTGCCGTCAAATTCTATGTTTCTGTGTTTGTATTGACCAATCAGTCTGCCAGTGCTTTGCAACCCATGAGATTCCGGTAAAATGATGCCCCTGCTATGGGTGTTTTTTAATATCTAAATTATTTTGGGTTATTTAAAAGAGCTGAGATTGTTTTAAATTAGGACTGTGTAATACAATTACTTTTCAGGACAAATATGCACAAGTACTGTAGTTCACATATATAAGTACGAATGTCACACTTGAATATTTGTGTTAGACCACATCAAAAAAAGCTGTATTAGACTTTGGCTGAGGCTGGTGTGACACAAACATGACTACCCCTGTTTGTAACATTAAAGCATATGTTATTGATACCTCTGCATCTCGTGCTCACAATCCTGTGGTCTTGTACCATCATTAACAACAGAAACAAGTATAACATGTAAAAAAATGATTTTTGTAATCACAAATGTGCAAACCAATACAAGTATGTAAGCACACTCATATGTCTAAAATCAGCCCCATGCATAGCCCTATATTAAATTAAGTATCACTGATGAAGAAGTGGTTGAGTACGTTTTACTCTCCCAGTGACCCATTTAACTACTGACTTTGTCACGCGTGCTTTACCAATAACAGTCTCAGTAATAGTTTGTTTCATTTGCCATTTCAGTAACAAAAAAAAAGATTCAATTAAATCTAGAGACAGGTTGGAAGGATGCCTAGAATGTGGCTACAGCTTTGTTAGCTAACTGAGAAAAAGCCCATTTTAGACAGCATGCATAACTTATAGTGCCTCTTGGAGTCACACTCTTTTGTGCCAGTTTTAAAGATGATTGCTTCATTTAGTGTGTGTGAGTCAGCTGCAGTGAGATCTGACTAGTTTCATGACCTGGATAATGTAGTGCCAGTTGAGATTTCTTACCTACAGTAGTGTACTCCCCCCACCCCCGCACACACAGAAGGATTTACATACCCATGATAGTAGGAAGAGTGGCTTAGCTAGAAGGAAGCTACATTTAAAGACTGCCTTAGAAAGATTCTGTTAATATCTTGGCAGAAGACACCAGGAGAAAGGACTGCTGTATGACTGGACTTCTCTGCTGGGACTATATTGACTCCTTCCCTCCCCTCCACCCAAAGCTAGTTCTATTTTTATAGGCACAGGATTTGACTGACAACAGGAACTTCCTGTTTGGGAGCAGGAAGTGAGTGATCACAGAACCACCAAAGACCCACCATCCTAGAAGGGCAGGAGTAGCTCTTCGGCCCCCTCTAGCTGCTGGAGGTCTGCCTATGAGCAAGTAAGTGGTCCACTGAGAAATATAGGATATTCTTGTCTCAGAACAGGACAATCAGGAGCTTAAAGGGCACACAGGCAGAAAGTAAGGAGAGAGAGAGAAAAAAACCAGAGGAAAGAGTAAGGATTGAAAACAGTTAAGGGGCCAGAAATAAGACATGATTGGAGTGGTGCAGTGCAGTGGCTGTGGAGCAGCAGTCTTCGGGAGGCGTTCTGGAGGATGCGGTGTTGTCCCATCTGCAGGCACCTCTGGGCTGAGGGAGGAGTTGCTCATCTCCAGGCTGAGTTGACCAGGATTTGTGGGACCTCCTCTTCCATCCAGGGACCACCAGTGCCACTGCCGTTGCCTCAGAGGTTGCCAAGAAAGAGGAGCGGTTGGACCACAGTGGGCTCAGGGAGGGTGAGGGTGGTGGAACAGAGGCGCATCCCTCCAGTTGTACCTCTCCACAATTCCAAGGCCATTCTGGCAAACTGTGGTTCCTCTATGGAGGCACCCACAGTGGAGACCAAGGAGGATGCTGGGAACCTCCACGAAGGAGACCCACAGGAGGGTGGCAGGGGACCCTGCAGGGGAAGAAAACAACTCCTGGTGGGGGACTCCATTGTTAGGAAGGTAGAACTGGGGGAGGAAGGGGAAAGGGAGGTAAGGTGCCTGCCTGGCGCCATGGCTTGGAGGGACAGGGAGCGAATCCTCAGGATTGCGAGCAGCTGCACAGGGAGGAGCTGGATGTCATTGTCCACCTAGGGACAAATGATCTGGCTAAGAAAGGATTAGAGAAGTGCAGGAAGAGTTTGTGGGTGGGGAGGGGCCTTAGTCAAGTAGCACGCATGCACGGTAACCTTCTCGGAGGTGCTGCCCATCTATGGCATAGGAGAGGCTAGGTGTTCTGCACCATGGGATTCAATCAGTGGTTGAAAACTGGTGTGGAGCTCAGGGTTTGGCTTCATTGGGGACTGGGGGTCCACCTGGAGTGATGCAAGCCTATACTGGCATGATGGGCTGCATCTGTCCGGGAGAGAACCAGGATCCTAGGTGATAGGTTGAATGCTTCATTGTGCAAGCTTTTAAACTTGCCAAGGGGGAGAGCATTGAAAGGAGCAGGAAATCCTGGCTCCCCCAAATAATCACGGTAATAATGGGCAAACACCAACATAGAGGTGTCGATAGGGAGAAGGGCAGGGGTAAATGGAGAAAGTGACAAAGGCAAGAAGGACAGGGATGGGGCAAGGGAGTAAGCCATCAGGAAATGGAGGTAATGAGTACCAGTGCCCATAGTCTGGGCAACAAGCTCCCTGAGCTGGTGGCCTTGATGGAAGAGGATGCCTGGATATCGTGAGCAGTCACAGAAACATGGTACACAGAGAACCATGACTGGGATGTTAACATACCAGGGTACATAACCTACAGGAGAGACAGGCAGGGAAGAAGAGGGAGGAGGAAGTCTCTATGTAAAGGAAGGATAAAAGCAACTGAACAAAAGAGTAAACAGGGAGGAGAGGAGGCACTGTGGGTCACCTTGGAGACTGGAAAGGAACCACAATCTGCACAGGGTTGTGTATGAACCCCCATGTCAGGGGAGGAATGGACAAGGATATGATAGAAGGCATTTTAGAATGGCAGAAGGGAGATACTATTGATGGGAGACCTGAATATGCCAGATGTTAACTGGAGCACATTTGCTGCAGCCACATCCAAGAGCAGGGCCATTCTTGATGCCTACAATTGGCAGGCATTAGACAGCTAGTTTCAGAACCCACTCGTGAGGGAGCAATCTTAGACCTCGACTCTCAAGCGGGACAGTGAGAGGATCTCAGATCTAGAAGTGGTTTGCCATCTGGGGACAAGTGACCATCAAACAGTGTGGTTCATGTTAAACTCCAGCTACAGAGTCAAGCCATACAAAGTGAGGGTACTGGACTTTAGGAGAGCTGACTTTGGCAAGATGGGAGAGTGCCTCAGAAAAGCACTAGCAAACAGGCTAGAAGGAGGTGTGGAACAACAATGGGGAATCATCAAACTGCCATCACAGAGGCAACAAGCCTTTGTGTGAAGCAAATAAACAAATCAAAACGAAGAGAAAAGCCACTATGGTTCTCAAAAGAGGTGGCTGTGAAAGTCAGGAAGAAAGGATAGCATTCGGAGGTATAAGGAAACAGAAGGAGCAGGACAGAGAGCTGTACCAGTTAAGGCAGAAGGAAGCAGGGAGGAAGTCAGAATACAGGGCTCAAACTGAGGAAAAGATAGCCAACTCAGTTAAGAAGAGGATAAAACCTTTTATAGGTACATCAGTGAGCATAGAAAGACAAAGGAGGGATAGTGAGGCTGAATAGAATGAACGGTGGGTGGGCAGAGGGGACAGTGAAAAGCAGGATACTGAACAAATATTTCTGCTCAGTATTTACAAAAGAGGAGGGGAAGTGCCTAATCCAATTAACAGAAGCACTCTTGATAGGGGGTCGATCCCAGTCCTTTCCAGAAGAAAAGGGTTCTGCAAGAACTCCTAAAACTGAAGGTGGACAAAGCAATGGGTCCTGATGGAATTCACCCAAATTCTAAAAGAATTAAGGGAGGAACTAGTGAAACCACTGGCTACTCTTTTTAATAAGTCATGGGAAGATGGTGTGGTACCCGAGGACTGGAGGAAGGCAGATGTGATTCCCTTCACAAAGTGGGACCAAGACAGAGGCAGGAAACTACAGACCTGTCAGTCTGACCTTTGTGGTAGGGAAAGTGATGGAGTCACTTCTGAAGGAAAGAATAGTTGAGTACCTAGAGGCCAGTGGAGCAGGACCCAAGGCAGCATGGGTTCCAGCAGGAAGGTCATGTCAGACGAATCTAATAGATTTCTTTGACTGGGTGACCAAAGTAGTAGACCAGGGAGGGGCTGTGGACATGGCCTACCTAGACTTTAGCAAGGCATTTGACACAGTCCCACACAAAAGATTAATAGTCAAATTAACCAGCCTGGGAGTGGGTCCCAGGGTGGTAGCCTGGGTAAAACATTGGCTGCACAACAGGACACAGAAGGTAATTATAAATGGAGTCCACTCTGAAGAAAGAGAGGTTACTAGTGGGGTACCGCAGGGTTCAGTATTGGGTCCAGTCCTTTTAATGTCTTCATCAGTGACTTTGCAGAGGACTGGAAGGAAAAGTATGCCTTTTGCAGTTGACACAAAGATCTGCAACAGGGTTGATACACAAGGAGGCGTGGAAAGGATGAAAAGGACTTGACAAGGTTGGAGGAATGGTCGAAGTATGGCAGCTAGGATTCAATGCAAGAGTGCAAAATAATGCACCTGGAAACAAGAACCCAGGGAAGAATACACAATGGGTGGGAGGTAGTAACAACAACAAAAAGGAAAGGGACCTGGGGTAATCATATCAGATGACCTTAAGGATGGCAAGCAATGTGAGAAGGCATTAGGGAGGGTGGGGGTATACTGGGATGTACAGGGAGAGGCATCAGCAGCAGAAAACAGGAAGTTGTTAGCCCTCTGTACAGACAGTTGGCGAGACCCCATCTGGAGTACTGTGTCCAGTTCTGGAGACCCCATCTCCGCAAGGACATAGACAGGATAGAGGTAGTCCAGAGGAGGGCAACTAAAATGGTGCAGAGTCTGCAGGAGAAGCCGTATGAGGAGAGACTAAGGGAGCTTAATATGTATACCCTTGAGGAAAGAAGGGAGAGGGGGGACATGATAGAAACTTTTAAGTACCTCGGTGGAATCAACAAAGTCCAAGAGGGTAGCATCTTTCAGAAAAAGAGACTTGCAAGAACAAGGGACACAATTTAAAGATAGAGGAGGCGGTTCAGGGGCAATGTGAGAAGTATTATTTCACAGAGAGGTAGTGGATGTGAACAGCCTTCCTGAGGAGGTTGTGAGGTCTAAAACTGTGGGAGAATTCAAAGAATGCATGGGACAGACATAAGGCAATTCTTGTGGGGGGTAGGAAGAAATAGGCTGTTGGTTAACTAGGATCTACGGCCTATCCTGTAGGTAGGGAAATGGGCAGACTAGATGGGCCAAGCGGTCCTTATCTGCCGTCAAAGTCTATATGTTTCTATGATGCTTTGCCTAGGATCCTATGCTTTAGAATCCATGCATGTGTCTTGGAGAGATTTAGTAAAATTAAACAAAATGGAAATTATCTGTTTCCATTTATTTTTTATGCACCCTACATACCGCTCTTTTTTTCAAACTGCCTCTGTATTATGTTTCTTCTTGAATATGTTACTTCAGACTGCAATGGATGTCTCAGTTGTTCTGTAGTGGGTGACTGATTATTTTGCTGATGGAGTAAATGCATTTTGTGCACAATTGCCTTGGTTCTCTGTGGGCTGCTAGTGAGCTGACAAGCTTAACACAGAAACATAGAGAATGATGGTAGAAATGGTCCATGCACTCTGCCCAAGGTACCCTATTTAACCCCGGGATCTATTGTCCATCCAGGGTCCTAGCCTTTCCCACCCCCCACTACCCTCCCAGTTTCTTTTGTCCTGAGAAACTACTGTGCCCTTCACTCTGTCACAGCCATGCTTGAAACCAGTACTAGTTCTAGCACCAGCCACCTCGGCTGGTAAACTGTTCCACTGCTCCACCACCCTTTCTTAAAATAATACTTTCTCGTGTCCCTCCTGAACCTCCCTTCTATCAGTTTCCACTCATGCTCTCGTGACCTTGAGCTATTACTCATGCAGAATAATTCCACACAGTCCACCTTGTTTATTCCTTTCAGGAACTTGAAGGTCACTTTCATATTCCCTTCTCCCTTCTTGTCCCCAGTGAGTACATGTTCAGTGCCTTGAGGCATTCCTCGTAAGACCTGCCCCGTTGGCCATGAATCCTGTTAGTCACCCTTCCATAGAGCTTGTTGCCATATGTGGAACTAAACTAAATGCAGTTCATTTTTTCACTTTAGAGATCTATCCCAGATTAAACCCTGTCTAGGGAAGGAGGACCTGGGGACCTTGATGCACACATTCATGACCTCAGGACTGGACGACTGTAATGCTGTATACCTAGGCTGTCAGGGAGGTGGGTGCACCGCCTGCTGCTGGGTACATAATGCCACAGCCAGGCTGATCAACATAGACGGAAGACATAATGCCTGTGCTGTAGCAGTAGCACTGCCTCCCCAGTAGATGGCACACCACCTTCAAGACCCTGTTATTAAAGGGGCACTATTGGCTTTGCCCCTCCGTTTTTGCTAACATCCGAGCAGTGTGCCTTTTGGTGCACATCTATGTAATTTGTACAGTAGAATGACCCCACAGATGTAAAAAATAATAATGTGTACCTGTTTTGGTGATTTTTCAGCACAATTTGTCTTTCCCTCGGTCCGAATTTAAATTGCCTGCCACCAGAAGCATATCCTGGTTGAGGACGTGCATCAGGCACGAGTACAGTCTCGAAGTAGCATTTTATGCCATGCTCACCCTAAAAACATGCCACCCATGTAAATCCAGCAATAGCGAACTGCGAGTCTTGCAATTTACTTTTTCCTACTGGAGCCGAAATCCCATGCATGCATGAAAGAAACGTGCAAAGATCCTGCGCATGCGCAAGAGCATGCCACACCTGTGCATGCACGGGATTTCGGCTCTGGTTTGAAAAAATAAATTGTGAGATTCGCAGGGCTCGGTTTATGTTCTAAAGTACCAGGAGCAGTTCGCTATTGCTGGATTTTCCTGGGCAGCATGTTTTTAGGGTGGGCATGGCATAAAATGCTACTTCAGGATCACGCTCATGCCTGACGTGCATCCTCAATCAGAATATGCTTCCAGTTGCTGGCAATTTAACCTCGGATCGAGGGAAAGACAAATTGTGCTGAAAACCACCGAAACAGGTACAAATGATTATTTTTTAGATTTGTGGGGGCATTCTACTGTACATATTACATAGGTGTGTGCCAAAAGGCACACTGCTCGGATGTTAGCAAAAACGGAGGGGCAAAGCCAACAGTGCCCCTTTAACATACAGAGCCCTGCGTGGGTTGGGGCCTGACTGCCTCAAAGACCTTTTGGTCTGGTGTGCTGCTGATCTACCATGCCACTCCACTGAAGGTCTCTTTCTGGTCATCGCGAGGGCACATCTGAGGATAGAACATTTTTTTTTTTTTTGCCTTATCTCTTTGTCCCCACTACGTGCTCCACCTCAGCCATTCCTTCAGGCTTTATGCCAAGGCTTGGATCTGACCCATCATGCTCCCAGAGCCACTGTCTCACATAGCAGCCAGCCCCAGGGTAACGCCGACGTAACCCTTCGCGGGGTGGGTCCCTCTCCGAGTAGGATGGCACCGGCCAGGGGCAAACCAGCGCAACTACTTGGTCCCGGGGTGCTGCTGAGATGGATGGCTCTGTGGAACTTTCAGTGGCCTTGGACAGCCAGGCAGCTGTCATCCGGCTGAACGTGGAGTGGGTATTTCCACTTTCTGGTGATGTTCCCCGCATTGCATCTGCAGTGCTCCCGGTCTCCATTGGAGGCCACTGTAGAGCAACGCCATCCCGCTACTCACCCCAGGAGAAGAGACCAGTCCTACGGATGCTCAATCCCCTTCTTCCGTGCCAACCCCCGGCGTCCCGAGTCCATTCCCGAACTCAGGTCTCCGGCGTGATTCGAGGTAAGGTGCCAGCACCTCAGCCCTCTGTGCCACCGGGCCGGTGGATAGAACATTTCAATGATAGCCCCACTTTGTTGGAACAACCTTTCTTCCCATCTAAGGAGTTCCTCCTCGGTGGAGAGGTCTTAAAAAGGGGCATGAAACCCACGTATTTGCTTTTGCATATTGTTTAGATCCTGATTAATTACACCCACTCTATGTTTTAAATACATTTGTTTATTCTAATTACAATTTTATACTTGATTTGAATGCAGATTTATTACTGTTTTTGTATAGTTGCTTTGTGAAGCGCTCTAAGCCTTTCACATGGGGTGCTATATAAAAACAAATGCCTTGACTGAACTAAACACATGATAGCCGAGCTGTGATGCCACATCTCATTTTCAGTGGGGTCTTGCTTTTGCTTGGGCAGCTTGATGCCTCTTAGTACATTGCTTATTTCTGTTTTTGCAGTGTGAAGAATATGTTGGCAAAATAAAACAATATAGATAATATTAATTAATAATAATAAAATAAATAGTATTAATATGTAGGCCAAAAAAGAATTCATGTGTTGTTTTTCAACTTACAGTATGATGACCCAAGCAATAAGAGACAAACTGGGTATTAGTATTATAGTATTCTGTTTTGTGGAGTTCACTGCTGCCAATAGGAAAAACACACAGGCAAAAATAACATACCTGCCTAATGGGCAGCACACTTGCTTGTCAGTCTACAAATTACTGATTTTTCCTTCGTTGTTTGCGTGTTGTCAGTACACCTTTTTGTGGATTGCAAGTGTTCTGCCAGCTTTTGCATTTCTGTCATGTAATATGTACTAATAAATGACCTGCAAGTTAAAACAAAGTAGATCAGACCAGTCCCATACAAAAACAAAAGATCACCTTTGCTGTAAAAAAAGAAAAAGTGTTCACCTTTGTTTTGGAGGTGGGGGCTATAACACCTCAATGTGGACTATCCCAGGTAATAAATTGTAAATTAAAAATAAGTAGTAACAGTAGTAGTAAAATGTATTTATACAGGAGTAAAAAGGTTTCACAAAGTAAAGCATCTTTGCATACACCATTAGGTCAATACATGTCCTGCTTGCAAGGTGTCCCTGTGAATAATTTGGATATCTGAAAATAGTGACGCAATAATAAACATGCAATGCATAGTACTAAACATACAGACAGGTATCTTCATTAGGATTGCAGTTACCTGCATACAGAATTAGTTGTTCATCTGTTACAAGTACATCTAAATTGAAGTTCTTGCTTCATAGCATCCTTGAACACATATGTAGGCATTTCTAAAGTTCTTATATTTAAAGGAATCCTATTTCAAGTAGAGGCAGCTTTAGAGCTTAATGTAATTTCCCCATGCTCATTGCCAGTCTCTGGCACAAATAATTCCCTAACCCCTTTTCTTCTTAACTGATAAGTATGCCTAGGTTTTACCATTTAATTTGTGAGTCCAATTGGTCTTTTGTTTTTAAGTACTGTATATGTTAATATATTCCAATTGTCCCGTCTTTTCCATTCTAGGGGTTTCCAATTAAGTTTCTCATACATTAAACTGAAGGGTTCTAAAGTTACATTTTAACATACATCTTGCCAATTTATTGTAACAGATGTTGAGCTTATTTAAATGTGTTGAACTTGAATGCCCATAGATGTGACTCCCGTAATCAATAATCGGAATTATTGTGTTTGCTATTGAAAGTCTCATATTCTTTGTTGAGCAGTTTGAAGCCCTTCGTAGAACTCCTGTTCTCTTAACTTTTTAACCAGATCACTAATATGGTGTTCAAATGATAACCAAGAATCTATGTTCACCCCTAGATATTTATACATATTCACTTATGTCAGAACAGTTCCTTTTAAGGTTGTAATTTCAAGCTTTTCTATACTCTATGATTTTCTGGGTGTGGATGGGAAAAAAGCATCACTTGGGGTTTTTTTTGTGTTCATTAACAATTTTGAATTTATAAACCGTTTTTGTAAAATGTCAAAATCAGCTTGTAATTTTTATTTAATTTCTCCAACATTTAATCCTTCAGCCACTAACACCGTATCATCAGCATAAAGCTGAATATTAGTTTGCTTTATATTGTGAGGGAGGTCGTTTATGTATATTAAAAACAATAGGGGGCCCAAAATGGACCCTGTGGGACGCTCCTAGTTACTGGTAATATTCCTGATTTTATCCCATTCACTACAACCATTTGGGTCCTGTTTGCTAAGTAGGTTTTAAGCCATTTACAGGGTTTCTCAGCTAACCCTAGTTCCCTTGTTCTGTCTAGGAAAATTTAGTGGTACAAAAAATCAAAGGCTTTGGATGGGTCCACAAACACCACGCCCACGGACCTCACTTCACCCAGTGGAGTAGCCACCAGGTCGAGGAAGTCCATGAGTGCTGTGCCCGTGAACAGTCCTTTTCTAAATCTTGCCTGACAGTTGTTTAACTTGTTATACTTGTCTAGGTATTCAATCAGTTGACCATGTATTAATCTTTCCAGTATCTTAGAGACTATTGATAATAAAGCAATTGGTCAGTAATTTGAAGACTGTGGCCCGGATATTCAGACTGCACTTGGCAGTGGCGCAAATGTGGGTGCAGCGCAACTGGGATGTGCCGGGACCAGGACCAGGTGATATTCAATGGTGATGCGCCATGGCGCAACACCGTTGAATATGGCACAGACAGCACACGGCACAGTGACACTGCGCCAGCGCAACCACAGATAGGGAACGCAGGGGATCGTGGCGCAAATGCAGTTGTGCCGGGCATATCACCTGCGATATTCAGCAGAGGGCATGCAAATGAGGCCATAATATATGCAAGGTGCAAATGGGGCCATTTGCATGTCATTATAGCCTCATTTACATGCCTTACTGACAGGGCAGACTGGCGGGTGTGCCTGATGCCCTGCACAGAATGACGTGCACAGTGGGCTCCTGGGAATATCCGCCCGTGCGCAATTGGCGTTAAATGTCCGCCAGAAACATTCCTTGGTAGTCTAGTGGTACCCCCCTCCCGTTATTCCGTTTGCTGGTAAATGTCCATAAAAACGTTCCCTGGTAGTCTAGTGGTAACCCCCTCCCTCTTGTTACTCCGATCGCTGGTAAATGTACTTTACACATTCCTTGGTAGTCTAGTTGGACTCCCCTCCCCCACCGGCCCTAGCCCCAATCATGGTACAGCACTGTAAAAAGCTCCCCTGGTAATCAGTGGCATACCCTCCCACCACACAGGACCCTTTGCCCCCACCCCCCATCATCTGCGGGCTGCAGCCACCTGCATCCGCCCGACCGCCTACAAATGACAAGTACAGTATGGGCTGTCGCCCATTGGTCCACAGTGTGGACCAATGGGCTTGCGAGAATACTGTTCTAGACAGTCCCAAATATGTGAATGACTTCATTCACATATTTGGACTATCTAATACATATGCTCTGCAAGCCCTTGTCCACACTGTGGACCAACTGGCATACAGCCCATACTGTACCTGTCATTCCAGCGGTGACCCGTGGTATGCAGGTGGGTTGCAGCCATGTCGATGGCGAGGTGGGAGGTGAGGGTGGGCAAGGGTCCTATATTGGTGGGAGGGATGGGGGGTGCCACTGGATCACCAGGAAGCTTTTATGGCACTGTACCATTGAGGGCTGGAGAGGGGTCTAATAGACCTACCAGGGAATGATTTAGAAGTACATTTACCAGTGATCAGGTAACAGGAGGAGGGAAGTACCACTAGACTACCAGGGGCACAGCAGGTGCTTGTAGACGGTGTTCTGGGTGGGCAGATGGCCACCCGCCTGGCTAGCTGCTGTGTTGCACCCTGCAATACAGCAGCCACCTGTGGATAGCCAGGAGTTGTTCCACCATTTCATGGGCTCAACTTTGAGCCCCTATGTCGGCACAATGCGGGGTTGTGCCAGCATATGTGCTGCACATCCCAGGCTGAATATCGGGATGTGCCGCGCCTATGCATGGGCGCTCATGCATCTGTGCTGCATACATTAACATTGCACCCGGTGCGCCAGATTCACGCTCGCGGGCAGCCTATTCAGTATCCCACTGGGGTGCAATCTGAGGTTAGCCCGGTGCAACTCTGTTGCGCCATGCGCAACCCCTTTTAATATCCAGGCCTGTGAGTTCTCTCCATCCTTGAAGATAGGAAGCATTTTAACCAATTTCCACATGCTAGGAAAAGTACATTCGGTCAAACTCCAATTAAAAATTGCTGTTAATACTGGGGCAGTTTCCAGTGCTGAATCTTTAAGAAACCTTGGTTCAGTATTATCTGGGCCACTTGAATTGTTAACTTTTAAACCTATTTATTGCTTTAATTACTTCCAACTTTTGTAACTTCTGAAATCTAAACTTGGGGAAAATAAAGTTAATTAAAACAGTAATTGGAGCACGTTAAGGTCATTGAGTTTAGACAGTCTCTTTATTTGCCATAATGCAATCTAAGTCAGTGTTTAGTTGCACACTTTCAATCCCATTAACTGTTTTGTATTTCCTTATTTAGCTTATATGATTTTACCCAATTGTCACAATTGTATGTTATTTATACTTTAGCTGTAACAGTGTCACACTGTTCATTTGCACAATATTGTATTTAATTGCAATATCTCTGTCTGTATTAGTTTCTGCTGTCTGCTATTTCCTATACCCTTTCCCCGGGTCACATCTGGAAACGAGCCTCAGCTCAGTGTGCCTTCAAGGTTACCAATTTTAAGTAAAGTTATACATTTGTTAGTTATCTTTTGCAAAACGTTCTCAAGACATAACTGCTGTTACTTCAATGAAACATTATATTCTAATTAAAATATTAAACATACAATTATGAACTTCACTTGCTGTATCAGCAGCAGGTGCATGTTAGGCTGTTTATTTCTATCCCTTTGGTTTTTAACAAGGCTTGCCCTATTTAAACTGTGCCTCTGGTTAGCACTCAGAACAAACTGCATCAGTAAGCAACAGTAATGCAGTTCTTGCAGGACAGTATGGAATTTGGGGCCAGTGTCCGTACAGCAGATGCTGCCCTTTCATCTAGCATTTCGCTGAGATCCATCCCCATATTATGCATATGCAATATGAGTGAGATCAATTGCACTTGCGTGGGCATAGTAAGTACACCACATGACATGGAATACAGTGTTTCTTTTTTTGGAGGGGTACTACATCCCCACCTCCCTTCACTGTCAGGCTAGGACGGGTCTCAGTTACAAGACGGTAATATAAACTATTTACATCTTCCTTACCATAAATTCACAGTCACTGTCAAATATGGATACATATATTGCAATGAGAGTACATATATTTATATTTAAAATAATTGATTTCTGAACATCTCACTAGTAGTAGTAGTATTGCACTCCTCCTGAATGCTAAAATCAGTTATGCACTTGTTACATATGTTGTGCAATGTCTCCGAGAGAAATGATAAAGACAGGTTCTTTCATTCAGGAGCTTTACTCTAATAGAATCGTTAAACACAACATGGTAAACCCCGCTCAGTAACAGCAGCATGCTGTTTACTGTACTGTACCTTGCCTTCCTACTGTAATTAGCTATTTAAGCCCTGCATCCAGTTAGCACTTTGAACCAATTATATACACAAATCCCAATTAGCTTGCTCCCGTTTCTAAGCACACACAATGCTTGTCATACAAACACAACCTGATTATCTACTTGAATATCCATATCAGCAAATAATGGAAAAGGAATGAAATGCCTGCAGAAGTCATGCAAACGTTTAGTGAATGAAAGGTACAACAGTTATGCTGAAATCATGCAACAGTATATTTATTTATTTAGTTAGTTATTTTGTTAATCGTGTAAGTGCATTGGTACCGAGATGCCTTTTTCAGGCATGATAGTATAAGGAGGGATTAACCCATGACAGAGCATGGTTTTACTGAGCATTATACAATGGCAAGAAAAAATTCTGACCTCTAATTGGTCAGACTGGGACTGGACCCGTGATGTTATCTCAGTACAACATCACGGGTCTTGTCCCAGCACACAAATGACCGCATCAACCGTTATTAAAATCAGTGAGCCTGCTCCTGTGATCCCCGCTCCACGCCAGCTTTTGAACCACACACACGCTATGTGCACCTCTCAGTTTAAATCCCTCCCTGCCACAGCACAGAAAACAACAAAAAAAATATCAAAAACCATGACGCAGACCCCTAAACTGTAATTTTCTTACTATTAAAAAAAAAAAAAATTACCCAAGTGAAAGCCAACATTGCGATCGGCTTCACAGCACTCCCCACTTGCTCTACTGACAGTCTCTGCTGTCAACACAATAGACGTGTTCACTTTTTTTAATTTAACAGAAAGAAGACACACTGAAAGCCATCACATCGTCTTCAGAATCAAGCACCTCCACTGCCTCTCAGTCTCACTGCCACCTGCAAAGCCGTCATCACAATCGGCTTCCCTATTGCTTTCATCGCAATCACAAGTCTCCGTTGGCAAACATGCTGAGCACGTGCCTAACAGTCCATTTTACCTGAACATTGTTTTACAAACTCTGTTACTTCGCCAGGTAATATCAGTACCGAGAGAAGACACACAAGCACCTCAGTCAGATGGTGGTGTTCGGGGGCAATGTCCCACAGCCGCGATCCTGAGAGTAGCAGTGGGGAGAGGGGGGTCACACCGACATCTTCTCGAGGTTCACCATTTCCTGGAGGCACCAGCAAGAAAACAGACACATATACAGGATACTGAGACAAAAAAAAAACCCACTAAATATAAAAAACATAATTTACACCAACGAAACAGGGCAGACAGACAAAAACTACAACACAGAAAGGTATCTATGGAGCATGAAGCCACACTTTCAACATAAGAGCTCCACCTGCTGACGAAAAGAAGAAATACGCACTATTTTCTTAAAAGGTAAACTTACACATTAAAAAAAACACCCAAAAATTCACTTGTAAACATAATTTTTAATCATTTTTTCTTCTTTTTACCTCAAAAGCCATTGTATAATAGCAATAATGCACTCCAGGGTGTGTGTTGTGCTGGGATAACGTCACTTCTTGGGTGATTAGTTGTACTCGGCCTGCGGCCTCGTGCCTAATCACCCCAGGTGTGACATTATCCCAGCACAACACACACCCTGTCATGCATTATTGCTTAATTCATTCACACCTTGGGGTGGGGGTTGGGTGATGCATGAGGCCACAGGCCAAGTGACTTCAACCACCCAGGTGAGGATTCATGCTCAGTAAACCCATGCTCTTGAGTGGGTTAATCCACTTATAAAATGGACAACTTTAGTTTAGAGATTTACCAACATAAATATAAAAAAAAACCACTATTTACATGCATTTATAATAAAATAGTTCTTCCGCCTAATTGGTTTGTCCTTCTGAGGATGCCATAGTTGTAGTTCTCCACTAGGTGGATTTGTCCTAATGAGGATGCTGTAGTTGTAGTGTTTTACATGTTTCTCTGTTAGAGTGATCTGAAAAGGTCACTTTACATTGCTGTCACTCCGGATTTTGTAGTGCAGCAAGGCAACTCTGGGTTTACAGGAGATTAATCCATGGCCAGGTGACCTGTTTTGACAACTCAGAATACAGGATTTTTGGCACCCATTTTATAATACATAATAACAAATACATACATATAATAATCAAAGCAGTAAATGCAGATACATAACACTTACAGGCATGTATAATTTGTAAAAATATTGAACAGAACAAACAGTGAATGTTACATACTTGCCTTAACTGTTGATCTTCCTGAATATCTTCTCTATAGATTACAGCTAATGGGTCTGTGCCAGAGGTGATAGGACCCCATGGGAGCCAGAATTGTGCATGCATGTCACCACATGCTCCTTCTGGTATACAGAGGTTCCAGCCCCCAACCACCTCAGTATCTGTTTTTACCAAGGAGGTGAGCAGTGTGAACCTAACGAGTAACCTATACACTTAAGCTATGAAACCTGTCCAAACAGATAAATGCCATCAAACGGCACATTCATGATCTGCTGCTGGACAGCTGGGGTGAAGCCAGCAGTCTGCAACCAGGAGTGCTGCCTGATGCAGACACCTGCAGCCTCGGAGTGAGCTGCTGCATCAAAGGCATCCACAGAGGCTTTCAGCTGGTGACTGTTAGATTTGATACCTTGTTTAACAGCTGGCAGCATTTTTGTTTCACCTTTGTATCTGGCAGAGTTTCTGCCAGAGATTTGAGCTTGCACCAGGGAGCATACTCATACTTAGAGAAGTGTCTCTGGTAACTAGCTATCCTCATGCCAAGGGTAGTTGAGGCTTAGACCCACTTGCCCGTGGTGTTTGCCTCGCATGACTCCTTGTTAGTGGCATGCTTATTGGCCTCCTTAGGCACTATGGCTTCATTATTCTGTGTCAGAATAACAGTGGCATCTGCTA
Organism: Neoceratodus forsteri; assembly: GCA_016271365.2. Classification (NCBI taxonomy): domain Eukaryota; kingdom Metazoa; phylum Chordata; order Ceratodontiformes; family Ceratodontidae; genus Neoceratodus; species Neoceratodus forsteri. The sequence goes on along the minus strand of CM057456.1, from coordinate 160,364,991 downwards.
TGGACTGAGTGAAATACATGGGATTAGATTTAGGTACTGTGTATTTCTTGTCGGCATGTTTGGGGACAGATGTCTCAGTAGCAGGCCTCCTCCAAGCCACCTCAGAGAGTGTTTCCTGGGCCGGCTGGATGGGAGGAACTTCAGACACCGGGACATTAAGCACATGTAGAAATTCCAGTTGGAGGTGCGTAGCCTGGTCCATGGCTGCTGGCTCAAAATTTAATGCAGAATGCATATTTCTGACCAGAGCCTAGAAGAAGAGATCCTTCTGAGATACAGTGACAGGAACTGGTTCCGGGTTCTCTGGACTGTAGTACGAGTCATCATCCTCACCTTCGGAGATGATGAGGTCAGGATCTGACTCATGTCTCTCTTCTCCCTCCTCAACAGGAGAGTAGTAAAGAGGTAGGGGTCAAGGGCCCAAAGTGCAGGCCACAGCCGTGACAACAGTGTGGATACTGGGCCAGCCCAGGATGGGGCCTCAGAAATGGCACCAGCGGTGGTACAGAGGATGGTCCTGGGATTGTCCCCAAAGGGAGCGATCCTGACATTAAAGGATCATGCGACACTGTAGACACCGGCATCAGAGTGGGCCCTGAAGATCCTGACCCTAGTGACAGATGTAGCACTTCCAACGGTGTAGAGGATCACACCGTGGTGACTGTTATCCCCAGCTGCCCCAGCTCAGAGGCTGGAAGTGGAATCAGCTGCTCACCTAAGTCGAGCAGTGATGAAAACAGTGCCAGCCCAACCAACCCCAAGGGCTTAGGAGTCAGCACCAAAAACATCACCTCCAGACTGATACGCTTCACCTGTTGCTCTGTAAGAGTTGCCCAGTAGCCAAATTGTCCACCAGAGTCCCACTATTGGACAATGAGGGGCTATGGAACAGATATTGACCCTGCAGGCTGAGGTTTCCCTGATGTGTTTGGTGACTACGATGGGGAACATGGGCCTGCAGAAGTCAGGTGTCTCACAACAGAACGACCAGAGGATGACATCAACTGGTGCCGTATCTCCACCTTATGCTTGTGAGAAGAGGTCATGGCCAGATGGTGCAAAGACCATTACCAAAGCTTGTGCAGGATCTGGACCATTTCTTTCTGTGACTCTGAGAGAACTGTCCATCCTCCTGGGTACCAGACTGCCCATAACCAGAGCACCTACTCAGAAAGTGGTGGTGGTCAGACACTGCCCTGTTGCTGGAATAACATGCCTCTTCAGGCTCCCTACCTTCTGCCATGGTTGTTGACCATTAGCATGAGGTAGGGCTGAGAGGAAACTGTCATTTTTGTGTGTTAAACTAAGTAAACGGACACAAAAGTAACAAATTCTAATGAATTTAAAACTAAAACTGAAGAACTGAGCACTGTTGTTGTATAGACAGTGAAGTTCAGACCCTAGTGTGGACAGCAGCAACACTTCTGTTGTGCACATGATGGTGGTAAAAAAAAATCTGAGGTGGTTGGGGGCTGGCACTGCTCTGTACCAGCTGGGTGTACGGATACACACACGAGACCTACTCGCGCCGCCACCCTTCCGCAAAAGTTCTGGCTTCCGCAGTGTCCCAGTGCCTCCAGCGCAGACCCATTATTGGGAACATATGGAGAAGGATGATTCTTGGAAGATCAGTCATTTAAATTCTGCAGGTGAGCTCTCAAATTGAAGAAATGGCTTTTGGAGTGGGTGATGATCTAAGAAAGAGGAATAGTGTTCCAAAATAACACAGCAGAATCACCAAAAGAATTTTGCCCCATATTAGTGCGCATTAATGGGATCTTCAATGATTATTTGCTGTTGAGTGGTATCAAATAAGATTTATAAAATTTAGTTGCTCAGGTAAGCATTGGGGAGTTTATTTTTGTAAGATCTTAAGCATAGAATTAGCTCAGATCCACCGAGCTCTTCATTCTTTATTTATTTAGTACATATTCGGGGAGTACTTTTGAGTCACATACTCGTTTACAAAAGTTCCACGTCACATAGATTGTATACAGACAGACATTACAGCAAGTGAGCTGAGAGACAGATACAGATTGTTTAAAAAGAATCAATCAAGCTAACATTCGAAATATTTGGGTTACTTATTAAGTAAATTACATTGTACACATATGACATAGTCATGAGCAACAGTGGATGGCTATTAAGAGAAGAGGCAGGCCAGTGGCCATTGTCATATATTAAGGAAGAGATGGAGGACAGGGAAACAGTTGCAGTTACAATTATTGGAGGATAGGAGGTGAGTCCTAGGTAGGGTTTTAAATTGTCCTAGTCTTTGTTCATTCACCAGGGTGGAGGGAAGGCTGTTCATCCACATGGGGGCCCTAAAGCTGAATGACCATTGAAATTGGGAGGTATGGCTAGAGGGAATAGAGAAGAGATGGTGGGCTGAGCTACGGGTACACTTGACCTTGGGTTTTGGGAGGATTAAGGGGGCAAGTACAGAGGGGGAGAGGCCTAGGTTGATTTTTTTAGCCATCGGACAGGTGTGGAACCTAATCCTGTTGTCTAGATTAAGCCAGTTGGTAGCACTATAGAGTGAGCAGGTGTGTAAGACGGTCACATCCTAAAACAAGATGGCTGGTTTTGTTTAGGGAGATATGGAGTCTAGCTAGGGATGAAGTGCTTGCTGCCTCGTATATCATTAGGCCATAATCTAACAGGGAGAGGACCGAGGAGGTGACAGCGAGCCTGAGGGCATCAGGGGTGAGGCAGTGCTTGAAACGGTGCAGAAGCCCCAGCCTAACGTTAAGGGCCTTGGATAGTTGGTGGATGTGTTTGTGGAAGTTAAGACTAGGGTCCAGTGTGATGCCCAGGTATTTAAAGGAGTCCAGAGGGGTGTAGTTAGAAGTTAGAACTTGTGGGCATAGCATCTTTCTAGTGTTCTGCGGGTGAGAGAATAACATAACTTTGGTTTTGTCATAGTCGAGGATAAGGCGTTGTGCAGTGAACCAGTTTTCAGTGCAGCTGAATGAGGTCTGAAGGGAGCAGTGGAGTTGTATAGGGTCAGGGCTAGAGGAGAAAATGACTGCATTGTCCATGTATAGCAGTAGATTGCCAGGGCAGGACTCAGGGAGGGAGTTGAGGAGGAGGCTAAAGAGCAGCGGTCCCAAAATGGATCCCTGAGGGACACCAGAGAGGACAGGTAGTCTATTTGAAACTGTGCTATCGATTTTGACCTGTTGATATCGGTTTGAGAGGTAGTCAGAGAACCATCCCAAGGCATCCCTAGAAAGACCCAAATTGGTCAAAGTGATTAGTAGGAGGGAGTGGTTGATGGTATCAAACACCTTTGTGAGGTCAGTGTGGACAGCCCCCGTGATGTGCCCCTTATCCAGTGCAGAGTGTATGTGTATGGTAAATTCGAGAAGGGTCGTAATTGTGCTGTATCCCTTGTGGAAACCATGTTGCTGCTTGCAGAGAAGGTCGTATTTGTGGAGATGCTCCATGAGCTGATCAGAAACAATCTGCTCTAGAGCCTTGGAGAGGGTATGAGAACCTCTAAATTGTGACAGTGATGCCCCAAGAGAAGATGCAAATTTAGCCACGTTAATATAATGCCCTTTTTTGGTCCAGACTGTTTTGAGGCAGCATCTGTAATAACAGATCTGTATTCTATTAAAGGAAGTACATTGATAGTAAAAAGGAAGTAAAATGCTACAGACTTGAATTTTACCTGAAGGCTCCTATCTTTAATTAATTGTTTTGTGTTATAGAGCAGGACTTATACAAAGTCACTAATGCATGAAGTTGGCACTATTATTATGTAACTTAGCTCTTCAGACTTGGCTCTAACAGTGGTGTAAAGCTACTGTATAGCTCAGTGACTTTGTTAACATCAAACTATCGTGCTCCCACAAAATTAAAAACACCTATGATCATGACACTTGGTTATCCCTTGCTGCCTTTTCACTATTATCCCAGGTGCTGCTGTAATGGATAGGGTTGCTTGGAATCTGCTGAACGAAATTGGAGTCATCGGATTCCAAGCTTTTTTTGGAATTTGGAATGTTGGTATTCAGTGCCAAAATTCCAAATCTGACAACTCTGTTCAGAATCGGATTTGGAATCCGATTCTGAATTCTGATTTTGCTTAAGCATTTTATCACCCCCACCTGGTAGAAGAACCCCTGGCCCACCTCTTACCATGCATCAGGCAATGGTCTCACTTGTGCTGGAGGCCAGGTATGTTCCATTTCATGCTGCTGTCAGCGGACTGGAGGAGTCTGAGGTCCAGTAGTCCCATGAGCAGACCAGGCAGTAGGGTTCTCTGGGTGTTGTCATTCCCCCAGTGTCATTACCGACCCTTCCCAGCTTCAGTGCCAAGCCCGGCCTCAAGCAACCTGGTCCCCAGCCCATAGAAGAGAGTGATACTTCCAGGCTTATAATAGAAGGCTTGCTGAACCTATTATTTTTATTAAGTCTCTGCTCCAGTAGTTTATAGTACCCCCGACTCCGCAGCAGTCCACTCGGAACAGAATAATCCTAAACTGAGTATGCTTCTACAACACAATTGTTTTTATCCTACCCGAACTCCCCTTACCCAGAATCCTCCTCCTCTCCAAGTGATGATCAACTGCCAAGAGCCCTGAGTAGCAGGTACTCAGATGTGTAGAGCAAGGTGTGTAGTGGATGATGGGTGGCTACCCAGGGCTGTCATTAGGTCAGCCACCACAGGATGCTGGGTAAGGAGAGTCTGGGTGGGAATGGGGATGAGGGCAGTTTTGTCATAGGGCACACATGCTTGGGTTAGGAAATTTGGTTTTGAGTGAATAACTGCAGAGTCAGAGTGTACAAACTGTTGGAGTAGAACTTAATAAAAGGTAATATGCCTCTGTCTGCCTGCTACTATGGGTCTGGGAAGGGTCACTCTGAAATCCTCCAGGGTGTCTGGCTTCCTGACTGATTGCCACATCATAGGTGGTTAATATGGCTGCTGCAGTGTAGTTTACACAATGCCCCAACTTTAAATTTGTTTTACAGTCCAGTAGTTTCATTTTAACCTTTACTGGCCCCAAGGTTTGCTAGGTGCCCCCTCTGCCCTTGTGTCCAGTGGCAGAACTGGCACTTCAACTAATCTCCCCTGCCTGTCGTGGCTTCCGATATACCAGGTCCCCAGGTGATAGGCAGGCTCTGTAATAGTATTGCAGCCTCACTGCTTTAAAGGGGCAGATGCACATTTTCAAATTTTAAAGATCAGCCCCCTTTACAATTATAGCACTTAAAAGTGCTGTTTCTCAGCATTTTATTTCTTTTTTCTTCCCTAAGTGCCTCTGGACCCCCCTTTGCCATGTTTATACTCACTGGGGCTGGGGCACATGTGGAGCATCTGCGAGAGCCACTGGAGAGGCTTTTACATACTGAGTGCTACAGCGCTGATCCAGACTGCCAAGCCGACCCACCAGCTCTCACACTCGAGCCACGCAGTGATTGGCTAACCACCAAGCAGGCGGTTTCACTTTTTACTTTGCTCCCCAGTCCCCCACTTAACTTCTGAACCTCTGGGGTTGGAAGGAGCATGAAGGAGCCCTCTATAGGACAGCGACTGGCAAGACAATTGGTCATGAGGTGGCAAGGTAAGTCCCACCTGTGTATGTGTGTGTGTGTGGGGGGGTTACATATGTGTTATTCAGTCCATCCTGAACAGGATGGATTGGGGCCATGTATTGCTGCTATCATTATTGACCTGGCTAAGGAATTTGACTCTGTAGCCTATCCCTCACTCCTAGGCAAGCTGAAAAATGTTGTGCTCTTGGTCACAGCCCTCGAAAGGTTCCATTCCTTGTGAACCAGGTGGGTGTATCCTTCTTGGCTAACTTCCCCATTAACTCAAGTGTGCACCAACGTTCTCTCCTGGGCCCCATACTTTTCTAAATTTTCTTGAATGACCTTATCTCAACCTCTCTCTCAGCAAAAATATATATGTATGTATGTATGCTGTTGACACTTCTTTGTGTCACTGGAACCTCCATTCCCCTGTTGGAACAATCCCTTCAGCATGACTTTGAGTTGTTTCAGTGCCTACCAGCCCTCAATGAATGCTAAAAAACAGTCACCATGCTGTTTTGTACCCACCAATGGCTTAGCAGGCTCAGCCAGACCCCTAATTTTAAAACCCTCAATGGGCTCCCCTTGAGACAGTCCCCCATTTCAAATACATTGGTGTGTGGCTTGACAGTCACCTTGACTTTTCAGTCTTCATTGATTCAAAAGATTACACCCAAATGTAGTGCCCTTTACAGGAATAAATCCTGCCTTCTACTCCCAGTCTAATGTGAGATCCTTCTTAAAATGATCCTCCCGCTGTCTGTCTATGCAGATTAGGTCTATGGTAGTGTGTCCAAATCTCCATTATGGTGAAGACAGTACATAACCCCTCCGCCAAGTTATTATATGCACATATTATAGCTTCTAATCTTTCAGTAGAAGCATTGAAAGAATGCCTTGTAAGAGCTGAAGAATCTGCTTTGGAACAGTTAGATAATGAAATAATTCCTCGGTAGATGAGGGGTGTGTGCTGGCTGTAGATCCATGGTAAAATGGCATTTAAAGCTTCACATTAAGCACAAGGGGGTGGAAGAAAGGATGTGCCCAAGAGAATCTTGCAGTGATACTCTTGAGACACAAGCACACTTCCTGCTTTCTTGCCCTTCTGCAGTCTCTGGTTGGGATGTCCTAGCTCAACTGTAGAAAGAACCTCTATTTGCTCATATTTCCTACCAGGAAGTGGTTTTATGCCTTTTTCCAGGTACTAGGGTGAAATATAAAGAAAGCACTTTGCAAATTTGCATGGCATGTTGTAAATATTACCTTTGGCAAGCACTCTGTGCTCTCACCATGCAGCAAAAAATCAGAGCTACTCATTGTATCAGAATCTGTACATTACGACAGTAAAGAAAGTTTACATATCTGAAGTGCTTTCCTTACCTTGTTCAACAGTTAGTATGCTTTGGGAGAACTGTACATGGATATTGTAAATACGGGGATCTTTTGCACACGTTTGTGACTTCTGGAGATATTGATCATTTCTTGGAAATTCATTTTTCTGATGTTTTTTTTATTTTCCTCTTGTTGTCCTAAGGGAATTTTCTTTGATTTTTGTATGACATCTGTAAGCTCTGTACTATTATTCATTTTAAATAAATTTCCCCTAATAAATTCCCCTGCTGCTCTTCAACAAAACAAAAATTGAAAAGCTAACTACAGTTTATGCTTCTGTTTATGTTTTTGCTATTTTTTCACACACTCTCCCATTTTTTTTACCATTTATTTGCCTGTAATTAGCATTTTCATTTTTGTTTTGTTTTTTATTCCCTTTCAGCCCTCTGAGCCACATTTCTGTCCAGCGCAGAACTGGCATTTTATGCCTTTACCTTTCAAAACCCTGATTGAACTCACGAGTAATGTGTTATATGCACATGTGGATATTGTGTTGAGGCCGCAAAACATTGGACATTCGAGTTTTTTGAGAGGTTTTTAAATTCAGGATGTTTTTCACTAATAACAGTCACTAATATATTGTATGATCATTGGACGTACTCACCAGGCTCGGCCATATACATTTTGTCTTCTTGCTAGCATGAAAGGGCGAGTCAGATATATTTTTTTTATTTTTTACTTTTTATAAAAAGTAAGCCCAGGATGCAGCAGTTCACTGTTGTCAAGACTCTGTATTTAAGCTGGTCTGTGAGACTGTTGGCTGTGCCTCCCCAGGCCTCAAAATAAGGTTTTATAAATAAGGAGCCAGGAGTAGCTCCTGCTCATCTGCAATTTTCCACCGACCAGGAGCTACTTAGGCCAACCCAGGAGATTAAAATATATATGTATGAAAAAAATGTCAGCACCAAGTAATCGATTTTTTATGTTTTAGGCAGGGAAGACAGCAGAGACCTTTGAGCATAGGAAGACAAGAGGAGAGGCCAGATAGAGACGGAGACAGTCAGGCGGCCTGCAGAAATATAAGAATCATGCCAGCAAACAGGAGAATTACTATGGAATTTATTTATTAGACTGATTTATTTAGTCAGCGGGACTCTAGCTGCAATTGCAGAAATTAAATGTTTGCCTGAATAATTTAATGTATTTGAAATAAAAAATACCACATTAGTCAAGTACAGCAGAAAACAGTTTAAACAAGTATCACAAGCAGCACCAGCATGAGATGTGTGGCAGTCTCGGTGTTTTACCCTTCGACTTCTGAATCTTGTTCAGGGTCTGAGTCAGGACAGGTTCTAGATCCTCAGTCTCACTTTCAGATGTAATCTGAATTTCCTACAACACTGGCACATGTGTTATTTATCATCTCTGTTGGGGTTTACCTCCCAGCCTGTGTTTTGTTTTAAGAACCAGTCTTTCACTGCAGGTGTGCTGCAAAAATCTTGTGGTTCAGGACCCTCCATGGAGATCAAAAGTAAGTCCTCTGTGGTGCTAGTTTTCAAGCTAGCTCTCCAATCAGAGAGAATTATTTTCATTGCTGAAAAAGATCTTTCAAGAGTTGCATTTGATATGGAGTAAACAAGAAGTATAGCAATAAGATGCAGAATGTTTCTGAAATACTAAGCTTTTCTTTGAAAGGCTGCATGCCACACTTCATGAAAGGAGAGCTGCCTGTGATAGTTGTTGATGTTTTGCGTTAACATCGTCCACTCTGTCATTGCACTGTCTAGATCACAGCCATTCTGTAACAGGACAGGTGAAAAAAGGTTTAGCAGAAAATGCACTTCCTTATTTCCAAATTTTGCAAGATCTTGTTCATTGTCAGGCCAATTAGCTGTGTCAATAACATATTTTTACTTCTTTGAAGCCTGAGAAACACTGAATTAGACACTTCATAATGCTGTTAATTTGTTCATGTTCTTTTGTCAGTACTTCATTGGCATCCCTTAAACCTTTTAAGTGGTAACTTTTGAAAGCAGCTGTATCAGCTTCCAGATCCATGACTGCCTCGCTTTTGAACTGTGCAAGTCTGGAACCATCTCTTTCTACAAGATGTTCTAATTCAGTTAATATAGTCATGACAGTGTCTGTGACCATTGGAAGAGAAAGATGAGCATCTTGAAAAGCATGAGAAGCTGATGACAGGCCAGTTAGAATGTTGAGATAAAAATGTGAAAACAGCAAGAATTTCACATTACAAATTTTTTTCTCCAACCCTTTTATCAGCTTGTGGGATGTCCCTGGCCTAGTACTGCACACAAGCTTGTCCCAGTGACACAAAATAGTGGAGTAGTTTTGCAGTACAGCAAGCAGGGAATCTTTTTTATGCATCATCCATCTCATTCCATGAGCGTTTTTAAACTTGGTGAATGTGGACTGCTGTGCTTCTGCAACTCTTTTTAGCTCACGGAAATGTTTGGGTGAGTTCTCATAAAATTAAAATGTGGAAATCAGGATATTGTCAATATGTTCCACAAAATATGTATTTTTGAATGCATCTTTTGCTGCCAGTTCCAGCCTGTGCGCGACATAGCGAATCGTGATAAGCCAAGGGCAATCTTCTTTTAGCATTGTCATCATTCCTTTGTTTCTGCCAAAATTCAGAGGCACCATCAGCTCCTGCACCAATGCAGGACAGTTCTTTTAGATCTGTGTTATCGGGACCCAAAACCGGTTTGTATGCTGATATCATAACTGACTTTAGCCTGTTTGCATCAGCAGACTCTACGGCAATTAATGCCAGGAATTTCATTTTTGGTTGACCGTCTTCGAGAATTTTAACATACACTATTTATTTTTTCGTGACTGTTCTGTCTGTTGTGTCATCCATAAATACAGAATGGTATCTGTAAGTTGTTGTGTCTCCCTTCAAATGACTGACAGTTGGTTGTCTCAAATGCCCTGCAATAAAAGAAATAAATGTAGCACAAGCCTTGTCGTTGGCATATGCCTCTCCAAGCTCAAATCCATGTCTTTTCTCAAGTGCTACAAGCTTCCAAAATTTATGAAAAGGGTCTTCTTCTTTAGCCAGGAAGTATGCAATGTCAAATAGATTTTCCATTTTATGAAGAGATTTTTTATTCATTTTTAAAATGCATTTCTCTATCTCACCCCCTGATGGTCAGCTCTCTTTTAGAATGCTTTCTTTTTCAGACAACGTGTGTCTTTCACAGGTTTTTTTTTACATGGTTTGTGCCTGAGATATAAGAATCCACATTAGTAATTTTCCCTACTTTAGTTGCCCACCTTCAAAAGATGTCTGGTTTAGCTTTGCAAAACTTGCACCAAATTTTGGTCACAGTACCGTCTACTGAGTCAAACTGAAACCAAGTCAAGTCTGGGTTTGACAGCTGGCACTGTCACGATCTTACAGTGGAAACGTTAACAAGAATGTGCCTGTTTTTTCTTTGGCTTAGGTGAACTTGTTGTATCAGACTGGGCAGAAGATGTAGATGCACTATTTTCCTCTGGAGTGGGATTTATGATCTCAGGGTGTGTATGTTTTTTAGAGATACTAAATCCAAAATCTAGCTATGACATATTCAGTTAGTGAGAAAGGAACATCAAGAATTAGAAGGTGGTGTTTCGACCCAGCTGCTGTAGTGCAGCCCTTGGCAGTCTTTGGAGTTTGTACTCTGTGAAATTACAATAAAAGAATGAACATACGAGACTTGTCTGTCACTATTAAATTTTAGGACAGAGAGGATGATTTTGTCAGAAGACTCAGGTCACAGACACCACAGGCTCAAGAGCACAGGGGAAAAAATGGAAGCCGGCTGGATCAGTACAGCTGAACTTTTATTAATTTACTACTGAGCAGTGAGATGCTTATAAGAAACGTGAATATGTACTAGTCTGCGAAACAGGCAAAATGTATGTGGAGTCTCAAAAAGCTTTATCTGCTTTAATTAAATAAAATTGTGCTTGGTGTTACACAGCATTATTTGGCCCTTTGCAGTTCTGAGCAGGGCTGCGTATTATCAGACAAACTGTTTATAACTGTAGTTCTGCTAAAAATGCAGAGAAAATGTATGTGAAGTCTCAAGAAGCTTTATCTGCTATTTTTTATTACATAAAATGTTGTGATTGGTGGTACACAGTAAAACTGGTCCTTTTTCATGTCGTACTGAGCAGTGATAATCAAAAGAAACTGTTGTAGTTCTGCCAAATGGCAGAGAAAGTGTACGTGAAGTCTCAAAGCTATCTGCTTTTTTTATCAAATAAAATGCTGTGCTTTGGTGGTAAACAGTATTTGGCCCTTTGTACTTAGTACTCACCGAGCAGTGATATAATCAAAATAAATTGTAAGTTCTGACAAACAGGCAGAGAAAATGTATGCGAAGTCTCAAAAAACTATCTGCTTTTTTTATTAAATAAAATATTGTGCTTTGGTGGTACACAGCAACTACCCTTTGCACTTAGTACTCACTGAGTAGTGATATAATAAAAAAATATATTGTTGAGTTCTGCCAAACAGACAGAGAAAATGTATGTGAAGTCTCAAAAAACATTATCTGCTTATTTTTTATTAAATAAAATATGTGCTTGGTGGCACACACACAGTATTTGGTCCTTTGCATTTAGTATTCCCTGAGCAGTGATAGAAACTGTTTATAAACAGCAGTTCTGCCAAACAGTGGCAGAGAAAAGTGTATGTGAAGTCTCAAAAAGCGTTATACTTGAAAGTAACTTGGAGTGGAACACAGTATTTGGCCCTTAATGCTTTGCTGAGCAGTGATGCCTAAAGGTAACTGTTTATAAATTATAGTTTTGCCGAACAGGCAGAGAAAAAAAGTCTCACAAAGCTTTGCATTTTATTAAATAAAATTCTGCTTTGGAAATACTGCCCTTCTTACACTGATTACTGAGCACTTAGATGCTTATAAATCAAGAATTATAGTATCTGCCAAACAGGCAGTGAGAAAATGTACGTGAAGTCTCAAAAATAAAAGCTTTATTAAATATAATTTGTCCTTTCCTTGCTACAGTTATTTGCACCTTTGTGCTTAACTGAGTTGTGATAATCAAAAAAAAACTGCTTGTAAGTCTGCCAAATAGGCAGAGTTAAACAAATGAATCTGTGAAGTCCCAAAAAGCTATTTAAAATAAATTTTGAGCTGGGTACTATTTGACCCTTTGCACTACTAGTCTAGGATATATTTATAAAATCAAATACCCACTGACTAATAAAATAAGTCTGCCAAAGACAGGCAGTAGATGTATGTGAAGTCTCAAAAAAAACTTGCTTTTACGCAGCTTTTTATTAAATTAGTTGAAGGCTTAGTATAGGTCTGATTAAAGAAATAAATCACTAGGCAGAGAAAAGTCAGAGTTAGTATAAAAACTGCTTTAATATAAAAATTAAATCCCCCACATAGAGAGCAAGAACTTATGTTTAAAAAGCAAGCAGCTTATTTGCTATTTCTGCCTTGCCAAAGAAACAAATCAAATTAGGGCTGTATTTTTTTTCAGTTGTTTAACCAGGAGTAGCACACTAAGCTGAAAGCTTTTTTACAGGCGTGACCTGTGAGCACAGGGAAGTTAAGTGACTTGCTCAGAGTCACACAGTATGCAAGTGGAAGCTGTGGGATTTAAACCCAGGTCTGGTCTGCTGGATGTCACCAGATTTGCAGCTCAGAGCCTTAAATCACTGCGCTATACTGCTTCCCTATTAATTGCCCCAGTGATGATAAGGGTCTTGTACAGGCAGAAAAACCTGCTTAAATCAAATAAAACTTTTATGCAGCTTATTTCTGTTAAAATAAAAATCAGACATCTGCCACAGCAGGCAGAGAAAAGGCTCAAATGCCCATTTACTCCTTAAGAATTTTCTGCGGCTGTCTTCCACCAAAAAAAAAATTTCTGAATTTCCTCCCCATATTATTTTTCCGCTGTACACACACGCACACACACACACTCACTTACTCACACACATAGAATATTTCCCCAATCGGGAATAAAAAGTAGTGGCTAGGTCTGAAAAAGATACGGTTCAGTTCAGCACAGATCCTTCTCTCTCAATGTCTGAATTAGAAGTGTGCCACAAGTTCGTTGTCTAACAGGGATATCTGTATAAGTCCCTTCCCTCAGAATACTCTCATTGGCTAAAAGACAGTGTGTGACATTGCTATTCACCAATCAGACTTCACACACACTGTCTTCAGCCCCAGTACTGCCTCCCGATTGGCCGGTATATCAGCAGGTCATGTGATCGGTCCTTTGTGATCCCTGCCCCAGCCCTGAATAAATTTAGAGGCAGCCAATCATCTGAGCCCTTCTCTCTGCCCCCCAGAACACTCACACCCAATGGAACTGCGGTCTTCACCCACCCTCTGCTCACTTTTCCCCTGCCTCCTTGCCACTTGCTCCTCCAATCCCTCCTTCACAGACAGACAGGATCCATCCCCGTCCAGCTTGATCCCTCCCTCTCCCAGAGCACACTCCACTGACTGGTGAGGAAGGCTGAGCAAGTCCAGCCCTGCAAAACTAGTGCTCTGCCCCTGCATGGTGGTGATTGACAGCTGCCTGGTCCCCACTGAGCTACAGCACTACATGTAGTGCCCCTTCATCTTGTGGCCCAACAAAAGCAGGCACTGTTTTGCCACTGTGGGGTGCGAATTGGCACCTAGCACTCCCTTACTTCGAGCCTGCTGGTGAGAAAAATGTTCACCCTCAAAGCGCTTGGGTAAGGTGCTCATTCATGTCCAGTGCTGGATCACTAGCACCTAAAGGAGGCTAGATGGTATGACAGGCAGGCGCCCATAGAAAGTTCCGATGTGAATGCCTGTGATGCACCACATGAGTGTCATTGTACACAGTTTGGCCTTTTGGTGAAACACAGGGGATGAAAATCTGGAGGAAAATCACCCAGCTGGCAGGAAGACTGGAAGTAAGCCTTCTCAGGCCCCATTCTACCATGTGAGGAACCCACCCTCCACATAGTGATTCTGGGAATCTTGCACGTTATGGACACTCCTGGCTCTCCCAAAGCCAACTGCTACCCAATGCTAGTAAATCTCACTCAGTGTTATTCAGCTCAGCCCCCAAACTGAAAAAGTGCTCTGGACACCTAGCTATCTACAATATAGATGGCTCTCTCTTCGGAAAATGTTATTTGCTTCATATACCTTGGTATAACCCTTAATCCTTCTCTTGATTTTACTCAGTACATCTCAAATACTTGCAAAGCCATAAACACTAAGCTTGGCCTTGTCTTTAAAACCAAGTATACCTCACAACCTCTGCCCATATTGTCATTGCTCAGGGCATCCTTCTTCCCTGCCTTACCTATGGCTCTGTTACCTACTCACATGTCTCCAAAGCAAACCTCCACAAATGGACACCACTTACAACAGCATCTGTCATTTGCTCTGGCCTCTAATGGTGTTACCCACCACTGTCGGCTGTACTCAGGGTTAAACTGGCTATCTCCTGAGGCTTGCCATCTTTTGCCCTGGGCACCCTTACTGACAGCATTATTAGAAATGGTGTTTCCTCTTCCTTAGCCTCTGTGTTGTCACCCCTGACCTGGCTTACCCCCTCCACTTGGGTGGTCAGCCCCTACTAGCTGCTCCCAGATATATGACGAACATGGGACTGCAGACCTTCTCACACTTTGCCTCAAGTTTTTGGAACTCCCTCCCAGTAGCCCTCCAGCTCTCCCCATCCCATGCCTGTTTCAAAAGGGAGTTATACCACCACCTCATTTTCTCTGACTCTTGTACCAGTTTTTTGCCTCCATGACAACCATACCTATGATGTCTGATTAGTGTTTGCTGTAGCTGCTCAATTGTCTGTTACACTTATTGGATGATGCGCCATCTGTTTTAATTATTTTATGGTAATGCATCTGCTGTAAGATTCGTTTTTACTTACAAATGTACGAAGAAGCCAGCAGGAGAAGGCCATTTGGTCTATCTAGTCTGCTTGTATTGCAGAGTCCACAGCTTGAGCTACTGTCCCTTCCCTCCCTCCGCTGTCCTCCCATCCTCCCTACCCATGATCCTTACCTTCCCCTATGCCTATCCCAGCCTCTCTTAAATTTAATTTTGTTGCTATGTCTGTCACTATTGTGCTGATTTCTCCCTGCTACAAGGATGCATGCACTGTTTTGAATAGTTCTACTGCTCGTGTTTCAGAACTATGTACCCATAACATTTTAACGTCTATATATTATTTACTGTATTGTGTTCATTGTAACTGTATTCTCCCTGGTTGTGCCTGAAAATAGTCATCTTTTTGTCTAGTGCACCTACCCAGCATTCAGAAACCAAATAAACGTATAGTAAGCATTTGAACATTGACTTAATTACTTTAGTCAACCAATACAGGAAAATTCCAAGTTTACTGTTGAAGGAGGAAAAATTATGAAAGTGGACTCTCAAGAAGCAGGGCTAGGCTCATTCAAGAATATTGTTACAAACTGATATTTTAAATATTGTTTTGATATTCAGAGGGAATTTCAAGTTCCCAACAGAGGTATCTTTTTTGAACTGTTTAAGCAATTTCAGCACACTTGAACAAAGAAAACATTTCAATTAATGAGAGTGCAAAAGTTCAGGTTTTGAGAATTGCTTCAGTTGCTGAATGGTGGAGATATATACAAAATACAGATACTTCACCTTGGCCGTGGAATAAAATGTGGGACTTTTCAGCTAAAGCCTTTTAAGTAATGGCACATCAGCTGACTCTATTTAAAGACTGTGCATATACATATATTTTATACCTGCACGGTAATACAGGTATAGTTAGGGCTGCACGGCCACTTCTATGTTAAACCCAGCATTTTGAACCTTAATAACTTTGCAACTGTTAGTCTGATTTGCCTGAAAATTGTCATGCATAGTGTGGTATCACATATCTCTGGATCTGGAAAGTTTTGTTGTGGTCGGATTTATGGTTGCGGAGCTGCAGAGTGTCAAAAACTGTGAAAAATCCTCACTTTTTGTGCATTTTTTTCATCGGCCGTTGTGTCCAAGCGGTGTGTCCATTTGGTCAGAAACTGTGTTGGGTAGATGTGAACTGGGTCGAAGGGGTGCCTTTTGAAGATTTGGTGAAAAAATATTAATCCATTCAAAAGTTAATGCAGTTTTTCATGTCCCATTATAGTCTACGGAAAAATTTATATGGGCGTCACGAAAAGTTTTGCGAAAACATTTTTTCGTTCATGCTCTGGAAAAATTTGTTTGTGTTGCTGCCATCTTGTTTTCAGCAAGCGAGACACAAAAAATGCTACAACTCAAAAAATTCTTCCCCTTTTTAAATACCACCACTTGTGTTTACCTAATCACATCAGTTTTTGTCAACATTGTCTGAAAATATGTTTTTTTTTTTGAACGAGCTTCCGATCACGCAAACATAATTGTTGTGCGTGACAACATTCTCGGGGAAGCATGAAAACAACTGCGCAAACATTTTTGATGCACGACAACATCCTTTTAAAATGAATAGGGGTGCAGTAAAAAGTTTGGCATTTGCTCGCAACAAGGTAAATTGTGCTTTTCGGCTACAATTTACAGGGTAAGAAGCTGTTGACTCACAGTTGTGCCTTTTGCTTGTTTGGTGAAAAAATATTAGTTGTTCCGTAGTTATAGCATTTTGAAAACTGAGGAATGTCCTGTAGGATGGCATTGGCATCTTCAAATGCCTGTATCTTGAAAACAGTTCAAGATATGGATTTTTCATCAAAAAAATTATTTGTTCCCCCTAGAGGGGCCTAAATACAGATGTAGGGTGGAAAGTCATGAATACCTTGAATTTTTAATTTTTTCTCTAGCTTGTACGGTTACTGAGATATTTAGAAATTAGTATTCCAATGTCTCATTTTCATGTCCGTAGGCCAATGTTTTGTCCTCAAAGTTATCTGTAAGTGGCTGCGCGGAGCCCAGCTGTCGCGTCCCTGCTCACACATACGATTATGGCAAAATTGATATTTTTATGTGTAATTGGGAGGCGCATTGAGAGGGGCCATATATAGTTATGACAAGGACCCGCTACTCCCACTTACGCATATAATTGTGCCAAAATTGAAATATTGATGTGTAAGTGGGAGGTGGGGTCTGGAGGGCCTGCGGCTCACACTACGCATATGATTAAGTGCCAAACTGACATTGATGTAAGTGGGAGCGAAGGGCCCACAGGGCTCGCGCTCCCATTTAGCATATGATTATGCCAAAGTTGACATATTTATGTGTAAGTGGGAGCACAGGGACTGGAAGGCCCGTGCTCCCACATATGAATACCATTAGGAAAAAAATAGGCAGTGTCAGGGGAGCACAGTTCCCGGAGGGCCCATGCTCCCACAAACACATACCAGTTATCAGTTATATTCCACTTTCTCAAAAAGAAGGGTAATTCATTGCAAATAAAATCATTAATGCATCAGTTAGGGTTGATAACACAGTGACAAAAGTGTGGAAATTCCACATTAGGGTTATCACCCCAACCCCTCCACTCTCCACACACCAACAGGCGTTGAGGTGTGCCACGGGGCCTAACTCTCACCCCATTCTCCCATACCGTGGCATGTCTGCTTGTTTACACATGAAATGGGGTGAGAGTTGGGCTTGACGACCCCATGGCACACCCCAACGCCTGTTGATGTGTGGAGGGGGTGGGGTGATAGGGGTGATAACCCTAACATGGAATTTCTACATTTTTATCACTGTGCTATCAACCCTAACTGATGCATTAACAAAGTTTTTTGCAATGAATATATGTGCGTGTGTGTGTAGGTATATATATATATATATATATATATATACACACACACACCCCCATGCAACTGAAGGGGGTGTTCTTCAACAAGACAGATGCAATACATTTGAGAAGTAGAAAGGGGTTCCCTTACATTGTATGTGGGAGTGTCCAATAATGAAATGTTTTTAGAATCAAATTATAGCATTTCTTGCTCCTCTGTGGTTATTTCAAAACCCAACAGTTCTAGGTGGTTGGTAATGTTTTTTGCCACTATTTGCTATATAACTAAACTCTGGTCAGAATCAACATAGCTGCTATGCTGCTTTCAAGAGACATTGTCCACTGAAAAGTACCAAAGTTATGAGTGTGCGTTGGAAAATGACAATGAACACTCATAACTTTGTTGTTTTGTAATATTTTTACCCCAAATTTTCAACATAACCCTCTTATGAGTGTACCTCATGAACAAGGGTGGAGAAAATTTGCAAAACCTGCCTGAATGGGGATTTTGCACAGTGACAATGTTATTCTGCACCACAGATGCAAAAACACACTTTAGCCAGGATCTGAAAAATGACAGTTGTCATGTTCATGCGAAAACATGGTTATGTGGAACATTTGGGATCAGAATAGTGAAGAATTACCAAAATTATGAGCATGCATTACAAAATGTCAACATACACTCATAACTTTGCCATTTTTACATATTTTGACCCAAAATTTTTAACATAGCCATCTAATGACCCACCTGATGAGCAAGGTCAGTGATAATTTTTAAATCCTGCCTGAAAGGTGATTTTGCCAAGTGGCCGTGAAAATGCCTTTCGGGCCTGATTTGCATAATTCCACCTCCATTGGTCATGAGGTGGGGTCTCGTAAACACCATGTTGAAAATCTGAGGTGAAAATATGCAAAACTGTCCAGGTATTCCCTCGTAAATAATAGAAACATAGAAGTTGTTGGCAGATGGGGACCATATGATCCATCAAGTCTGCCCTTATTTTCCTACCCCCAACTTAGCTGCCTGCTTGAGTATCCCACATTGCCAGTCCCATGCCCACTTGAATTCCACCACCGTCTTCACCCCTACCACCCCTTCTGGCAGGCTATTCCACGGTTCCACAACGTGCTCCGTGAAGAAGAATTTCCTCATATTACTCCTGAACCTACCTCCCTTGAGGCAAAGGTCATTCCCTCTTGTCCTGCTATAGTCTTTTACCTGATACAGAATTCTGCACCTGTACCTTGTTGTTGCCTTTAAGGTATTTAAATGTCTTTATCATGTCCCCTCAAATCCTGCGCTGCTCTAGGGAGTATTGATTGAGTTAACTGAGTCTGGCTTCATACGGTTTCTGGTGCAAGCACTGCACCATCTTTGTTGCTCTTCTCTGTACCATCTTCAGCCTATCTATGTCCCTCCTGAGGTGTGGCCTCCAGAACTGGATGCAGTATTGCAGGTGGGGTCTTCCCAGGGATCAATACAGAGGCATGATCACGGCATGCCTCCTGCTTGTGATGCCCCTTCCTATGCATTCTAGGATGTCACTAGCTTTTAGTGCTGCCTTCTCACATTGTTTGCTGACCTTGAGGAAATCTGATATGATCATCCTCAGGTCCCGCTCTAACCTTGTATCTACCAGCTGCTCACCTCCCATCGAGTACAGTTTCCCTGGGTTATAGTTTCCCAGGTGCATGACTTTACATTTTTTTGGCACTGAATTTCAATTGCCAGATTCTTGACCATTCGTCCAGCTTTCGGAGATCACATTCCATGCTTTGTTGCCCCTCTAGTGTGTCAACCCTGTTGCCAGTTTTGGGGTCATCAGCAAACAGGCACACTTTTCCCTTCAGTCCTTCAGCAATATCGCTGATGAATATATTGAAGAGGATCGGCCCCAGAACCAAGCCCTGTGGAATCTCACTAGTCCCCCTACCCCCCTCTGACAGAGTGCCATTTACTAATACCCTCTGTGTTCTCCCATTTAACCAGTTCCTGACCCAGCCTGTTACCTTAAGCCCGACTCCCAGGTTTTCCAGTTTATTGACTAGTCTCCTGTGTGGGACTGAGTCATATGCCTTACTGAAGTAGATAAACCACATCCACTGCCCCATCCTGATCCACAGTTCTGGTGACCCAGTCAAAGAAATCTACCAGGTTTGTCTGGCAGGACCTCCCTGCCATGAAACCATGTTGCTTTGTGTCAAGCTGAATACTTTCCTCCAAAAAATCAACAATTATTTCCTTTAGTAGGGACTCCATCAGTTTTCCCACTACTGAAGTTAGACTAACTGGATGGTAGTTTCCTGGCTCTTGCTTGCTTCTGCTGTTGTGGAGTGGCACTACTGTTGCCCTCTTCCAGTCCTCCAGAATCTCCCCAGTCTGCAACAATTTGTTGAAGAGCACTGCTAAAGGGGCTGCTAGTTCCCACTCAAGTTCCTTATCGCTTGCCCAAACTATGGAATGACCTACCTGCTGACATCAGGCATTCCACAAACCCTAGACACCTAAACCCACTCCTCCACACACACTTCTCTGACACATGCACCTGCTACCAGCAGCCATAAGTACTAAGCCCCATGCTCCTCTGCTCGCGCCACCTGTCAGCCCCAGTATTGTCAGCTGCTGCACCATAGGGTCTGAATGGTCTTCTAAGAATTGTAGTTTTGTTTCTCCGTGTTCCTAACTAGTGATATTCTCATATAGCCTAGAATACCTCAATGTTATCTATGTCTTCTATATATCTCGGTACCATATGTAGAACCTATGTAAAACCTGTACTGTAATATCTCCCTATGTATTTCCCCCAGGTTGCATCTGGAAACGAGTGGTTCCCCACTTAGTATGCTTGCCTGGTTAAACTCTTAAATAAATAAATATCCCATCTGGCCCCATAGCTTTATCCACCTTTGACTTGTTGAGTTCCTCTAGCACCCTTTCCTGTGTGAAGGGACTTATGCCTGTACCTCCAAGTGGAATATTCTTTTTGCCTGTTATTGGACTGCTACCGTCTGCTTCCTGTGTGAAGACTGAGCAGAAGTATTCATTGAGTGCCTCTGCCTTCTCTCCGTCATGTTCTGTGGGCTGCCTATCTTTTTTCATGATAATAACAATGCCTCCCTTAGTCTTCCTTTTTTCTTGTATGTACCTGTAGAATGTCTTGTCACCCTTCTTCACTTCCTGAGCTATCCTCACCTTTGTCTGTGCTTTGACATTTCTTATAACTTTCCCTGTCTTTTTTTAGCTTTTCTTTATATTCTGTTTTGTCAGCTTCTTTCCCTGACTCCTTGTACTTTCTGAAGGCTTTGCACTTTTCCTTCACCATGGTTGCCACCTCTTTGGAAAACCATAGTGGCTTTTCCTCTTTTTATTCTTACTGACCTGGCAGGCACACTGTGATGTGACCATGATTATTGCATCTTTCACCCTTGTCCAACACTCCTTGACAATCCCGCTGTTGTGTTACTAAGATTGCCTCTCAGGCAGGCCTTCATTTTTGTGGAGTCCCCCCTCCTGAAGTCAAGGTCCTTTAGCTTAGGGTGTGTGGAGTTCTCAGTCCTGTTTATCTTGAACCATACTGTGCGATGGTGACGGCTTCCCAAGAGATTCCCCACTTTGATGCCCAGAATCGTATCACTGTTTGTGAATACCAGGTCTAAGATTGCGTTTCCTCTTGTGGGTGTCTTCACTAGTTGACTTAGGCCTGCTTCCTGTGGTGTAACTAGGAATACCCTGCTTTTTCTGATGCTGCTGTGTGGGAATTCCAATCAATGTCTGGTAGACTGAAGTCCCCTACCAGCACCATGTCCCTTTTGTCTGACATCTGAAGGATGGTTTCCAGGGTATCCTTGTCCCTGGTTTCCTCCTGATTTGGGGGTCTGTAGATTACTGCTACCCGAATAAGTGTCCGGCTTCTGGCCCCAATTGTAATCTATAAGGCTTCGGTTTCCCCGTGTCTGCTGGATTTCAGTAGCACTTATTGTATCTTCAACATAAATAGCTACCCCACTCCCTTTTTCCCAGTCCTATCGCTCCTGAACAAGTTATACCCTGGGATAGTCACCTACCAGTCGTGATTGTTCGTGAACCATGTTTCGGTCACAACAACCCAGTCCAGTCCTGCTTCTGCTATTGTGGCAGTGAGGTCTGGCATCTTGTTAGCCAGACTGCATGTATTGTGACATAAAGCTGTCCATTCCTGATGTTCATCCCCGTTTGTGATACCTCCTTTTTTGAGTTTGTCATGCAAGCAAGTGCAGACAAACTCATTGAAATAGGAAGTTGCTATAGAGGGTGTGTGAGGTAAGTCTGATCCACTGGAAGCTCTGTTCCAAGGGGCAGGTCTGTAGCAGGTGAATCAGCACGCAGGCTGCCGATGTCTAATTTTTTGTTTTTGGGTCAGAGTTGGCAAAGTTTTCAAAGGACGGAGTCGAACCAATAGTGGCGTGACTCGGTCCTTTGAAACAGCCTTGCATTACATTAACTTTCTGGTTGTGCATTTACACTGCCATAGTGCTTCCAGTGACAATGTCAGATGTGAATGTGCTGAGCCTGTGTTTAAAAGCAAATGAATCCCTCCCGCTCCCTCACACTGCTCCTGTCCTCCGTCTGTTCCCGTTCAAGCCCCCCTACCAGCAAATCACTCCCTTACACTCCCTCCCACTGCTGCTGTCCTCCACACACCCTCTGTTCTGTTCGAGCCCCCACACACACACACAGAGCTAATCCTCCCTCTCCCTCCACTGCTGTTTTCTTCCCAGCACCTCCATTCCCCAATCCCCCTGGACATTGGGAGCCCTCCCCAGTGTCCAGAAATGTACACATCGTTTTCTGTAAAAAAAAAAAAAAAACCATCCCCAATGTCTATTTTTTTAAACCTGAAAAAAAAGGTCCATCATTGTCTCTCCATCCCCTCCTCCATCCTGACCCTCCCACTTGGCATCCACCTCCCCGCACCACCCCGCCGCATCTTTACCTCCGGAGGTTGGGAGCATGATCTTCTGTGGACCAGGACACTTCTGCACTCTTCAAAGCCCACCGGCGAAGTGAAGATTTCAAAGTAAGCCGAATAAAATGAATCAATGGGGAGGTTTTCAACTTAGATTGATATCTCAGCCAGTTTTAGGAATTTTGGTCTCAAATTTTCAACATGGGGTTCTTGGGACCTACCTCCTGAACACTGTCACTGTCATTTTGTTACTTTGTCCCGAAAGGTGATTTCGTGGTTGATGCGCGGAATCACCTTTCATGACCGAGTAATGAAACTATAGTGCCACTGTTCATGAGGTGGGGTCCCAAAAAGCCTATGTTGCAAATTTGGTGAAGAAATTCCCAAAAATGACTGCATTACGAGCGAGTGTTGCACAGTTTCTACGCACGCTTCTAACTTCGCCAGTTCTTAATATTTTCACTCCAGGGTTTCAACATTGCCATTATTTCTCACCTCCCTATGAACAGTATAGCTGTCATTTTTCATATCCTGCCTGAAACACGTTTTTGCTCCTGTGGTGCACAATGGCGTGGTGGCTCTGCGAAATCACCTTTTGGGATGAGTGAACAAAATAACAGTGGCACTTTTACTGAGGTGGGGTCATAAGAATGCTACATTGAATATTTTGTGTGAAAATATTAACAAACAACAGTTATAAGCATGCATTTAAATAAAAAAAGTAGGCTCGTACCTTTGGTACTTTTCAATATTTTGACCCCAAATTTTCATCATAGCCATTTCTTCACTGCACCTCATGAATGTGACAGCTCCGATTTTCCAGATCCTGGGCAAAATGTAGTTTTGCATCCAGAAAGGTGATTTCACAGCCACTGCGTGAAAGTACCTTTCGGACAGGAGTTGAAATTGTACTCTTCCTTTCTTCATGAGGTGGCATAATTAGACAGCTATGTTGAAAATGTGGTGTAAAAATATTAAAAAACAATGAAGTTATGAACCCGTGTTGAAATTTGCCAACACCGGCTCATAACCCCCACCCCAGCCCAAATGGCACTGGTGCACATGATGAACTTTTGGCATTGACAAATGCTTGTTGTTCTTGTTTCTCCCTTTACCTTTTGTTTGGCCATTGTCCATTTCTGACAGGGTTGCATGCTTTCTGCCTTCTGCAGCTGTTGTCCTGGAGTGTCCTATAGGACTGGTGCTAGCTGGAGGGGGAGAGATGACTGGCATCCTGTAGGACTGGTGCTAGCTGGAGGGGGAGAGATGACAGGCTCTATATTAGCTCCTTCTAGAGCTGAAATCCTCTCCCCATCCACTTGTTTAAATGCCCTGCATGAACATCAGATTTTTGGCCTAGCACCCTAACCCCTTCTTCAGTCAGGTGGATGCCATCGCATTTGAAGAACTCCCTTTCCCAGAAGTCGTCTCAGTTTCCAACGAAGTTATGCCCCTTGGTGTGGCACCAGTTTTTGAGCCATGCATTGAGCTCACCTATCTCCTTCTCTCTGATTTTCTTAACCCAACACACTATGGTGTTATTGCTATAATATACTTCTTATTTTACTTCTGATCCAAGACAGCTTTAGCTTGCTAACTCTCCCCCCAGCCCCCGGCAGACAGAGTATTAGTTTTCTAATTCCATACCCCACCATCCCGGACAGAGCTTCAGGCTTCAGCTTCTAATTCCTTAGCCCCCAAACTCTTCCACAGCCCTCCCCAACAAACATATGCAGCAGTCAAAGTAAACCCCAACACCCCCACCTCGGGAATAGTGTGGGATTCAAAAATCATTTGCCCCAAAATACTCTAATGCTTCCCCCTGTGGGGGCATGGCTTAGTCTGAATCCCCTATAAAACCTCCATCTAAAATTACCCAAAGGAAACATGCACAAAGGGTGAGGATGTGAAGCAGCATGAAATCCACACTCCCTGGGGCAGAGAAGATGGCGTAATCCTAAGATAATTTCCCACATTTGACCCACATTGTCCATAGTGGGGGTGGTAGAGAAATACTTTGACTGCTGCATTATGATGACCAGACCAACCAGCAAGCCTGACATGCACCAAAAGGGCAAAAGTTGCATCCTGCCCAGAAACGACCCCTCTTTCCTTTGCCAGTGGTTCCAAACTGATGCACCCACTCTAAAACAATATGTAAAAGAAGGGAAGATGAACTGTTCAAAATCTGCCATTTATTATGTTTTGACCTAGTAGATTCCTCTTTAGAATCACATTTATTTACACAGTGGTCCAATTCAATTCAACCCGTGTTTTAAATCTCCATGCATGATCACAGCTTTACACACTCAGCTGACAGACAGTGGCTGCTCAAGGTTATTTTTTGCAGACTGTAAATAATACCTCTCTCAGCTGTCCCTGCATTATGTTGAGGGAAGTACCTCATTTTACACCATCAAAATTGTTCTGTCCCTCATGGAAAAGGTGCTGCCCCACACCAAGAATGTGCTGTACATTTTAGACTTCAAAGCAAAACCTACGAACATTCTAAGATGCAAAATCAAAAATAAACAGTGTACAAGCAAACATAGATGATTTCCACTGATCTGAGCTGGTATCTCCTTGTTGGAAGATGCATCCCCATGAGGGTTAGTGTCCTGACCCTTACTGTCTCACATTGTGAGAGTCTGTGTCCCTCATTTCGGGGACAAAAGGCTGAGACTGCATATGCTCTAAAAATTAAGTTGCTGGCAAGTGGCTATGTAGTGGGTGGCCTACCTGGACAGAGAAGATAGAAAGGGGAGTTAACTCTGCAGACCGAGCCCAGTTGGGGATGATCCTGATCTGTGGTCCATCTGCTGTTGGAAAACAACATGTGATCCTGTCACCTCCTGCTTCCACTGCTGTGCCCTGGAACTAATGGAGGTTGGAACCTATCCAATCAGTCAAGAACTTCAGCACCAAAAGAATGAGAAGTCTGAAAGGTGGCCTTCTTATATTCCATGCATGGTATCCCCCTAGCCATTCTACACAAATTGGCACCTTTTCTTTTTTTAACTGGATACCACCGCTGACTGGTGCAGTCCAGCACAGTTGCTAGTTGCCACATCACAGAACAAATGTGCAGAGCCAGGAGGGCAGGATGAGGGACATGGTTTTAAAGGGCTCGTAGGCTTGCTGCATTTATAAGAGGGGAAAGTATGAGGATAAGGGACTTCTTGCTAAGTGACTGTGGAAGTGGATGGCCGGAAAGGAGCTGTCGGGTAACAGACACCAAAAATTAACACCACCACAGTAAGGGGACAAGAAACTATGACGGTTCCTATAAAGTGATTTAACACTGAGGTGCCAGGCCAGATGGACAGAAAGGAGGGGTGGAGAATCAAATGTATCTGGGCCAAAACATTGCTTTTGTGTGCCACCAGGAGATGGTGGCAGTTACATATTCAGTTCAAGCAATCAGCTCTGCCTCTCGCTGCATGAATGTGTGTGCTGAGGACTTAAGGCAGCAAAGCCTATATTGAGAAGTGGTGGGTCAAAATGTGCATCCTAACCCCTACTTTTGAAAGTGAGGGGTTGGCTGCCCCCCCCCCCGGGTCACAGCCTATGGTACCATATATTTTCTAACTGAAGCCATAACTTCTATTAAATTACGTGTGTTGTGAGCCACAGGTTTAGCTATAGGATCACTTCAGTTGGAGGGTAGCTTCTGTTCAAACTGCCCTCTCATCCCGTCACCTATGGAGAAAGAGAACAGGGAGAAATCCAACTTCCTGA
Organism: Neoceratodus forsteri; assembly: GCA_016271365.2. Taxonomy (NCBI): domain Eukaryota; kingdom Metazoa; phylum Chordata; order Ceratodontiformes; family Ceratodontidae; genus Neoceratodus; species Neoceratodus forsteri. Next base: position 160,338,673 of record CM057456.1, on the reverse strand, counting down.
GGTTTTTTTTTTTGTAATATATCAATCAGTCAATCAAATCTTTATTTAACCAGGTGATCATCATTGAGCAAAACTTATTTTCAAGATGGACATGGATAGCTTCGAGACCAGTGTACAACACAATTAAGACATCAAAGTTCACAATCATTACAGTATTCAGAAAGAGTGTCAACTAGAAAGTGGTAGTATTAATGAATACAATGCATTTTGGTAAATGAAGACAGTATATACACAAGAACCAGTACAAGAAACATGAGCATATTTACAGGCATATTACAGCAGATGTCCACAACATATCTCCAGCAGTCAAAAAATAATTAGTAGGACCAGGGGAGCACAGCAGGTGACGAAGGGGGATAGTATCTTAAGGGCAAAAAGGAAAGTGGGAGGGGGAGGGTAAAAAAAGGTAAAAGGGCAGTAAGGGTGGGGAGCATTAAGGGGGGAGGGGCTGAGGTGCTGAAACAAGGGATATAAGTTTCAGCAGCCACAGAGTGCTGTTCCTGCCTAATTAGTGGTAGGTAGGGCAATCAAGCATGACTGTGGGAATCAAAAGTATTTAGGTATCAAACACAGTGACCAAAAATAAGATATTTAGGAGCTAAGGGTGAGAAGATGGATGGGAACAAATGGGCAAGGGTGGAAGCAATGAAGCCAGATAGGATATAGAAGTGTACTACCTATAGAAAAATGGGAAGATTAGGGGTGAGGAAAGCATTTGCAGGATTCCTTATATGAATGAGCACATAGAGTTTTGAAGACAGACAGGTTGGTAGGAATGATGAGTTTCAATGTGTTTTTCAACTTGTTCCACAGAACGGGCAACACATAACTTAGACCCCAGCAAAATGTATTTTTACCTTTGGTACTTTCAGAGAGATATAGACACTACTTCCTAGTGCAGTTACTGTACCTACCAAACTTAGCAGAAGGCAGTCAGAAATGTACTGGGGCAGTTTTTTGGTAATAGCTCTAAAAGTCCAAAGTGCAGCGTTTCTTTGATGTCTATAGGGTAGAGAAGTCCACCCCACAGCCGCATGGGGGAACAGTGGTGTGTTGAGAAGGGGATGCCAGTGATAAACTTTAGTGCTCTATGGTAGAGTGTATCAGGCTTGTTTAGCATTGCAGCGGGGCACTGGCTATAGAGGAAGTCGAGTGGGTTGGCATCTTTTGCTTTTGTTACTGAGGAAACTTCATGTATTTTTCTATTCTGCTCTGCAGCTGTTGAATTACCAGCCAGACTGAGAGAGAGGGTGCATGGACTGAGGTCTGGTGGAGAGAGAGAATGTGCATGGTCAGGCAGACAGAGAGCATGGAGCAGTGTCGGCAAACAGAGAGAGCCTGGTGCATGGTCAGAGTGACAAACTGTGGAGCTGTGTCAGTGGAGAGAGAGAGAGAGAGAGAGAGAGAGGAGCAGATTTTAGGTTTCTTTACTTTTCTGACTCAAAACTGCAGCAGTAGTGGGTAGTTTGACTTAGCCAGAGATTGAGACTGGAGAGTTAAAGTCGAGTGGGTCGGGGTCTTTTGCTTTTGTTAATGAAGAAACTTCATGTATTTGATGGTTATGTGTTGTATAAATTTGTGATCATTTGGTTGAAAACTTTAATAAAAATTTTAAATACAAAAGTAAAAGCAGCACTCTAAGCCCGAAAGTGAACCAAAAGTGAGCACAGAGCTAGAAGGAGAGGGGGGGTGAACAACAGTGTGGCGAATGGCCAGAACCACATGTACTTGTGCTTCGATTCCACTGTGCAAGAAGACAGTATAGATATCCAGTCATGTGGTTCCACAGGCCCTTCTTCTGTTATGCAATAGCAATACGTCAGTATGGTGGCATCACCATGCAGCTGTAAAAAGGAACTGTGATATTCCATGATGTGTACAGTGGTTCTGTAATTGCAAAGAAAGCAATACTAAGATTGTAGAAAGATTAAATGGGAGCCTTTGCTAATAGATTAAAAAGTATAGAGACTATAGCATTAAGATTAGATTGGCTTGCCTAAATAATGATATCCAGAGCTTTATGGGCAAATGAGGCCTTCTTTATTATTTTATGTCTAAATATTTGTTTTCATAATAGTGCTTCTTTCATAATTGCATGACCCATAAGATTCAGTTTTAACTTAAACATTTATATTGTGTTCTTTCTATGTATGATTGAACTTTTTTTAATTTTTTATTGCATTTTTAGAATACAATACTTTGAAAATACTGCATCTTAGAAAAGCATAGCTAGAAGCAGCAGTACACAATAAAGTAATACTGGATATTGCTGCCAGATCTGTGTTACAACTGGAAAGGCAGTCCTGATAACAGATATATTCAAAGAATATTGCTGAGGAGCACTAATGCAGCCAGTGCCTGAGAACAAAAACTGCATGTCTGACACGTTATTTGACCAAGTTTTTTTAACATAGATGTAATGTGGACCTGTGATGGGGCTAGGAATTGGTGTTTAAGGGATAAGCCCCTGGCCTATCTGTAGTCACTAGATTGCTAGTATAAATCAATGCTGAATATTCGCTGCCTGCATTGCTGTTGTACCGGGTCTTGCCTGTACACATTTTTATTATATATTTGCTCAGGATAGACCAGATGAGATGCAGTATCTAATTTTCAGTGGTGTCCTGCTTTTACACATTTTTAGATTGTATTTACCCAGGAGAGGCAAGCTGAGAGGCAGTATCTAATTTCCGGAGGGCTCCCACATTTTGACTCCAAATTTTCAAGTTGTTTTATGAGCTGACATTATGATCAAGACAGGTGGAAATTTTTTTAAATCCCATCTGAAAGGTGATTTTGCAGTATGACTGTGAAAGCAAGTTTTGGAGGGGATTTGAAAAATGACATCTGTCATACTCAGGAGGTGGGGTAACTACAAGGGATATGTTGAACATTAAGGCCCAAATCTGCAAAAATAATGTTATGCGTAAACGTTGCAACAGTCAAATATTTCCTCATAATTTAGTTGATTTTTCACATTTTGGCTGCAAATTTTCAACATTGTCTTTTTATGACCACTCCTTCTAAACATGACAGGTGTCATTTATAAAATGGTGGCTTGAAACGTGAAACGTCATTTAATGCCATAAGTGTGAAAACATGTTTTGGCCAGGATTTGAAAAATGAGTTGGCACGTTCATGATGTAGTGAAAAAATGGCCGTATTGAATATTGGGGGTCAAAATATTGAAAATGACCAAAGTTACAAGTGAGTGTTGAAAAATTTCAGCATATGCTCATAACTGTGATTTTTTTTTAAAACTTTTTTAACCAAGATTGACAGCATAGTCTTCTTATAACCCCCACCTCATGAACAAGAGTGGATAATTTTTTTCAAATCATGCCTGAAAGGTGATTTTGTGCCTCAAGTGCGAAACCAGATTTTAGCCAGGATCTGAGAAATGACAGCTATCACGTTCACGAGGTGGTGTGAAAAAATAGTTACATGGAAAATATGGGGTCAAAATGTTGAAAATTACCAAAGTTACGATTGTGCATTGAAAATTTTCAACATACGCTCATATCCTTGTTGTTTTTTAAATATTTTTACTCCAAATTTTCAACCAGTGCTTAATTTGTGCTGGGGCTTGGTGGGGCTCAGCCCTGGCACCTCTTTTCATGCCGGAGCTCAGCCTGGGCACCTCCAAGGACAGGAGAGTTAAAGTTCAATGTGGCTGCCTGCCTGCGCTGCTGCCAACACTTTACATATTTTTTTTTTTTGTCTTTTTTGCACTCACTGTCAGTGGCATGCTGCCGCTGGTACAGTTAGCTCCAGGCTGCACCTCCTCCTCTTGGTTGTGCAGTGCTGGCACTGCTGCTGACTGCTTCGGCTTGGTTGCTTGCTCCTTGGAAGTGGAGGTAGCCAGCGGCAGAGTGCACGAGCTAGCTTACGTGCACAGTGCACTACTGTGCATGCACCATTACTGTGACAGGCAGGCATCACCTGACCGACTTGTATGTGGGCAGGTGGTGTGTCTGAGGAGGAGTCTGTCTGTCAGTCAGACAGAAAGGAGTGGAGTACATAGTGACACGACTTGCTTTGTTGTGTGTGTTAACTTTTTAGAGGCTGAGTGACTGCTGCTGCTGCTTCCTGGCTGCGTCCGCGTCGGCCTCATCCTTCGAACTTGAGAGCAAAACAAATATTAAATGAACACAGTTACTGAATTTGAGATCCCTACTGTTGTTAAAAAATTACTCGGTTGTGTTCTATATGCTTTGTTAGCCAGAGGAATATGAGGAAAGTCGGGTGGGCAAGGGCCGGGGCAACCAACTAACCAAGGCAAGGAGCCAGCCCAGCACTAAGCCAGGAAGACAGGCAGCAGGAAAGAATGGGAGCCGGGAAGGAGTAGAATCTTCACTGGGGGAGGGAGCTTCAAGCCCAGAGGAAGGCAAGAGGGAAGACTCGGAAGAAATTAGAAACCTTCAGGGGTGGGCTGGTTGAGTGAGTCTTGAGTGCTGCATCGTGGAGTGGACTGAGGAAAGTTTACACAGTAGGAAAGTGGAAACTAAAATAAGTAAATGAAAAAATCCTAAAAAGGAAAAAAAAATAACTGAGCAATGTAAACAAACTGCTGTAGCTGCATCAAAGCCGACATGTTTAACTTATAGACCCAGAGGAGCTCAGCTGAGGAATTATAGATTCTTCTCCAACGTAGTTGCCAGCCATTCCACAAGCTTAAAACCCACTAAGGCTAAATAAAGGCAGAGGAGCAGCTATGTAAGATTTGCACTGTACATCCAGCAGCCTGACTGGGTTTGATTCCTACAATCTCCACTTGCATACAGCAGTAGAATAGTGTGCTGTGCCTGTGTTTGTCTCTGAACTCAAGGGGCTCTGGTGCTGTAAACCACAATAAATTATCCCCCCCACCCCAAAAAAAAAAACACAGTAAGGACAAACCAGAAAAGCAGAGGAGGGAGCTGTGTTTGTGTGAGCTTGGTGCATCCAGCAGACTATCTGTGTTTGATTGATTGTACCCTGTTAGATGCCCTGCAGTGTATTTTGTTGCTTAATAAGACTAGCTAGAGTTTCCCATACCATAACTCCAGGTGAAAAAAATTACTTCTTCTCAGGGGCAGGGAACATGGAACAGACGTGCATTTTATCTTCAATAAAAATCTCATAACTCACCATAGAGCATCTAAACCCCATGAGCTTCTGGGGGCCTAGTGGCCCCCAGTCCCCCAGACCCCCAGCCTTTGGGCACCAGCACCTTGCCGTTGCATTCTATATGCCTGCAATCATCTACTTTTTGTACCCCGCTAGATGCTCTTTGGTACATTTTGTTTCTTAATAGGGCCCAGCCAGAGTATACCATACCCCTGACTCCATGTGAAAACAAAATTCTTCCCATGGAGTCAGGGGTAGGGACATGTGACAGAAGAGTGTTTTATCTTCAATAAAAGCCCCAAAACTCAACCTTTGGGGTTTTGGCACAGGCACCTTTTGCTTTACAAATTAAGCATTGTTTTCAATGTACCCCTTTCATGACCCCTACTCATGAACAAGGGCAGAGAAAATTGTCCAATCTTGCCCAAAAGGTGGTTTCATGCAGTGATCACAAAATCACCTTTTGGGATGAATTTGCATAACTTCACCACCCTTGTTTATGAGGTGGAGTCCCAAAAAGGCCAGGTTGAAATTTTGGTTAAAAATATTTATAAATTACCAAATTATGAGGACAAGTTCAAACCCTATTGAAATACACTGAACCCCACACCTGATTTCTTCAGTTCCCAGTCTGGCATTAAAAGTGAAGACATATCTCTGGTCCAGAGAGGATTATAGCATTGTACCTCGGTAGGTAAGTAAGTGGGGGGGGGGGTTCTAATTTGGAGGGTCAGTGGAGGGTCGGTAGTGGCAGTGGCTAGCAAACAGCAGCATCAGACATCACTGGGCGGTTTTCTTTTTTACAGAGTGTATATAAAAAAAAAAAGACTACGAAGGACAGTTTTCTTTATTTCAGGTACCAACACTGAGGACTGGGCAGCCCAGTGGTGTTTTAACCTCTAGGGGCTCCGGAAGCAATGGGAAAGTGGGAGGGATACTTGGCAGATGGTGGGATTACAGGAAGTAGAAAAAAACAATAAAAAAAGACTGCAGGGGATGGTTTTCTTTATTTCAGGTAGTGACACTTGAGATTGGGCAGCCCAATGTCATTGTTGTGTTTGGTGACTCCCGGGGGGGGGGGTTCCCTGGTGTCGCACAGTGAAAATAGGCTGGGTGGGGGTACTAGGTGGCACTGGGGATTGGGCACCACGGTGTCAGAAAATTAAAGAGAGGGGAAACAATGGAATGTGGGAGGTATACTTAACAGATGGTGGGAAGGATTGTTTTATCATTGTGGGGGAGGACCACAGCAGGCTGATCATGACTGGGCAGCATTATGCAGATCAAAGTAAAGGGCTGCCATGTGATTTAGACAGCTTTTTTCTTTGAATTACACAAAGTTTACACCCCGCAAGACCAGAAGAGTGTCATGATCAGCCTGGCTGATGATTGGTCTGACAGTGTCAAAACCCCTGCAGACTGCCCTACAGTGACACACCTCTCAAAATCCACTATCATACCAATTCGTTCACTTTGCGCAAGGGCAAACATAAAATGTGGTAACTATGTGCAAAGCACATGAAAACATGTTCAGTTAAATTCAGGGAGGGCTGTTGGGTGCATAGGCCACCAGAAGCCCTTGGGCTTTAGAAGCTTTCTGATTTATTTTTAGGCTTTCATTTGTTTTATTTTTTAATTTTTATTTATTTATTGGATTTTGTTAACTGGCTATGCTGACTAAGGCTAAAATTATCTTTTTCAGGGGTGACCATGGGTGACTTTTATGTTAACAGTTTTTTTTTTAATTCCAAACTTTATTGCCATTTTCAACAAAACAACAAAGGCTTGATATGAGAACATGACAGAACAATAGTACATGAAGAGAGATTACACAACATGTCAAGCACCCCCAACTGGCATCATGGGAAAAACTTAACCCGTGGCTCTGAACAACCTGTAAGTCCTCTTTTGCCCATTAGCCTTCCTTTGGGGGTAAACCTTACGGAGGTTAACCGGGAGAGATGCCTGCTTGTAATAAGTAGAGGGCATGAAAACCCTCCCTTGTTTTCTTACAGCGAGCCATGGAGCTCCATAGGCTAGCTTTAAGCTGTTCAGATCTCAGATTAAACAACAATTCCTTAAGCCACTCTAAATAGGATATATCCTCTCTGTACAGCCAGTGTCTTAAAACTAATTTCTTCACAATGAGGGAAATTAGTGACATGTGGAACCTGCAAATACGTACAGGGATTTGTGAAAAGTCTCCAAGGAGGCAGATATCTGGGGTAAATAGATCATCTATAGCCAACAATGGGTCCGCCTTGTTTTGGATCAAGGCCCACAGTCCCTTTACAGATGGGCACTCCCAGAATGTGTGTACCAGGTTACCCCCGTGAGTCCCATATCTGGTGCACACAGAGGAGGGGGTTCGCCCCATCTTGTGTAGCTTCACAGGGGTCCAATACATATCTTGTAGTATTTGATACTGGGAAGGGTGAAGTCTGGCTGGGGGTATGTAGGTATGTAGGTCTTTCCAGATCCTCTCCCATCTACCAACAGCGTTAGGGAACTGGTTAGCCCAGAATTTGGGATCTCTGTATTGAGCATCCAAAGATTTGGACAAGAGAGAAGCATATAGTATTGACACAGCATGAGGTTGTTTTTTTTTTTATTTTATTTTAGCTTTTGTTGACCGGGTAAGTGCACTAGACAAATCCTGCCTATTTTCAGGCACGACCCGGGGGAGGGGGAAACAGATGAATGCCAACTGACCTTGAACCAGATTAAGCTATTGGTGATATTTTTAGTGAATGAGGGAAATTTGGCCAGGACACCGGGGAAATTCCCCTACTCTTTTCGATAAGTGCCATGGGATCTTTAACATCCACCTGAACTACCACCAATCCAGGCAGATGGGACCTCGGTTTAACGTCTCATCCGAAAGACGGCACCTCAGAAATGCAGCACCCCCTCTCATGCTGCATAACAGTGTCAGTACTGGGATATTAACCCAAGTGCCAGATGTGGGAACTGAACCCACAGCCCTCTGATCTCCCAGCCTCAGAGGCGAGTGTGCTACCTACTGAGCCACTGACACTGCTGATTAACCACATACGCCCTGGAAACCATGAAGCCACTCCGCTGTCTCTGTGTCCCAGACCTAGACCTTTGAGAACTGGGCCAGAAGGTGTCTTAATTGGTATACTTTAAGGACCTTTTCCTTCGGAACCCGAAATTGGGCCATGACAGAGGAAGAGGATTGGCATCTTCCCTCTAAGAAGTAAACTCCGATATTGGAGTCCCTAAGTAAAGGAATCCAAGAAGGCGGGATGCATTTTTCCCCTAATTTAAGATTAGGATTCTCTATTACTGGCTGGAGAGAGCTGCAAGTGTGCTTGTATTTCAAAAAAGTACACAACTGAGTATGTATTCTTACAGAGGAAGCAATAGGTGAGTTAAACAGCTTCTTAGGTAAAACCTTAGGAGAAATATAAAGCATTGCTAATGGGGAGATACCAGTATTTAAAATCAATTAACATTGGAGGGTCAACCATGCAGGAACATAAGGGTCCAAGGCAGAGTTATACCCACCGCAGGTACTTGCCCAATTGGCTTGTCCAGAAATATAGGCCAAAATGTGGAAGTCTCAAACCACCAAACAGTTTGGAGACCGCCAGTTTATTGTAGGCTCTTCTGGCAGTTTTGCCCTGCCAAATGAATGAGGAGATAAGTGAGTGTTTTTTTTTTAAACCACGTTATGGGGATCCATGAATTTAACATACTGAGGGGGTAAAATAACCTTGGCAAAATGTTCATTTTAATCAGGTTAATGTGCCCCCAAAGTGAAATGGGGAGGGACTGCCACCTGGCAAGGTCTTGTTGAACAGAAAGAAGTAGAGGGTCAAGATTAGCTTTTCTTGATTGGGTTTCCCTCCTTGTTAGAAGAAGCCCCAACTATTTTAAGCTAGACTGGCTCCATTGTAGCCCTAGCAGTGTGATATCATGTTTGGTGAGTCTCCCATTCAAAGGGAAAACTGTAGTTTTGCTTAGATTAATTTTATAATTGGACACTGCACTGTATTCCTTAAGGACAGAAAGAACGACCGGGAACGATTGCGTGGGGTGTTCGATGTGAAGCAGCACATTGTCAGCATAGGCTGACAGTTTAAAAGTCTGGAATCCCAGCGTAATGCCCTGGATGCCATTGTGTTCTCATAGCTTGAGCAACAAGGGTTCCAGATATATATTGAATAGTATAGGATATAATGGACACTCTTGCCTCATTCCCGAATGGAGTGAAAAATGGTATTGCATTGCAATAAATCCGAGCCAGGGGATTCTGATACAAGGAAGAGATCCAGTCAACAAACTGAGAGGGGAATCCAAATCTACACATGGTACAAAAGAGGAATTGCCAGTCAACTCGGTCAAACGCCTTCTCTGCATCCAGAGAAAGCAGGCCAGCTGGGACATCTGCTTCTCTGGATGCAGAGAAGACATGAGCCAGTTTCCTGAAATGATCAGAAGAATGTCTGCCTGACATAAAGCCTACTTGGTCCGAATGAATTAAATAAGGCATGTTCTGTCTAAGCCTGTTAGCCAATAACTTTGCTAAAATTTTAATATCACAATTTAGAAGTAAGATCGGCGTATAACTCCCAACATTTTCTGGGTCTTTGTCTGGTTTTGGAAGGACTATAATTAGTGCTTCCAAAAGACTATTGTCCAGAGGGTTAGCACCCAATATCCATGCAAAAAGCAGTGATAACCATGGACTGATTTGTTTGGACAACAGTTTATAAAAATTTGGGGTAAACCCATCCAGTCCTGGGGCTTTATCAGCTATGAGTTAGGTGACAGTTTCCTGAATCTCCAACACAGAGATAGAGACGATCAGGGAGTACTGCTGTGCAGACTCCAGGGTTGGCAGTGGAATGGAGTTCAGGTATGCCTAAACTCAGGTAACTGTTGGCTTCTGGGGCATGGGACTGTATAAATCAGCATAAAATTTGGCAAATTCCCCTGCGATCTCTTTAGGAGAAAGTAGGAGAGATCCATCCATCAGGGAACGAATGCTTTGCACAAGTCCAGAAGATTCTGCTTTTTTTAAACCTTAGGGCTAGTAAGTGGCCAGCTTTCTCCCCCGATCAATATATTTCATACCAGTTTTGAGGATCGCGTATTCTGCTTTCTTGTGGAGCAAATTAGAATATTGATCCTGGAGACTGAATAACCTGATCCTTTCTGACTCCGGGGTGGTAAGGGAGAGTGAGCTCTCCAGGTGTCAGATATCAACTAGGAGATCCAGAGCTTTTTGTTCCCTACGTTGTTTTCTCTGAGCCGCTAGTTTAATGAATATACCCCGTAGTACACACGAATTTAAATTGTTCGATGTATACCGGTCAATTTCTTGACCTATACACTCAACAATTACCTTGTCTTTAAGAAGCTGGTTATTCAACTTCCAGCTGGATTCTTTAGGTACATCAGTGGTTAGTGTTAGGGAGCACCAAGTTACAGAGTGATCGGAAATTAACCCAGGATCTATTTTTGCATCTGCCACCCCCCCCCCCAGCAATGTCTTACTAATCGCTACCAACAGCTCCTGTGACTGCCCAACTTAACCTTGTTTTTACACTACCCTGCCTGCTCTAGTGCCCCCACTGGATTCTACCTCACATCTTGGTATACCCAATGCTGCACTTTTCACCCTCTCCCACCCTTCCTACATTCCCCCTTTCCTCTCCTATGACTCTGGCACTTCTTTATCTGTTGTCTATTTTCTGACAAATGCCACAGGCTGCCTTGCTTGCAATGCTACCCTTGAATTGTATTAATCTGTACTCTGTTTGCAATGTCCACATTGTTGTAATGTCTGTCTTGATGTTCCCCATAATTTGTATTTCTCTGACATGGAACCTTTGTAAAAGAGCCAAGGCTCAAAGGTATTTGTAATCCTAGACTTGATAAATAAAAACAATAAAATAAAAAAGGTAATTCATTCTGGACTGGGATTTATGAACCTCGGATCAAAAAGTGTACTCCCTTGAATGTGGGTAGAGAATTCTTCAAGGGTCGCACAAACCAAGATGGTCCATCAGGTCCCAGATGGCTCTCTGTGCAGGTGACAACCCCTTAAGCTTCTGATCAGATTTGTCCAAAACTGGGGAAAACGGAAGATTCCAGTCACCTCCTATTATAATGGGTAGATTGGTAAAAGGGGCTAACACCTTCAACAAATCAATAAAGAACCCAGGGGAGTCCGCATTTGGACTATAAACACTGCCCAATAGCATGGTCGTTCTCTCCAGCCGGCCTAACAAAAAGAAATATCTGCCATTACGATCTCTAATAACTTGGTCACACACAAACTGCGTGCCTCTTGCAATTAGGATTGCGACCCCCCGACTCTGGGTGCTATACCCTGCAGTAAATGTCTGCCCAACAAACTGCCTGTGAAAAAGGGTACCTTCCGCTTCTTCCAGGTGGGTTTCCTGGAGAAGGTAGATGTCACTCCTGAGCAAATGAATATGTTTCCACACCTTGTATCGTTTGACTTTATTGAGGCCCCATGAATATTCCATGATAACTTTTTAGGAAGAGCCATTAAAGATTCTCATGTATCGATAACCTATGTACCATAACATGTAAGGAAGCCACATATAAGGGAAAAAAGATGACCCCTCCATGATGCCAAGTCAACCCTCCCTCCCCGCCACCCCCAAACATTCCCCCACAGAAAATTGCCCCTTAAGAAAAAGCTAAACCCAATACAAGAAACAAGCCCTTCCCACCCTACCTCCCTAAGGGTCAAGGCACTGAGTGTACTCCCTGGCAAACAAAACTTGGTGCCCTGACCCTGACTAATAGCTTTCTGGTACGTGATGTACCTTCTGTGGTAACCCTACTGCCCCATCCCAACCGTCACAAAACAACTAACACACAATTCTGCAGAAGCAAAATGACCCCCCGTGATATGAACAGTAACCAGTAAATAGGGTAAAAGTCCCTGAGCTGCCATTTCAGTCTAGAAAGGAAAAATAACCAACCTTAGCAGTGCAGGGAGTGGAGCGGGGCTGGATAGACTCTCTACAATCAGCTGAACCCCGAGGAGAGCAAACCATACTAATACATGCCTCTTTAGCTAACTGCGTGGCTGAGGATGGTAAACTGCTTTAGGTGTGAGAAACAGCTCTCATTCTGGAGGAACCTATGCTGTGCTCTCGTGCAGTAAGGGTGGAAATAAATGCATAAGTGAAAAAAAAAAGGGGGGGAGGGACTGTTTACCAGCATGGATCGCACCAGGTTTTAAAGGGCTCTGCACGTAAATTAAACACCATAGGCTCTCCCCGCTCTGTCGGAGAGCTAACGGGAAACTTGCCCCAAAACATAGGGATAATGGGAACCCAAAATATCTTTAGGTAGCAGGCTAAGCCGAGGGGAACATTGAAATAAGAACAATAATCAAAAAAGGGAAACAGCGTCGAGGTCCTCTCTTCCTAGCTGCACTTCTGCCCTCAGTACAGTAGGGCTGTCAGGAGTAAGCTTGCAGATGGAAACTACAACTAAATTAAACATCACATTACTCCTGTGTGTCCTAATGCCTAAAGCTTAGCCTATCACCAGTTCAGTCACTGAAATACACAAATAGAATGAAAGTTCAGTATGAAAACACTTCCAGTCTCCTACTCACTATGGTGAGATACATTGATGAAACACCCTTCGGTTTTTAAAGTTAGTCATTTTCAGCTGTCATGAAACAAATCAAGGAGCGCCTTCTTAAGGGAGTCCTCAGCTGTCTTCGGATGTTCAGAGTGGACCCATTTCCCCGCTAGTTGCACCTGGAAATTAGCAGGGTAGCCATTTGAAACTTTATGTTTGCTGCCAGGAGCTTGGTGACAATACCATGATAGGCCATTCTCTTCTGTCTCACCGATAAGGGAAGGTCTTGAGCCACCCGTATCACCTTGCCGCCCCACTGCACTTCTATTTCCTTGATCTTCACCATAAAGTGTTGGTGCTTCTGATAGTTCAAGAATTTGAAAATGAAGGTTCTTGGTGGGGCACAGGGCGGGGGCATGGATCTTAAAGCCCTGTGGGCCCTTTCTATGACATAGGTTGGGCTGAATGGAGAAGGGCTGGCTAATTTCTCCACGAGCTTTTGTGCGAAAAGCACAGAATTGTTCCCCTCTTCACCCTCGGGAAGTCCGATTATTACTACATTATTGTGGCAGCTCCTCCCTTCCAAGTCTTCGACTGTGGCTTCAAGTTTTGCAAGGCATTGTCGGGTTGCAGCCATTGCCGGATCCACCTTATCTACCCTGCGCTCCAGTGAAGTCAGGCGAGTTTCACAGTCTTCTGTTCAGATTGCTAAATCTTCCAGTTTGGTCAAGACTGATTTAAATTCATCTGTCAGAGACTGCAGTTCTTCCCTGAATGGACGGAACTCATCCCGAAACTGATCAAGAGTGAGGGGGGACTGTTCTTGGGAGCCAGAAGACTGCCACCCCATAGGCCCAGGCTGGGCCTTAGATCTCTTGCTAGTTTTCTCGGGGGTGGTAGGTGGCATGTGTCGCAGGAGAGCCGACTTCATCTCTGCATCCATTCTGTCAATTTCACCACCAAAGAATGCCTAGAACCCGTAAGTTATGTTGAACTCTTGGGGAGACATTTCTCTGAGTTTGTTCATGCAGAATATATTGGAAAACAGGCGGTTGCATGGGAGGGATTAGCGGGAGCGCTCGCAAAAGCAGCTACTCAGAGATTGCATCACGTGATCTCCCAAAACACCTTTTTAAAGTAAGCCCCCTTCCTCACTCTAGTAAAAATATCTGTTGCAGACATCTCCACATTGCACAGCACAGGCTCATACTTTTAAAATTGGGTGACACAGGCCAAATTGTACTACCATGTTCCCTCCAACTGTTCACTGACATGATTATCTGGCAATAGCAGTATTGATTATCTGACAATGGCAGTAAGGGCTGTCTGTCTCTGTCAGTCTTCAGATCATTATATTGTCTACTTGCAATGCTTGATATTGCCTCCTCATGCTGTCCCAAGTCTCACTTCCACCTATGCCAGCTTTGTATGCCCATTTACTGGTCTCTATCTCCTCACCACCTCAACCTTATCCATGATCAGCCTCTCCAAAGCACCTTCCCCATCTGACTGGTTTGACCTTACTGGGCCTATGGGCAGGGTGTGGCCTTTGATCTCAGTGTGCCTGTCTGGAATCTCTTGCTTAATCTCGATGCTGTGTCTTTTCTGCTGCTGATGTTGCACTGAAGTACATGTCCATAACTTGCTGGACTTAGGTGGCCATTGGCCAGATCAGACCCTGGGCCCTGGGTCTGAATCAGAGCATGGAGGACAGCCTTAAACAGAGTAGAGTCGGACTTGGTCATGGTGGACTCTCAACTCACAAGAGCAGACAGTGTTGCATTCAAGCACTTGGAGTACATAAGCGGGGAGGAGGCCAAAGTGAAGCTAAAAGTAACTACCAGGAGGGGTTCAATACTGGCTTGGGACCATGGCTGGCCACACCACAAAGCAGCAGTTTAGGCATACAGGTCTAATTGAGTCACAGCACCGGGTGCCTGTCAGCCTCAGGAAAGGAGTTTCAACCATCACCCACAGACCCACCATGTAGGCTGCCCCACCCCCAGACTGTCCGTCTCCAGACTTCGCTGAACACCCCCACTTGCTCTGAATCACCGTCCACCCTCCCTGCTGCTGAATTGTTTTATGACTTTTTTAAAAATGGCACATTGGCCAAACAGTAGTGGGGGGGTACCGTCAGAGCATTGGAGGAGCCCCTGTAATCATTTGTAAATCCACCCCTAATGAATGTCTTTTAGTGTTTCTCATATATTAACCTTTAGAAGAAGAAGAAGAAGAAGAATCAGCATTTATGTAGCGCTTTTCATACACAGTATCCCAAAGCGCTTTACAAGCAATGCTAGACTGGTAGTGAAGTGACTGCATGTGTGGTGGCGGCCATATCGCACATCATCACCCACACACAGCCTGGATAATTGCATGTACCGGTTTATGGGAAGGGGAATGTTAGCCAGGACACCGGGAATGTTCCCTGCTCTTTGCGAAGAGTGCCCTGGGTTCTTTTACTTCTGCCTGGACACCCACCAGGACAACACCAGGATGGGCAGAAGGGACCTCGGTTTAACATCTCATCCGAAGGACGGAACACCCCAGCAGTACAGCACCCTCTAATACTGCACTCGGATGCCAGCGATTTTTTTTAGGTGCAAGTCCAATCCCAGTGTGGGACGAGAACCCATGACCTTCTGGTCCAGAGGCGGATGTGCTACCAACTGAGCCATGCTGACACCATTATTATTATAAAATTCAACCCACAAATCCAGCAGACTGGCACAAATATGAATGCCACACGGTATTAACATGGGTCAGACATGCCTTGCCATTGCATGAAGCAGAGAAAAACTGTAAAGAAAGTTGAGCAGAAATGCCTTGCAAGACTTTATAATTACAGTATGGAAACTCCTGAGGGTGTATTACCAACCGGTAATTCCATCCCTAAATTCTAGTTTGGCTTATTGGGTAGGATTACAGGAAGCCAGAGAACTCAGTAACCCGGGTGGTAAACTTCAGGGGGGTAGACTTTGGGAGGATGCAGGAAGTACTGAAAGGGAAGCTGGAGGGCATAAGGCAGGAGATGGATGCAGAGCAGAAACAGGATATTATTAAATGGGGGATGGAAGCCTGCACCAAGACACAGAGTAAGAGGAGCAGAGCAATGAAACCGTGTTGATTGAACAGCAAGGTAGTGGAGGTGGCGAGGGCAAAATAAGAGGTGCACCAGAGGTATAGGAGGATGGGGAAGGAAGAGGACAGGGAGGAGTATGCAAGATGGTCCAGGAAAGTGACCAGAAAAGTGAGAGAAGCCAAGGCCTAGCGGGAGCTGAGATTAGCACAGGGAATTAATGGGGGGGGGGAGAAAGACTTTTTCAGATACATCAGGGAGAAAAGGAAGTGCAAAGAGACAATAGTGAGGATAAAAATGGGTGGGCAGTGGACAGAAAAGGGGGAGGAACTGGCGGAAGCACTGAATGAGTACTTTTGCTCAGTGTTCACAGAACAAAAGGGGGTACCACTACCACCATGGGCTGGGAGGATGGGGATGAGGGGAGAGGAGGCAACAGATAGAAGGATTGAGGGAGGTAGAGTCCTAGAGGGACTGAGGACACCGGCCGGCAGACAAGGCATCAGGGCTGGATGGCATCCACCCCAGAGTGCTGAGGGAGATGGCGGAGGTGTGGTGGAGCCACTGGCGGATCTGTACAGCACCTCACTGGAGTCGGGATGTGTGCCACTGGACTGGAGGATGGCACATGTAGTGCCATTATACAAGAGTGGACCAAGGGACGAACTGGGTAATTATCGTCTGCTAAGTCTCACCTCCATGGTGTGCAAACTCATGGAAACGATACTAAAGGAAAGACTGGTGTCATACCTGGAGGACAACAGCCTCCAGGATGTGAGGCAGCATGAGTTTGTTTCGGGAAAGTCCTGCCAAACCAACCTGATACAATATTATGACTGGGTGACAGGTGAGCTGGATAAGGGTCATGCGGTGGATGTTCTTTACTTGGACTTCAGCAAGGCCTTCAATTCGGTGCCTCATGGGCGGCTTGGGGGGAAGCTAACTGGTGTAGGGGTAGGCAAAAATTATGAACTGGATTACAAGCTGGTTGAGTGGGAGGCTGCAGCGGTGGTGGTGGGAGGGGAGCTCTCAACTCCGAAGCCGGTGATGAGCAGGGTGCCACAGGGCTGTGTGCTGGGACCAGTATTATTTGGGCTCTTCATATCAGACATTGCACAGGGGGTGGTGAGCAAGGTAAGCCTGTTTGCAGATGACACCAAAATGATAGCAGTGGTGGATGGAGAGGAGGGATGGAAGCAGCTGCAGGGGAACCTAAGCAAGCTAGAGGAGTGGTAAGAGAACTGGCAGCCGGGGATCAATGTAAAGAAGTGTAAGGTTATGCACTTCGGAGTGAAGAACCCAAGGAGAGAATACTGGCTGGATGAGGTTAAGTTGGGGATCACTGAGGAGGAGAAAGACCTAGGGGTAATGGTAACAGGGACCATGAACAATACTGCCCAGTGCAGGAGAGTGGCTGCAAAAGCGAACAAAATGCGGGGGTGCATAGCGAGGGGTTTTTCATCCAGGCGAAGAGAGGTGATTTTGACCCTCTACAGGTCACTGGTAAGGCCACACTTGGAGCATTGTTTGCAGTTTTGGAGGCCATACCTAAAGACCGATATCAGGCTACTGGAGGGGGTGCAGAGGAGGGAAATGAAGACGATATGTGGAATGGAGGGGAGAGACTATGAGAGCAGGCTGGGAGACCTGAATATGTACACCCTGGAGGATAGTAGGGACAGGGGGGACATGATAGAGACATTCAAGTATCTGAGGGGAATCAGTAAGGATGGGGCAGATGGGGTCTTTAAGCTAAGGAGGGGGAGGGACACCAGGGGGCATGGGCTTGAGCAGATGTAGATAGACCGGGTGGTCTGTTTCTGCTGGCACATTCATATTACCTCATGGTAATATCCCCCATTGTGCCTTACCACTTAAAAATGTACACTTTATACAGTAATTAGCATTCTTATATCATGTTTGATTATGTTCTGAGGGTTTTTTATGTTCCTCTCTTCCCTTTCTTCATCCTACATTTTTTTAAAGAGCTAGTGTGCTGCCTGGAACTAATATTAATTTTCAAAAATACTGAGCTATTACTTCTTATTTCTGAAGTATTTTTCCCTTTTGCTAATTAGAAGATATTCCACCTGACAATACTTGTAGATCACTACTCTACCTGGAGGCTGACATAGCAAGTTCAGGTCATCCTCATATATCATCAGCCCTATGACCTCACCATCTGTGACATCACAACTGACCAAGAAGAGCCAGTCACATGCTGCAAGACTGGTCCCTTGTGATATCAGTAAGTGAGATCACAATGCTGATGAAGTATGTTTCAGTGTCAGAATCAAGCGACCGCAAAAGTCATTTCAGCGCATACATTTCAGTGCTTGGTCACAGTCATGACCGCACAAAATATCTGTGGCACAAATTAGCATTTCACTAATTAGAGTGGTCGTTTCCACTTGGTGGTCCTGATTTAGAGTTGAACGTTGCGACACAAGAAGACAGTGTTGTCATGCAAGGGGGCTTTGTAACCGTCAAGTGTTTCCTGCCTATTTCCTACCTATTTTCTAACATTCCTAACATTCCAGGACTCTCTGGATAGTGTCCCTTGAGGAGGATGTGCTGCTGGATGCATGCAGTTGGTACCTGACTGGGGCAGGGCAACACATTAACCTGGGGACTAATGCCAGTGCTTCACCTGAAGCCAATAAACCATGAAAGGCAGGCGCACAGACAAAATGCTACAGCAAACAAAAACAATCAGCATACCAAGCATGAAGAGATGTATTTATGTAAAAAAAGGCAGTTGGCTGCCAGTATCGAGAATTTTTTTTTTATTTTAGATCTATAATCTGGACTTTACAGCAATAGAGATATAGTACAAAAAAGTCAAAAAGACGGTTGCCAGTATCAAGAATTTTTATTTTATTTTATTTTTGATCTATAATCCTGCTCTGAATCTGGATTCTTCGGTGATCTAACACAACTCTGGGAGCTCCTGGGTAAGTCTATAAATATACAGAGGTCCGTTTGGTTGCCAGTCTCTGCTTTGGCTAACCTTGAGCTACACATTACTCCCAGTGTATACACGCTATACAATCCAGTGATACGCGCTATTAATAACCCACGCAGTTATGTTGTTGTGCTACCATCGTCTGCGCTATTACGTTTGTGCTATTTTGACTGCGCTATTTGCAACATGTGATTATCACCGGATACCATGAAGTATGAAGAGGAATTGAACTAGATATGTTAGTCTCCTGATAAAGTACTGCTCTTTACATGGCACCAAATACCATTAGGCAGAAAATCTTCTAGTAAGCAAATAGGTTAATACAAATACTTTAGAAATAAAAAGTATCCACTGACTATTTCTAAAAATTAATAACACTTTCTGCCTGCTATTTTCAATGGTACTAGCTCTTTAAGGCTGTTTGAAATGCACCTTTTCCATACATTCTAGCTAAAAAAATAGTGCATTTTAAATTACTTCTGCCAGTGTATTTTTTGCTTTTCTCTCAAAACTAAAAGAAAATCTCCCTTTTAACTGTATGCAGAAGGGAAGCATTCATATGTCAATTGAACACTTATTTGATATACTCTGCTGGGCATCCTGTACAACTCTTTCCAAAAGAACCTTCTAATGGTGGGAGCATGCAGCTAATGATTCAAGATTTCTGCTATACTCTTGCCTTTCTTATGTTGATTTATCAAGAGGATTATTTTCTCCATGGCTGAAGATGGCTGAGTTATATACAGCCAGCTCCTGATTAGCCTTTTTCGCAGCAGACCTCAAAGCGATAAGACAACATGTAGCTGGCCAGCCGGCATAGCAGTTGGATTTCCGCCTGCAACGCTGACAAGCCGGGTTTGGATGTGAGCCTGGGAGTTGAGCGGCCGGCTGGGCAGAGGAGGATCGAGCAACCAATGGACTGCTTTCTTCCTCCAGGGGGAAGGTGGGTCAGCCCTTGGCACCTGACTGACCACTGGCAGAGGCTAGGGGTGTCGCGCCCAAGGCTTGCAGTTTCCAGAAAGTGTGCCAGACTTTGGTGCATTACGCAATTTTATGCCATTGCACACCACACTTCCCAATAACAGAGAGAAAAAAAATTGGCTGTGGCATGGAGGATGTCCACCTCCCACACCGAGCCCTATGTAGCTGTCCAAGGCACTCTGCCATCGAATCTCTACATGGCACCATTTGGGGAGTAGTGCAAGAGGCTCCCTGATGGCCATGCCCTGGGAGATAATCCAAGGAGCACTGCGGTGTTGGCACATAAGTCCCAGGGAGGAGGGGCAAGGTGGTAGGGATGGCAGACCAAGGGAAAAAGCCATCCGAGTGGAAAAAAGACAACAACATGTAACCTAGCGGAAATGTTGTATTTCAAATTCAGAGTTTCGGTGTGTAGGCTATGGAAATTTCCATCGTTCTTGACATGAATTTTGGGAGTATTAACTAGGTTGCCACTGGGGAGGCAGCGTGGTCTAGTAGTCAGATTACAAGCTTGGGAACAACAAGACCCAGGTTCAAATCCCCTCACAGTCTTGCACTCAGTGTTGACCTTGAGCAGACCACTTAAAGAACTTAATTAGCTTTTTACACTTTTTTTTAGTTACTCCTTAGGCTTGTAAAGGAGAGGCTGTTGTTTACATTTATACTGAAACTGCATTTAGTAAAGTAGGATAAATGCAGTTTCATAGCATTTGAAAATTTTAAACACAGCCTCTCCTGATTCAAAAATCCTGCTCTGAAAATCCAATAGCTGCCTTGAGGATGTCAATGAAGTGAGAGATGCCAGCTGTGCAACTGTATTCTAGCTCCATAACCATATTCAAATGCAGATAACTTTAAAATGAAAAATTATAGCATGATACTTTGAGCACGAAAGTTGTTCAGCACAAAACTATCTACAAAATGAGTGGTGATTCGTTTAGATATACCTTTCAGTTTTTTGTAAATTAGCAAAAAAGCAGCAGAAATTTCTATTTTTTGTCACTTTTTCAACAAACAAATGCAAATAACTTTATAACAATAAATGATAGCATGGTACTGTGAGCGCAAAAGTTGTTCAGCACAAAAATATTTACAAAATAAGTGGTGTTTTAGTTAAAAATATTTGAGCTACATTAGAAATTTGAAGGGAATTCTTTTAAGGGGTAGGGGTTCAAAGCCAACAACCAAAAAAAAGAAAAAAAAAACACTTAAAAAACATACAGAATAGGACAGATTGATTTAATAATAAGATCTTCATGGTTAAAATGTCTACACCATGGGGAACCTTATTTTTGAACTTTGTGGAAGTGGCATAATGGTAATGAAATACAGTATAATCCTGCTTTTAGGTTGAATGGATAGAAGCAAGTGTCTTCAGTATGTGAGTGTTCTGTTATAAATTTGTAAGGTAAAATATTACATACAGAGGTGAAGGGAAAGAACGCCCTATTAGTTATGTGTGTTTAGAAGCCTCTGTTTGGTGATTTTTTTTGGTGCTACTCCTGTTGGAGATTGCTTTGTTTAGAGATGTTCTTTTAAGTTACAGATCAATAACCAAAAAAGGAATAGAAAAAGCAAGATAAACTGACAAATTAATCAGGTTCTTTTTACAGTATGATTTAGGTGAGGTTTATGAGATATGTAACAAAAACATTATTTTGGACAATATGATTTTCTGGCCATGGGCAGTTAATGGATTTTTTTTTATTATATTGTATATAATAGGAAATGAATGGGACATTGTGTAGTGGTCAACAGTAGGTGTCAGAGTTGGCACCATAATGTGGGTTGAATTCATATTAGAATAATATCAAGAATGGTGTCCACATAATCTTCAACAAGAAGAGATTGGCTGATTATACAGAGAACATATTTTGATTAGCTGAATGAATTTGAATACATTAATGGAGTGTAAATATACAAGATACAGAATTCATACATTATTTATTGGTATAAGTGATTTTATTTGTTGGTATGGGTGATAACTGCTGGAAATAACAAATATATAATATTGGAAATAAATAGAATGTTAAGTATTTGTTTGTATTCTGATGAAGTAGTGAGGACACTATGAAACGTTGATCATAGTGTGGTGTTATAATTTAAAGAGCTACTGACACCTCAAAGAAAACTTTAAAAAGCATAATAATTGGGTACAGTTCTGACTGCATTCCATTTATATTTTATATATTTCTCCTCCCCCATTGTGTATTACTAAGGACATTTGAGTGAATAATGAATATATGATCTTTATCCATTAGAGTTTCTTTAGAGTCTATCTATCTCTATAGCTTACTCCCTACTTCAAGTCATAATCCTCTGTTGTGACATCACAATCTCTTGCCATGTGAGTAACTGTGATGTCACAAGCAGTGCTCTGTGACTTCAGGTAGGGAAGAAGCAGCAGAATAGACCAACTCGTCAGGAGCAAAGGTCCTGTTTTCATATAGATGACCTCAGTAATAAATAACAGGGAGGAGAAATGCAGAACTAATGGGACATACAAGTTGGACTGTGTCTAAATATTAGGTTTTGTTAAATTTCTGCTGAACGTGTCACCAGCTCTTTAAGCAGTCGGTTCTGGCAAAATTAAAGACTAAAAAAGTATATCACTGAGTGGGTCTGTCTCCCTATGTCTCATTATGTGTGCATGGTTAAATGAGGTTTTATGGAGCAAGATCCCTCCTCGTAGTTATTTATCTTGTAGGTGCAAGGTAGGTGTGCGTCTGTGTGTGTTTGTGTTTGTATTCACTATAATCCAAGTCACACGTTAATTCTATATCCCTTATCAGAATAATGCATTAGGAGTTGTTTTGGCTCTGACCAAGATTTGTTAAAATACTGTGATAACCAGAGACAGTCATCACTTGTATAATTAATGACTTACTGTACTTCTGGGCTTCCAAACTTTAAGGACAATTTAAACTGTGATAGTTGTTTAGCAGGAATAATTAGCAGGTTGCCACACCGTGTGCTGGAAACAGCTAACTGAAAGCTCATTACTGTGCAATTAACTACTTTTTTTCACTGCTGTCATGTACTATGAAAATTAATCTGTGAAAAACAGTGAAAACATGGCATCTGCAACTAAATTACTCTTTAATGAAATAGAGGCAGTCAAAGGCTTTTTTTTTACATAGTGTTTCCCTTGAAAGGATGTATATTAATCTAGAGCAGTGTATTCAGGGAAGAGCAGTACAGATTACATAAGACTTTTTCCAATGCTGTGCCTGTGCCAACAATCTTTTGTGTACGGTGACTTCAGACTATTCCTACTGAGTTACAACAGTCTTATAGTGTGAGGAGTGCTTCTGAGCCACCCAACAGTTTACAGTGTTCTCATGTGGTAGGCAGAACTGCCATTTTTTTTAAGCAAGTCTGTTTCCAAGGTGAAAATGATTCACAACTGAGGAGACAGAGAGATATTCAGAACACTTGTATTGAGCATACTGAGGAGGCAGTTTAAAGGAAACGTAGTCCAGGGGTCCACAAAAGGATTATGGGAGAGAAGACATATTAAAATTATTTGTTTTTTGTGCATCTCTCAAAATCATACACATGTAGCACTCTAAATCCTCAACCTCAGAGCATGGAATCATGGTTCTGCAAAACCCGTGTCCAACTCAGTATGACAAAGCTTCACCAAAATAGGCATCGCTTTTTAAACAGGCTTCTTCATGTTATCCAGTATAGGCCGAGAAAGTCAGCCATGGAAACTGGCTGAGACAATGGACTCAGTTTTCAAAGGTCCGGGAATGACGCAAGGTGCCTGGGTCAAAGAGACATGATGCAAGGGGCACAGCATGCCACACCTTGTATCATTACTGATTTTCAAAAGGTGTTTGTGGTACCACCGGGACCCCATGCTGGCAACACACCTTACCCATGGGTAGACCACACAGAGCTGTTCTAACAGCCCCCCTGCACTTCCGCTGTCAACAACAGACACTTGAGGTAGGGCCTTCAGGTGTGAGCAGCTGGTACAGAGGACGCAGGCAGCAGCAGAGGGTGGTATGCTGTCAGTAGACATGCACAGTTGCGTTGCTAGGTGGACATGGTAATGACTGACCTCGCACCAGTATTGTGAGCCAGCATGCCACTCTTAAAGAAACTAAATTGCAGTACATGGTCCAATGCATATCTACATGATGTCCATAGAGAGTGTAACACAGAGCGTGTGTTGTCCATGATGAACATATTAAGTGCTGTAATGGCACAGTCGGGGGCAGGCTACCCCTTGAGCACATGTGGGAGTATTTATTTATTTCTATTTATTCAAGCATTTCACCAGGAAAGTATACAGAGCAATAAATTGCTCATTTCCAGATACATCCTGGGGGATGGGGAAATTGGAGGTACAGGTACAGCAGTGAGAAATTACAATTGAATTATTTTTAACAACATGGTAAAACATAATTCAAATAATACAATATACAAAATTGTGAACATAAGTGCAATACAAACAGTAAAGTGCAAAGAGTACAATTTAGAGAGACTAGAAGTAGGAACAAGAGAACATGAGGGGTTACAGACAAGCAGAGATGCATGGTTATAAAATCAGGAGACAAGGGAAACATGTTACAAAAAAAAAACAGAGTGCAGCCTGGGTACTGAATTATCAGTTAAAACAGGAGAGTAAAGGGAAATAGTGAATATTTAGGAGATAATATTGAGTGCTACGTTGGGCATAGCTAATGGGGGACTGGGACCATAGAGAAGGACCGGAAGTTTTAAGTGGTGCAGAACTCGGATACAGTCAGGAGGATTGGCATGAGCAGGAATGGGATGAATACACTTGAAGGAGGGAAGAGAGAGCATTGGGCGAAGGTGCATTGTGGATGGCAAAGGGGAGGGCATTCCAAATTTTAGGGCAACTGTACGAAAAGGTGGATTGGCCAACAGTAGTAGAGTGGTGGAGTATGTGTGCGGTGTTGCCATATGTGTGCCACAGAAATAATGGTTTCATATGCAGTGAGCTTGGTACTACATGCTGCGTGATCTGGAGTGGTATGTGCCCAGTTTGCTGCTTGCATAGGTTATGCAAAGTCACTTTCACTTGACCTAGAAGGTTCCAGCTGCATGACATCAGACTCTATACAGCCATGCATATGGTGACATAGGGCCGACTCATTTGGTAATTATGGTCACTGGGCACAGAACTTTGATGTCTGGGACTCCTGTTTGAGTCCAGCCACCACCAACTCAGTGCATGCAGCAGTGCAAGTCCTGACTGTGTTGTCCACAGATCCCCCCCCTACACACATACAGTGCCAGTCATAGTGCTGCCCATCCCTCATGGGGTTGTCACGTCATCGGGCTCTGTCCCTGTCACTGGCCTGTGCCACCCACCACCTCCCAACCTGACCCTTGTTGTCCCCCATAATCTCTGCCAACCACCTGGGCTCACAGCCAACAGGTCTGTGGCACTGGTTGCAAAGCCACATGACCACCCCAGAGCTTGTGGAAGTCCCCTCCCATGTTCCATGTGTTTGACACACAGGTGCAGTTGCGGCAAATGTGGGGTGTTTGGCACCAGGACACATCCTGTACCAAAATCAGATGCAGGGCCCCTGGCACACTGGGCTTCTACACAAGCTGTCATTTGCCACAGCCTACGTCGGTTCAATGGGCCCTTTTGAAAATCGAGTCCAATGGCTGCAGTGCCCTAAGGAGCGAAACAAAGATGAAACAAATCTCTGTACTTTGTTATTATCAGCCCAAACTGGATAACATGTACAGTCCTGTTTAAAGGGCAGTGCTTGTTCTGGTGAAGCCTCTTCAGCTTGACTGCATAAGGATTTGCATACCCATGATTACATCACAATTATAAACTGACTTTTTCCCATGGTTTTCACATAATTTAATTGCTGTGTTCACAGAACCAGGTATGGCTATCTCTGCCTTAGTTTGGGTTCTTATCTGCAGGAGATATGCCTTTTTCAGTTATGGACCCAGGCCTGTGGAACTTGATGCCAGTGAATATGTATTTATTTATTTTTTTAACTTTGTGTTTATCCTCCTACCTGAGCCTGCATTCGCCCCACTCTTCGGGGCTTCTGTGGTACCCTGCATCAGAACTCCTCCCAGGGCTGACAGCACTTATGGGTGCCCCACTCCGTGAACCTAGGTATCCGGATAACCCCACCCCCCATCATGGGTGGAGGAGTCCCTCGTACTTCCTCCAGGCTTATGCGGAGTGTGCACCTTGCGCCTCAGCCCCTGGATTCCCCTGATCGACGGTTCCCAAAGCCCATCTACCGGTGCCAATGTGGGCAATTTTCCTCCTGGTGTTTTTCTCCTCACCCTGGGTGTCAGCACGCTGGGAGGGCAAGGAGTTGAAGGCATGCTGAGACGTGCCCTCCGCTCCAGTCCTCGGCTGATGTCCAGCCCACCCACAGTGCTACCTGTGTACTGCACCTACCACCCGAGTTCCCCCAGGTGGTGGTAAAGCAGCGAGGCTTACAAATCTCCCACCCCCAAGAAGGAGAGCAGCTGTCAAGCTCTCAATCCATCTCCTCCCCAGCCGACCCCTGGCATCCCGTGCTCATTCCCAAACACAAGTCGCTGGTGTGGTTCGAGGTAAGGTGCCAGCGCCTCAGCCCTCTGCACCACCAGGCTGGCCATGCCAGTGAATATTTAAACTGCCCCTTAATTACAGAGTTTTAAAAAAATTATTAAAAGCTTAGTTTAGATACTGTAGGCATTTTATAATGTAATTCGATACCGCTTATTTGTCTACTTATATCTGTTTCTGCTGTTTAAACTTTTTAAGGAGACCTATGCCATTGGGATAGGCACAACAGAAATTAATAAATAAACAAACATTTACAGATATTGCACCATCATATTAACAAGTAGGCTAATTTGCATGAAGTAACAGATCTGCCAAGCTTTTGTAGTACACCAATCAATTATTAAATTATGCGCATCAGACTGGTTGAACTTTTTACAGGGGAGACATTGAAAAAGACCATTGTGGAAAAGTTGTGCCTTTAAAATTCCCCTTATTCAATTAGATGTATCATTAAATTACTGATGGAGGAATCTCAAGAATGTGTGGCCTACTACACTGCTGTGATAATCCAGGTTTTGACTTGCTTGTACAGCAGCACACCTCTGCTAAACAGGAATTGCAGGAGCACAGTCAGCTCTTCTTCATGTTTTTATTTATTGCTTGCTTGATTGATTTTTTTATTTGTTTATTTTCTGCTTTGTACATCAAAATATATGTTGATAAAGAGGGTGAAATTGTCGTTCACTTAATTGAAAACAAAGGAGAGCTATAAATATATAATAATAGATAAGTCATCAGTAACACGGCTAATTCTATTAAAGAGGACAGGAAATCATTTCCAGTTGGTAGCTGTTTATAAAGTTCTTATTCTCAGAAATGATATGCATTCCCCTAGATTATTTGTATTTAACTGTACCTGAATAAAAAAAAGATACCCAAAAACTGTATTTTGCATTGTTTTGTTTGAATGGGCAGCATTCTGTTACAGTTCTCTTCATGGAACGAGTATTTTGGAGTTTTAACTATGTCACAGTCTGTGCACAGAACTCTAAATAGGGACAATAGCTCATAATTAGCATTCTGTACACAAATCGTGACATAGTATAAACTCCAGGCTACTGGTTCTACGAAAAGAACTGTAACAGAATGCCACCCATAAAAACGAAACAATGCAAAATAAAGTTTTTGATATCACTTTTTATTCAGGTACAGTTACAGTAAATATGGATAATTTAGGGAAATGCATATCATTTCTGCTAATAAGAACATTATGATATGCTGACAATTAGCACAAATTTCCTGTCCCCTTTAAGGTATTCTGATGACATCATAAACCATGACAGCAATGGTTGAGTGGTTCATGGTGTCACCAGAATCCCAAGATGGAATGGCAAGCCTAGTTACTGATGGTTTCTCATCCTGTAACTGGAACTCTCTGAACATTCTCGATACATTCCATCTCATAATACTGTAAGTTAATAGGGCCTCCAAGGGGTGAGAGGACTACAAATCAAAGCTGAGCAGTTCTGTCGACTGGCTCCATGTCATTACAGTGACTCTATAACAGTGAATGCAGTTTCGGGGATTCATTAATAGCCACTGCAATTTCAGCAACCGGCAATATCAGAGCACATCAAACTAGCTCATTTTTCATATTTTTACAGCTGAAGCTGGAACTTGTATGCCAATCCCCTTAAATACTCAAGCCGGGAATGTGTGGCGTACTCCCTGACGACCTGCTCCAGTCTATTGGTCAGGTCATGGTACCAACAACGGTTTGTTCCCACAGCTGCCCCAGAAACAATTTGTTCATGACGTACTTCTGCCATCCATTGCTCTGCTTGCAGACAACCAGTCTGGCTCCTTAGAAACTCCAGAGCCATGTTGAGAGCTGTACCACCATACACCTATGCCCCTAATATACAGTGGGATACCTGTGGGCAGTCAAGGCAATCAAGGTGCTTAATGGTGGGCTAATTACCAGTCTCTTGTATTGCACGGGGACTGTGCCCCCCCCCCCCGAATCCCCGATCTATTGGATTCTAACTCTGGATGCACATTGCTTTGGGGATTGTATAAATCGCATTCGGGCAATTTGTTGTTCACTGTATTGCCCCTAGGGGTGGTTAACAGTATAGTGCAGTATAGCGCAGTGGTCTAAGGCTCTGAGCTGCAAATCTGGTGATATCCAGCAGACCACACCTGGGTTTGAATCCCACAGCTTCCACTTGCATACTGTGTGACCCTGAGCAAGTCACTTAACCTCCTTGTGCTCCCAGGTCGCTCCTGTAAAAAAGCTTTCAGCTTAGTGTGCTATACCTGGTTAAACAACTAAATAAATAAAATAAATAATAACTGACTGTAAATCTAATTCCTGGGAGTGTCTTGCTGCTATTATATCAAACTTGTTTCAAAAGAAAAGTGTTAGAAGTAGTGTTGCTCAGATAGTATCCTAGAAATTAAGATACCAACAGATTCTGCCCATTTGGCCAGATAGTTGCTGTGGTAGGATAATAGTGCTATCTGACCATGGATCCTATCCTCTAGGATCCAGAGCATTGAGCAACATGGAGCAACAGATCCAGCTCGGATCCTAACTATCTGACCTAGGATCCCTGGATCTGACCTAGGATCCATCACTATCTGACCCTGGATCCTAGCTATCTGACCTAGGATCCCTGGATCTGACCTGAAATCTCTGGATCCTAACTAGGATCCATCACTGTCTGACCCTGGATCCTAGCTATCTGACCTAGGATCCCTGGATCTGACCTAAAATCTCTGGATCCTAACCAGGATCCATTGCTATCTGACCCTGGATCCTCCATCTGTCTTTGCTAGGATTTCTAATAGGATCCTAGGTAGGATACCAGCACTATCTGACAGATAGTGGTAGGATCCACAGAAGCACTATCTGAGCAACACAAGTTAGAAGTGTACCTTTTGAATGTTTTCCTGATGGAGAGGGGGACTCTTAATAAAATAATTAATCCACTGACTGTTTAAGAATACTAGTTCAAAATCAGAATGTGTCATTCCAGTCATTCAGCAGTGCAAGAGAATGGAATTCTCACAGAATGAATTAATGTGTCATAGTGATCAGGCTGTACACGACAGTGTAACAGGGATTAATGTAAGGCTGTCAGAATGCTGACAGCCAATCAAAATGGGGAATTTATGAGACAGTTTTTTATAATAGGAGTTTCTGATGTCAGAACAGTGGTGTAAGGATTTTTTATGTCACCACATCACTAAGGATGTAAGTTTGTCATGAATGAGGTTTTAATAACTCATCGGTTGTTCATGAAATCATTAGTAAACTTCATGGCACTATCATCATTGCTACGTTTTGATGACAATAGTGAAAGTCATGGAAGTCTGGATTAAAGCCCAAACGACATGGAATCCATGATGTGTATGACTGCCATGACAAATTTACATCCCTACACATCACTATTAAAGTAATAACTCCAGGTATAATATGAATGCCTAAAATTTAGCTGATTTAATTTTAGTCTGCTTCATGGTCAGAAAATGGCTCCATCCTGACCTCTGATTCATGATTTCATGGGGAGGGGCCAGTACTCAAATTTCCAAGCTAACTCAGTTGCCTTCTCCCAAAACTCACCCAGTCCTATACATAGTACTATACTAGCGATCTGACATTCTACCGGGAAGGGAGGGGCAGAGTGGTTACCATTGATGATGTTGCTAGGCAGACTGAGTAACCTTGGAAATTGGAGTATTAGCCCCCTTCCAAATCATGAATCAGGGTTCCAGGAGAGGGGAAGCCACCTGTTAAACCTCATAATTTAGTGGACTGAAGCGTTCAGGTTAGGACGGAGGGTTAATGGAAAAGACACCATCACCTTCTGGCAAGGTGCCAGCCAGGAGTCTCTGGTTTTTAGAAATGTGTGGGAGGATGAGGAAGGGGGTGTAAAGGGAGATAAATGACTGGAGTGGGAAGGGGTGGCTCAAGGAGTAGCCCTGGCTGCCTTGGAAGAACTAGAGACTTTTTAAAAATTGTTTAAAGTATGCCCAAATACTGACTGCTGAATAACGAGTACATGAGTATCTTGGGCTATCAAGTGCCAGTACTTGCTCAGTATTTGAAAAAAACGTATTTGCACACCCCTAGAAAAGAGATGATGATAAAATAAAATTTTTAATTATTTCAGGTACTGTAGTTGCTACAGTTGTCTATGATCAGACAATGATTTTCAGTGTCCATGGTTGACAGTGGTTTTTGTTACAATTGAAGTGGGAAACTCAGCAGGGAATATATGTTTGGGACCATTTGTGTGGGATATAAGGTAAATGAAGGAATAATAAGGGGTATAGTAAGGAGAGTTAATTTGGGGTAGGGGGTGGGTCAGTTTTATTCTACAACTGATAGCTTACTCCCTCAACTGAATTGTAGTGAGGTTTTAAGATTTATATTGAAAATGCAGAGTTTAAGCAACTAAATGATAAGATGAAAGAAGATAGGCAGCACGCAGTAGAACACTAGTTGTTAGTAAATAAATTCAACATCCAGTGAAAAAAGTCAGGCAGAATCCAATACAGTAACCCCAGTGCTTCGAGTCTTTCTGTGACTCTTCAGCCCCCTGATGAAGAGACTTGAAGCACTAGTACTGTGGATTCTGTCTGACATTTTTCACTGGATGTTGGAATTTGCTTTATTTATTACTAGTAACTTTGCATTTTGTCTTTGAGTGCTGCCTGTCTTGTTTGTTTTTGTCTGTTTATTAGGCAAGCATCTGCTCGAGTTCCAGGGTGCGGTTCCACCTGTTTTACCGGGGTATTATTGGACTGGGCACTAGCATCAGATTTTGTACAAGTGAAGAAGGCTGAGGTGCTTCCAGATGATTTAATTGATCATTCCTCTACCGTATGCCATTAGTCAGTTGAAGTGAATAGACCTAAACCAAAAATATCTAGTGTTAGAAAAATTCCAAATACTAACATTGCAGCCTTTAATGATGAATGATAGACAACATACATTGATCTTCCCTGAGCTGTATTCCAACAGTGGACCTGGTATTGGTTTATTTTACTATTTAATTCTGTCAAATTTGTGATAAATTTGCACCTGTGAGAAAGATCAGGAAAAAGGGTGTGGCACTAAACTGGATTACTGGTGAAGTCAGGGAAACAAATGAGAGAAAAGGATACAGTGTGGCATAAATGTAGAGATAGTGGGTTACAGAGGGACAAAATAGCTTATAAACAGTTGTTGAATAGATGTAAATTGTACATTTAGAATGCTAAAGCTGATTATATTTGAAAGAAACAAATGGAGGAGGCAGAAAATCCTGAAAAAAAAATTCGAAAGGTATTAATCAAATTTTGGGAAGGAATAAGAAATAGGTACCTAATGTTTTGCAAATGAATGATGACTTACTGACTGATTCATTCTGGGTTGAGAAAGAGTTTAATAATTTTTTTAGTTCAATGTTAGCACATGTACCTAATGCAACTTTAAATAGGACAATAACTGGTGATGGGATGAGATATATAGGGAATTTTATTTTGAAAAGGTCACTAATAAAGAAGTTATTAGACACTGAAATAAAATGAATAATAAAAATGGAATGGGTAGTGATAGATTAGACATTAACATGTTCTAATTAGCTATTAATGAAGTAGCAGTTCTTATTATGAAAATATTCAGACTTTATCTGTGTACACAGGAAGTCCCTGGACTTTGGAAGCAAGCAGTGGTGATACCAGTGCATAAAGGTGCTGATGATACATCCACAAGTAATTATAGACCAACCTCAGTCCTGTCCCCACTGTCCAAGGTAGTCATAGGAAACATTATGAGCATATATACGCTACTAGTCTTTACAAATGCCTGTCATTTAACAATGGTTGTACCCATTGATACAATTCTCCTTCAGATGTCTATCAAGATTGACTGTGAAACTATCAATGTTATTGCTTAATACCACAACATCTGGTGTCGAGTTCCACATCGCCACCACCCTCCAGGCAAACCAGCTCCCTCTGTTGTTAGTTCTGTATATTTCATCTTCAAGTTACCTACCATTTCTTACCCCTTCATAGTACGCATACCTGAGCTGCAAACTCAAAAAGTTCCAGAGATCTTTAGTTTTAAATGCTTTGAAGACTAGACATGTCTCCTGTCATCTGTCTGGTCTCCAACTGTACATATTCAGTTCTTGTAGTCTTTCCTCATAACTTCTATTCCGCATGCCCCAGCCATTCCGGTTGCCCTGCTTCGAACCCCCTTCAGCAGTTTAATAGTTTCATAGTTGGGATACAATTCCAGTGAGCGTCAGCCCTTTAATGAACTTGCCACCAGCTTACTGGTGGAATATGTATTTCCTATCTCCCATATATGTGTCTAAGTTTTCTTTAAAAGTTTTCATATTAGAACTTTCTGTAACATATCTTGGTAGCTTATTCCATTTTGTTATTACTCTCTGTGTGTAAAATTTGCTTCTCCTTACAGTATTGTTAGATTCTCCTAGTAATTTCTGCTTATGTGATCTTTTTCCAGCTATTCCAAGATTACTTCTGAAACCTAAGGTTTCTTTCATATATGGATCTTGTAAGGTTTCATAGACAAGACAGAGATCTCCCCATTCTTGCCTATACTGGGTAGAAAAAATATTTCATTTTTGGAGCCTGTCTCCATAACTCATATTCTCAGTTAATCTTATTGTTTTAGTCATTTTCCTTTGTATCCTTTCATGTAGTGTTTGCATACTTTTTGTTGTAGGGGCACAGAACTGCGCACAATACTCCAAATGAGGTCTCACCACTGCAGTGTACAGTGGAGTTTCCTCTGATGTTTGTTCCTGATTGTCATTAAGCATCAATAAGGGATCAAACTGGTTAGTTAATGGGATATGGTACTGAGTGGCCCTGTGTCCTCTTTTAGAGGCCTTACAATATTGTGTGTCATACCTTTTACACTGAGGTACCCAGAATTGTCCAGAGTATTCCATATGTGGTCTCAACAGTGACTTGTACAGGGTCTTCAAGTACTGCCCTGTGCCTGCTTGTGATATTTCTGCCAGTGCATCACAATATTCCATAGTTTTTTGACCACCTGTTTGTTCTGACTTTCCACCTTTATGCCATTTGACCGGATAATACCAAAAACCCTATCAATTTTTGATTCTTTTAAGTCCCGGCCATATAATTTGTATTTATTTTTGGAATTTCTATGACCAAAGTGCATTACTGTATGCTTTTCAATCTTGAATTCTAATATTTCCCTTCTGGCTCATTCTTCCATATCCCTTAAATGTTTCTCTAGGGTCTGTATTACTTTCTCATCATCTATTATGTTACCTCATTTGATATCATCAGCAGATTTGCACATCCACGCCTCTCTTGTGCATTGTATAATAGTGATGGTATGCCTCTCCAACAGTGACATTTCCACAGCGACCAACACTATAGCGACTACAGCACCAGGTCACTGTAGTGTTGGCACTGGACCCCAGCACTATATTCTGAGGGTCTTGCACCCCCTTCCCTAATCAGCTCCGACTCCGAGTTGATTATATTTAGTGGGGGGAGGTGCGGGGGGGTGAAATCCCCCGAAGAAAACATGATCAGCAGTGAGAAACCATATGCCAACCACAAATGTGGTTGACATAACAGTTTTGCTGTACGGTCGTTCGACATGATTTCTGTTGATGGCCAATCATAGATCCATAGTGATGACATTGGAAAGAATTGTATACAATCAACTTATGAGTTACAGTGAGGAGAGTAACATCTTACTAGAGATACCACATAGCTTTCGAAAAACATGCTTTATAATAACCGCTTTATTGGAATACACAGATTTTCTGTGTGATGCCTTGGACAATGCGGTCATGGCTGAACCTGTCTATATTGATTGAACAAAGACTTTTGATTTAGCCCACCATGAGATGCTTGTATAAAGATTGTCTGACCTTGGTCCAGCCCAAGTTGTATGTATTTGGTTTCAAAATTACTTGACTAATAGAATGCAGAGGGTGAAATTAGGAATTATTATGTCCACACCTAGATCTTTTAGCATTGGAGTCCCACAAGTGTCCATACTGAGTCTTCTACTTTTCAGTCTTTTTCTAAATGGGCTTCCCTCTGTTTGCCAGGACTGTCGAGTCATCCTTTATGCTGTCAATGCAGTCCTGGCAACGAGAGTTAAGTCTGTCTCTTCTCTTGAGGAATTACTTCAGGAGGACATAATTAGAGTCCAGGACTGGTTCATAGAAAGTAAACTGGTAATAAAGGTTAAAAAAAAAATCAGCCATTTTTGTTAGTTCTAAAATGATTAGAAACAATAACAAATAAGAAGTTAAGACAACCTCGGGTGAGGTTTTGGAGCAGGTACAGTTTTTTAAATATCTTGGTGTCTTTCTTGATAGCACACTGTCCCATGCAAAGCATGTAGACTATATTGTAAAGAAAATTAATATAAAACTGGGCTGGTTTTATAGGAATGAAAGAGATTTTGATCAGGATACTTGTATATTGGTTGCCTAGAGTTTAATACTTTGTTATTTTTAGCCATGGGCTACCTATTTACGCATCAATGATGCACAGTGTGCTATCAAGACTGAGTGGTACATACTCGTGCATGTAGATTTGTTTTGGAAGCAAAAGGAGATGCCCGCCTTTGTGATCTTTATGACCAGGTTGAACGGCTATCCTTACACTTCTGAATACTTTATTTTGATGGTACATGGTGTTGGAGACTCATAAATGGTCAGAGTACTAGGAGGTTGACTATGATGATATCAAAATGTTCAAATACATATTATGCAATATCAAATAAGAATTGGCAACTGGATTTACTTAGCAGCAGAACAAAAATGGGATACAAGTCTTTAAGAAATAGGATAGTTAAAGCATGGAATTCTTACCCTTTGAAGGTGATAAATAGTTGTTAATTGGGCAGTTTAAAAGTGGTTTGAAATCTTATTTAAATGATCTTGCAAAATGTTGTTTTAAATGATTTTATTATACTATGATTTTACTGTATCTTGATAAAGTATACCTATGCTGTTTATTGAATGGTGTACTTAATGTTGTATTGTTGATTGATCAGGTCACTTTTGAAAACAGACACTTGTTGTCTAAAGGTTATACCCAAGTGATAAAACTGAAAGTTAAAATTGAAATTTATGTTTGGGGTTTTAATTAAGCTATTAATCACATATATCCATTTTGTGTCCTATTCAAGATTACTTTACATTATGGATGGTATTCTGGTTAAAATATAAACTCAGTATTTATCTCATTGGTATGTATGTATCTCATTGGTACTTCCATCTTTCAAACTACTTATGATATACAGTAGATTCTAAAGCTGTGTACAATATTTCCTGTTGTCAGTTTAGTCTCATTTTAAGACTGACCTACATAAGTCCTTAGTAGTCTAGATAATTTGAAGGGCAATTAAAGGCATAAACCCCATGTGTAACGATCAAACAGAAAGATACAGTTTTCCTGTATTTCTATTCAGATTTGTTTTGCTTAAACCATTTCTTCATGTTCCAAGACCTTATGTAAATAACAGCTGCCTAGCTTATCTTTTAGTTTTGTTTTTTACGGACACAGCAAGCCACATTTTCATTTTTAAGCTCTCTATCCCAGGGGCTTAGGGCACTGTTCAATCAGTACACATAATTAAATATATTATATGCACTATAACCCTTACAATTACAAAAAAATGGTAAAATAAATATGTAAAACAATTTAAATGTATATAAATTGTACTGGGTAAGCTTGCTTGAATAAATATGTTTTAAGAGATGCCTTAAAGGCCTATACTGTGTGGGAAGAACAAACCCTCCCAGGGAATGTTTTGTAAAGGGGTGGAGCTGCCATACCAAATGTCCTGTCCTCAGACAAGAGCAAAAGAGGAAGGTAGAACGGCAAAGGTACCAGTAGATCTTTCAGGTAAACAGGACCCACGCCATGTAAGACCTTGAAAGTAAACAAAAAAAAGGTTAGCAAACTGTATATGTAGTCCTTAATTCTATAATTTATTAATAGACCATGTTCATTAATACATTTGTTTTGGTTGGGGTGCTTTTCATCAAAGTTGCTATAGAATTCTTCAGACATCTTCATAAATTATGGCATTTCCCAATATGTTTTCCGATCCTCTAGAAGCACCATGGTCATTTGACTATGGTTTGTCCATACTCATAATAGCATGAGGTAGCAACCAAATCTGTATACTTTATTTATTTATCAGAAAGCAGAATTTGAATATAAATAAGCCAGTAATAATTTTTACAAATTATGAAGAGAAAATAAGGTTTACGCAAGGGATTTAAATCTTAGAGAATATAAAAATAATATGTTGAACTCACCACATCTGAAAAAGAGTTTCACCTTATGGCAATAAGAATATACTGTACATTATGAATTTATAAATATAAATAAGGCTACCCTATCAGTTGTGAATGAGAAAACACTTTATTAGAAAGTGCTACATAAAAGACAGCTATTTCCAAAGTATGTATGGATGAAATATATTCATAAGGGTAGGGTTGTTAGGAAAAATGAAATTACATGAGCTGTATAGAAATGGGTTTTATAAAGGAGGGGACTTGAAATTAACAACCATGGATAAACACAGATGGCCATAGTTATCTCAAATAACCTTGAAACTAGAGTGACTATAGGCATCCATGGTCTGTCACTGGGCTATTTTCCATCAGTGATTGTCCATGTAAAACTATGGCTAACCTCATGGATAAACCAAGAATGACCATGGTTGTTAACCATCTGTGATCCATGATCCTTAATCATGTACTACTGTACAATGGTTTATGCATGGTCATAAGAGCAGGGCAGTACAAACTGATCCATTTAGATATTGATATCATAGAAGGGGTACAGTGGGATAGCACGTTTATAGTCACCTGTGAGGATGTGAGTTGTAGCATAAGCCACAAAGCCTCCAGCGTGATATGGTGCTTATCTTCACATCCTCACTAGTGAGTATAATTGTGTTATCCCTCAGCAACCCACTATCTATCCTGCAGTATTCATGCCATATTGTTTTAGGAAGTAATACAAAAAAAGCATTGGTGTAAATCTTGTGAAACTGCAAGTATAAAAATGTGGATTGTTTTTGTATACAGTGGGTGTAACATCAGTGAAGAGTTAAACTGCAGATTTGTACTCTGCACGCGTGGCACTAAAATATTTATAAAGAATATGTTTTAGATAGCATTTCAGCTCCAGTTATGCAAACTGTACATTTATGGAGAGGATGCTGGCGCTGCATAAGAACAGGAAGAAAATGAAGGATGTTTTGATCTATTGCTGTCTTAATAATATACTTCATGTTCTATTTGCAGCTTATTCTGTCTTCATGGGAAGGTAGATATAACCTACAGTGTCAGAATCTTAACAGTGCTGGGAACGCTGACATACGGGTGAGACAAAATTAGTATTATGGTAAATAATTATTTCCATAAAAGGAATATAAACCTGTCTTTCTCATTTCTTACTATAACTGAAAATGTGAGCATGTGTGTAGTCCATGTTATTACTTGTAATGAACTGCTTCTCATGTTTGTTATGAACTAAGGTTATTCTTAATTTTAAGGATTGGCTGCAGCATTGCCAGATTCTGTTGGTGCCAAGCATTAGGGTATTGCCATAGACAACAGTGAGGAAGGGTGTAGTGATCTATTTAATATGGAGACATTTTGTGAGGCAGTAGATAAGGAGACGCTTCACTTTTTAGGAATCTTGTGGTAAACCTCAACTGAAGCAACTTAGTCCCACTGTGTGAGAGTAAGGGAACTATTTGATACACACACAATGTAGTACTGATGCAGTGTGTGTGTGTGTGTGTTTACACATGCATGTGTGCTAAGGGGGAGGGGAGGGCTTTACCACTACTGTGGCTGCCCACTCTTCCTAATTACATAATCATAAATATCTTCATCGATTATCTGGTTGACCTTGTGCCCTTTCCTTTTCTAGTCCCTCACACATATCCCTACCCTAAATTGTAATCTTTGAACTTTACAGCCTCACCACCTTCTCCCCCAGCTGATCAGAAAGTAAAAGGCGACTGGTTGATCCTGTGCCATGTGTATTGTTCTGCATTCCACCCACTGCAGACTGTAATCTTTGGGGTTAGACTTGACACCCCTACTCCCACTGCTTTAATAATAAGAGATAGGATGGGTGGAGCCATCAATTTCCATGGTGGTCCTCATGAGTAAGTAGATGATGTGCACTGCAAGTACACACAACCTAGTTACTTTCCTGGCATCAGGACTTGTGGGTGGGGCTGTAGTAAATGTTGAACATGTTGTAGCCCTGCCCCGAAGTCTCACCACCTGGAAT
The DNA here is from genome assembly GCA_016271365.2 of Neoceratodus forsteri. Lineage (NCBI taxonomy): Eukaryota > Metazoa > Chordata > Ceratodontiformes > Ceratodontidae > Neoceratodus > Neoceratodus forsteri. The sequence goes on along the minus strand of CM057456.1, from coordinate 160,300,069 downwards.
GCAAGCTGGGTTGTGTGTTTTTGATGCATATAACCTACTTACCCATGAGGACCATCAGAGAGTGACAACTTCACCCCATCCCTCACTATTAGAGGAACAGGTGGAGGGCTTTGTACAGTACTGTATATCAACCTCCCGAGGGCTATAGTCTGAAATGAGGGTGGTGCAGAAGAGTTACATGAGGCCCTTGACCAAACAGGCAATCAACCAAGATGTCTACAGTCAAGAGTGGAGTTCAGTAGCTGCAACTGTAGCCAATCAGTTTGCCGCTGACCAATTAATATTTTATGGTCCAGCGTGGATGCTGCTTTTTTCCAACCCAGTATTCATTTTGTTTAATTACTAGGCAGTTTCAGAAGCTGGTGACATTAGTTAGGTATAAGTCTAAACAGAAACCTTTGCTGCGTATGTCACCAGATTCTGGAAATGACTACTAATTAACCATTTAACCACTGGTCAATGGTATAAATTTAGACCCCTTACTGTTGGTGATTTTGCTGAAATTTGGACCCCAGTAAGATATTAGAATAAAATATTGGGACCGCTAGCTGGAACCAGGTATAATATTGTTGGTTTCCTGTTAAAAAAATGAACATGACAGTCCTGTATATGTACCAAAAAAGCTGTTTTTTTTCTGTCCAGCCCACATGTTATACCCTCTATGTTGAAAAAAAAGGATAATTGTAACTCAAATTAAGTTTAAAAAAATAGCGTGGCATGTAATGTAAGAAATTAAAAGTAAATTTTCAGGTTATTTATAATTTATTTTACATCTCACTACATCAATATAAATAGTTGCAAAACAATCAGTTTTCAGTCAGGTTTCAGAACTGTAAAACAAGCTTGTGAGTAGGTATAGACATTGCTCAGTCTATGTAAAAACACCTCACAGCTGCTAAATCTTAAATTTCAAGTTAGTAAATACTAAACTGATTATTCACTTTCTGTGCTGTAATTTAGTCCCACAGGTCCGTTTTACATTCAAGGCCAAAACTGCCAAAAAAGGAGATACCGCAGCTCATTTTTTTTTATAATCCTGCCTAAAAACAGTACTCCTCATCACTGGCTACTGTTTCTATGTATTTTTATTTGATAATAAGGGCTTATTAGAGCCAAAAATGCTGTTGAAATGCAATCATGACACAGGCTATGTCCTCTGTCTTTGCTGTCATGCTACTTTCTAAGCTATTGAACTTATGGGCCCAATTTTCAATTGGGTTAGAATGACGCAAGGGAGTTGTGTCAAACGTGTTTGACATAAGTTATGATTTGCATTGCAACTTGCATTAAATGGGATTTTCAAATGCAGCCTACATCCCTTCCAGACACAGCTGCCCCAAAGCCCCTTTGAGCCAGGGTTGCATCCAACAATGCAGTGCGCCAGCTCACAGGAGTCTTCATGGCGGGCCACCACATCCTTTTGGGACTTTGAAGCCCCACCATGGACGAGGAGGGGCCGGAAGTTAGAGCAGCCAGAAGGTGGTCTAACCGGCTTGTGTCAGTGGGCTGAGGTGGGAATGGGGCTCTAGGGGTGCACGAGGGGCAGAACATGTCATGTTGGGGGCATGGATGGGAGCTAGCAACCCGCCCCCAGCATGTGGCATACAGCGTGATGGCACCAGCATGCAGTGGCATCCTGCCCAGTGGGCACCCCTGTGCCCAGACAGTAGGGGATTGTAGCCACCTTCCCCCATCCCCCTTGGGTGCTCAGATCATTGATGGTTTAGTGCCCCACCACCACTGTGAGCTAGCCCCGGTCCATGTTCCCGATGGTAACCTACAACCTGGTCTCAGTCTTTATCTCCCCTCCCCCACTCCTGCTGTGCCCACACAGAAGCAGACACTTATTACCTGGCGGTCTAGTGGCCCCCCACCCACCCTATCTTGACAGGCAGTGGTCGCCACCTGTTTTCATCCCCGACCCGCCTTTGACTGGCACATCCTCCACACCACCGCAGCCAGCTGCAGAATGTGTTATGTGTTTATTGTATACAAATGTACAGTACATGCACAGTGCATTCTGCAACTGGCCGTGGTGCAGAGGGATGTGCCAGTCCCAGAGGTGGGTCGGGATTGGGGAGCGGGTGGGTGACCACTGCCTGTCAGGGTGGGGGCTACTAGCTACCAGGTACCATTTACCATTGCTTGAGGGTCAAATTGGGGATCGGGGGTGCCATTGTACCGGGACATGTTGCACAGTGTAGACAGGTGCGATGGGGGCTCGAGGGGGCAGGGAATGGGAATGGAGCGCTGTACAAAGTCTCCCTGGGGAGATCAGGGATCACCGGGGCACTACACCAACAATGACATGTGGCAACATCAGGGAAGGGGGGGCACTAGCCTACCAGAGCAGGGTTTTGTGAAGTATGGGCACACAGACGACACTGCACTATTTTGCCCAGCACTGTAACAGCACTCCATCCTCTGGCACATCATTGCAGTGGGTGTCCACTTTGTGACCTGGGACCGTGCTTGGGGCACCTGGGCTGCCCCCTGTGCCCTCTCTGGAGATGTGTATCGGGCTTGCACCCAGCTCTGCCAGTGTGCCACTATTCCCGGCGAAGGCCGCAAGTTGCAGCTATTCCGGATCGTTTGCTGCAAGTGGCAAACTTTCTAAATGACACAACTTGTATTTGCTGCAGCTGCGTCTGGCACAGCTCCCTTCTTTGATGCAAGCTGTATCCGATGCAGGCGGCTTCTAAAATCAGACCCTATGTCTAACCAATGTCTGTTGCTCCCAGTTCTGCAAGAGCTAGGTCACATGGTCAGATGCAGAGCAAAGTATTCCCGATGGAATAAGTGTCCCCCTGTGCACAAGAATGTTGTCCATGTGTAAATGGACGCTATTTGGTTGCACAGTAACAGTTCCTGACAAAACCGAGTGTACCCGGCACCCATTCTAGTGGCACAACCTAAGTGCCACTAGCATGCTCAACACTCACAGTTAAAGGGTTAAAAAATAAATATCAAACAAAAAGCAGCATCCACAAGGGACCATTAAATGGAAAAAAAAGATTAGTTCAGAATAAATACAACAAACCTTTTAATAGGGAAACTATCGGGACTACAAATGACATTTATATTATACCAAATAAGGCGAACTCACATTTAGGCTTGCTTTGAAAGCATGAATAAAGGCAAAGGGCAGCAAGCCTTATTCTAAGGGGTAAAAGTTTGTACTGGGGTGTTTTATTTTGTTCTGTGCCCCTATAGTATGGTCTTGTTTTTCAGGAACTGCTTTGCAACTGTTCACCTCAGTTTAATTCTGATTTGGTTTAGAGCCCCAAACTGACTGAAGCCTGGACACCGACCGCTAATGCGCATGCCGGGAGTCATGGCTTCAGTTTTCAAATCACTATTTCTATATAGATTTCATAGGCTTTATCAGAGCATAAAAGACTATAGTCCATTTAGCTCGCCCAGTCAATTTTGCTTGTATCCCTTGATGTTATTGGAAATACAGTATTCATCCAACTTCCTTTTTAAACTCATTTATGTTATTACTACCCACTATATCTACCAGAAGGCTATTCCAAAGGGACACCACTCTCTGATTATACCAGTGGAATCTTTTCTTTGTACAACACGTGTCCCCTGTCAGCTGGATTGGATGTGCTCTGGTACAGTAGCTTTGTTTTCTCATTTCCAGTCCTAGTATCTCCCATAAATCATGATCTCATAGTGCTTTAAAAAGGAGGCACATGTCACCCCTCATTCTATGGTACTCCAGAGAAAACATCCGCAGTTCAGACATTCTGTCTTCATAGTGCAAACCCTTTAGGTCTGCAACCATGCATGTTGCTTTCCTCTGCACTTTCTCTAATGCCTTTATCTCTGTTTTTGTTCCTGGTGACCAGAACCGAGCGCAGTACTCTAACTGAGGTCTTACCAGTAATACATACAAAGGAACCAGCACCTCCCTCCCTCCCTCCTACTCCTAACATGCCTGCCGATGTTATTTAGCATACCACTGTCTCTTTTGACCATTGTATTGCAGTGGTATTTAAAATGTAAATCATTTGACACCATAATACCCAGGTCCCTTTCTTCTGAGACTTCTCTTAAGCTCTTACCCTTGAGTGTGTGTTGCATTTTATTATTATGTTTCCCTAGGTGCATTACTGTACATTTATCAGTATTAAAATCCAGCTTGTGTTTATTTACCCAACCCTCCAAATTAAATAATGCTCTCTGAAGTTTCTTTGCATCTTCCCTACTATTTACTATTGTGCCAATGCGCTTCATCTGCAAATTTAGCCTCCCAAATGAATTCTCTGCTAGTCATAGAGTGAATATAAAGATTAAAAAGACATGGCCCAGCACGGATCCCTGGGGAACTCCACTCATCACCTCTGACCAATCAGAGTATATGCCTCTTATGCATACCTTTGTTTCCTATTTTTCAGCCAGGATGCAATCCAGCTTGCAGTCCAGTTTGTGATGCTCCGATGTATCTGATGCTCAATGAGTACTTCGATTGATTCCCCGGGTGGTACTCTATTGAAGGCTTTTGTAAAATCAAGGAATGTCACATCCACTGATGCTCCCCCATCAGGAGCCCGGCTGACATTGCCATAAAACTCTAATAAGTTTGCTTGGCATGAACGGCCCTTTGTAAATCCATGCTGAGTTTTAGCTATGCCCCCAGTATGGCGTATAAAATCAGTTATATAATCCTTGATTGCTCCTTCAAGTGCGGTATATGTTAGAGCACTCATTTTAAGTGTGCAAAGAAGTTTGTAAGTCTATGTGACTGCCATCTTTTTAGAAATAGTATCTCACAATGCATAGAAAATGAAATACTTGTGCTTGCATGAGTTTATCAGTGCCTTAGCACCATGCTGATAACGTAAACATGCATACGGTTCTGGCAGCTTTGAAACAGGTGTGTCACTCTTAGAAGGAGTTTTATAAACATTACCAGAAATTCACAGTAATATAACAATCATTTGCACAATATATTAACTATGAGACCACCGATGGCAACAGGCAGTTAGGCACCATAATATGTTAATACATATACCGTTGTTACAATGACAACAGCAGAGTGAAACTAACACAGGGACACAACCCGTTCAACATCCACAGTGTCGAACGGGTTGTTGGAGTGCTGTACAGATACAGCGACTCCAGCTGTTGGCCACTCTACCCCTGTAATGCACCCCCCCCCCCGGAGTTGGCAATCTGTAAGTCTGGGGGGGCCGGGAGCAAAGCCACCTGGAAACAGTCTAAATGTGCCCCACGCTCTGGCGGTCGGTCGACACATATGCCGGGCGATGTGATCACCGTTGGCAAATTAGTGTCACTGAGACTTGGTGGAACCATGTTAATACTTAAATAATCACACTAAAGGCTGAGAGTGCCCCTTTAAAGGGAGGCATTGCAACATTCCCAGTACGTATCTACCAATAAACTTTTCTCATTCTATACATATCTAGTGTTTTTTAAAGTCTCCTTGGTCTTTCAAACAATCTCTATATGTAGCACCTCCAATTGTGTCATCATAGATGCTCTAACCAGTGACACCATGAGGTGCAAGTAGTCAGTGACTTCTGATTAATGCTGTCACATTTTCCTTATGCAGGCAAATTGCGCAAAAATATTGGGCTCAATTCTCAAAGCCCTGATATTGACACAAGGTGCCTGCGCCAAACATAAATGGCACAAGTGGCACCTTGAATCAAAAAACGCCCCTGAGCTATTCACAAAGGTGCCTGCACCAACCACAGGCTGCTTGCCCCAAACAGGGCTTGGGCCACCCGTACGCCCCAATCTGGGCTGCCACAAGGTGCTGGCGGGCGTGAGGCAGTTGCAAGCTGCCACATCCCAGAAAGTGCTATTCACAGAACTCTCTCAGAGGGAGAAATTCTAAGTACCCTTAGACCAGCCAGGGCTGATCTAAGGGTAATTAGAATATTCTCCTCTGGGAGAGTTTCCTGTGTGCAACAATGTGCCGTGGTCCCTGATCCCCGATATTGCCTACAGGAACAATTTAATTAACCCTCCAGCCCTGGTGGACTAGCTGCCACCCCTTCCTGAACCCCAGTGATACCAGTATTAATAATAAATATCTCTCATGCCCCCCTTCCCAAACCCCGATAGTGCCAATATTAACAATAAGTAGTTTTACCCATGCCCCCCTCATTCTCGATGTGCCAGTGTAATAATATTTATTATCCCCTATGCTTCCCCAGACCCTGATGGTGCTAGCACTAAGAATTATTATCCCCCAAGCCCCTCCTGAACCCCCAATGCCCAGTACAAAGAATAATTGTGCCTTGCCCCTCCAGACCCCGATGGTGCCAGTACTAAGAATAATTATTATTATTCATGCCCTCTGACCTGAAGGCGCCAGTACTAATATAATTAATAGTTCCCTTCCCTGGTGGTATAGTGGCCCACCCCAGCAGGTAGTGTCCACCACCACCGCCCCCCCTCGTCTGGATCGGACAGCCATCAGTACAGCCTACCTCATACTCGCAGTTGATCAAGGACTGAACTGTCAATGAGCATATACTGAAAGGTGTACATGCTCATTGATCAATGAGCACATACACTTTGCAGTACGCCTATTGACAGTTCAGTCAGCGGCCAGCCATGGAGGTGTGAGGTGGGCTGTGCTGGTCTCCGCCCGAGTTGGATGGGGTGGGAGCAGGGTGGTGACACTACCTGCTGGGGGTGGGGGCACTATTACACCAGGAGGAGAACTATTAATTATTATTAGTACTGGCACCTTCGGGGATCGGGAGTGGGGGCATGGGTAATAATTATTTTAGTACTGGTACCATCGGGGTTCGGGAGGGGGCATGGAGATGATTATTACTACTGGCACCTTCGGGGATCGGGAGTAAGATGGTAATAATTATTTTTAGTATTGGTACCATCGGGTTCGGGAGGGGGGCATGAGATGTATATATTATTACTACTGGCAACCATCGGGGTATGGGGGAGCTAGTCCACCAGGGCAGGGGGGATTACTTAAATTTATTCCAGGGCAACATTGGGGATCATGGGGGGGGGCTAGACTACCAGGGTTAGCATGGTGCATGGCTGCCTGCAGCTTGCAGCAAACACTTCGGTGTGTGTCGCCCGCTTGGCGCCACACGTTGCCACAAGCCATGGGATTTCTGCCACCGGACCCTGCCCGATAGAGAATTGGGTGCATGGTCCCTGGTGCACTGCGCTTCAGTGCAAGCTGCTGTCTGCCGCAGCTTGCGCCGATCCAAGCCCGCCTTGAACCCATTGATTTTGTTTTTGCACCATTTTGCAACATTGTGCAAAAAAATTCACAAATTTATTGATTGTCCATTTTGTCTAAATAGCACCTTTAAAAAAAAAAAACAGCTGGTTACAAAGTGGGCAGTTTGGCATTTATATGTACAAAATATGTGAATGTGCACATTTTTATCCAAATTGTGCATTTTTTTAATTTTTATTTTAATGTATAGTTTGGGACATTTATGTGCAAATTATGCGAACATGGGGCTTGATTCTCAAAGCTCTGAGATTGACACAAGGTGCCTGCATCAAACATAAATGGCGCAAGTGGCACCTTGCGTCAAAAAATATCGCTTAGCCCGGCTCCGTGATGCTGAACTAAGGGGTTCACTCAGCACGCTGCCAACTTGGGGTTACACCCCGAACCCGGGTGTCAGGAGCGGAGACCGGCAGGGAGGGGATCCAGAGCGTCTATTGGATGCTTCTTTCCCGGGGGGGGGGGCAGATCCTCAGCACCTGGAGGTGGATTAGACAAGGTGCAAGGAGCGTGAAGCCTTGACCTGCCCCTGCCTCAGGTTGCTGTCCCACATAGGTCCAATTAGGGGTTAGTGGGGAGGGCCAGAAAATGGAAAATCACCTCCCAATTGGCCGGGTGATGGCTGTTGATCCCCATCACCACAAAGCCCCAGATTGCCCGGACTGAACCCCACAGCACCCGGGTCAATAGAGATGCACCTACCAGCTCCTTCTCCGACAGAAGGGGGGACCCATCCGATGAAGGGGTATGTCAGGTTTGGGGCTGCTGAATATGGGGGCAGTGATTGGCGATGGGGGTGGAGTGGCGGCAGGGTGTCCTTGGAGGCCTAAAGGAGTGGCCGATCAGGGGTGCTTGGGAGGAGCAAAAAAAAAAATACCCCCTGAGCAATTCACAAAAGGAGCCTAACGCACACTGCATCCACCAAAGGGGACTTGCGCCAGCCTTGTGCCATAAAATGGGCTGCGGCATGGCGCTAGGGGGCTTGCAGCAGACTCTGATTGCCATATCCCCAAAAGTGGGATTCACAATACTCTCCCAGAGTGAGAATTTCAAAGTACCATTAGACCAACCAGGGCTGGTCTAAGGGTGCGTCGACATATCCCTCTGGGAGAGTGTAGCACTATGCAGCAGTGTGCCGCATCCCCTGAGCCCCGATTATAATAAATTCAATAGCCCTAGTGATCTAGCTGCCCCCTTCCCCAGTCTTTATCATAATAAACATGAAATAGCCCCTTTCCCTGGTAGTCTAGTGCCCCCTTCCCGATCATTATAATAAAAGTATTTGCCCTTTCCTGTTAGTCTACTGGCCCCTCCCCATTCTGATGTTTGACACTGCTAAACAACACGTAGTTCATTGTTTTCACCGATTATGCTGTACAGTTATAGCCTTTTTTCTGCAGTTTAGGCCTCCCCATCCCGATTTCCTGGGGAGGGGGAATTTGAGAGTCATGACCTCTACCTGGTCATTTTTCATTCTTCCCCTCACTTGTGGCACTGGCACAGCCCACCACTCACCACTATGGCCAGCTGCCGAGTGAGCTTTGAATGAGCGCGTACTGTACATAGTATGCACTCAGTGATTGACAGCTCACTGAGTGTGTACTATATGCAGCACATGCTCATTCAGAGCTCAGTCAGTGACTGACTGTGGTGGTAAGTGGTGGGCTGTGCCAGTCGCCGGCTTGTTATGGGATGGGGGGAAGAGGGGTGGTAGGGCACTGCTGGGTGGGGAGTCCACTAGACCACCAGGTGTTATTCTATACATTAATACAGGGACATCCGAATTGGGGAGGGGGGGTCACTAGACTACCAGGAAGGGGCTAAGCACTTTTTATTAGAACAATGATCGGTGCTTTTGTCATGCTAGGAGCTCATGTGCCAACCCTTCCCATGCATCTTGTGTTTGTCGATGGTAGTGGTTGTAGCAAGTGTGGGGATTTAGGTGCCAGGACCCCTCCTGTACCAGAATCTGGAGCTGGGTCCCTGGCACATCGGGCTTTGGTGCAAGCTGCTCTTTGCCTCAACTTGTGCCGATCTAAGCCCTCTTTGTGAAGCAAGCCCATGGTTTTTAAGTGCTCTTTTTGTCTCAGTTACACAGTTTTCTAAATCCTGCTTTGTTTAATGAGTAGTTTGGGACTTTTATGTGCAGCGTACCTACATTTTTTTTTATTTTTTATTTAGTTTTTGTTTACCGGGTAGGTGCACTAGCCAGAAAGATTATTTTCAGGCACGACCTGGGAGAATACAGAGACAAACTTACGAGAACAATGATACATAGTGCAAAGTACAGGAACAACATGATACATAGTACAATTACATAACAGCAGCAATGTGACAAAGTATTGGGGCCGTTAGGGCAGAAATAAACATTTAAGCATTTTAGTTAATGTGAGTCAGGATACAATTGGGTCAAATAGGAGATTGAGGTAGGAAGACAAAGTGCAGCATTAATATTTACACAAGACAATACGTTAAGGTCAGATTTTCCGACCAGGTAACTGTGCAGGTAAGTAAGGAAATGGGGAGCAGTGGGAACGATAGCTACCAGGCAAAGATAGATAGAGGGAGAAGCTTTGGAGAGAAGGTGGGGATGGATGATTTGATAACCTGGAAAGAAGAGGAGGAAATGGGGGAAATGGGGGAAAAAGAAAATGAAAGAAATGAGGAAGTAAAAGTTGAGAAGGAGAGTTTCACTGACATGGGTGGGCCCTAGGCTTCTTAGTTACAACAAGTGGAGGGCAGGTTTAGAGGGTGTGGGCTAGGGTGATTTGAAGCAGGAGCATGTGTAGGAGGAGAGGAGATAATGTTGAAGTCTTTCTTAAAGGAGTTGTGAGATACAGATTGGCGTAGGGTTACAGGAAGTGAGTTCCAGAAATTTGGAGCATAACAGGTAAAGGCACGACCACCTTTATTTGTGCGATGTCTCGGGATAAGGATAGGGATATTTGCCGTGGAATGCAACACATAGTTTGTTTTCTGGTAGGGAAGAAGACAGGCCAGTGAGTTTGGGATACGGGATCGGATAATGTTGTCAGTAATGGTCCCAAGTGCGTAGGAATTTTTGTTCCCGTGGTGGAAGCCATCCTAGATCAGAGTATAGGAAACAGTGATGTTTGAGCCGGGGGGAGCTAGATGCAAAGCGACAGATGATATTGTAAGTAACAGCCCACTTTCGGAGACTTGAATTGCTGGCAGAGGCATATGTAGCAACCCCGTAAGTGAGAGAGGGAAGTAGTATTCCCACGGCTATAGCAAGTCTAGCAGAAGGTGTGAGCGTTAGCTTGTCTGTGTAAGCGATCCCTAGTTTGGAGTGAACTGCTTACAAATAGTATGAATGTGGAGGTTGAACTCAGGGATGGGGTCAAGGTGACCTTTTAGATACTTGAAAGAATTTACCACCTCGACAGAGGAGCCATCAAGGAGGAGACATTAAAGTGTATTTGGGAGTGTTTGAGCTTGAGGCTGGAGCCAAATAACATAGCTTGGGTCTTGTCTGTGTTTAGTACTAGTTTGTGATTTACAAGCCACTGTTGTAAGAGCTGATAATCACTGGAGAGTTTAGTGTTTATGTCCTTGATGTTATTTGAACTGCAGTACAGGACAATGTCATCAGCATATAGTAGGGAGGAGGTGCTGAGGAGATTTGTGGTAATACTATTTATGAAAATAGTGAAAAGCAGGGGACCTAAGATTGACCCTTGAGGTACGCCAGTGCTGATGGTAGCCTTGTCGGAGAGGGTGGAGTTGAATTTCACGTGTTGAGACCTATCAGATAGATAGCTATCAAACCAGCTTACAACATTTAGCGAGAAACCTAGGGAGTTTAGAGTAGCAATGAGGATGGAGTGGTCGACAAGGTCAAAAGCCTTAGTCATGTCAATAAAAATGGCCCCAGTGAGCCTGCCAGAGTCAATAGCCCCTAAGGTGTCAGATGTGAGTTTTAGTAGTGCGGTGGTGGTACTATGACCCTTGCGGAAACCATGTTGCGCTCCAGTTAGAAGGTTGTGTTTCAATAGGAAGTCAGTGGTCTGGGTAGCAACTATTTTCTCAAGTATTTTACTGAGAACAGATAGGATTGCAATGGGGCGGTAATTCATTGGGTCAAGTGGGTTACCTTTTTTGAAAACGGGAGTTATTGTGGCCAACTTGCAAATATCCGTGACATAACTTTGACACAGAGAGAGGGTAAAGATTTTGGCAAGGGGAGCTGCTATGTGGGTCGCAGCCATTTTTAAGAGCTTCGGTTCCAAGTTATCTGATCCAACAGCTGTATGTTCCGAGATGTTTCTTAAGTGCCGGAGAACCACACTAGTTGGGACGGACTTGAAGTGGAAAGTTGGCTTGGCGGAGTTTGTCAGTGAGATGGGGTAAGAGACGGTAGGAAAGTGGAGGTATATTGAGTGAGGTCAGCAAATTGCCTGTTAAAGAAGTTTGCAATAGTGAGGGATTGTTGCAGTGGGTGCCATTTAGGGTCATATCATTTGGAGTGGATGACTGGTTTGTTCCCAGGAAAAACTTAATATGGGACCAGAATTTTTTCGGGTTCCCTGGGAGTCTATTAGCAGGTTATTACAGTTTGTACTTTTTGCTTGTTTGATGTATTTCTTACAAGCATTTCTTAATGCTCTGTATCTATTAAAGTCTGTAGGAAGACCTGTTTTTTTGTAGCGAAGCCAGATTTTGTCCCTCTGTCTTAATTTAGCTAATAGGTCAGATTTTAGCCATCGTGTCTGACTGTTTCTAATCCGCCATGAAACGAGTTTACAGTGGATTTCTTGCAGTTCTAAGAATTTTTTCCAGGAAGATGTTTAGTGCTGTCTGGACATCTGATGAGCAGAAGAGAGGGGACCAGTCAATGCAAGCTACATCTAACAAGAAAGCTTGGGAGTCAAAGTTTGCAAAATTGCGGAAAGTAATGAAACATGTTTTCATAGGTTCAGGCCTACCTTTGCCCCAAACACAGAAAGTGGGGGAGTGGTCTGTGATGGCGTCTGATAGGATTCCTATATCTAAAATATTCTCAGGTCGGTTTGTCATGATCCAGTCCAGCAGGGTGCTAGTGCTGGAATGAGGAGCAGTTCTGGTGGGCGAGGTGATAAGTTGATATAGGTTAAAACTCTGAAGTCTAGTCAGGGCTGTTGTGTGTATGTTACCCAACCAGTTTAAATTGATATCACCTAGTATAAGGACTTCGTTGTTACCGGAGTGGATGGCGGTTTGGTCAAGAAGCTCATCCAGTCCTTTTAGGCCATGGGTAGGTGGATTGTAAGCACAGATAATATGCAGTTTTTTTGCACCAAGGGTGTGGAGGGCATGAAGTGCCTCATAGTGGTTCATGGGGGCCGAGCTGATTTTAGAGAGCTGTAGGTGTGCTTTGTAACAGATTGCTGTATCTCCCCCTCTCTTTGGGGTTGATCTGTCACTTCTCAGCAGATTATAAGATGGTAGAGTGCACCGTGAGTTTGGGGTGGATGGCTTCAGCCAAGTTTCAGTGAGGCATAGTATATCAGGCTTATAAAGTGCTGTCCAAGCTTCAAGTTCCATGAAATTTCGCTCAAGGCTCCTAATATTATGAAGTGTTATAAGCAGACCTGCAGCATTAGAGATAGGGGCGGCTGACGAGGTTAGGGGTCCAGCGTTTGGCTGTATATCCCCAGAGAGTAGAATGGCCAGTATGAGGAGGTACCACAGTTTTCGATGCAAGAAAGGAAAGAGAGAACAGATTTGCTCGCACCTAGATTTAAGAGCAAGGGCAACCAGGCGAATCCAGGCCTTGCTTAGGAGTAATGGTGTGGGATCATAGCATACTACTGGTGAAACCAGTAGATTTGAGAAAGTAAAATCTTGGTGTTGATTTTGTGGGGGAGCAGTTTCATCCGGGGGGACGGCCCAAATAGATAGGTGTAATAAAAGTGGGGTAGTTATGACTAGTATAATAAGTACCAGTTTATTCATTTTCAGCCCTGACACTAGGAGAGGGATTCAGTAGAAAAGGAGGAGGGATGTACAACAGCTGGATCTTTAAGGAGTAGGGGTGATATGTAACAGCTGGTCTGTTTACACGGATCAAAATAAAAATTAAACTGATAAGGAGTTGGGGTGATAGAGATAGTGAAAGCAAGGAGAGATTGGGGCAGGTCTTTGGAAGGGGAGAGGACCAGAAAACAGCAAGTGATCAGGTAATGCAGGAGAAAGAAATGGGATAGAGCAAGGGATCAATCAGCAGGGGCAGCAGAGAAAACTAATTCTTGGCAAAGGGGGAGTGCACAGGAAGTTAATAGTGTATAAGGACTGAAGTGGGCTGGGGCCAGAGAGAGAAATAGAGGGAGAGTTACTTCAGATAAATGTGTGGATTTTTGTCCAAAGTGCGCATTTTTGAAAATGATTCTTTTAAAAATGCAGTCTATACTATTTATAAGAACGTACACACGTTAAAAAGTGTTCACAAAATGCATGAAACTGCATGGACAATGAGAGCATTTGAACTGCATAACAAGGCCTTTTCCAGTTTCTCCCAGTTGCACTAACCCTGATGCTAGCTTATTCCACTACTTGCGTAGGTTGCCACATGAAAAAGAGTTGAACACATTGATGAGCTGTTCTGTTTTCATCAGTTTAGCAGCCCGTACTAGTAGCAGCATCAGCATAAAAAGCCAATGGCTACTTGCAGCTGATGATGGCACTAGTTGGGCACCTTTAATAGAGCAATATGGGGGGTTATATGCAGAGTTGGTTTAAAAATGGAAACAGATGTAATTCACTGACCTTAGAGTATCAGCCTGCCTTGCTGTTGACACCTGCCCCGCCCCCCCCCACTAGGGGTTGCTTCTGCATTTGGTTCTCGAATGTTACACAAAGCATTCCTGTTTATCCTGGGAAATGGGATGGGTCATGGCACTGGGGACCTGCACAATCATGAAGGGGCACACAGTAAGAACAAATGGATGTCCTCTCCATTTGCTGGTGTTAACTAGTAGGTTTTACTCTGTCACAAGATAGAAAACAGACAGGCATTGGTGGGCTGCAGATGCAGAAGGTACAAAGGGTGCAAAGTCCAATGTACTGTACATAAAGTCCAAGTAGGCCCCTGAATTAGGGATCAAACAAAACTGTCTTTGTCCAGCCCTCTTCTGGGATCAGACCTTGCCCTCACAGGATTTGAACACTTTGGGCCCGATTCACTAAGCCTCTGGCATGGCGCAATGTGCTTGCGCCACAAAGAATGGCGCAAGATGCACCTTGCACCAACAGTTACGCCAGAAGTGATTCTCAAAAGGCAGCCTGCGTCAACCATAGGCTGCCTGCCCCAAACAGGGCTTGCATCACCCCTGCGCCCAGACATGGATTGCAACATGGTGCATGTGGCTTGCGTCAGAGGCAGACTGCCACTGTGCCACAAATGAGATTCACAAGTCACACCCAGAGGGTGGATTTCTAAGTACCCTTAGACCAGCCAGGGCTGGTCTAAGGGTACTTTGAAAATCGCCTCTGGGTGTGCTGGAGCAATGTGTACATGTGCCGCCGGACTTGGCCCCTGCCCCACCCCCTTCTGTACACTAGTGCCCCTGCTCCCCCCAACATTGTGCATTATTGTCATATACAATATTGTCCCTGACTTGGTGGTCTAGTGGTCCCCCCTTCCTGATATCACCCAGTACTGTACTATAAAATATTGTCCCCAACCTGGTGGTCTCCGATCCCCCGATACCACCCATTTAAATAATAAATATTTGTCATCCTACTCCTGGTGGTCTAATGGCCCCCCACCCTAGCAGGTAGTACCCAACCCCAACTCTCGCAATGCAGCTGGCGGCCGGCACAGCCCACCCCAACCTCCACAGCCAGCAGCTGGACTGAACTGTTGGTGAGCAAGACTGAACAGTGTATGCATGAGTGCATACACTATACAGTATCACAAACTGACAGTTCAGTCTGGCGGCTGGCTGTGGAGGTGAGGGTGGGCTGTGCTGGCCGACGGCTGTGTTGCGGGAGTTGGGGGTGGGAGCTGGGTGGTGGGTACTACCTGCTAGGGTGGGGCCACTAGACCACCCGGACTAGGATGACTAATATTTATTATTTAAATGGGTGCTGTCAGGGGGATCGGGGACCACCAGATTGGGGACAATATTTTATAGTATAGTACTGGGCGATATTGGGGGTTCGGCGGGGGGACCACTAGACCACCAGGGAAGGGGGCATGGATGCTTGCCTTTGTGGCAGGAGCTTGCAGGACACCTCTCCCATGCACCAGGTGTTTGGCACACAGGAGTGGCTGCCGCATGTGTGGGGACATAGATGCCGGGACCCCTCCTGTACCTGAATCTGGTGCAGGGTCCCTGGTGCACCTGGCCTCGGCGCAAGCTGCTGTTTGCCACAGCTTGCACCACTCCAAGCCCACTTTGAGAATCGGGCCCTTTGGGTTTACGGAGCACATTTTTCCACATAGACTGAAACCCTTTTGGGACAGCTGGTGTCCAGAAACAGGAAAACTCTTTGAGGACAGCAAGTGTCCTTACTGTCAAACACTCATTACTTTCTTGCCAGAACTGCACACTGTAGGGACAGCATATATCCTATACTGAAAACACATTCTGTGACATGTCCAAAGTTTCTAGTACATGAGCCATTACCCATCTTTTGGCCAAAGAGTCCAATGTCCCATTTTCTAGTTAAGGTGATCCACTGCATCCCCTACGGAAACTGTGCCAGTGAGGCATGACTTGGACTGTTATCTTTCAAACATCCTGTCAGACGAATTGAAGTCTCTCCGAACCCTCACTGGCATAGCCACTGGGGCTGCCCCTGAGGAGCCAGCTCTGGGCAGACACACACAGAAAAAGTCTTTCACAGTTCAGGGAAGTTTCCTACAATTTACTCGCAGCTCACATGACAAAATGTTTAAAAGTCCTTTACCCCACACTGGGGTATGCCACAGGAGAAGGCTGCCACCACAACTCGACACTCAGCTACTCTGGGACCAAACTAGGGACTGAAATCAGAACAGGAGAGGGTTGGAAATCTCCTCTGAAACATAGAATCATAGAAATTGTCGGCAGATAAGGACTGCTAGGCCCATCCAGTCCGCCTGTAAGCCCTACACTTGTTTGTGGCCTCTGACCCTATCTGGTCAGTGGCTTTTACCTCTCCTTCCCACCTCTAAGGTTCCCTTATGCCTGCCCCAGGCATGTTTAAATCCCTCCACTGTACTCACTCCCACCACTTCCTGTGGCAGACTATTACATGTGTTCACCACCCTCTCTGTGAAGAAAAACTCACATTTCCTTTAACCTGCCACCTTCCAACTTCATATCATGCCCCCTCATTCTTGTACTCCTCCTATATTGGAAGATGTCTCCTCCCATACCTTGTTTATGCCTTTAATGTACTTAAATGTTTCTATCATGTCCCCCTGATCCCTCCTTTCCTCTAGTGAGTACATATTGAAGTCCTTTAGTTTCTCCTCATATTTACTGGTGCAAGCCCTGTACCATTTTTGTTGCCCTTCTCTAGATCCTCTTCACCGTCAATGTCCTTGCAAAGGTGCGGCTTCCAGAACTGCACACAGTACTCTAGGTGAGGTCTCACTAGTGTTTTATACTATGGCATCACTAACTCATGCCTTCTGCTAGTGATACCACTTCCTGTGGACCCCAGCATGCCACTGGCTCTCCCTGCAGCCCTTGTACTCTGCATAGATGCCTTTAGGTCATCTGAAACGATAACCCCCACGTCCCTTTCCTCCCTGGTGACTGTCAGCAACTCCCCCTATCATGTAGCTCTCCCCAGGTTTCCCTCATCCCAGGTGCATTATTTTGCACTTCTTTGCATTGAACCTCAGTTGCCACACCTCAGACCATTTCTCAAGCTTCCCCAAGTCCCTCCTCATTTTCTCCACCCAGTCTTGAATATCCACCCTGTTGCAGATCTTGGTGTCATCTGCAAACAGGCAGACCTTTCCCTCCAGCCCCTGTACAATGTCACTAATGAAGACATTAAACAGGACTGGTCCTTGGGGCACCCCACTAGTCATCCCCCTGTCCCTGGATTGGATCCTATTTCCCACCACCCTCTGCCTCCTGTTCATTAGCCAGTTCCTAACCCAGTTTACCACCTTGTGCCCCATGCCCAGGCTACCCATCTTGTTAATCAGCCTCCTACATGGGACAGTGCTGAAGACCTTGCTGAAATCAAGATAGGCAACATCCACTGCCACCCCCCGATTTACCTCTTTCATCACATCAGATTTGTCTGTAATGACCTCCCTGCTGTGAATCCATCTTGCCTCTGATCCTGGGCACCACTGGATGCCAAGTGTGCCACTATTCTTTCTTTAAGCAGTGCCTCCATGGTCTTACCCACTACTGAGGTGAGGCTGACCGGCCTATAGTTCCATGCCTCCTCCCTACTACCACTTTTGTGTAGAGGGACTACATGTGCCCTCCTCCAGTCCTCCATAACTACTCCTGTGTTAAGTGACTTAGTGAAAATTGCTGCCAGAGGTGCTGCTAGCTCTCTTAGCAGCTCCCTTAATATCCTTGGGAGTATGCCATCCAGCCCCATTGGTTTGTCCACCTTCAGTCTTATGAGCTCCTTTTGGACTCTCTCCAGGCTTCCTCAGTCAGATTGGTGACTGCTTTGCTCAGATACCGGTGAGCAACTGACTGCAGCTGCAATATTCCATTGTGGTTTATGCTGCAGGACCCCTCCCACTTGGCATCCCTGTCCAGATGGCTGTCAGGGGTGTCAGAGATGACCTGAAAGTTAAGCATTTTCTGCACTGAGTGACCAAACAAAAAAAAACATTACACTGCATAGGATTCTAGTACACTACTAAACATTTTTGTGAACCACAAAAGAAACACTGTAGAAAATTCTTCTGGTAACTGGGGTGGGGGTGGGGGGCAGGCGACTGGGTTAACAGAAGAAGAAAAAGCACTATACAGAAGAATATCAGGGATCAGAAAATATGAGCTGGTTAAAACTTCAGTGCTTCCCTACTCCTGAAATGACCAAAAATGAAAATGTAGAACATTACAAATAAACTTTCAGTTCAGTCTCATTGCAGCATTTTCAACTACTGTAGGCATCAACCTCTGTTTCCCCAGTTGCAGAGCAGAAAATAAACTACTAATGGGAGTTGCACATTTTACTGTAATTTGTAAACAAGTTGCACCAGCAAGAGCTTTCCGTACGTTCACAGTAGCCCTGTGCTGCTCACACTTTTAATTTAGAAAAGCAGGCCATTTGTGCCAGTGAGCTGGTTAACACAATGCCACTTCAGATGGAAATTTAAAAAAGTTAGAAATGTTCTGAAGGAGAAAGAGCTATAAGCCACCTCTGCTCTTCATTTCATAAATATACTGGTGATCCCTCCTTCAGTGGTTTATTACTTTTTACGTTTGCTTGCGCGCATGCGCAAGGAACGTCTTGGGAGAATGGGACACTTTGGAGGTGTGCCTGTCCTGTGCAATCCCCTGCTCCGTTGAGCAGGCGTGGAGGTCCTGCACCAATCGATGCGGTGCTGTGTATGACAGCGGTGGTCTTCTCTTCAAAGAAAACCACTGCTGTGTGCTTGCAGCGCGCCACCCCTGTTTGGTGCTATTGGGAGCCCACCCCAGCTGGTAAACGCCCTGGCGTTGCCTGTCGACGGGGTTGCTCAACCCCCGCCAGCTCCACCTCCCCACAAACAGCTTTCTGCTGCCACGCTGGGAGCCCACCCCAGCGTGGCAAACGTCCTGACGTTGTTCTGCCGACTGCGTGCCCAATCCCGCCGGCTCCATGTCCCCTCAAACAGCTTTTCTGCTGCCACGCTGGAGCCCACCCCAGCATGGCAAACGTCCCGCTATTGCCTGAGTAAAAAAAAAACCTGTAAAAAGAAAATGTTCCATCGATGTCTCCCACCCCTCCCACAACCCGCACCCACCCACTGCGCACCCTAAGCTCTCCCCATCCCCTCACCCCATACTTACTCCGGAGTCGGCGCAACGATCATCGCTGGACTGGAACACGCCTGCACTCTTCAAAGCCGCATCGCGAACTGAGGAAATGCCGTAAGCTGTATAATGGGCTAGATGGGGTTTTTTCAACTTTGTTGTTATCTCAGGTATTTTTGATTTTGCACCAAATTTTCAATATGGAGTTTTTGGACTTCTTCATAATTCTGTTCACTGTCATGACGCAGTTATTTCGGGCCCGAAGGGTGATTTTGCAGTCACTGCACAAAATCACCTTTCAGGCCCAATTAACGAAACGACAGTGATAGCGTTCATAAGGTGGGCTCTCAAAAAGCCTATTTTGAAAATTTGGTGGAAAAATTCCTATAAATGACCGTTTTACGAGCGTACGTTGCACAGTTCCTACGCAGGCTCGTAAGTTCGCGAATTTTCAATATTTTCACCCAGATTTTCAACATTGTCATTTTACCACACCTTCTTATGAGTAGTACAGCTGTCATTTTTCACATCTCACCCAAAACGTGTTTCCGCGCATGTAGCGCACAATGGAGCAGTCGGTGTGTGAAATCAATGTATGGGACACATTAAGAAAATCACAGTGACACTGTTCATGAGCAGAGGTCTTAAAATGGCTATGTTGAAAATTTGGTGAAAAAATTCCTTAAAATGACTGTTTTACTGGCGTGCATTGCGCAGTTCCTCATACGCTAAATGTTCAAATTTTCAATATTTTGACTCAGATTTTCAACATTGCCATTTTACCACACCTCCTTATGAGCAGTACAGCTGTCATTTTTTACATCCTGCTCCAAACGCAGCTCACCATGTAGCGCATACAATGGCGCAGTCGGTAAAGCAAATCAATGTATAGGACAAATTAAGAAAATCACAGTGACACTGTTCATTAGCAGAGGTCTTAAAATGGCTATGTTGAAAATTGGTGAAAAATTCCTAAAATGACTATTTCACGGCGTCGTTGCGCAGTTCTCATCGCCTTTCGTAGGATTCATAATTTTCAATATTTCCGTAGATTTTCAACATTGCCATTTTACCACACCTCCTTATGAGCAGTATAGCTGTCATTTTCACATCCTGCCCAAAACGTGTTTCCCCTTAAGGAAGCTTACAATGGCGCAGTCAGTGTGCGAACTCAATGTATGGGACACATTAAGAAAATCACAGTGACACTGTGCATGAGCAGAGGTCTTAAAATGGCTATGTTGAAAATTTGTTGAAAAATTCCAAAATGACTGTTTTGACGAATGCATACAAGCAGTTCCCACGCACGTCAGAAGTTCGCTAATTTTCAATATTTGCACTCCAATGACTTCCAAACACCTAAACAGCACATAGAAGCAAGCAACATTTGGCATTGACAAATGCTTGTACTTCTTTGTCACTGATTTTTTTAAGCCATGTCTAAGTGCCAAATACCACTGCAAATACCTGCAAGCGAACGTTCGGCACTGACAAATGCTTGTTATCTAACACAGTTGTCCTGTCAGTTCTGTCTATTTGTAGCTTCCAGCGATATTGTGTTCTTCTTGTTTTTAAGTTCACTTCATCTTATCCTGTTGTGGAATGTGCTGTAACCCCACTGTCAGGGTCTGATTCTCAAAGCTTCCGGGGTGACACAAGGGGCTTGCCGCGCAAAGTGCCCCTTACGCCAAAGGATGCCTCAGCAGCAATTCACAAAAGCAGCCTGCACCTACCTACTGCACACAGCCTGCACCAAAGGGGGCTTGCGCCACCTGTATGCCAAAAACTGGGCTGCGGCAAGGCACTAGGTGTTTGCTGCAGACACAGGCTGCCAAAGCTCCCCATTCGGGATTCACAAAACCTACCTAGACGGCACATTTCTAAGCACCCTTAGACCAGTCTGAAATTTGCCCTCTGGATGAATAGAGTACTTTGCAGCAGTATGTTGCAGTGTCTAGCCCTGATCTCCCGTAAGATGTATGAAAAGATTCCCTGGTAGTCTAGTGCCCCCCCGTCCCAATCGCCCATCATAGTTCCTTAAATACCCCAGTATGTGCTAAAATGCAATATAGTACAGGGAGGTTACGATAAATATCCCCCGTAGTCCAGTGGTATCCCCTTCCCCTGATCGCCCATCATATTCCGTTCAATACCCCCCATTTAGTGAAAGTCAAAAACATATAGGAAAGTAAAATACTATCCCCAGTTGTCTAGTGGCATTCCCTCCCCTTCCAAGCCCCCGATGCCTGTTATGACTATTAAACCCTGATCCCCTGTTAACGGACATAAGGAAATACCTGGTGATCCAGTGGACACCCAACCCCCACCCTGCAGTGTCCCACCACCCTGCTCCTCCTCCATCACATAGACAAGCCGGTGAATGACACAGGCCACCACTCACCACCACAGCCAGCCACTGACTGAGCTCAGAATGAGCGTATACTGTATATATTCTGAGCCCAGTCGGTGGCTCGCCATGGTGGTGAGCGGTGGGCTGTGCCAGTCACCGTCTCATCTACGGGATTTGGGGGAGCAGGGTGGGAGGTCCACTGGACCACCAGGTATTTCCTCATGTCTATTAACAGGGGATCAGGGTTTAATAGTCATAACGGGCAATCAGGACTTGGAAGGGGGGAATGTCACTAGACATCCGGTGATAGTATTTGTAACTTCCCTGTACGTTTTTGACTTTCAGCAAATACAGGGGTATTGAACGGAATATGATGGGCAATCAGGGCTGGGGGGATGCCACTGGACTACCGGGGATGGGATATTTGTTGTAACGTCCTGTACTGTATTGATGTTTAACAAATGAGGGGGTTATTGATACAATATGACAGGCAATCGGGGCTGGAGGGGAGAGACGCTAGAGTGCTTCTTGGAACATTGTCGCCATGGTCTGATTTACTCATGGGTAACCCGTCTAGGTGCGCCTCTGTTTAGTACACCCCTATGGTTGCCGCAAGCCATGGAACTTTGCTGCCGGGACCCTGCCCAGTAGAGAATTGGGTGCAGGGTCCATGGTGCACCGGCAAGCGGCACAAGTCACCTATGGTGCGGCTTGCGCAAAGCTTTGAGAATTAGGCCCTCTGTGCTCAGTGCGTATAGAACTGCCAACTGCATCACATGGACACTTGCTGAAGGCCAGAGCTGTTGAGAATGCTGTGAACTAATACCTGACATTCTTTAAACAAGTGTCTTGATTTATCTTGTGTTCCTATTTAAAAACAAACCTGTTATTTTCTTGTACAGGTGGCAAAGGTGCTCTGGTGGTATTACTTTTCTAAAGCGATTGAGTTCATGGACACCATCTTTTTTGTTTTACGCAAGAAGAACAGCCAGATTTCATTTCTCCATGTGTACCATCACGCTTCAATGTTTAACATCTGGTGGTGTGTTTTGAACTGGATACCATGTGGGCAAAGTAAGTCAGTTCTGTTTATAAGCACCTCATCATGAACATGAGAGAGAGGGCTTAATTCCTGTGGGCTGTGGGATGACAACGTTTTTTGTGTTGATTTTGTCTTCTGTCACTAAAGCAGCAGTTTAAGGAAATTAATACCTTGTTTGTAATATGATTGTTTTGTCTCTAGGTATTATTGTTCCATGTTGACCATAGCAGGCTACACGTGTCTGGAAGAAAGAAATGCCTGGCATTTGTTTATCTGACACTTAGTATAGCTCCATGGATACCGTTGTCAGTGCTGATGTTGTAATTCAGCTAGTTTCTGAATGCTTCTCTAGAGCCACTGCTTATCATAAGTGTTCCATTGTCAAACTACTCAAATTAATCTAAATAGATGAAAGGCGACCAGGTACTAGCAACAGAATGTCGGGTTTGCATTTCTTTTTTTATCCATTAATGAGATGTTTACATGTGCCTATAGTTTGCATGCTTTGATGAAGTTTAACAACAGACTTTAAACATTTATGCTGACAAGACCTTTAAGTCTAGGTTTACAGTGTACGAATTGCAAGCGGGTATTAAATGTAAAGCATCTTTGAGCTCTATATTATTCAAGAGTTTAGAGCAGAGTACTAAGAACCAGGAAATTGCAGTTTACATCCTTCCATAGTGCTTGATTTGCTGGGTGGTCCTGTGTAAGTCACATAACCTTCATTCTTTCAGTATATACAGTTGCAAAATTGGGTAGAAGAGGGGCCAGTCTGTAAATGAGATCTTACATCTTGGCTGTGCTATCCCTAAGTCATGTTAATGAATTTGTGAAGAAGCATAAGTATGGCACAGTACAGTCATTTAACCAAAATGGTTGGCACAGCCTTTACTGTATGTCTATATGCATATCTGCTGTGTCTCTTACTGTATATGTGTTAAGGCATCTTCAGGAGCCACTCTTATCAGTATAAGTATAGTCTCAAGTGTCTTCTTTGGGTGCAAGAACGGTGAAGACAAGCTGATCTGTTACATCACCTGGAGAACGTAGTGTGACTAATGTTACACAGATAAGAGTAGCTCCTGAAAGGCTGCCCTATAGCTTGGCTTCAGGATTCAAAAGTGAACTTGGGAGCTAGCGATCAGATGGCTAGGCTGTAAGGTAGAACTGCTGATGCAGCATGTCCCAGCTGGGGGGAGAGAGGCAGCACCCTCCTGTGTTGGAGAGGCTACAGCTGGTGGGCCAGGGAGCTTGCTGTCCCGGCAGGAGCATGCTGCATGAACTCAAGGCAGAACCCCCATGTGCTCGCATGCTGTCTGGGGTTCTGAGGAGGAAGAACGGAGGAAAACATGGTGGCCGTGCAGCATGACAGGCAGCCCCTTGCAGGCCACCACCACAGACAAGGCACCCTCCTCCACTGGGTTAGGACATCTGACGGGATTTATCCCAAAAGGCTCCATCATGGAAAGCAAGTTGTGAGAGACAGAGGTTGGGGAAAGTATATAGGGAAAGTGGGTGATGAAGCTGGAGGGGTTGTCCAAATAAGGGCAATTCCTACATGGGAGGAGAGTAAATAAAGAATGGAAAAAAAGAGTATTTCCTGAAGATGCATCAGGATTGCTTTATTTTGTTTTTTTACAGTTATAAGGTACAATAAAAATATAAGACCTGTGTTCCATCATTCAATCATCTATCGTCGTGGTGCTGCCCATGAGGAACTCTTATCAAAATAAGAGTATCTCACCGGCCCAGGGGAATTGAGGGCTGAGACATTGGATGCCTTACCTACTGCCACACTGGTGACCCAGGTTCAGGAGTGGACTCAGCTCACTGTGGTTGGTCAGAAGGAGATGAACTGAGCATCCCACGGACTGTTGTCCTTTCCGGGGATGGAGAGGCATGCTGTCTCGGCCTTTGACTGTCACCAGGTAGAGGTCTGGTGGTAGAGCAAGTCCGAGCAGCCTAGGAGAGAGGGTCCGCATTTCCATAGTGTATAAGTGCCTCCACACAGATGTATGTATGTGCAGCTGTGACTGGGGACAGGAGGACAGAAAACAAAAAAGGGGACATGCAGGTTTAACGAAGCCCTGTAACAGCACAAAAGTGGGTGTGGAACCAGCAAGGGGCCAGGTGAGAACTGAATAACACGAGACACAGCACAGAATCTGCACTCTCAGGTAAACCAATAACAATAAACTGCAAGTCTGTAAATATAAATGCAGCATTTATTAAATCATAAGACGAGGACACAGCAAACGACACATTCCCCAGCACCTCAAGTCGAAGGTCACTTTTCATCTGGGGACCAGAACCTCTCGGATTTGCCTTGATGATTTTACACTCAAATTAGTCAAAGAAGATATTATAAAAGCACAAGAAAAAGTGCCCATACATATAAACATGTCTTTAGTGATCACGATGTACTGAAAAAAAGATGTGATTTACAGCATAATTTCCTTTTTTTTTTTTTGTTTTAAGTTCTTAAGTGAAATTAAAGAGGGAGTGCCAAAGGTTGGTCATTACTATGCCTGACTTTTATTTGAGTGATTAAAATAGCACAGAGCCAGTGGCCTTCCCACTTTCTGAGCTTTAGTAAAAGAAGCAGGGGAACTGAAAGTATAACTAACAAATGCATTATGCAGCATTTTGGAGCTTGTTCAGTATGAAGGTGTTCTGGCTGGCATCCACCTACAGTAGCTTAGACCTAATCTGGCTGCGGATAACATTAGAGATAGGTAAAAAAAAAAAACATTTCGCTAAAAAAAAACACAAAACCTTCTTCTCCCAAACAGTGGAAGGACTGGCTGTTTTCACACATTAACAAAACCATGTGAAAATGGCCTGGTTTTTGTGTTAAAAAAATTGCCAGATTTCACATGAAAGCCAGTGATTTTGGTCATTCTCACAAAGTTGGGACTTTTCAAGTGAAAATCTTCACAGAAGTGCATTACTCAGTTTTGCCTGGCCCTTCTTATCAAACTGTATGTGAACTCTCAAAAGGATGCTCTGCCCCTTTTACCCAAACAACAGTGTTATTGCAAAAATGAAAAACCTTAGAGTCTCACAGGCATGGTTTTGAAATTCTTATTGCTGAATTTTATTTACATTTTATTATTGTAATGCGAAGGCCCACACATACAAAAAACTACTCACCCCCTTACCAGGAAATACATGGAGAACTGACTCTGTTACGCTGTGTTAGAGGTGGTCTTTGCATGCCGTGCACAAAGTGCTGCAGTCTATTGTGATACATGATTCTAATCCTGTGCACAGTTGAGGTCCTTTGAGGATGTTCAGGGATGTGATTTGCTTTCCATGTCTGATAGAGAATCAACTGTGGGGAAGGCACCCAAGCACTGGCTTTGCTGAGCAAGATGTATAGGTTAGTGTGCTCTAACACTAACTTTGTTTTTTTTATTTAATGCACATTACACAAAATAATTAAAAGCATGAAAACCTGCTTTTCTGAGGATGGCATTCCAGTCAGGACAGCTGCGAAATGAATGTGCAAGTCATGGCATACCTGCTTTGGCATTTTTGTGACTGATTTTTTTTTTTCCATTCTCTGCAGGTTTCTTTGGGCCCACACTTAACAGTTTCATTCATGTACTTATGTACTCGTACTATGGACTCTCTGCCATTCCATCTATGCACAAGTACCTGTGGTGGAAGAAATACCTCACTCAAGCACAACTGGTAATTTTTTTAGGATACAATGGAGAGGCAAACTCTAGTAATGATTCACACAAAGGTCACATCTGGCTCTGGGCTATGCCTACTGTACCTGCGTGGCTATGCCTCGAGTCTGCCAGCAAACCAAGGAGAGCAAATATGCCCCAATGACCGCACACCCTGTCTTATTTTAGCCTTTACATAATTCACTAGTATGATTTCAGCCTTTACATAATTCACTTGTGTAATTTCAGTCAGTCAACACTGAGAACCACAGGAGCTTGTATTCTGAGTACGGCTGGCATCTGGTGCAGAACCGTGAAGTGGAACATTCCACATCAGTAACATAGGGGAGCAGTACTGCTTTTTTATTTTTTTATTAAAGTTAATATTAAACACATTATGAGTCACTCTAGGAAACTTAAAGCAGCAGTACTGGATAATCAGGAAGTGATTATCAAAATACTGCGTTTGAGCTGGAAACATGCAGCCATAGTTCCAGTTTCCATATCAGTAAATATTTATTTCTAGCGATCTTTAGTTTTTTAGATTTGAATATTTATGTCCATTGTTGGCGAGCCACAGTAAATATGGCTGCTGCCTAATTTGCAGGTGAGCTCCCTCCCTCCCTCATATCACATCACATCACGTCTTTTGTTTACTTCCATGGGACCCTATGCTATGTGTTTCTGCTGCCCCTGTGTAGTACTGCGAGTCATGTGCATGTGCAGTTGGCAGCAGAGGGTTCCAATTCAACATGGAGGGTGGGAGAAATATAAACAAAAACAATGAAAAACAGAGTCAATGGTGGGGTCATAATACAGTGAAAAGGAAAGATTACCAGGTAAGTGCTTAAAAGAGCACAGGAAACAAACTGTTGCAAAAGATCAGATTTTTTTTAATCTGATACTGCTGCTTTAAGTTATTTATTGTGTGTTTATGGGGCCTGCCAGAAAAGTCATTTACTCTATATGAGCATCATCTTGTTCTGTTTGGGCTGACAGAAACACGCAGCTTTTGCTTCACGGTCCTCTCACCCAAACTGCACGTGATAACTTTCTTATTCACTAAGAGACATTCCTTGCAGGCCCTCAAAACTTACACAGTGCATCCCCTAGGATGAAACCCACTTTTAAAGCACTCTGCAGTGTGCTGCAGCAGACCTGCTGAATAAATCAATGTAATTTCAATGGCAGTTAGTCCCTTTTGTCATGCAGGAAACTGTGGCATTCACTTCATCCTGGCAGTGTCACATTTTCCTGAATGACAAAAGAGGCTAATTGCCATTGAAATTACATTGCTTTATTCAGTAGGTATGCTGCACCATTCTGCAGAGTGCTGCAAAATGCTGCAGAATTGGGTTTCATCCTGGGGTACGCCACTGTATATGTATGCATTATTGGGATATGTGTGAGTTTGTATTTCTTTGTAACCTGGCTTTATTACCACTGCTCTTCCCACGTAACCATTGCCTCGGTGCTTCTCTGCTGTTTTTTTTGTCTTTAGATTGTTTTCCTGTTTTGGGCTTACCATGACCCAAACCCATAAGATCACCACAGAGCTGGTTCCCCCTTCCTCTGGGTTGAGCTACAGATACGGCACACTGATGAGTACTTGGAAGGATGAAGCACATCTGAGTCTTTGGTTTTCAGCCTTTGCAGACTGTGTGAGAGGACATTTGGCACCATACACTCCTCCTTAAAGTAGACCCAGTCTAAATCCTTTTACAGTGATTTGCTTATGTACTTCCCATGATGCTTTGTATGATGGGGGTATGTATGATTTTTGTATTTCTTTGAAATCTGGCTTTATTGCCAGTGCCCTTCCCTGGTAACCCTTACCTCAGTGCTTTTCTGCTGAGTTTTTGATTTTAGCTTGCTTTTCTGTTTTGGGCTCATCAAGACCCAAACCCATAAGATCACCATAGAGCTGGTTCCCCCTTCCTCTGGGTTAAGATACAGGTGAGGCACATTGATGAGTCCTTAGAAGGACGCAACACTCATCTGGGTCTTCAGTTCTCGACCATTGTAGATTGTGTGAGAGGCCATTTGGCACTCTACTCTCCTGCTTAAAGTTGAACCAGTCTAATTTTTTTCATGGTGATTTGCATATACTTCCCATGATGCTTTGCATCATTGGGGTATGTGTGATTTTGTATTTCAAATAAACCTATAGCACCTTCTCCTGTGTCTTGGAGACCGAATGACTAGTCACCTTTGTATTTGATGTTACTGCAACCCCAAAAAAAGGAGATGGTGGCCCTCCTTTGGACTTTGCTTCCCCACCCACACCCCCGCACAATGTGACCACATGTGTCACGTCTGGAGCAAGTGCAGGCCACTGTAGTTTCAAAAGGAGCAGTGACATAGTTTGGATGTGGGACTTTCAACAGAGAATGATGCTGTCACTAAAGAAATCTTCACTTTAATCAGCATCATCCTAGTTCCAGTAACCCTTGGGAGGAAACCAGGGCAGACCAGATGGATGAATATCTTTATCCATCCTTAACTATCTATATACCTTTTTATCTGTGAACATAAGTGGAGTTATGTCAGTAGTAGGGCTTGCTGAAGTTTAATAAACAAATTGCTGATGAAGGTTGGAAACGTTGTTGTTGCAAATTTCCTGAAAGTGAGTGCCATAATATTTTAATAAAATGACAAAGCGTGACTTTCACAGTGACATTCTGCATCTTTTAGAAAAGTTATGGAGAGAACCCTCATTCGCTATGCACCCCAACTCATAGCTGTTCTTTGCAGAGGGTGGGACGGGGGCTGGTGTGACTCATCTATAACAAATCAATTATAAAACATAATTCCCTTCCTACCTTCCACTGCCCCGCCCCCTTATGTCCCTCTCCCTTACTTGATCACCATGGTGGTCTAGTTGGGGGGAGAAGATAGTCACAACAGTGGCTTAAAGGCCAAGGTTAAACATTGCTGTCTTTCCTGTTCCATCTCTGGTTCTCAACTAACCTTGCTGCATATACAGTACTGTGTCATATCTACTGCAAGTGTACTACAGAGCCGTGAGTGGAACATGGAGGAGCACTTGATTGGACCCTCTGGCAACTGTTGTGGCCACTCACTAGACTACCATGGCAATCAAGTAAAGGATGTGGGTGGAGCAGGAACTAAGGGTTATTAGTTGGGGAAGGGGTATGTTTTAGCCATCACTAGACTACCACTGAAAACAAGGGTTATGATTTATTATTATTATCATTGTTTTAATGCAAGACACATATCCTCCATCCCAACTGGAGAAAGCTACGAGGTGCACATTTCTAACTATAGGAAGAATAAGGAGTTAGAATAAAGTCACCACAAAATGGAGTTCATCCACTGAAATCCAGTGAAGTGTCATGGAGTTTCAAGCTAAATAAAGATAATAAAATTATATTAAAAAAAAGTGCCGAATTTAAGCAGAGCAAAATAGCTTTTCCTTATCACTTAGTCGGGGGAAATTAAACTTTGCAGTGACATTTATGAGTGTCTGCCACTCACATAATTTTGCACCTCTTGATGTGTTCTTGAGTTGGGAGTCAAATCTGGGGAGTACATGCAGTCTGGTTTGAAGAAGAGCAAACTATGAAAAAGAAGTCTCTTGTACACAAAGCTACCAAACACATAATGTGCATTTATTTAAGTATTATAATGTTTCACTAACAATATAAAAACCACCATGCTGCAAAAAAGCTGGACGCTATTCAGACACCTACCACGATGTCCCAATGTTTCACATTACAGGCGCTCCCACTGGGGGCAATGTGACATGAAACATCGGGATATCATGGTGGGTGTCTGAAAAGGCTGCAGCTGTGTTTGCAGACTGGTTGTAATATTCTAACCTTTCAAGTAATGTGCACTATTTAAAGCTGGGATTACTGTGAGTCCTCTACTTTTTATTTGCTAGTTTGAAAGTGGAATGCTGGAAAATTTATTTGATAAGAAAAGAAACATTTCACAGGAGGTAAACAGACAATTGTTCTCTACCTAATTTTTGCAGACTGTGTCACAGATGGCCAGAATTACTGAAAAACATTAACAGTATCCCTTGTTACAGCGTTGCATAAAAAATAACTAATTGTTGCTGGTTACCGTCACTGCATTTTCTTTCCAGTATCTGCTTCAGTATTCGATTAGCTGGGGATTTCCATTTCATTCAGACAGACCCAGACAACATAAATGTCTATATCCTCTCTCTCTTCCAGATTCAGTTTGTCCTCACCATTACACACACACTTAGTGCGGCTGTTTACCCATGTGGATTCCCATTCGGCTGTCTGATTTTCCAGTCTTCCTATATGACTACACTAGTTATCCTGTTTGTAAACTTTTACGTTAAGGTGAGTTGTTCAGAAATTGTTTCAGTTTAATATGTCTCCATACAACTTCCTAGGGCTTACCGGTTTTAAAAATAAATTAGTGATGCAGTAAATCTCTTTGTATTTCGTGCACGAAGAAGTACAGGGCTCAGTTGATAAGAGTAATGTTTTGAGCACAAAGGCCAAGCCATTATTTTGATATGGAATTGGGCAAGGAAGCTGTAAAATGTGTATTTGAATATCAGTAAGTGACCTTAGAGTCTACAGATACAGCAGACCGGACATTTTTGAGACTGCAGTCTTCTATAGATGCTAAAAATATAAAATAGTTTTATTAACAACTATCAGCTGCAGTTTTTGTCACATGTACTGCCAAATGTATTCTGCTGCATTCCTCATGATAAATTTAAGAATCTCAAAAATGTTGGCAATATCAAGCTGACTACTGAACTTTAGCAATGTGCTTTATCAGTGAACTAAGAATGCATACTTACGCTCACTTTGAGCTCACGGAGGCCAAGCGCTAATGGCATTTTGTTGAAACTAGTGCTGGCCAAAATGACATTTTTTGCTAGTGAAACTAGATGAAATTATTAATTTCACTTCGGCCAAACATTTCATGAAATTTCATGAAAATCTAGCAAAGTTTGTCAAAATGTGGGTTGTAGTCATTTTCATCTATTTTAAACTACTTGTCAAACTTTCACTGAATTTGGTATGTGTGATGTATTGAACACCATGCAAGTGTGCACAGTGTTTCAGGTCTCTAGCTTTAAAGGGAGCTTAGTGATAGGCAGCCAACCATTTCTTCAAAAATAAATGTTCAGTTATTTCCATTGAATTTTAAAAGTGCTTATCCAAATTTCACTAAATCTGGCACATTTTCAGTATTGTACCACATGGGCACATGTACCCAGTTTCAGATCTCTGGCTTCAGTGGGGATTGAGCTGCTGTGGTACCCAGCATCATGCTCCTTCTAGTCTTGTCAGTCAGGATCTTCACTGATAAACTGACAAGAGTGGACAGAGCCATCACTTGCTAACTGCTGATTTGCCTAGTGTTTCCAAATGTTGTCTTCACTGCAGTCATTGTGACAATAGTGTCAAAAAATCTCATGACACATGGGACACTGACACTGGGCACCATTGGTTTTCCATCTCTAATTCCTGGTGGCCTCAGAGGGCCTCAGACTGCACCGGTAAGAGCTTAGTGGTGGCCCTCTCCTTATTTGATTCATCCCAAATCTGTTGGACCTTCTCACACCTGCTGCCTCAGCCCGCTCCCTCCGATCCTCCTCTAGGGGCCTCCTAGCGGTCCCCAGGACGAGGCTTAAAACTACCAGTGAGAAAGCATTTAATGTCACCGGCCCTGTCCTGTGGAACTCGTTCCCTCCAACTTTCAGGGAGGCCCCTTCAGTTGAGGTTTATAAGGCTCGCCTCAAGGCTTACCTGTTTAGCCAGGCCTTCCCAGACAATGTCTTCTAGTCCTTAAAAGGTGTCCTCACCCTTCTTAAACATGTATACTGTATTTAGGGTTCTATGTTGCCACAGACCATAATGATTCTATGCTGTTTTTATTATTTGTGTGTGTTTTTAGTATTTATGTATTAATATCGATAGATTGTTTTACTGTACAGTGCCCAGAGCCTCTGGGACTGGGAGCCTAGAAAAAACAAATTTACCTTGCCTTGTCAAACCCCCAGATATAACATTTATTTTCATACAGTATACATTTAATCAAGTGCCTAATGTATTTTCACATGAGGTTTATCTGTGATGTTCTTTTAGAGGTAAGAAATTGTCCATTTCATTACCTTTTTAATAGGGGCTCTAAAGAGCTCTGTGGCTGCAGAAAATTGTGCTGGTGGCAGCATATAGCCACGGTGGCCTCATCTGAAAAGCACTGGATGCTGTAGGCAGCAGAAACTGTGACAAGGGCATCTGATGCTTGTGGTGTTACTGTATATCATAAATTTGAGTATACTACGGAGGTACTGATCAGCTGGGTGTGAGGTGGGTTTTCTTAACAAACAACAGAGTAATGTCTGTATGGCAACAGGGGGCAGCATTTCTGATCTCACTTCGAGGGGGCTCTTGCAGCAGGTAACACCATTAGGACTGAAGCTGGCAGGTGCCAGGACCCCACGGAAAACTTCTAGCTAGGTGTATACAGTGCGGGACTCCTCCTGAAGTCGCCAGCCCCACCCTGACGCCTCCATCTGTGGTGGTATAAAAAGGTGGTCCCCCAACCCAACCTGTTCTTTTCCTGCCGACGACCCACGCAAGTTGGACCATCACAGATGCCTTCTGCTTTAGTCTCTTTATTATTTTTCAATTTTTCTTCAAAATTTACAGTGATCTGTGTATGTCTTCTTCTCCATCCTCCTCAGTAGAATGGTGGCAAACGAAGTGT
Source organism: Neoceratodus forsteri (assembly GCA_016271365.2). NCBI lineage: Eukaryota > Metazoa > Chordata > Ceratodontiformes > Ceratodontidae > Neoceratodus > Neoceratodus forsteri. Next base: position 160,267,077 of record CM057456.1, on the reverse strand, counting down.
GCTTGTGGAAAGCAGCTGCCCCACAAGGATGGCCATTCATCATGTCTGCTTTGCCTAGGCCTGGACCACGACACTGAGGCCTGCCAGCACTGCCAGGATTTTAATCAGCACACCTGGCTTCACCGCCAAAAGACCCTGGAAGTCTTCCTGCTGCAGCAAAAACTTGCAACGATGGAGAAGGAGCACCACAAAAGTACCTCGTCTTCCCCAGCCTCCGGAGCCTCCACTTCTTCACCAGCCAGGGAGAAGAAGTCTTTGAGAAAGCACAAAAACCAGGAGAAGCACAGGGACAAACCCGGTCAGCTTCCTGCTCCAGGTCCCCACGCATGTCAGGCACCAAACATGGGTCTTCCTCCAGTGGTAGGTTGGCCACTTCCACTCCAGCAGCCCTCTCTCCCTCCGGGGCTCCCAGTGGTCAAACCACCCACTCTCCTTACTGTCTTAGGTGGTGGTTCTTTGGGGCTCGGGTCCTCGTTCACAACCTCTCAGCCTCTGAAGCTCAGGCCCATTCATAGATACATAGACACTGTCGGCAGATAAGGGCCTTTGGCCCACCTAGTCTGCCCAGGTGGCTTGTAAGTTCCATTTACATTTTTCTTGAAGTCTGTTGCCCCTTACCCCTGACCTTCAGAATTTCTGTATGTCTGTCTGTCACAGGGTGCTCCCTGTGATGAGTACAGGCCCTGATATTCTTCCAAGTACCCCAAAGGACATAGAAAACCTTAAGAAAAGATTTTCATTTGCAGCTCGGTTCGTGCCTCTAATGAGCCGAAAGAAAAGAGTTTTACTTTTCAAATTAATAGTTGCAGAGAAGGGAGAGAACCTGAATAAAATAAAAACTAAGATAACCTTTGTTGTTAGCAACCCCTCTGAAACAGAGCTCTCTGTATTGAACGTTTCAATAAACTAAAACTCAGTGTTTTATTTAAAGTGTGGAAGAATGCTAGCTTCTAAATGAATAAAGAAGTTGCACTAACAAAACACATGTAGGAAATGAGACCAGGGAGTCCCTAAATATTGCATGGTGTGCCCTTTGGCAAAGAAGTAAATTTAAAGTGAGCAATATATTCTTGTTTGTCTTACCTGTTGGGCTGCATGGGTGTTCTATAGGGCTGGCAGCCCACAGTCTGTCTGCTTTTATAGAAGCTGTAATGAGTGATGTCACTATCAAGGGAGGGGCTTAGCCTTATTGAGACTAATTAACTCTGAACATTGTTTTAGGACATCAAAGTAAGGTTATGGGATTATTTAGTACAAATACTGTTATACATTTATATACCTGATGTTTAGGAATGAAAATGTATAGTAAAAAAAGGGAACCTGTAGTATGTTATTTTGATTTTTCAAAAAGGGGGAGGATCATCTGATTATGATGTCACTCCCCAGAAATGTATAAAAGATTACCACTAGGGAGTTAAGATAGAAGATGTCAGCTGGAGCTGACTGCCAGAGGTGATGGACCTCTGAAGTATATACGTTTGCAAGGAGATAGCCTGGTGGCACTGCTGGGCAGAACAGTGGCTCATCCTGAGTGTAGGTCATCTGTTCATTATTTTGTTGAGACTTTGAAAATGACTGAACTAACTTTATTTTCTTGATTTCTGTGAATCCTGAAGTCAACGTTTCCTGACAAAAATAAAATGATAAGTGCCTTTCCCAGCACTTTTTATGCACTAAGTTTGTGGGTCTGCTTGATTTTTTTATCCTGACTATCCCAACCCCGCTACACTGTCACATGCATTCTTAAATCCAGTGATTGCTTCAGACTCCACCACTTCCTCTGGCAGGGTGTTCCACTTGTCCATCACCCTTTTTGTGAAGAAATTCTTCCTCACGTTTCCTCTGAATCGCCCTTCCTCCAACTTCATCCCATGCCATCTAGTCCTGGAACATCTTTTTCGCTGGAAAATAGTGTATTCCTGCACCCTGTTCCTCCCTGTAAGGTACTTGAATGTCTCTGTCATATCCCCTCTCTCCCTCCTCTCCTCCAGGGAGTACATATTCAAGTTCTTCAACCTGTCCTCATAGGACTTGTGATACAATCCCTGTACCATTTTTGTTGTCCTCCTCTGAACCTTCTCTACCATGTCTATGTCCTTATGTAGGTATGGTCTCCAGAACTGTACACTGTACTAAAGGTGGGGCCTCACTAGTGTCTTGTATAGTGGAATTATGACCTCCATTTTCCTGCTGGTGATGCCGTTGCCTGTGCATCCCAGCATCCTATACCTGCTGCCTTGTCAGACTGTTTCCCTACCTTGAGGTCATCAGAGATGATAACCCCAAGGTCCCTTTCCTGCTTGGTGCATGCTATATCAACCCCCCCCCCACACAACTAATATGTTGTTCCAGGGTTTTTGTGCCCCATATGCATTATCTTGCACTTCTTTGCATTGAATTTAAACTGCCAAACCCTTGACCATTCTTCAAGCTTCTGCAGGTCCCTCCTCATTCGGTTTACACCCTCTGGCGTGTCCACACTCTTACAGAGCTTCATGTCATGAGCGAACAGGTAAATTCTGCCTTCTAGGTCCTGCACAATGTCACTGATGAAGATGTTGAATAGGACCGGTCCCAGCACTTTTCCCTGTGGTACCCCACTGGCCACTCTTCCCGTTGTGAAGTGACAGCTATTTACCACAGCGCTCTGTGTCCTGCCGCCCAGTCAGTTATCCACTACTGTCCTGCCCACTCCCATATTCCTCAGTTTGTTTAACAGCCTTCTATGTAGCACAGTGTCAAAGGCTTTGCTGAAGTCCAGATAAGCCACGTCCACTGCCCTCCCCTGATCCACCTCCCTTGTCACCCAGTCAAAAAATTTAATGAGGTTGGTCTGGCATGACCTCCCCCGGTGAAACCATGCTGCCTTGGGTCCTGTAACCTGTTGGCAACCAGATGTTCTGGCAATCTCTCCTTCAGTAGTGCTTCCATGATCTTCCCCACTGCTGAGGTCAGGCTGACTGGTCTGTAGTTCCCCGCTTCCTCTTTGTTCCTACTTTTGTATAAGGGGACTACGTCTGCTGTCCTACAGTCTTTGGGTACCTCCCCAGTTTCCAGTGATCGGCTAAACAGGATTGCCAGAGGTCCAGCCGCCACGTCTCTTACTTTCTTTAGGACCCTGGGGTGTACCCTATCTGGCCCCATTGCTTTATCAACTCTGATTCCTTCCAGTTCCTTTTGGACCCTTTCCCATGTAAAGGGACTTGTGTCCATTTCTGTGCCATTCCCACCCCTTGTACTCCCTTCAAGCCCATTACCCTCCGCTTCCTCAGTAAAGACTGAGCAGAAATATCTGTTTAGTATGCCAGCTTTACTGTTGTCATGCGGCCCCCATCCTCCCACTTCAGTCTCACTATCCCTCCCTTTGCCCTTCTTCAGCAGGCAGGTCCTCAGCCAGATGGCTCGGCTGGGTCCTCCTTGGGCAGCGGGTCTTTGCCTATCGCCCTCCTGGTCAAGGCGTCAGTGAAGTTGTTTCTTACGTCAGGGACCAACGCCTCCAAGTGACATCAGGGGCATGTGCTCACCTCTTCTGTGAGAGTGAGGCCTCTGCCCCACTCGGGAGTTAGCTCCCTGGGATAGGCTTCCCCTTCTAGGCTGGCTCCGGCTGCATCACCAGACCGGCATCAGCCCACGCCTGTCCCATCGAGGCTAGTCACCCCTACCTCGACCCCAGCGACACCACAGCCATCATATCCTAACCCTCCACAGTCACTGGCTGGCCCTGTTGTCACAAAGCTGACAGCTGAGGGACTGACGCCCACTCTTTCGACTCCTGTCAGACTGATACCGGATGGTTCCTCACCTCAGTGACTGATGCCAGTTAATCCGATACCAGTGGATCTAATGCCAGGGTTACTGCAGCCCAAGGAACCAAAGCCGGGGCCCTCTCAGCCTAGCCAACAGACACTGGTTCCCCTGGCTATGCCTCAGAACCCACCCACAGATCTTAATGCCCTTTTTGTGGCCTAGTGGGCATACTTCAAGGATAAGGAGGTCCTGAAGGAGCCCCAATCTCTGATTCCGAGGGACCCTTCTACCAATCTGCCTGAGGAGCTGGTTCCTCCAAGGAAGGCCCTGATGCCACCTCCTAAGGAGCCTATGCCACAACCAGATGGAGCTGGCACCAGTCATCTGAGGACCCACCAATGTAGGCATCATGGTTTGCTCTCTTTTTTTTCCAGACTCAGGCAAATCAGGGGCTACTGTTCCTCTTCTTCTTGTGATGAGTACAGAGACTCTGACCTGACATCTGAGCCAGAGGAGCCCAAGGACACCCCGCTGTCTCCTCCAGATGACCTGACTTTCATGGATGCAGTGAGGCTCAGCCAGGCCATTATGGGTTGGGTCACGGAGGAAGTGAATCCCGAGCGACGTCGGCTAGCCACTTTCCTCTGTAAGAAGGAGTCGTTGCCTTTAGTCGTTCCTCCCCTTATTGACTCCTTCAAGGATGTCAGTAGGGCTGCTTGGAAATACGCCTCTACAACACTGGTGATGTCTAAGAAGGCTGATCATCTGTACAATACTCCAAGGAATGAACCTTTTTTATGGGGAGCACCCAGAGGCTGACTCGGTCATTAATTAGTGTGGCCCATGACCATTCTAAGCGGCCACGGCACATTAGCATTCAACCTCCCAACAAGGACTCTAGACAGATAGACCATTTTGGTAAAAAGGTTTATTCCTTAGCCACCTGCGCTGTCCATTCCCTAAACTTTCTGGTCCACATAGTTCAATATCAGAATGCCCTGTGGGAGACGGCCTTTGAGGTGGCACAGGCTCAGCCTGATCTTCCGGGAAAGGTTGAGCTGTTACACCTTTTAAAGTTGGGCTCGGATGAGGGGACTTATGTTCTCTGAGCCTCGTATGATTCTACGGACTATCCAGGTAGGGCTGTGGCTACAGAAGTTTGCCTTTGTCACTACTCCTGGCTTAGAGTCTCCGGTTTTGCTCCAGATGTCCAGTTGAAGATTCTGGATGCCCCTTTCAGAGGCCCCGTTTTGTTTGGCAAGGATTCTCAAAATATAAACACTCACCTTCAAGAGTCAGGCAAGGCTCTACCTTTGGTTCAAACATTGTACCAATCTCAGCCTAAATCGTCCCAGTGGCAGTCTTTTTGTTGCACCTCCAAGCAACAACCTAGAGGCCAACAGCCCAGAAGTGAGAGAAAGGTTACTTCCCAAGCCACAGGTGGTTCTGCCCCCAGAGCTCCCAGAACCTCACAGGCCACAATGCCTGTCCCCGGCTCCTCTGCCTGACTCCTTACCCGACCCCCCTCCCTCAGCCAAATCCCTGGGGGAGGGGTGGGGGATCATTTCTCTGTCTCTACGGAGAGCGTTGGCACAGAATAACCTCGGATCAGTGGGTTCTGCAGTTAGTGGAACAGGGGCACACCCTAGAGTTTTTGGAGATTCCTCCAGACAATCCTGCAGTCCCCTCCCATTACCCTCAGGACCTTTTTGCCCTTATCTAAGAAGAGATCCAAGCACTCCTGAGAAAAAAAAGGCCATAGAACCCATCCCACCAGCACAGTGCAGGGAGAGATTTTGTTCACATTTCTTTCTGGTTCCAAAGAGAACAGGAGACTTGCATCCCATCGTGGACCTCAGCCACCTGAACCATTTCATAGAATACAAACGGTTCAGAATGGTAACTCTTTCTGGCCTTCTCCACTTGCTTCATCAGGGGGATTGGCTCTGTTCTCTGAACATGCAGGATGCTTATCTTCACATTTTAGTGTTCCCACCCCACAGGAGGTTCCTTCGCTTCTGCTTTCAAGGAAACCACTACCAGTTTCAGGCTCTGCCATTTGGCCCATCCTCGGCCCCATGAGTCTTTACAAACTGTCTCACAGTAGTGGTAGTGGCCTTGAGGAGGGAAAGCCATTATGTCTTCCCTTACCTAGATGACTAGCTTCTGCTAGCTCCTGCCAAGGAGCAGTTGCTCAGAACCATGGGGGCCACTTTCATTCTGTTTCAGGATCTGGGGATAACTCCCAATCTCCCCCAAGTCCTCTCCTTGGCCAAGTCAAAGACTCCAGTACATTGGGGCAATCTTGGACACCACCCAAGGCAAAGCCTTTCTTCCCTGAGACAGGGCAGAATGCCTTCAGGCACAGGCTCAACTGAGCACATTGTCTCGCCAGGTTCGAGCCAGAGTCTTCCTAAGACTACTAGGGCACATGGCGACGGCCACTGCAACAGTTCCACTGGCTCCCCTGCACATGAGGGTAGCCCACTGGAACCTTTGAGTCCAATGGGATCAGCGCACAGATGATTTGGATTTTCTAGTGCCAGTATCCAAGTCAGTGCATCAGACTATGAAGTGGTGGCTGAACCCATCTACTCTTTCCACAGGGGTCCACTTCCAGTTGGAGTCCCCTTGACAGATCCTGACAACAGACATGTCAGGCCAGGGCTGGGGCATCCATCTGGCAGACCATCAGACTCAGGGACCTGGTCCTCATTAGAGCAGAATCTCCTCATCAGTGTTTTGGAGATGCGGGCCATCCTGTATGCTCTGCAAGCCTTTCAGATGAACCTGCTCCCGGGGATCTCTTTTGATCCTGATGGACAATATATCCGTGGTCTTTTACATCAACAAGCAGGGGGGAGCACATTCGTTCCCCTCTGAAGAGAGGCAATGAGAGTTTGGGATTGGGTCATAGAGCATCCATCACCAGGACCTGTCTGCTGTACATGTTCCAGGCATTCAAAACACCTTGGCCAACAGCCTGTGCTGTTCTTGGTCCAAGGCACATGAGTGGGAACTCCTTTCCTCAGTTGTCGAAGATCTCTTTGATAGGTGAGGACACCCAGAGGTGGACCTATTCGCGTCCCCATCCAACACAAAACTACCCAGTTTCTGCTCGCTAGATTCAGGGCCTGGTGTTTTCTGGTGAGACGTGTTGTCCCTCTCCAGGACAGGGAGGTTTCTGTATGCCTTCCCTCCCTTTCCTTTGCTGCAGAGAGTTCTACTCAAGTTGCAGTCGGAAGGGGCAGAGATAATCCTGATAGCCCCTTACTGGCTGTGCCAGATATGGTTTCCACTTCTCCAACAACTAGCAGTGGAGCCTCCAATTCCCTGCCTGTGTGCTCCAATCTGCTGTCCTAGGAGCAGGGTACTCTGGTCCATTTGGACCTCAAATCACTGCACCTTCATGCATGGCTCCTGCAAACTTAGCAGTTGCCCATTTTGGGGTTTCTCCCTGGGAGGCAGACATCCTAGTGGCAGCCAGAAAACCCTCCACTAGATCCACTTATGCTATGAAGTGGAAGTGGTTCTGCATATGGGCCACTGCTCGCCACCTGGATCCCTTTACCTGTCCAGAGAATCTCGTTCTAGAGTACCTCCTTTCCCTTTCAGACTCAGGCCCGAGTTACTCCTCGATTAAGATGCACTTATCGAGGGCAGGACCCTTGCCCAGCTTGACCTCTCCCGCACTTTCTGTGGAGCATATTGCACCTGAAACTCCAATCAGTGACCTGTTCCCCCCCAAGGATCTGTTGTTCATTTTGGAAAAGCTTACTTTGCCTCCCTTTGAGCCTGCCGCAAGGTACACTATCTGTCATGGAAAGTGTTATTTTTAGTTGCTATTGCTTCTGCTCAAAGGATTTCCGAGCTTCAGGCTCTGATGTGTAAAGAGCCCTATTTAGTTTTTCACAAGGACAGGGTGTCCTTGAGGACCAATCCTAAGTTTCTTCCTAAGGTGGTGTCCAAGTTTACTCTGAATCAAGACATCCACCTACCTGTGTATTATTCAGATTATTCGAAGCAAGGGAGGGCCTTACTGCATACTCTGGATGTCCACCGGGTGCTTCGCTATTATCTGGACCACTCCCGAGCCACCAGAAAAACTGACCAGTTATTTGTCTCTTTCACCCCAAGAAAAGAAGGGGCTTCAATTTCAAAACAATGTTTGTCCAAATGGTTGGTTAACTGCTTTGTTTATTGTTACCGCAAATACGACAAGCCTTTACCTGGCCCGGTTAAAGGCCATTCTACCACGGATGTAGCTGCTTCCTTTGTATCCTTCAGAAATGTTTCCATTGCTGACATTTGTCCAGCGGCCACTTGGAGTTCAGTCCACACTTTCATCCAGCATTACAGTCTGGATGTTGCATCTAGACGTAGGACAGGTTTTGGACTGGCAGTCCTGCAGGGCCTGCTCTCTTGAGAGCCTTATGCTGACTTTTACCTTCTCCCAGCTGACTATGGTCAGTCCTTTCACTGCTTTTAGGACTCAATCCTAACAGTGTAACCTGCTGCAAGAGTCCTATCGAAGTGAGATAGTACAGTTATGTAAGAACTTACCATAACAGTAGATCTTCGAGAGGAGCTCTTGCAGCAGGTGCTGTTATCCCTCCCTCCATCTCCCTGGTGACTGCTTCTCCATCTCTGTTACCTTTCTTTCCTCACTTTAGAGGAACCTCCTCAGTTCTCCAGGTTCTGTATACAATGGGGTCTCCGGCGGGAGAACTGAGGTTGGGTTGGGGGACCATCGAAACATAGAAACATAGACTTTGACTGCAGATAAGGACCGCTTGGCCCACCTAGTCTGCCCATTTCCCTACCTAGAGGATAAGCTGCAGATCCTATTTAACCAACAGCCTATTTCTTCCTAGCCCCCCCACAAAAATTGCCTTATGTCTGTCCCATGCATTCTTGAATTCTCCCACAGTTTTAGGCCCCACACCTCCTCAGGAAGGCTGTTCCATGTGTCCACCACCCTCTCTGTGAAAAAATACTCTCACATTGCCCCTGAGCTGTCCCCATCTATCTTCAAATTGTGTCCCCTTGTTCTTGCACATCTCTTTTTCTGAAAGATGCTACCCTCTTGGACTTTGTTGTTTCCACTGAGGTACTTAAACGTTTCTGTCATGTCCCCCCTTTCCTCAAGGGTATACATATTAAGCTCCTTTAGTCTCTCCTCGTATGGCTTCTCTTGCAGACCCTGCACCATTTTAGTTGCCCTCCTCTGAACTGCCTCCATCCTGTCTATGTCCTTGCGGAGATGGAGTCTCCAGAGCTGGACGCAGTACTCCAGATGGGGTCTCACCAACTGTCTGTACAGGGGGATAACAACTTCCTGTTTTCTGCTGGTGATGCCTCTCCCTATACATCCCAGTATCCCCCCAGCCCCCTACTGCCTTCTCACATTGCTTGCCAACCTTAAGGTGATCTGATATGATTACCCCCAGGTACCTTTCCATTTTTGTTGTTGTTACTACCTCCATCCCCCATTGTATAATCTTCCCCTTGGTTTTTGGTTCCCAGGTGCATTATTTTGCACTTCTTTGCATTGAATCCAAGCTGCCATACTTCTGACCATTCCTCCAACCTTGCCAAGTCCCTTCTCATCCTTTCCACGCCTCCTTGTGTATCAACCTTGTTGCAGTTCTTTGTGTCTTCTACAAAGAGGCATACTTTTCCTTCCAGTCCCTCTGCAATATCACTTATAAAGACATTAAAAAGGACTGTACCTAGTACTGAACCCTGCGGTACCCCACTAGTAAACCCTCTTTCTTCCGCGTGGACTCCATTTACAATTACCTTCTTTGTCCTGTTGTCCAGCCAATGTTTTACCCAGGCTACCACCCTAGGACCCACTTTCAGGCTGGTTAATTTGACTATTAATCTTTTGTGTGGGACTATGTCAAATGCCTTGCTAAAGTCTAGGTAGGCCATGTCCTCAGCCCCTCCCTGGTCTGCTACTTTGGTCACCCAGTCAAAGAAATCAATTAGATTCGTCTGACATGACCTTCCTGGCTGTGAACCCATGCTGCCTTGGGTCCCAGCCCCACTGGCTGTAGGTACTCAACAATTCTTTCCTTCAGAAGTGATTCCATCACTTTCCTACCACAGAAGTCAAACTGACAGGTCTGTAGTTTCATGCTCTGTCTTGGTCCCACTTTTGTGAAGGGGATCACATCTGCCTTCCTCCAGTCCTCAGGTACCACCACCATCCTCCATGATTTGTTAAAAGGGAGTCAGTGGTGTCACTAGTTCTCTGCTTAATTCTTTTAGAATTCTGGGTGAATTCCATCTGGCCCCATTGCTTTGTCCACCTTCAGTTTTAGGAGTTCTTCAGAACCCTTCTTCTGTGAAAGGACTGGGATCGACCCCCTATCCAGTGTGCTTCTGTTAATTGGATTAGGCACCTCCCCACCTCCTCTTTGTGAATACTGAACAGAAGTATTCATTCGGTATCCCTGCTTTTTCACTGTCCCTCTCACCCACCCACGTCCATTCTATTCAGCCTCACTATCCCTCCCTTTGTCTTTTTACGCTCCCTGATATACCTATAAAAGGTTTTGTCCCCCTTCTTAACCGAGTTGACTATCTTTTCCTCAGTTTGGGCCTTTGCTATTCTGACTACCCTCCGTGCTTCCTTCTGCCTTAACTGGTAGTTCTCTGTCCTGCTCCTTCTGTGTTTCCTTATACTTCCTGAATGCTATCTTCTTCTCCCTAACCATCCCCGCCACCTCTTTTGAGAACCATAGTGGCTTTTTCTTTCATTTTGATTTGTTTATTTGCTTCACACAAAGGCTTGTTGCCTCTGTGATGGCAGTTTTAATATTTCCCCATTGTTGCTCCACCCCTCCTTCTAGCCTGTTTGCTAGTGCGTTTCTAAGGTACACTCTCCCATCTTGCCAAAGTCAGCCCTCCTGAAGTCCAGAACCCTCACTTTTGTATGGCTTGACTCTGTAGCTGAGTTTATCGTGAACCACACTGTTTGGTGGTCACTTGTTCCCAAATGGCCACCCACTTCTAGATCTGAGATCCTCTCACTGTCCCAATTTGAGAGTGCGAGGTCTAAAATTGCTCCCTCATGAGTAGGTTCCAAAACTAGCTGTCTGAGGCATGCCACCTGAAGGGCATCGAGAATGGCCCTGCTTTTGGATGTGGCTGCAGCAAAGGTGCTCCAGTTAACATCTGGCATATTAAGATCCCCCATCAACAGTATCTCTCCTTTCTCTGCCATCCTAAGTATACCTTCTATCATATCCTTGTCCATTCCCTCCCCCTGACATGGGGGTCTGTATACAACCCCTGTGCGGATTGTGGTGCCATCTCCAGTCTCTAACGTGACCTACAGTGCCTCCTCTCCTCCCTGTTTACTCTTTTGTTCAGTTGCTTTTATCCCCTCCCTTACATAGAGAGCTGCTCCGCCCCCTCTTCTCCCCTCCCTCTTCTCCCCCCTGCCCCATTTATACCATAGACAGACATCGGGGCCAGCCAACATCAGGGGGCGGTCCCCCACTGTATGCTGCTAGCTAGACATTTTCTGTGGGATCCTTGTGCCCACCGGCTTCAGTCCTAATGGTGTTTCCTGCTGCAAGAGCTACTCTCGAAGATCTACTGTTATGGTAAGTTCTTACATAACTACTTTCATACTTGACACAACTGTCAGAAGATTCTATAATTACAAAAGTTGTTCTACCATAGCAGTGGCATAGCTACTATGGTACAACAACTTTATTGACCTCTGAACAGTGGTACAACAACTTTATTAACCTTTGAACAGTGGTACAACAACTTTATTGACCGTTGAACAGTGGTACAACAGCTTTTAGATCTAACCATAGTCTATATTATAACATGGGCTCAAAAACTCTGGCTCTCTGATTGACTAATACAGGTTGACACCCAGGGGAGTAACCAGACTTTCAAAAGCTGAAGGCCCAAGCATACATACAGGCTGTTTAGGGCACATTTGTATCCATGGCCAGCTGAGTTAATGCTTATTTGGTCAAAATGTTTGAATCCAAATGAAGGCCTAGGCCTTCAAGTTATGTCCTGGCTACTCCCCTGACACCCATACATTTATCTCAAGACAACAAAAGTGCTGTATCTTTCCCAGTTCACCAGGAATCTCTCTGCTGAGTCTCTCACTCCACACAAGAATAGCATTGAATCAGTTCCTACTGTACCGCCTGCACACCCGCCTGAACACCCACTCACTTGCGTCCACTAGCACATGATGCAGATTCCTACTGCTAACTTTAAAATGAAGCACCTTAACTGGCTACTGAAATTCAGAGCCATAAAATGCAAGGTGAGGCACATAGGGCCCCATATTCAGAGCCGGCCAGATGCACGCACATAATGGTGCACCATGCAAATAAGTTGGGCCAGCCGGCTCTGGTGCGGTATTCAGACAGAATGCACGATCTGAACAGACCATGCAATGGGCCAGCCGGCTCTGGTGCGGTATTCAGACAGAATGCACAATCTGAACAGACCATGCAATGGGCCAGCCGGCTCTGGTGCGATATTCAGACAGAATGCACGATCTGAACAGACCACGCAATCTGTTTGAATATTGGACCCTGGAAGCACGGCTCTCAGCAAACGGCCACCATGTATGGTGCGACGCATCCTGGGTGTGGCCTGAAGACCACCCATAAGGGAATGTGTGGCACATACCTGTATGCACTGCAGCCCCCATGGGCCATAGTCAGCCCAGATATGCAAATGAGTCAATTGGGCATGCATGGCGCAAAGGGGCAATTTGCATGCCCATTATGGGCTCATTTGCGTGGCTGTGCCAGGTGGAATGTGACGGGCCAGCCCCCCCCCCCAAATTGAACATACAACCCCAATCCCATTTCCATAGCATAGTGTCCCCTCTCCCCAGCCCCGAGCACTGTTAAAATGAAAAATATAACCCTGATCCCATTTCCATAATGTAATGTCCCTCACTCACCAGCCCGAAGCACTGTAATACATAAGAAATCCCCTGACCCTGCTTCCACAGTGTAGTGTCCCTCCACAGCCCTGAGCAATGTTAAAATGAAAATATAACCCCAATCCTGTTTCTATAGTGTAATGCCCCCCAGCCCTAAGCACAATAAGAAATCCCCTAATCCCCATTTTTGTGTTTCCTTGCACTTGCGCAAGAAACACCTTGGGACAGTACTGCATTTCAGAGGTGTGTCAAGGATGAGTCAAATGCAGAGCACTGTACAGTGGGCTCAACCTTGACACACCAATGACCACTGAAGCTGAGTGTGACAGCCGTCAGAATTTCACAGTGGGGAGCCGGCCACACTTGAGAGAAATGAACCCATCAATGAGAGAGTGCACTTCATTCCTCTCATTTGCATAGCCGGCACTGCAACTCTGCAGACCCTCCCTCTCCCTCTCCCTCCTACTGCTGCAGTCCACCCCACACCCTCCGTTTCCCCATCAGCCTGGCATCTTTCATTAAACCCTCCTGCTCCCTCCCACTGCTGCTGTCCTCCCCACACCCATCCCAGCACCAGGCATCGAATCAAACCCTCCCACTCCCTCCCACTGTGTGCTGTCCACCCCGCACCCTCCGTTCCCGGCCTGGCATCTTTCATTAAACCCTCCCACTCCCTCCCACTGCTACTGTCCTCCCCGCTCCCTTCCCAGCCCCGGGAATCTAATCAAAGCCTCCCGCTCTCTCCCACTGTGTGCCGTATGCCCCGCACCCTCCGTTGCCGGCCCAGCATCTTTCATTAAACCCTCCCACTGCTGCTGTCCTCCCCACTTCCATCCCAACTCCAGGCATCTAATCAAACCCTCCCACTCCCTCCCACTGTGTGCTGTCCACCCAGCATCCTCCATTCCCTGTTCCTGTGCTGACATTGGGGTGCCCAAGAATAGGCATCATGTAATCCCCCCAACTCATGTGGCACACTGGGAGCCCACCCCAGTGTGCCAAATTTTGGGGGGTTTTTTGTACCTGTAAATAAAGAAAACCATCCTCCGATCTCTCTTTTTTTTTTCTGTAAAAAAGAAAACGATCCCTTGTCGTCTTCCCCAGCCACCCTCCCCCATCCCCACCCTTCCACTGAGCACCCACCTCCCCGCACCCCCCACCCCATACTTACCTCCGGAGGTTGGCGCTGTCATATTCTGAGGACCAGGACACGTCTGCACTCTTCAAAGCTAAACTGAAGAATCAAAGGTATGCGCCGTATAATGGCAGTCAATGGGGTTTTCAACTTTGGTTGATATCTCAACCATTTTTAGAAATTTTGGCCCCAAATTTTAAACATGGGGTTCTTGGGACCCCACCTTGTGAAGAGCATCACTGTCATTTCATTACTCAGTCCCGAAAGGTGATTTTATAGTCGCAGCACAGAGTCACCTTTCAGGACCGATGACCTGACTGTTCGTGAGGTGGGGTCCCAGAAAGCCCATGTTGCAAATCTGGTGAACAAATTTCCCAAAATGACTGCATTTTGAGTGAGCGTTGTGCAGTTTCTACGCACGCTCCTAACTTTGCTAATTTTTAATATTTTCACTCCAGATTTTCAACATTGCCATTTTTTCACACCTCCTTATAAACAGTACAGCTGTCATTTTTCATATCCTGCCTGAAATGTGTTTTTGCACCTGTGGTGCAGAATGGTGCGGTCGCTCTGCAAAATCATCTTTCAGGATGAGTGAACGAAATGACAGTGGCACTCTTCATGAGGCGAGGTCCCAAAAAGGCCATTTTGAAAACTTGGTGAAACAACTCCAAACAAGCATTTGTCAATGCCGAATGTTTGCTTGCTGGCATTGGCATTGGTAGTGTAGGAGTTACAGAGCTGCATAATAGGAATGGCAGTGAAGTATTGAACTGAAGCCAACCCCATCACCACCCTGCAGATAGTGACAGGCATTGGGGTGTGCCTTTGGGTCATCAGGCATACCGGGCATGCCATTTCACCACGCCCTACCGTGCAGACACCAACAAGTGTCATGGTGTGCCTTGGGGTCTTTGGCCCTTATGCGCACCCCATTCCATCAGGAAATATTGTGAGATGGGTGCGGTATAGGAGAATGGGGTGAACTTTGGGGCCGAAGAGTCCAAGGCACACCTCAATGCCTCTCAGTGGCTGCAGGGTGTGGATGGGGGTGGAATGGTATGAGCATTGCAGGTGACAATCCCAAGTCACAGCCCTGATGCCTGTCATTCTCTATAAGGTGGGGTGTTATGGTCAGAAACCCTAACACCTCAGGCATTCATTGGTATTTTCACTTCAAATTTTCAACATGGGTTTTTTGTGACCCCCACCTTATGAACAGTGGCAATATCAGTTTGTTAGCTGAAAGCTGCTTTTGCACAGTGACTACGGCATTTGTCACCACAGGTGCAAAAACACATTCTGAACAGGATGTGAAAAAATGACAGCTGTACTGTTCATGGGGAGGTGTAAAAAATGGCAATGTTGAAAATCTGCATGAAAATATAAAAAAAAAACCGCGAAGTCACGAGCGTGCGTAGAAACTGTGCAATGTGCACCCATAATGTAATTAGTTTGGGAATTGTTTACAGCAGATTGTCAACACAGGCATTTTGGGACCTCCGGTCATGAACAGTGTCACTATGATTTTCTTTATCTGTCCCAAACAATGATTTCCCACAGCGACCATGCATTTCTGTGATGAAAGCGTGAAAACACATTTCGGCCATGTTGTGAAAACTGACAGCTGTATTGTTCATAAGGAAGTGTGGAAAAATGCCACTGGTGAAAATCTGGACTGAAAATATTACAAATTCATGAACTTACGAGGGTGCGTGGAAACTGCGCAATGCTCACTCGGAACACAGTCATTTTAAGGAATTTTTTCACCAGATTTTCAAAATAGCCATTTTAAGACCTCTGCTCATGAACAGTGTCACTGTGATTTTCTTAATGTGTCCCATACATTGATTTCGAACACCGACTGCGCCATTGTGCGCTACATGGGCGGAAACATGTTTTGGGCAAGATGTGAAAAATGACAGCTGCACTGCTCTTAAGAAGGTGTGGTAAAATGGCAATGTTGAAAATACAGTGTGAAAATATTGAAAATTTGCGAACTGATGAACATGCGTAGGATCAGCGCAGCAAACGCTCGAAAAACAGTCATTTTTGGGAATTTTTTCACCAAATTTTTAACATAGCCATTTTAACACTTCTGCTCATGAACAGTGTGACTGTGATTTTCTTAATGTGTCCCATACATTGATTTCGCACACCGACTGCGCCATTGTGTGCTACATGGGCGGAAACATGTTTTGGGCGAGATGTAAAAAATGACAGCTATACTGCTCTTAAGAAGGTGTGGTAAAATGGCAATGTTGAAAATACAGTGTGAAAATATTGAAAATTTGCAAACTTATGAACGTGCGTAGGATCAGCGCAACAAACGCTCGTAAAAGTCATTTTTGGGAATTTTTTCACCAAATTTTTAATATAGCCATTTTAACACTTCTGCTCATGAACAGTGTGACTGTGATTTTCTTAATGTGTCCCATACATTGATTTCGTACACCGACTGCGCCATTGTGCGCTACATGGGCGGAAACGTGTTTTGGGCGAGATATGAAAAATGACAGCTGTACTGCTCTTAAGAAGGTGTGGTAAAATGGCAGTGTTGAAAATACAGTGTGAAAATATTGAAAATTTGCAAACTTATGAATGTGTGTAGGATCAGCGCAACAAACGCTCGTAAAACAGTCATTTTTGGGAATTTTTTCACCAAATTTTTAACATAGCCATTTTAACACTTCTGCTTATGAACAGTGTTGCTGTGATTTTCTTAATGTGTCCCATACATTGATTTCGCACACCGACTGCGCCATTGTGCGCTACATGGGCGGAAACATGTTTTGGGCGAGATGTAAAAAATGACAGCTGTACTGCTCTTAAGAAGGTGTGGTAAAATGGCAATGTTGAAAATGCAGTGTGAAAATATTGAAAATTCATGAACTTACGAGCGTGCGTAGGAACAGCGCAACGCATGCTCGTAAAATAGTCATTTTTGGGAATTTTTTCACCACATTTTTGACATAGCCATTTTAACACCTCTGCTCATGAACAGTGTCACTGTGATTTTCTTAATGTGTCCCGAACATTGATTTCGCACACCGACTGCGCCATTGTGCGCTACATGCGTGGAAACACATTTTTGGTGAGATGTGAAAAATGACAGCTGTACTACTCATAAGGAAGTGTGGTCAAATGGCAGTGTTGAAAATCCGGAGTGAAAATATTGAAAATTTGCGAACCTACGAGCGTGCGTAGGAACAGCGCAACACACGATCGTAAAAGTCATTTTTAGGAATTTTTTCACCAAATTTTCAACATAGGCTTTTTGAGAGCCTACCTTATGAACACTGGCACTGTCATTTCATTAATCAGTCCCGAAAGGTGATTTCGCACAGTGACCGCGAAATCACCCTTCGGGGCCAGTTATTAATGCCATGACAGTGACAGAATTCATGAGGAGGGGTCCCAATAACCCCATGTTGAAAATTTGGTGCCAAAATTCCAAAAAATGCCTGAGATATGCAGCAAAGTTGAAAAAACCATATTCATTACATTATACAACTTACCGGCATTTCCTCAGTTCGCGGTCGGCTTTGTAGAGTGCAGACGTTCTGGTCCATCAAGATCGCGCTACGAGCTCCAGAGGTAAGTATGGGGTGAGGTGGGGTGTGGAGGCAGGGTGCGCAGTGGGTGGGCGGGGTTGGAGGGGGGTGAAGACAGCAGTGAGGGAAGGTTTTTCTTTCAGGTTTTTCTTTTTATTTGACTACGCGACATTTGCCACACTGGGGTAGGCTCTCAGCGTGGCAGCTGGAAGGCTGTTGGGGCAGTGGAGCCGATGGGGGATTGGGCACCCCCATCAGCCATAGGACCTGTTGCCACGCTGTGGTTGGCTCCCAGCATGGCACCCGATAGTCTGGGAGGGAACAGTAGAGTCGACAGGGGATTGGGCACCCCCGTCGGCCATAAAGACTGCGGGGGGGGGACAGTAGAGCTGACGGGGGATTGGGCACCCCTGTCAGCCATACAGTGTGTGCGTGGGGGAGGTAGGAGCACATGAGCATGCAATGTGCATGCGCGCGTGTGTGTGGGGAGGGGGAGCGCTGCTCACTCAAGTGGTGCTCTCCCTTTCAACTGTACGGCACTGCATTTTGGATCTTCGCACTATGTTTCTTGCACATGCGTACAAACAAACATAAAAATGGCTGAGTTACACCCAATCGTTCTAAATTTTCTACACACGCATGTAACTGGTAATTTTAAATATTTTCCCTCCAGATGTTCAATATAGTCTTTTTATCACACCACCTCATGACCAGTACAGCTGTCATTTTTCACATCCTGCCCATAATGTGTTTTCGCACCTTTGGCGTGGAATTCCATTTTACCACAGATCTGAAAATTTTCTCCTACAAGGTTCATGAAGTGGGGTGATAAGAAGACTTGTGTTCAACATTTAGGGTCAAACTATGAAAAAATGACAAAGTTATGCCCACTTGTTGCAATTTCGGTACGCATGCTAGTAACAAGTGAAATCTTAAATAATATTTGCACTCCATATTTTTATGTTGGTCTTGCTGCAGCGCCAGCCAACGATGCATTAGTAGCAGATTTGGAGGCATAGTCACTGTGGGCGAATGCAGGGCACACATCAGTAGGTACGTCCCTCATTCTCCAATAAGCCAGCATGCAGGCGTTGACACCAGCAATACGTAAACTGGCCACCAGATTAAACAAAATTGCCGCTATAATGAGAGGCAAGCTCCTCATGCAGCAGCACTAGAACACGCCTCCTGATGTCCTCTTCCTGGTGAAGCAGTCCAATAAACATGGCAGCAGTGACTGTCGCTGCCTGCCACAATGCCGACTTCGGTTGGGGTGCCCAATCCCCCTGTCAGCATGCCCTGACCCAGTTCATGTGCTGATGGGGGAGCCCACGCCCCGTCTGCATAATGGCCCCCCTCACATTTCAGTTCTGTGCCGAGGGGGTGCCCAATCCCCCTTGGCATCATGCGCCTCCCCCAACAGTCTTTCTTTGCCGACGGGGGGCCTAATCCCCATTGGCTTCAGTCCCCAGTTCCCAGTTCAGTTCGCTGATTGGGGAGCCCACTCCCCATCGGATAATGCCCCCCATTTGTTGTGTGCCGAGGAGTGCCCAATCCCCTCGGCTCTTGCCCCCCAACTACTTGGTATGTGCCGATGGGGGTGCCAAACCCTGTCGGCCACAGCCCCCCAAACAGGTGGCACACAGGGAACCCACCCCAGCATGCCAATGCCCCTGTAAAAAAAAAGTCCCATGATGTTTTTTTTTTGTTTTTTAACCTGCAAACCAGAAAACGCCCTCGCCGAGTCTGGTGGCCTCCCCAACCCGCGCCTACCCTCTGCGCAGTCTGCCTCCCCACACACCCTCTCACCCCATACTTAGCTCCGGAGCCTGGTGCGACGATCTTCGGTGGACCGGGAACACATCTGCACTCTTCAAAGCCGACCGCGAACTGAAGAAATGCTGGTAAGCTGTATAATGGCATAAATAGGGTTTTTCAACTTTGGTGCATATTTCGGGAATTTTGGCACCAAATTTTCAACATGGGGTTATTGGGACCCCCTCCTCATGAATTCAGTCACTCTCATGGCGTTATTCGATCCCGAAAGGTGATTTTGCGGTCATTGTGCGGAATCACCTTTTGGGACTGATTAACGAAACGACAGTGCCACTGTTCATGAGGGGGGCTCTCAAAAAGCATGTGTTGCAAATTTGCGAAAAATCCAAAACATGGTTGTTTTAAGAGCGCATGCAGTAGTTTCCACGCACACTCATAACTTCGTGAATTTGTAATATTTTCACTCCAGATTTTCAAAATTGGCATTTTACCACACCTCCTTATAAACAGTACAACTGTCATTTTACATATCCTGGCTAAAATGTGTTTTCACACATCCGGCGCAGAATAGCACGGTTGCTGTGCGAAATCAGTTTTCAGGACAGTTTGAGAACATGACAGTGACACTGTTCATGAGCAGAGGTCCTGAAATGCCTATGTTGAAAATTTGGTAACGAAAGTCCTTAAAATGACTGTTACAAGCATGCGTTCTGCAGTTTCCACGCACCCTTGTAACTTCACAAATTTGCAATATTTTCATGCCAGATTTTCAACACTGCCATTTTTTCACACCTGCTTATGGACAGTACTGCTGTCATTTTTCACATCCTGCCCAAAATGTGTTTTCACACCTGTGGCGCACAGTGGTGTGGTCGCTGTGGGAAATCAACTTTTGGGACAGATTAACAGAATCACAGTGCCACTGTTCATGAGGGGAGGTCCCAAAATGCCTATGTTGAAAATGTGGTTAAAAAAAATCCCACAAATAATTGGGTTGTGGATGTGTGTTGCGCAGTTTCTATGCATGCTCATGACTTCACCAATTTTTCATATTTTCACTCCAGATTTTCAACGTTGCCATTTTTTTTACACCTCCTCCTGAACAATATAGTTGTCATTTTTCACCTCCTACCCAAAATGTGTTTTCATACCTGTGGCGCCAAATGGCGCAGTTGCTGTGCAAAATCACCTTTCCGCTAACAAACTGATAGTGCTGCTGTTCATGAGGTGGGGTCACAGAAAGCCCATGTTGAAAATATGGAGTGAAAATACCAACAAACACCTACAGTGTAACTGTAACACCGCAGCCTGTACAGACTGACAGGTGTCAAGGGTGTGACTTGGGAACATCGGCTGTAATGCTCACACCATTCTACCCCCACCCCCCAACCTGCAGCCAGTGACAGGCATCGAGGTGTGCCTTGCAGTTTTCAGCCCCAAAGTTCATCCCATTCTCCTATACTGCACACATCTCAGCATATTTCCCTTATGGAATGGGGTAAGTATAAGGCCCAAAGACCCCAAAGCACACCACAACACTTGTCAGTGTCTACAGGGTAGGGTGAGGTGAAATGGCATGAGTGTTACAGCTGACGACCCAAAGCCACACCCCAATGCCTGGCACTCTCTGCAGGGTGGGGGTGAGGTTAACATCAGTTCAGTACTTCACTGCCATTCCTATTATGCATCTCTAACTCCTGCACTACCAGTACCAATGCCAGCGAGACAACATTCGGCATTGGCAAATGTTTTTTTTTTTTTAGTCTTTGGCAGCCGGGGTAAGGCCCAATAGGCACAAGTGCCTGTTTTCAGGGGTGACCTGGGAGCACTGGGCAGTTAAGTGGCTTGCTCAGAGTTGCACAGTATGCAAGTGGAGGTTGTGAGACTCAAACCAAGGTCTGGTCTGCTGGATGTACCAAGCTCGTTCACAGCTCGTTACTCTAACCTCTAGGCTATACTGCCAGCCCATACATCATAGCACTTCAATGGGTTGACAAGCAACTACAATCCAGACATCTTCTACAAGGATGAGGAGGGAACACAGGTGGACAGGTTGATGACACAGATAAATTTGGATGACAAGCATTCTATTATGTCATTCTGGGGAGAGCTGTGTGAAGCCGGAGTGGGAGCAAATGTGAGTCAGACTCTGCTTGACCTGTCATCATAGCAACAGGTGCATTAATTCTAATTTCATGCCAGCCTGCTGATTAATTCAAACACGCAATGCTTCGTAGTGAGTTACACTCATGACAGCAGACAGCCCTCGCTGCCCACATGGCAATTGCATGGCTTGCAAGTGACCAACACAACCAATGGATCTTGAATGAATGAGTCGTTATGGGAGTGTTTACAGAGGACGAGAGGAGGGAAGATGTAGTCCCTCTTCACAACAGTGGGGTAGTGAGGAGGCTTGAAAGTGGAAACCAATCAGCAGAACCTCAGTAGTGCAGAAAAGTAGGAATTTTACTACTTAAGGAAAGGATTGTTCAACACTTGGAAACCAGCGGAGCACCAGACCTGACACAGTATGCCTTCACAGCAGGAAGGACATGTCAGACAAATATAATTGATATGTTTGACTAGGTGAAAAGGGAAGTGGATGGGGGGGGGGAGAAGTGGTGGATAACACCTACCTTGATTTCAGTAAGGCTCTGAATGCCACTGCACATAGAAGAGTACTGAATAAGCTGGGCAGCCAGGGAGTGGGTCATAAGGTGGTAAACCGGGTTAGGAACTGGTTGAGCGACAGATAACAGAGGGTGGTGGTAAATGGGGGTCAATCTAAGGAAAGTAGGGCGAGCAGCGGGGTGCCACAGTTATCTCTTCTGGGGCCAGTTCTATTTCATGGCCTCTTAAGTGACATTTTGGGGTGGGGGCTAGAAGGGAAGGTGTGCCTCTTTGAAGATGGCAGTAATATCTGCAAGCGGGTGCACACTCCATGAATAGGGGACAAATGAGGGGGACCTAGGTAAACTGTAGTGATGGTGTACAGTGCTGCATCTGAGATTCCATGCAAAAAAGTGCTATATCATGAAATTGGGGTGCAAGACAGAGGAGGATTACATGACGGGAGGTGATACTGATGGTCACCAAGCAGGAAAGGGATTTGGGGATAATCACACCTGATGACCTAACAGCAACTAAACCATATTGCAAGTCAGCGGGAAGAGCCAGTGTGATGATGGGATGCATAGGGATCAGTATCACCAGCAGAAGAAAAGAGATGGTGATGTCAATGTACAGATCATCGTGATGCCTCATTTGGAGTACTGTGTCTAGTTCTGGAGGCCATATTTCCTACTAAGTCCGGTTCTGGAGGCTACATCTCTGTAAGGAGTTAGACAGTGTGGACGCAGTTCCAATGGGGTCAACAAGGATGTTGCAGGGATTAAAACAAAATTCATAATAAAAGAGACTGAGAAACCTCCCTGTGTATACCCTGGAGAAGAGGAGAGACAGAGGAGACATAATAGAAACCTGCCAGTATCTGATGGTCGTGAATAGTGTATCGGAGGATAGCATCTTCATGAGGTACATGTTCATGAAGGGGGAGGCATGAAATGAGTTTGGAAGGGGGTAGTCTCAGAGGTAACATCAGGAAGTATTTCTTCAGGGAAAGGGTGGTGGATGCCTAGAATGAACTAACTTTTAGTTGAGGAAGTGGAGGACAACACAGTGGGGGAATTTAATAAAGCATGGGACTGGCAAAGGGGAACAGTAGCAACAGGAAAAAGAAGGTAAAGCCAGATATCAAGTAGGGTATGCAACCTTTACAGTAAGTAGAGAGAATGGACACACTGTACAACACTATTAGTCCTCATCTGCAGTCAATTTCTATGATTCTAGGACACCATTCTATGTAATAATGTGCACATCGCAGGACCACTGTATCATACTTAGCATGTGGCTGACAGCATTCCTGATAGGCCAATGGAAATCGTCCCTCCTCCAGAAGAGGAGGTGGTCTAGCACTGTTCTATAAGGCCCATCTAAACATCACCCTTATACCTACACAAAATCTGAATAATTGTGAAGTACTATACTCTCTTTTACTCCTGGGAGGCTCAAAGAAACTACACATATTTAATGTATACTTACCCCCCTCAAAATAGCAAACTTGGTCTCGAGGAACTCAGTGACCTAATACCTTCTGTGACATTCAAAAATTAAATCGTATTCCTGGGTGATTTCAACCTTGACTGGCTTGGCCCTAACACCTCTCAACTTGCATCAACTATCAGCAAGGCAAACCCTGCTCAGCTTGTCCAGTCACCCACAAGGATTGCTGCTAATGGGTCCAGTCGAACTCTAATAGACTGGATACTAACAAACAGAAAAGACAGACTCGCCTCAGTCGGGGTACTCCCTGACTCGATCAGTGACCACTGCCCTGTCTACTGTGTATGGGATGCCTCTCCACCTTCTTATCCACCCAAAGTGCTAACTTTCTCCAATTTTGCTCTACTTGATCCAATTCCCCTTATTCGGGACATGCGTCAAGTTGACTGGTCCCCCATCTTTGTCACTAATGATATCAATGATGTGGCTGAATATTTCAACAGCACCTTACTCTCTCTACAGAAGAGGCATATCCTTACCACCACCCGTAGGGTAAGGGGCAAAACCACGAAATGGCTTAAGCGCCCTCTATTACAGTAGCTGAAGCTGAGGGACAAACTATGGTCTACCTGGAAATCCTCCTCTCTTCCTTCCAATTATGAGAAATATCGTGCTCTGCGTAACGTCTGTAAGAGAGAGATTTGTTTTGCAAAAAGCAACTACTACCGCGAGCTCCTTCGCTCCTCTTCATCTGATCCTAGAAGATACTGGTCCCAAATAAACGAGATCTTAGGGAGTAATCGGTCCGAGGCTCCGAAAGAGATGTTTGTAAATGATATCAACTGTAATAACCCCTCCACTATCTCTAATGCTTTCAACTCCCTCTTTACTAAGCTTCCCATGACACCTCCCTCCCCAGCCCAATGCCCTCTTCCCGCTGAGCAGGACTCCAATTGCATTACCCCTCCACTGGTTCTTACCCCTGTCTCCCGTCTGGAAGTCCTGAAACTACTGAAATCTATTCCAATCCACAGTAGTGCAGGTCCCGACGGCATTGAACCTAGAATTCTTACTCTGGCAGCCCCTCTCCTTGCCACACCTATTACTAGACTATTTAACCTTTCCATCTCCTCCTCTACTGTACCACAGGTCTGGAAAACTGCAAGGACTATCCCTGTGTCCAAAAAAGGTGACCCCAAGTTCTTGTCGAACTATCGACCTATTGCCATTCTACCTACCCTCAGCAAACTAATTGAGAAACTAATCCACGGTCAGGTCTCTTCTCATCTCCTAAAGTTCAATATCCAGACTCCTGTCCAACATGGTTTCAGGCCAGGACATAGCACCACCATGGCGCTGACTCTGTTTACTAGTGAAGCCAAGACTAACATGGACAAGGGTCTCCTTACAGGGGCTGTTTTTATTGACCTCATGAAAGCCTTTGACCTGGTCAACCACCCCCTTCTCTTAATGAAACTCCAAATGCTTGGTGCTCTAGGCTCCACCATGTCATTGTTTAACAGCTATCTTACCAAATGAACACAAGCTGTCACCTTCAATAAAGTCCTCTCGTCCTCAGCAGCACTCCCCTGTGGCGTCCCACATGGTTCCATACTTGGTCCCTTGCTCCTTTCTCTCTTCACTAATGATATCCCTTCCTTTCCACTTCCTGCCAGACCATCATGTATGCTGATGACTTGGTCCTCTTCTCTGCCTCTAAATCTGTCACTGACATAAGTGATCAACTATCATCCTCCTTCCAAATCATCCAATCCTGGCTCGTCTTGAATCAGCTTATCCTTAACCTACCCAAAATGAATACCATGCTCTTTGGGTCAACCAGAAAAGTTCAGACATTAACATTCAGTCTTCAGGCCCAATGCCTTGATGGATCCGTAATATCAAATACTGATTCCTTTAAATACCTGGGCGTGTCTCTTGACACGTCTTTGAATTTTTCCTCTCATATAAATGATGTCTGTAAACACATAAACATGAAGATTGGAGTCTCCAAAAAGTTCACCTTTCACTAACCCCCTCTGTGAGGATTTCTATAGCCCAGGGTATCCTCCTCCCGGGACTTAAATATGCTCTACCAGTCCTGTCTCAGGCTAATGTTAATGCTCTCCACAAATGGGAAGTCACATATAATAACATCTGCAGATTTGCCCTGTCTGCTCCTCGACTAACCCACCACTGTATACTCTACTCCTCCTTAAACTGGCTGGCTCCCAATGACTTGTGCTTCTACACTCTTGGATGCTTTATTGACTCTGTTACCCGTATTCCCAGACCCGACGCTCTTGGAGCAATGTTATACCCAGTGACTTATTCTCACTCCCTGAGGTCCTCTGCCTCCCCTCTACTCTCTGTTCCCCCTTGCTCCACAAGAATGGGTGAACAAGCGTTCTCTCACCTTGCCCCCAAATTCTGGAACTCCCTTCCTCCCCATGTTAGGGGCTCTACCTCTCATGACTCATTCAAGAAAGCACTCTTCTCTTACCTAATGACACGTGGTGTCTGCAAATTCTCTTAATCTTCCTTTTTGTAGTTATGTCCTGTCTGTAATTTCTGTGCTAATTCCGCTACTCAGTGGTCTGGTTTTTGGTTCTCTCCCTCTTTTCTTTGGGTGTCCTTTGTCTAAATGTAGTCTACTTTGTCTGACCCTCCAGTGTTGGTCTAGTACAGGTTAAATTTGTTATTTGCTCCAGTGTTGGTCTAGTCCAGGTTAAATTCATTATTTGCTTTTGTTTGTCACACTTCAATGTGGGAACCAATATGATGATGATTTGTATTTTGACCCTCCTGTGTGAGGTCCTGATTGCCATACTGTACCATTTTTCAACTGATAATGGTCCCTGCAAATTTTGTATCTCTGTATTTATGTACTCATTTCTGTACTCTCCCGGGTCGTGCTTGAAAATAGGCAGATCCATATTGCCTAACGCACTTACCTGGTTACCAAAAGCTAATAAATAAATCACTACTGAGGTAATAATGCCTGCATTGACATGTAATTGCAATACAATCAGACTTTGATGGAAGGGGTATCATGTCAAAAGGGCAAACCAAAATGAGCGATTGATAAATGAGCATATCATTTTGCTTGCTTTCAGGTTTAGAAACACAGAAACATAGAAGTTGATGGCAGATAAGGACCGCAAGGCCCATCCAGTCTGCCCATTTCTTTTTCTGCCTTATGAACGTGCCATCGGCCTTTGCTCTGTCAATGGCCTACCTATTCATACTCATCTGTATTGCTCCCTTATGCCTATCCAATGCCTGTTTGAAGCCCTGCACTGTATTCATATCCACCACTTTTTGAGGTGTGCCGGTCTATGCTTCTACCACCCTTTCTGTGAAAAAGAACTTCCTCACATTACCCCATAATCGGCCTCCCTCTAATCTCATGCTGTATCCTCTTGTCCTGCTATTTTTCTTATATTGAAACATGTTAGACTCTTTCACCTTGTTAATGCCCTTAAGGTATTTGAATGTTTCAATCATATCACCTCTCTCCCTCCTTTGCTGTAGGGTATACATATTGAGCTCCGTTAATCTGAACTCATATGTTTTCTGATGCAGTCCCTGCACCATTTTGGTTGCCCTTCTCTGGACTGCCTGAATTTGGTTACTGTCCTTGTGAAGGTGTGGCCTCCAGTATTGCACGCAGTACTCCAGATGGGGCCTAACCAGCGTCTTGTAAAGAGGGATTATTACCTCCCTCTTCCGACTTGTGATACCCCTACTAATACACCCCAACATCCCCTTAGCCATACCTACTGCTTTAGTGGTCTGCTTGGATGATTTCAGGTCATCGGTGATGATGATGCCTAAGTCTCTTTCTTCCCTTGTGATTGCCAGCAACTCCCCTCCCGGCCTATAGGTGGCTTCAGGGTTTCTCTTCCCTGTGTGTATGATCTTGCACTTCTTTGCGTTAAACCCCAGTTGCCACACTTTTTTTTTTTTCATATTTTTTTTCCTCTGGTCATGGTCTGCGGAGCCTCTGTCAGGCATCCTGCCTTTTCCTGCCCCACCTGAAGTCTTCCTACCTGAGCTTCCTCTCTCCTCCCTTTCAGCCCACACAACCAGTATCCCCAGCTTAACCCCTCTGGGGTGGGGTTGCCCCTCCTCTTGGGCACTCTATATAGTCAGTCTCCAGCTTGTGGGTGAGAGTCCGGGTGGAGGACACTGGAATGCTAGGCAAGAGAGACCCGGCAGTAGGCATGGGGGCAGGTGCCATCACCTACCCCACAGACCAGTGTTTTCCCTGTTCTGGTGTGCACTCCCCCATGCATGGTGCACGTCCCTGACGCTACGGGGCACAGCAACCCTACCAAGCATCAGCCACGCTATGTACGTGCTGCCCTGCATGCTGCAGCACCCCCAGTCTCCACCGGGAGCCGCTGGTACACCGAGCGATGCCCCATCTTCCCCGGGTGAGGAGAGCAGCCCAGTGGGCACTCAATCCTCACCCGCCCCTGCCAACCCCCGACGCCCGAGCTCGCTCCCTAACTCGGGTCACCAGCATAGCGCAAGGTGTGGGCGTCCAGCCTTAACCCTCAGCACCACCGGGCCGGGCTCCCTGTTGCCACTCTTCTGACCATTTTGCTAGTTTATCCAGATCTCTTCTCATTCTGCCCACCCCATCTGGATCATCTACTCTGTTGCAGATCTTGGTGTCATCTGCAAACAGACAAACCTTACCCTCCAGCCCATCTGTAATGTCACTGATGAAGATATTGAAGAGGACTGGCCCCAGGACTGATCCCTGAGGTACCCCACTTGTGACTGGCATCTCTTCTGACTATATACCGTTTACCACCACTCTCTGTTGTCTGCCCGTCAACCAGTTTGCCACCCAGTTGACCAACTTCTGACCCACCCCGAGCCTACCCAGCTTATTAATCAGTCTTCTATATGGAACAGTATTGAAAACTTGCTGAAGTCAAGGTAGGTGACATCAACTGCTCCCCCTTGGTCCACCACTCTGGTTACCCAGTCAAAGAAATCTATGAAATTAGTTTGACAGGACCTTCCTTTTGTAAACCCATGCTGTCTTGGATCCTGTGCTCCTATGGATTCCAGGTGTTGCACTATCCTTTCCTTAAGGAGTGCCTCCATGATCTTGACCACTACTGAGGTAAGATTGACTCGTCTGTAGTTCCCTGCCTCCTCCCTGCTACCACACTTGTGGAGCAGGATCACATGAGCCCTTCTCCAGTCTTCTGGGACCTCTCCTGTGCTCAGAGACTCACTAAACAGTTCTGATAATGGCTATGCTAGTTCCATCCTTAGCTCTTTTAGTACCCTGGGATGTATGCCATCAGGTCCCATTGCCTTGTCCACCCCGAGCTTAACGAGCTCTTGTAAGACCCTTTCTTTTGTGAAGGGACTAATGCACACCTCCCTCCCCTCTGTGTCCATGGTGCTGAGATGTGGGCCCTGCCCTACCTTCTCCTCAGTAAATACTGAGCAGAAGTATCTATTTAGGATAGATGCTTTTACATGGTCCTCTTCCTCACATGCCCCCTTATCCCCTTTGGTCTCAGCAATACCCCCTCTGGACTTTCTCCTTTCACTAATGTACCTATAGAAAGTCTTGTCACCTTCTTTTACTGTTTGTGCTAGTATTTCCTCGGTTTGGGCCTTTGCGTGCCTTACTGCCTTCCCTGCTTCCCTTAGGGAAGTTTGGTATGACTCCCTATCTTCATCCTGCTTCGTTTCCTTATATTTCCTGAAGGCCAGCCTTTTGGCTCTGACCTTTTCTGCTACTGTATTTGAGAACCAAGGTGGTTTCCTTCTTCTTTTGCACTTCCCTTTCTCTCTAACACAATGGGATGTTGCTTCAAGTATTGCATCCTTAATGCTTGACCACTTTGCCTGTACCCTCTCACCTGTATTTCTTTTTGCCAGGGCTAGCTTAACTCTGTTGGCCATCTTATCAAATTCAGCTCATCTGAAGTCCCATATTTTTACCTTGGAATGGGATGATTTAGTTTGGTTACTGTGGAGGGATAGTGAAGGACAGAATAGCAAGGGAGGAATGGAAAAAATGGTGAGGTAAGGGAATAGCAATGGGACGGAAGAGGGAGAAGAAGGATGAGCTAACTAGGGATGGGGAGCATGATGCCACCGAGCTACTCGTGTAGTGTAGTGGGTAGGGATACTGGCTGCAGTGGTGGTGGCCCCAGGCTCAGGACTTCAGACAGGTATGTCATTTTATTTTTGGCAAGTTATTGCTCTCCTTGGTCCCTCATCTTTCCTCTGGTGTCCACCCCCCAGACATGGTTATGAAAGTTTGGGGGGGGGGGCTTGAATCCCACAATGGGAGATGTGGGGGCCACAACACCCCCACATTAAATGTGTAATCAGATATGCCCCAATTTAGTATTCAACATACATGGGTGTGTGCTGTATTTGTGTTCACCACGATGTACTCGCTCTTGAGCGAGTCGCTGAAAAAGATTCACTCTTGTGACATGGAACTATTGGAGGGTAGGGATAACAACATTAACCACATACTGCTCTGTATATTGCATAGGACACATGCAGCTTGTAGAACAGTGTAAAACACAGAGTTATAATATTAATGTGAAACTCCTAATCATTTACACTGTCTGTAAATAGCTACAGTTCAAAAACGTGAACTACTGACAGTCCAAAATACAATCTCCCTGACCCTCATGCAACTCAGAATGCTATTGGGGGAAGGGGGTTGTTTCTTTCAGCCCATCAGCTGCCAAAGTCCAGATTTCAGAAATAAAGCACATCATGGTAGTACAGGTTAAGCCACTTTATTCAAACACTTCACTGAAAAGATTTAATTCACAAACCGTTATGAGCACCACTAACAAGTGGAGATGCCATGGAGGTGCTCCATACAGTACCCACATACAACTTGGAATAATGTTGGGGTGGGGGAGGGTTCCTTCAGCCCATCTGCTGGAAAAATTAAAACTTTTCCAACTAAAAACACAACACGGTCAGTATGGAGTAAGATACTATTTTCACAAGGAACAATAAAAATATTTTAAATCAAAAATGACAGAGTGCAGTACTAAGAAAAATACCGCTCTTCAGTGAAACGAGTGGGGAAGCCATAGAGCTGCTCCATTTATACGGACATCAGCCCAGGACCCGCAGCATGTAAACATTAGGAAACTATGCAGCCCCTGAAGCGCACCATAAAATGAGTAAACAGCTCAAAAACGGGACACAATTCTCGATCAGGAAGGCATGCAAATGAAGAACAAAATCACAGCAGATAGCAAGTTATCTTTAACAGACTACAGAGGATTCAGTGGCCATGCACCCAAGAACAGGCATAAATTGAACATAAAAAACTTATGATACATTTTGACACCTGCAGAGTATAGGGTAAAGAGTACCCCATAGGCACCCCCTCCGTATGCCACAACTGTAGCACAATACCTCAGTAGGCTTCACAACAGAGATTGTAATAGTCACCAAACGAGGTGCTCAGCTTCTCAAATAACCACTTACATCCACTGTAAATAGTTTATATCAGAGGCAGTATAGCGCAGTGGGTTAAGGCGCTGAGCTACAGATCTGGTGACCTGGGTTTGAATCCCACAGCCACGTAGATGCATACTGTGTGATCCTGAGCAAGTCACTTAGCTTCCTTGTGCTCCCAGGTTACAACTGGAAACAAGCTTCAGCTTAGTGTGCTACTCCTGGTTAAACAATGTTCCCCCTATACTGCTTAACAGAATAATATGTAGTAGTTCTGAC
Organism: Neoceratodus forsteri; assembly: GCA_016271365.2. NCBI lineage: Eukaryota > Metazoa > Chordata > Ceratodontiformes > Ceratodontidae > Neoceratodus > Neoceratodus forsteri. Next base: position 160,236,107 of record CM057456.1, on the reverse strand, counting down.
ATTTGACAGGAGCTACTTACAGTAGCTATTATAACTACCTATAAGACATAAAGTGCATACCACACAAGTTCACTCAAATGTAGGGCACAATGATATAAGGTACACAATATGTACTGTACAGTATATAGACAGCATCCTTATTCCTTACCCTACTCACATATGAATAAAAGAACAATTAATACCTTAATCTTTTAAGGAAACGTTTTAAGCATTAATTGGGACACAGGGTGAGGTGTCAGGATTTCCTTTATTTTTTTAATGAGTAGCACTACAACAAGACTAGCACACACACACACGACTGGGGTTTTAACAGTGAACTCATATTACATAGAAAGGTGATACTCAAAACATAAAAACAGTAATCTTAAGTACCCAAATAAATAAATAAACTTAGTAAACCAAAATGAGTCTGCATTGAAAAATCAGATCACTATTACAATATATTGCGTGCTATAAGGATTAAATTAGCGTTTGAGTACAGGATACTGTACAATTTCCTTTGATTGTCATCAAACATAAGCAGACCAAAACTGAGCTTAGCCATCATGCCCAATGATCATTCAAGAGATAGAGGGGATGATATGCTGTAAGGTTTTGTTTAAAAACTTATGCCTCACTTGCAGGGTTTCGCCTTTTGTACAAATTTTTAATGACCGCCTGCCCGAGTTTTTCCCCAGGACTTCGCTGTCAGAATTTGCTGCCCTCTGACTGTTGCAGTGCACATGCATGACGCTAATAGGCAAGCGCAGTTGATGAGGGTAGCAAATTCTGATGGGTAGCACGATTTGATACTACACCGGGAACACGTCTGCACTCTTTAAAGCCGACTGCGAACTGAGGAAATGCCGGTAAGCTGTATAATGGCATAAATAGGACTATTTAAACTTTGGCACATATCTAAGCCATTTTGGGGAATTTTGGCACCAAATTTTCAACATTGGGTTTTTGGGACCCCTCCTCAAGAGTTCAGTCACTGTCATGGCATTATTCAGTCCCAAAAGGTGATTTCATGGTCACTGCGTGGAATCACCTTTCGGAAACGATTAACAAAACGACAGTGCCACTATTAATGAGGGGGGCTCTCAAAAAGCCTATGTTGCAAATTTGGTGAAAAAAATCCAAAAAATGGCAGTTTTACGAGCGAGCATTGTGCAGTTTCCACGCACACTCGTAACTTAGTGAATTTGTAATATTTTCACTCCAGATTTTCAACATTGTCATTTTCCCATACCTCCTTATGAACAGTACAGCTGTCATTTTACATATCCTGGCCAAAATGTGTTTTCGCACTTCCAGCGCAGAATAGCACAGTCGCTGTGGGAATTCCATTTTAGGGACAGATTAACAAAATGACAGTGACACTGTTCATGAGCAGAGGTCCTAAAATGCCTATGTTGAAAATTTGGTGACAAACGTCCATAAAATGACTGTGTTACAAGCGTGCATTGTGCAGTTTCCAAGCGCACTTGTAACTTCGCAAATTTGCAATATTTTCATGCCAGATTTTCAACACTGGCATTTTTTCACACCTCCTTATGAACAGTACAGCTGTCATTTTTCACACCCTGCCCGAAATGTGTTTTCACACATCTGGCATACAGTCGCGTGGTTGCTGTGGGAAATCAACTTTTGGGACAGATTAACAAACTCACAGTGTCACTCTTCATGAGGGGAGGTCCCAAAATACTTATGTTGAAAATGTGGTTAAAAAATCCCAAAAATAATTGGGTTACGGACGTGCGTTGTGCAATTTCTATGCATGCTCATGACTTCACCAATTTTTCATATTTTCACTCCAGATTTTCAGTGTTGCAATTTTTTTACACCTCCTCATGAACAATACAGTTGTCATTTTCCACATCCTACCAAAAATGTGTTTCTGTACCTATGGCGCAAAATGGCGCAATCGCTGTGCAAAATCACCTTTCAGCGAACAAACTGATAGTGCCGATCTTCATGAGGTGGGGTCACAAAAAGCCCATGTTTATAATTTGGAGTGAAAATACTAACACACGCCTACGGCGTTAGGGTTTCCAACTGTAACACCCGACTCTGTAGAGACTGACAGGCGTCAGGGGTGTGACTTGGGATCATCAGCTGTAATGCTCCCGCCATTCCACCCCCATCCCCACCCTGCAGCCAGTGACAGGCATCGAGGTGTGCCTTGGAGTGTTCAGCCCCAAAGTACACCCCATTCTCCTATACTGCACCCACCTCAGTATATTTCCTTATGGACTGGAGTAAATATAAGGCCCAAAGACACCAAAGCACACCCACGACACATGTCAGTGTCTGCAGGGTAGGGTGAGGTAAAATGGCATGAGCATTATAGCTGACGACCCAAAGGCACACCCCAATGCCTGTCAGTCTCTGCAGGGTGGGGGTGGGGTTGGCGTCAGTTCAGTACTTCACTGCCATTCCTATTATGCGTCTCTAACTCCTGCACTACCAATGCCAATGAGAAAACATTCAGCATTGACAAATGCTTGTTTAAATTATTTGTACTCCTGCTCCATGGTCCTCTCTATCTAGAGGGAGCCCCAGCCGTGCCCCCCGACGTCCACTAGCCAACGACGACCAGCTACCCCGAGGGCTTACCCCCCAGTGGGGTCGGCGGGAGGGGCCCACTCCTACCAAGACTGGATCCAGTACAGGGGCTGGCGCGGTGACTATTCAGGGGCGGTTCTGCGAGCTTCCTCCATCATCTGCCATGAGCTTTTCTCCTCCTGGTTGCTCACACTCCTGTGTGTGCACCCCGTCAGGCATCTGCCCCACCTCTGACCTGATACCTGATGTCTGCAACGTCGGTGTGCCAGCCCCCAACCACCACTATGGGCCAGGCATGCACCGACAGCTGGTCACCCCTCTCCCCAGAAAAGGAGAACTGTCCCTAGGATGCTCAATCCTTCTCCTCCCCTGCCGACCCCCAGCAGCCTGCGCTTGCTCCCGAATACAGTTCGCTAGGATGGTACGAGGAGTGGCGTCCAGCACCTCAACCCTTAGTGCCACTGGGCCAGCGATGCACACCACAGTTTCAAAATAGCCTTCATATTATCCGAGCTTCTGTATTCAGATGCTGTCCTAAATATGATAGCTTGTCAAAACATAGTTCAGGCAGGCTTTTCCTCCCACCAAACAAAGTTATACCCACTTGTTGCAATTTCGGTACGCTTGCTAGTAGCTGCGGAAATCTTAAATATTTGCACTCCACATTTTTTTTTTTTATTATTTGTACTCCAGCTCCATGGCCTTCTCTATCTGGAGGGAACCCCAGCCCCGGCCCCCGACATCCACCAGCTGACACCGACCAGCTATCCCAGGGCTTACCCCTTCCCAGCGGGGTCAGTGGGGTGACCTGCCCCCATTAAGACCGGATCCAGTACAGGGGTCGGCGCCATGATTGTTTGGGGGTGGGACCTGTGAGCTCTCTCTATCATCTGCCATGAGCTTTTTTCTTCCTGGTTTCTCCCCTTCAGGGGTGGAGTGTACAAGGACGCCAGTGACTGTGCCACGCACTCGCCCATGTGCACACCCCGTCAGGTGTCTGCCCTGCCTCTGACCCGATGTCTGCAGCATCGGTGTACCAGCTGCCAGCCACCGCTAGGGGCCGGGCATGCACCAACAACTGATTGCCCTCTCTCCAGAGAAGGAGAGCTGCCCATGGGATGCTCGATCCTTCTCCTCCCCTGCCGCCCCCTAGCGGCCTGCACTCGGTGCTGAACATGGGTCGCCAGCATGGCGCGAGTTGTGGCATCCAGCACCTCAACCCTCAGCGCCACCAGCCCAGCAATGTACCCCACATTTTCAACGTAGCCTTCTTATTACCCGAGCTTCTGTATTCAACTGCTGTCCAAAATACGACAGCTTGTCAAAACATAGTTCAGGCAGGCTTTTCCTCCCACCAGAACTTCAGCTAACACAATACATACCTGCCACATAAACCGTGCAAGGAAACATTCGGCATTGACAAATGCTTGTTGTAATGTAGGGAACCCCTTCCCCAGACCCGGTCACTGTTATTATTATGTAATCCCCCATCCCCATTTCTATAGAGTAAGGCCCCAAATCCCCAGACCCGGTCACTGTAATTAATATGAAATTTCCATATCCCTATTGCCATAGTGTAGGGACCCCTTCCCAGACCCGGTCACTGTAAGAAAATGAAAACCCCATCTCCATTTCCATAGTGTAGGGACCCCTTCCCAGACCCGGTCACTGTAATAAATATGAAATCCCCCCATCCCTGTTTCCATAGTGTGCGGACCCTCCTCCCCAGACCCGATCACTGTAATAAATGAGAAAGCCCCCAATCCCCGTTCCCTGGTGGCTAGTGGGGTGGGGGACCACTAGTCACCAGGGAACGGGGGTTGGGGATTTCATATTTATTACAGTGACCGGGTCTGGAAAGGGGGAACCCTACAACCACCAGAGGCATTTGTGACTCCTCTGCATTATGCAAACAATGATACACAACAGGGTGAGTGGTGTAGGGCTATACCTGCCAGCCTATGGTGCGTAGTGAGGCTCGATGCCACAGGTCAGGGGCCTTACAGAGCCTGGAAGGGTGGAAATGGCCCATCCCTGCTCATCCTGGATTGTGTTATTGTGCTTAAAAAATGTTTTTTTGTTTAAAATGTTGAAAACAAAAATGTTCAATAAAATAAGAAAACTTGTCTAAAATGTTTGATAAAAATGCTTTGTGTTAAATAGTCCTTTCACTGGTAGATTGCCAGTGGAGGCTGCTGACAGGAGTACTAAGCAGTACGGTTTAAATGCTATTTTAGGAGCCAGCTTTTTTTGTTGTTATTTTTACTCTTTTCCCTTTTGCTTTGGGAAAATGTGACTTTTGCTTTAGTACCAGCGTTGTAGGGAAGATGTGACAGCAGCTGAGATAAGGCATGATCGGGAGACACTCCCAGCATAGTTGGGAGGTGCAACATTATTGTTAGCAGCAGGGTTCAGGTCAGAGTGGGAGTGACAGTGGTGGCACTGGGCTGAAGTCATCAAAAACAAAAAAGATGAACTCAGTGATATATGGAGGTATAAGGGAAATGTGAGAAACATCTGTAGTTTGTGCTTGTGAGCGGCCGAAGATCATGATATTCTTATGCTGTAAAATTTTACATGCTGTGAACTGCAGGAAAAAATTCAGTTCACAGATCTAATATTCCATGACCAACTCATGGATGTATATTTTTTTTTGTAAAGGGTCAGTTTTGGCACTGGGTCTTTTTGTTGTTGTTGTGTTTTGTTAGGGCTTTGTTGCCTCATAAAAGTATGGGTTTGGAGTGCATCCAGCAAATCAGGTTACAGGAAGGCCCTAACCTTTTTTCTGATATTTATTGTAGTGCTGAATGCAAGTGCCTCTGAGAGTTGTAGGCACAAGCACACTGCACTCAGAGGCCAAACCTGTACACATACTGTATTACAGATATTACACTATTCATTACAGAGTAAATGCCTCTGGGAGTTGTAGGCAAAGACAAACTGCACTCAGATGCTGATCCTGTACACATATTGTGGACGTTAAAATCAGTTTAAATAACTAGACGTTCAGGGCAGCTCCAGGAGCTTTAAAAGAAGAATTGTTCAGCTGGATGGACTGTGATTCTTTTATATTTTAAAAACAAAAATGTACAGCAGTTGGGCAGGGGTAGGGACCCCTGCTGACAAACCACCTGTGGTGTGACCATTTTCTTTTTCATTCTTAAAACTTTTAACTGTTTTTTTAACTGCTGTAAAAGTTTCTCACACTACCCATTTTATAAGTGCAATGAGATACTCCAGGGTGTTGCTTGTACTGAGATAAGTGCATTTCCAGTGGCTGAAGACACTGGATCTGTGGCCTAATGCCTTACTACCTCCCAGACACCAAGTTGTGCCATGTTAATGACATAAAGTCACTGTACTAGCACACTGTGTCCATGTCTTAACTTTTATGCTCTGTACATCAGCCTGTGTACACCTCTGTTCTTCCTTTGAGGTGTACATTCTCTTTAAAAGGCAGTATCTGTTCTGGTAAAGCCTTGTCAGCTCTCCTTCCTCAAGGATGTGCATACCCAAGATGCATTGCACTGAGATTGAGGCGTTAGAGTATGTTTGTAGTCTGGAGAAAGGCACTAAGAACACACATATTGAGGCATATATGTTACTGCAGTAATCATTTAACTTACTAGCATCCTTAGCTATCTCTGTTTTGTTTACATTGTGTGATTGGCAACTGCAGAATCTTGAAAATCAGATGTCTGTTTCCTAATTGACTCATACCGTACAAATAAATTTTTAATTCATTGCAAAAAAACTACACTAATGCACCAGTTAGGGTTTAAGCACAAAGTATCAAAAATAAGGAAATGTGATGTTAGGGTAAAACGTGCCCTGTATCTTGGTGAGTCTGTGGTGTGGCATTCCTTGGGGGTTGAACAATTACACAAGATGGCATTGGAAATGCCTTAACTTTGGTACTGTCTTTATAGGATACACATACAAAAAGTAGTAACTGTACTTAACCTAAAAAGTTCAATAATATCACCTTTTATTAGGGTCATATAGTAGTAAATATTCTGTTAAATAAATAGAGAATAATAGATGGAGCGGTGTGCATTGTGAGAATTTAATACACACCCTTGGTGTGTGTTAAATTTGAGTTTGCACACCACCCCATCTTTTATGTATTATAATTTCTGGTCATCAATTTTTCTTCAAAATGTTTCCCTACTAAAAGCCCCCCACCCCCATGTCTTGCTTGCTCCTGCCATGCTGGGTCCCTGTCTTACAATTGCTTCATGATATACAAGCAAATAGCATAATCAGATAAAAAAAAAATAATAACAATATGTTTTCTGTTGTGTCAATAATCCCGTCACACTTCAAGTCTCCCTCAGTACTCTGTCCCCACGATTCCTTGCCAAAACTGAACTGTAATGTCATTTTTGTTTTTATTGTCGGAGTTGGTTTAACGTCTGCTATACAGTACAAAGTTAGCTTGTATTTATGATGTGCCCTAACAGTAACTGGAGTTACTATGCTGCGATTGTGAAGTTTTTTAGCATACTAATGTTTTTCACGGTGCAGCTTCAGTCATAGCATTGACTGTGCACGTGAATCCCGTAATAACCGGCTGTTTAGTATAGCAAATAATAACTGGCCATCTACATAGAAAAACTTGATGGCAAGTTATTATAATATAAAAAACATATTTACAATTTTATATATACATTCAGCATATTCAGGAGACTAGACTGAATATAATATAGAGATAAGAAATCCAAAATTCACCATAAGTGCCAATTATCATTTTCAGTTCACCTTAGAATTAATGTTTCCATCCTAAATATTTGTCAATAAATAAAAGGACACAATTAATATGCCACAATCCAGTTTTCTGCTGATTATATATACTGCATCAGTTAGGGTTAAACCGACAAAACTAGGGACATGTGGCATTAGAGCTTCCAACCCGAACACCCCATTCCTCACCTTGCACAGACCCACAGGCAGGGGGGCCTGTCTTGCAGCCGTGAACCCTGACACCTCATTCCATTAGAAAATAAGGTGACATGGGTGCAACATAGGGGAATGGGGTCATGGGTGCAACATAGGGGAATGGGGTGAGCATTAGGGTTCATGACCCCAAGACAGACCCCCGCCTGTGGGTCTGTGCAGAGTGGGGAGTGGGATGTTAGTGTTGGAAACCCTAATGCCACATTTCCCTACTTTTGTTGGTTTAACCCTAACTGATACATTAACAAAGTTTTTGCAATTTATTTCTTTACTTTTTTCCCCCCAAATATGTATTTTATGGTATTTTTCTGTTTTCTCCCCATAACCCAGCCCCCTACCTCAGACGCGTGCACACATGTGGAGGCATGCATACGCCACGTCTCAAGGTACCCACCCACTATGTGTCACCCCCGCCGCCTACGTGGGGTGGTCGGGTTAGGTGTGGGGTGGAGATGTTAGGGTTGGAAACCCTAACACTTCATTTTCTTACTTTTATTGCTTTAACCCTAACTGATGCATTAATGAAGTTTTTTTGCAGTGAATGTCCTTACTTTTTGAGAAAGTGTAATCTTACCCATATATGGTTGTGGGAAGGCCCTGCGCTCCCATCAGCCTGTAGTGTGCTGTGGATGCACAGGGCCTTCCGAGCCCTGTGCTCCCGTGCATGCATATTGTAATTGTCCCTGATTTTCATGTGGGAGAGCAGGGTCCTCCGAGCCCCGTGCTCCTATCTAACCATAAGTGTAGAGACATTGTAAGTAACCCTCATCTCCCTGTGGGCCCTACGTCCCCATCACTACATAATGGTATCCATATGAGTGAGTGAGTGCAGGGCCCCCATCTATCCATAAGTCTAGAGACATGGTAAGTAACCTTCATCTCCCTGTGGGAGCACAGGACCCTCAGGGCCCAGCACTCCCAGTACTGCATAATGGAGGGCCCTGCACTCTCATTACTGCATAATGGTATCCATATGTGCACTCCCATCTGTCCATAACTGTTGAGACAAAGCACAGGGCTACAGACATTCCAAGTAATCCTTTTGCTACAAATGGCACAATATTACAGTAACCATAAGGACATTGGGAAAAATTTCACCGCAGTTATAATCAAGGCCTAGCAACCTGCATCATTGCTAAGCTGAGTTTAGCGAAAAATCTGTCTCCTGTAGCATTTTCGAGATACAGCCGCAGAATGGTACTGCACCGCCTCAGTGTTATCCTATGGGCCATTTTTAAACTTTGGAATGTTATAAGTATGGAAGCAATGTAAATTTGATCACCAAATCAGTAAAAGTCACATCTGTGGGACAACCCCTTTGTACCTTGCAAATTTCAACCTGATCGTCGTAACCATTTCTTTGCAATAAAGTGACAAAAAAGCAGTAAACTTTAAACATCCTTTTTCATGAGGTGTCAAAATCCTTTTTTGCAATGTGAAAAAAGATTTTGACACCTCGCGAAGAAGGAATTTGTCTGGTGAAAAATGATGAAGGGCAGGGCCATCTAGTCCCATAACTCCTAATCCTTTTTCGCGATACAAAAAAGGATTTTGACACCTCGCTAAAAGGGACTCAGCTGACGAAAAAGGATTCTGACAGGTCATGAAAAGGGATTAAGTTTTATAATCCCTTTTCTTGAGCTGTCAAAATCCCTTGTCATCAGCTGATTCCCTTTTCATGAGGTGTCAAAATTCTTTTTTGTATCGTGAAAAAGGATTAGGAGTTGTGGGACCAGATGGCCCTGCCGGCCATCCCTTTTTGTGAGCTGTTAAAATCCCTTTTCGCGATGCAAAAAAGGATTTTGACTCCTCGCGAAAAGAGAATTTGTCTGACGAAAAAGGATCACTGGCAGGGACAGCTGGTCCCAGAAGCACTGATCCTTTTTCATGATACAAAAAAGGATTTTGACACCTCGTGAAAAGGGAATCAGCTGATGAAAAGGGATTTTGACAGCTCACAAAAAGGGATGAGAGTTGTCAGACCAGATGGCCCTGCTCACGATCCCTTTTCGCCAGATGAAATACTCTTTTCGCAAGGCGACAAAATCTCGAAAAAGGATCGGAAGTGAGTCGAAAAAAATTATTTTTAAATTAAAAAATAAGCATTCTGAGGCCACATAAAACTAAGACAAAGGCACAGAACAGTAAAGAATGCCCACATGAACAAAATACATACTTGAATGTCTCCAGAAGGCATCCCTGGGCAAAGTTATAACATTTTGTTTGAGCTTAAAAAAAAAAAAAAGATGGTGGCTGATGAAAAGGGATTTTTATCCTGACGAAAAGGGATTCTAAGGATTCCTTTTTGTGAGCTGTCGGAATCTCTTTTTGTGAGGCTTGAATCCCTTTTTGTACCATGCAGCTATCCAAAAGACTGAACTGTGAATGCTCAGAACACAACATTTCAAAATTTAATAACATTGGAATGGATTAATATTTATTCTTCAAACTAATGCTGGCTTGTTCTTTGAGGCACGCTCTTTCAACCCTGAAAAGTGCAGACTAAAATTCCAAATAGTGTGGCCGTAGTGCAATAAGGAACAAACAGCCAAAAAAGGTACATTTTAGCATTTTTTTCACTATGCACAGCATGAAATCCACTAATCTGATCAAAACGAAACTTAGTACATCAAGAAATCTACCCCATGGGACAGAGCTTACCAAATTTCGTGCAAATCTGTTGAACAGTTGCAAAGTTATTAAAGTGCAAACTTTGAGGTTTAACATTAAACTGCCTACTCATCGCTAACTATAGTGGCACTACTGCGCCACTAGATATACGCGCGCACACACACACACACACATATATATATATATATATATATATATAAGAAAAAAACTCTGTTTAATGCATTAGTTAGGGTTGTTCCACAGCGACAAAAGCGAGGAAATTTGGTGTTAGGGTTAAGCCCCCTTGGACCCCCCCCACCCCAACCGGCATCGAGGTGCGCATGAGGGTTGCCAGCCTAAATCTCACCCCATTAGATGTGTGAAGAAGCAGAGATATAGGAGAATGGGGTGAGAGTTAGGACCGACAACCTCAGCACGCACCCAGATGCCGGTTGGGGATGTGGGCAGGGGGGTCCAAGGGGGGGGCTTTCAACCCTAACACCGAATTTCCTCGCTTTTGTTGCTGTGGAACAACCCTAACTAATGCATTAAACTGAGTTTTGCCTCTAATTCCCTTTTTTTTGAGAATGATAACGAGAAATAGTGAATATAATGCAGCGGTAGGCGCTCCTGCCACATGATGTCTTGTCACATAGTAACATTGTGCCCCAAGCGCAAATGGTAATGCATGGTGATGCAAAGTGAAACAGAAGAGAAACAGTACTGTAGACGAAATGTTAAAAACAAAGAAAAGCAAGTGCATATGAAAGCGTAAAGGGTAATGCACATGGTGGCATAGACGGGAACGGTAAGTGAAATGGGTATGGACCCGAAAGCGGAAGCAGTAACAGTAATGTAAGTGCACAGGCTGGTTTTCCACAAAAGCTGCACAGAGAAAGATAGTGAGTACAAAGAATGTATGCATAATAATGGATCTCGGAGCAGAAAATGAGGAGTTGGAATACTAAATTGCTTATATCTCAGGAACCATACGACATAGGAAAAAAAATGTTAAAGTCATATGAATTATCACTTTCCTGGCTAGTTTTGTATTTTTCCAATGTAAAGTCCGTATCTCGCACCGGTTCTGAGATACAGGCCCTGAAAGGCGCGGCAAACGCCGTAATGTTATCCTATGGGAAAAAAGAGAAGTTTGGTGTGCCATAACTTTGCCTCCCTGTAATATTTTTTCACCAAACCACTGAAAGGCACATCTGTGGGATGTTGGCTGTCTTCCCTCCAAATTACAGCCCAAAAGACTGAACCGTTATTTTGCAGCAGGGCGCCAAAGGATTGCTGCAATGCGTCGGATGCCGTAATGTTATCCTTTGGGAAAAAGTGTCAACTTTGGAGTGCTGTAACTTTGCCACTGTGTAATATTTTTTCAACAAAGCACTGAAAGGCACATCTGTGAGATGCCAGCTGCGTTCCCTCCAAATTTCAGCCCAAAACACCAAACCGTTCTTTTGCAGTGGGGTGCCAAAGAATTGCTGTCATTTTCCCACAGCCTGGAAAAGTACTGTCGTAATTTGCGAAAGCTTTCGCAAATTCATTCGACAGTGTCGCAAGTGCGAAAGTGCTTTGCTAAAGTACTTTTTCCAGAAATTTGAAAAACATATTTCTGGGCTGTTCTACCCCAAAATAAAGACATGGCTAGCATCCTCCGGGTCCGACTAGGTGAATACAAAAAGAATTAGGTTGCTAGAGGGTCCCAAATTTAAATGCCAAACATTTTTCTGATCACCAACTGAAAACAAAGTGGCGGATTTGTGACAGTAAAAGGGCCATTTGCGAAAGCAAAAAACTGCATTTGCGACACCGTCGAACTTTTTATTAACTTTTCCCATTGACTTATAATGGGAACTTGTTTTTTGAATAACTTATGAACCGTTTAACATTTTTTCACAAAATCTTCAAAAGGCACATTGGGGACCCCGGCTGCATGTTCCCTGAAGATTTCGGACTTGTCGCACAAACCGTGCGACCTGTAGGCGCAACCGTAGAATTCCCAAAAAGCGTACACGCGAGCGCAGATCACGCTTAATAACTCCACAGCTATATATCCAACCAGTACGGAAGCTGGCACATCCCAAGGCATATGGGTCTTGACCGTGTATTCCAAATTTCAGGCAAATCCGTCAAACGGTTGCAAAGTTATTAAGGTGCAAAATTTTGGGTTTAACATGTAAATGGCTCCTCAACCCTAACTATGGTAGCACTACCGTACTATTATATATATATATATATATATATATATATATATATATATATACACACACACACACACACACACACACAAAACAGGGTGAGCAAATAACTAATTGAATCAAAGCATTATTCTCACTGCAGTGAAATAAACCACTGTGGTGACGCCACCACAGTGGAATTATTTACATTTATTCAGTGGCTTGCGCAAAACATCACTGTTCATGTGAAATAGCGTGATTGGATACCATTGCACAACTGCACTATTCCGCACTAATGATAACTTTTACAAGATCCACCCCTAACAGTAGGGGGCCCTATTGTATAAATCTAATACGTGATGAGCAGGAGTGGAATATGGAAAATATCTGTACCTGTGAACAGTGACCTTGGGAACCATCAATCGTGGCTCCGCGATGCTACGCCACTCGTGAGGTATCCCTAGGTCACTGTTCACTCATGCAGATATTTTCCATATTCCACTCCTGCCCATCATGTATCCTCTATATATGTATATATCTCTTTATGCAAATTTCATAATCATTCCATGTTGATTTCAGAGGGTAAAATAAGCTCATGTAAATATTCAATGTTCAAATGATGCTTCCTCTCTGGGTATCACGGCAGCACAGTGACATTTTCACAGAGAAGTCCACCACAGTGACAGATCTCACCAGGTCGTTGTGATGGTCCACTGTTTGCCGACGCTGCAACTCCCGGTGTTTCGCCCCCCCACCCCGAACCAACTCTGAACTGGAGTTGGTTATTTAAAGTTGGGGGGGTGCGGGGGGCACAACCACCCACATGGGGGGCGTGTGGGGGCCTTAAGACTTTGTCCTGACAGGAACAATGCCAACTGTCGGCATTGTTCCCATCGCAGTGCAGGATGTCAACATTGTTGTCGATACTCTGCCATGGAACCACCTCTCTGTATGACTAAGAGATACTGAAGTGACATCATTTGACTTTAATGGTTGAGTCCAGTTCCTTCTTCTTCCAGGCACAGAACACTATTTACACACTAATGCCTGGGGAAAGGAAGTTGAAGTTAAGGCAATTCCAACGCTGCATTGTGTGATGATCAGTCAAACCCCAAGGAACACCAAGCCGCAGAATCACCAAGGCTCAGGGCTTTTTTACACCAACATCGTATTCCCCAACTTTTGATACTTTCTACGTAAACCTTAATTGATTTAAAGCACCAGTATTTTTTAGTCACCATGTAGTTTTTCAGCAGTGATGTTTTGCTAGCAAAAACATATACCCATTTTTCTTTTCACTTTCTTTCATTCCTGAACGTAGATAAGAAACACAAAACAACTTTTCTCAGTGCAGTCAAGCCACTGTGAGGCAATTTTAAATCAAGGAGGAGATGTGAAAGGAAAAGTGTGACTCACACTGGGACTTGAACCCAGGCCCCTTGCGCCTGGGTTCAGGTCCCAGTGGGAGTCAGACTTTTCCTTTCACATTTCCTCCTTGAACGTAGATAAGGAATTTAGAAGTTTTTAAAAGTTCCTGTTCCCTTGCCATGCCCACCATGAAAAATTTAAGTATCTTGATATAGTGCTGCTGTACTGTTTACCATCAGAAACATCTGGTAGCACCATCCTAATACATGCACAGTATAAATCTAGTGTGTACATTCAGCAAGAAACCTCAACAAGAGAGATGTTCACACTTTGTGAGAGGTGGCCATCTTTAAAGATTATAAGTCATTAATTACAAAAGTAGATTTAAGCTGTTTTAAAAATATCTGAGAAAATGTAAAAAATACATCGATGGAATTAAGGATATTAGAAATACATTTTTGCTGAAAAAACTGTATTATGAAATGTTTTCCTATCAAATACTACTGCTGTAAGGTAGTTGTTTTTGGCAATTAATTCCCTTACTTGTTTGAATATGTGTATAGCAACACATACAAACAATTATATATAGACAGACAGTCCAAACAGTTAAAGCAGCAGTGCACTCCTTCATTTTCCCCAGATCTCTGCTCATTCTCTGTACCCCCTCCTGAGTGTCCACCCTAGAACAGATTTTGGTAACATCTGCTAAAAAGCATAACTTCCCATCTTACTTCGAGAGGGCTCTTGCAGTAGGTAATTACATATAGGACTGATGCCGGCTGGCGGCAGGACCCCACGGAAAAATTTCTAGCTAACAGTCCCTGGCGAGGGACCACCCCCACGTCAGGTGACCGGCGTCATATGACGTCGGTATAAAGGGGCGGTCCAGGACGCCTGCCTTCCAGTTCTTTCCCGCCGTCAGCTCATGCAGCGCCTCGCGGTGAAGTTCCTATCGCTAGTCCTGTTACTTCGTCAGTTTTTCGAAAAGTTTCAGTATTTTGTATTTTTCTATCGTCAGGTGAACGTCGGTATATGTCGTCCCCTTCAAAAAATAAGTGCGACTTGTGCGGCGCCCAACTGCCTCGCAAAGACGGTCACTCCCCCTGCCTTTTCTGTTTAGGCCCCGACCACGCGGTTGACAAGTGTCCGTACTGCCTACATTTCAACGCGGCCACCCGCAGACGATGTCAGCAGTCTCTTGAAGCCCATCTCCTCAAGAAGAAGATGTCCGCGATGGAGAAGGAGTTGAAGAAACTTCGGCAGGCGTTGACCTCCCCTGAAGGGCACAAGAAGCGGGACAAGGAAAGGCACCGGGAGAAGGCCTCCTCCTCCGCGACTCCGGCCGGAGTCGCGGGCAAGGTAACATCCCTTCCGGGGGATCGCCCGACGGCAGCCTCCAAGGCTTTGGAGGAGGCGCGGCCCGCATCGGGTTCGCATTCAAGCCCGCCGGGTGCCTCTGGGCAAAAGGAGGCTCCAGCCCCCAGTACCGCCACAGGCTTGCGGCCTACTGGTGCGGGCGCCTCCCATAAGCTGGACGTCGGCTCCTCCGACGTCCGCTGGGAGAAGGCCGCTAAGACGCCCGACCCTTCGGGGCGGCGCACGGCAGTATCCCCATCGGACCGGGCCTCTTCCCATCCTCGGCCCGTCTCCGATGAGGGACCCCCGAAGTCGGACGCCGGCCCCTCTGGCGTCCGCCAGGATTCAGCCCCTAAGTCACACGTCGGCTCCTCTGACGAGTGCCGGGGCTTGGAGCCTACGGCAGACCCAGCTTCGTCTGTCGTACCAGGTTCCCCGCAGCCTTCACTGCCGTCAGGGGAGCCCGAGTCCCCCCTGCCCGACCCCGGGGAATTTTCTCCTCCGTCCCCGGACGAGGCTCGGGATCCTGGGCTACCGTCCGATCCTCTTCCTACAGAGCCGGATCTGACGTCAGCTCCCCTGAAGCTGGCTCCGATGCCGGCGCCGGCTCCGACACCGGCCCCGCCGATGCTGGTTCCGACACCGGCCCCGCCGACGCCGGTTCCGACACCAGCCCCTCCGATGCCGGCGGAGGATATTCCTCTTCCATCGTGCCCTCCACCCCACAGGCCTATCCCAGTTGATCCGCCCGTGGAGTACCCAGCTGGGCCGTCTGCTCCGGCAGCTCCTCCAGTGCCTGGGTATCCGCCGTCCTATCCGACGCCGGTTTTCCCAGGTCCACAGTATCCTGCGCCGCAGTACCCGGTGCTGACTCCTCCGACGCCGCAGTACCTGACGCCGCAGTACCCGGCTCCGGTATTCCCGCAGCCGGGTTACGGATACTCTCCCTATGGATTTCATCCGTACAACTTTCCCCTCCTCCTCCTCCATCGCCCCCTAGGCTGCCGGTGGATCTCCAGGAGACTCTTGCCTCCTGGTGGGCTGAGGCCAAGGCTTAGCTCACCAAGGAAGTTGAGAGCCGTCTTACGGCGACGGTGCCACCACCGGCTCCCATACGCCCCAGACGGCACACTCCCTGTCCACCTCTGGATTCCCGGGCTTTACCCTGGGGATCCAGAGAGGGGCAGGACACGCGTCCTGGGATTCCCCCTAAGGAACCCATTCCTCCCCCTAGATGAACTAGGGAGTCTTACTCTGCTTCAAATTCCTCTTCTTCTTCTCTCTCGGACTCCTCGGAGGCCTCCGATGGGTGTTCCGAGAAAGACAACGAACCGCGCTCTCCGTCCAAGCCCCGGCCGAGGACTCCTCCGAAGTCTCCTCCGGAGGATCCTTCCTTCACGGAGTTGCTCAGGAAGTCCATCAGTGGCGTTCCTTAGAGCCAGATCCTCAACGGGTTAAACTCGCCGAACATCTGGACTTGCCCCCTTACGGCTCCTACTCTAGTGCCACCCTGGATCGAGCCTCACGCCCACCTTGTTTCCACTATTTGGAAACAACCGTCAGCTTTAGCCCCACTTCCTCGGAAGTCCAACAGGCTGTACCAGGCTCTGGAGGGTGTAGACTTTTTAGACTCTCACTCCCGTGCAGACTCGGTTGTGATTAGCGCTGCTCACGGCCGGTCAGCACACCCGAAACATTTGAGCTCGTCTCCCCTGGATAAGGAATCTCGCCTTCTGGATCAGTATGGAAGGAAGATCTATGCTTCTTCCACACTGGGAATTAGGGCCCTAAATTATGTAGCACATATGGGGGATTATCAGAAGGCTGTCCTTACCCAGGCGGAATCCAAGATTGACTCCTTGCCTGACTCTCAAGTCAAGCAGGAGTTAGCCGACCTGGTCCGTTCTGCTCGTTCGGCCAGTCGTCATATCCTGAGGACGACCTACGATGCAGTGGACACCGCAGGACGGAGCTCTGCGTTCGCCGTAAGTCTTCGGCGTCATGCATGGCTCTGTGTGTCAGGTCTGGTCCCGGAGGTGCAGTCAGCAATTCAAGAAGCACCTTTCAGGGTTCTGTGCTTTCAGCGGTGATGTCAAGGACATCATCACTGACTTCAGGGAGAAGGGGACGGCCTTAAATCTGTTGATTCATGTACCGTCCCCATCCTCCACAGCGCCGTCCCTTTGCAGATGCAGCCGGCCTCAAGCGAAACCTCAGGGAAGGTGGGCCACTAAACGTCGGGCCCCCACAGCTGCCAGGCTCCCGCCGCCCAAAAAAGCAACAGGTGCCCCAGCTGCGGCGCTGCCTCACACCACCTGACTCCTTTCCTCTCCCACCGCCTCCGGATGCCCCGGAGGAACTGATAGGAGGAAGGTTCTCCCTCCACCTTCTGGGCTGGGAGAGGATAACATCGGATTCATGGGTGCTTCAGATCATAGCAGAGGGGTACTCCATAGAGTTTCTGCAGAAACCTCCATGTCACCCCCCTCTGAACTCCTCTTACTCAAGGGACCATCTTCCTTTGGTCAGGTAAGAAATCTCTGCTCTCCTTGCTAAGCAGGCTATAGAGCCCATCCCCCTCACCTCCACGGGACGGGTTACTATTCCCATTTCTTCCTCGTACCAAAGAAGACGGGAGATCTCAGACCCATTCTCGATCTCAGCTCCCTGAACCTATATGTGGAATACAAGAGGTTCAGGATGCTCTCCCTTCAAACTCTCTTGCCCCTGCTTCGGCCGGGCCAGTGGCTTTGTGCACTGGATATGCAGGATGCGTACCTGCACATCCCCATTCTCCCTTCGCACCGAAAGTACCTCAGGTTTGTGTTCCAGGGGGACCACTACAAATTCCGGGCACTCCCTTTTGGTCTTTCCTCGGCTCCCCAAGTCTTTACCAAATGCCTGGCGGTGGTAGCGGCCCACCTGCGTACTTTGGGAGTTCAGGTTTTTCCCTACCTGGACGACTGGCTCCTGGCGGCCCCGTCTAGGGAGGAACGCCTGCATTTTCTCTCCCTCACCCAGCAGGTTTTCTCTGGCCTGGGTATCACCATCAACCATTCCAAGTCTCACCTGGATCCTTCACAGAGGCTCCAGTTCATTGGGGCAATCCTCGACATGACAATGTGCAAGGCCTTCCTGCCTCCGGACAGGGCAGCCTCCCTCCAGTTCCAGATTTCCCTCCTATTGGAACACAGGAGGGTTCTGGCGAGGTCAGTGCTCTGTCTACTGGGGCTTACGGCGGCGGCCATCCCGACAGTTCCGCACGCACACCTCCACATGAGAATCTCTCAGTGGACTCTCCGATCTCAGTGGGATCAACGGGTAGATGACCTAGATCATCTGGTTCTGATCTCCTCGCCGATGGTAAGAGACTTGCAATGGTGGATGGTTCGAGAGAACCTATTCCGGGGGGTCCCCTTTTTTTCATCCTCCCCCCAATCAGACTCTGACCACGGACGCTTCAGGTGAAGGTTGGGGAGCCCATCTGGGTCCTCACCGAACCCAGGGCCTCTGGTCAAAGTTGGAGTTAGTTCTCCACATCAATGTGCTTGAGCTTCGAGCAGTGCTGTATGCTCTCCAGGCACTTCACCAATACATCCTCCCTGGTCACCTAGCTGTCCAAACAGACAACATGTGCGTGGTGTGGTACATCAACAAGCAGGGAGGGACTCGGTCCTACCTGCTGTGCAGGGAAGCGATGAGGGTTTGGGAATGGGCAACGCTTCACAACCTTCACCTCACGGCGATCCATGTTCCCGGAATCAACAATGTCCTGGCAGACAGGCTAAGTCGCTCGTCAGCTCTACCACACGAGTGGGAATTAGACGAAAAAGTTCTAAAAAGCATCTTCCAGATTTGGGGGACTCCTCAGATAGACCTGTTCGCCTCCTCCCAAAACGCAAAGCTTCCAATCTTTTGCTCGCTCGCTTCAGAGCGAGGCGGTTTCTGGAGCGACGCTCTATCTCTAAGCTGGAAGGACAGATTCGTCTATGCTTTTCCCCCCAGTTCCTTTGGTCCCTCATGAGCTGCAGAAGCTTGCTTTGGAAGGAGCGAGAATGATTCTGATTGCTCCTTTCTGGCCCAGGCAAATTTGGTTCTCTCTTCTACAACAGTACTCAGGGGTTCCTCCTCTTCCTCTTCTTTTATCTCCGGGATTGCTGACCCAGGATCAGGGGACCCTGGTCCATCCGGGACTCAAGTCCCTTCATCTTCATGCATGGCTCCTGCAGACCTAGCTCAATCTCGTTTTGGCGTTTCTTTGAAGGTGGCCGAGATTCTGGTGGAAGCTAGAAAACCCTCCACTAGGTCCACCAACGCCATGAAAAGGAAAAGATTTTCCATCTGGGCTGCGTCCAGGAATGTGGAGCCCTTTTCCTGTCCTGTGACCTTTCTACTTGAGTACATGCGTCATCTTTTCGACCTGGGTCTCAGTCACTCCTCTTTGAAAGTCCATATGGCGGCTATTTCAGCCTACCATGTCCCTTTCACTGATAAGGCATTTGCCCAGCTGGAGGTATCCAAAACTTTCCTCAGAGGGATCCTTCATCTCAGGCCCCCTGTCCGGACTCCAGCTCCCCCTTGGAACTTAAACTTTGTCCTCGAGAAACTTACCCTTCCTCCCTTTGAGCCTGCGGCTTCCGCAGACTTGAAGTTTTTATCTTGGAAGACGCACTTTTTGGTGGCCATTACTTCTGCTCGTAGAATTTCCGAGCTACAGGCCCTGATGTGCAAAATCCCTTATCTGATTTTTTACAAAGAACGCGTAGCTCTTCACATGAATCCTAAGTTTCTCCCGAAGGTGGTAGCAGAATCTACCCTAAATCAGTCTATTGAATTACCTGCCTTCTTCATGCAGTACTCTAATCAAGGAGAATATCTGCTCCATACCATGGATGTTCACAGGATTCTAAGATACTACACCGATAGGACGAAGGATCTCAGAAAGACTGATCAGTTGTTCGTCTCTTTTGCTCACAAAAGAGAAGGCAATGCTGTCTCTAAGCAATGCCTATCAAAATGGTTGGCCCATTGCATCACTTTCTGTTATGACAAGTACAACAAGACCCTACCGGGTCAAGTCAGAGGTCACTCCACTCGTGGAGTAGCAGCCTCTGTGGCTTGTTTCAAGAACGTGTCTGCGGCAGACATCTGTGCTGCTGCCACTTGGACTTCCATCCACACCTTTACTAAACATTACAGTTTGGACATTGCCTCTCACCGCAGAGCAGGCTTCGGGATAGCTGTCTTGCAGGGCCTCTTTTCTTGAGGCTCACGGGGTTTTCCTTGCTACTTCTTGAAGTAGTACCTCCTCCCGGTGCCTTTTCTTTTGTTCCAGACTGCTTGGGATTCTGTCCTATGTAATTATCACTGCAAGAGCCCCTCTCAAGTAAGATGGTACATCACGAAGAACTTACCGTAATAGTAGATCTTCGAGAGGCTCTTGCAGTAGGTAATACCTTCCCGCCCTCCATCCCCCTAGGCTTTTTCAGCTCCTTTTCCATCGAGGAAAATATCTGCTTCTCTCTCGTCTGGGCCTGTGGCGGGAAAGAACTGGAAGGCGGGCGTCCGGGACCGCCCCTTTATACCGACGTCGTATGGCGCGGTCACCTGACATGAAGCGGTCCTTCGCCAGGACTGCTAGCTAGAAATTTTTTCCGCGGGTCCTGGCTAACGTCAAGGCCAGTCCTGTATATAAGTTACCTACTGCAAGAGCCTGTCTCGAAGATCTACTGTTTCGGTAAGTTCTTACGTAACTGTACTTTCTAGTTTCTCAGCAATGTACTCTTCAGTGTCTCCGTAAGTGGCATTGCCGAGAAAATGTTTTAGTCACATTGGACATGCATTGCACACAAATGCATTTGTTCTTAACTGATATGAATTTCCTACACGGACATGGCTAATGCTTTCATCCTTTCCTAGTGGGAAGTAGACTATAGCGGCTTCAGTCTAGACAGCAAAGCCTCTAGCTCAGTGGTTACAAGTAGCAAACACTGACATTATAAGCAGATCTTTGTGGCACAGAACCCATTAGAGCCCCCCACCCAATAAAGAACCGAGAGAGAAAGAGAGAGAGAGAGAAAGACTAGCTGCATCCATCACACACAAAAGTAAAACAGACCTCTTGTACACCTATGGTTCCCTTCCTTGAAAGAAGTTCCTTAAAGGAGATGTGTGGATTCTGAGCTTCTCGCTGGTATTATGCTCCCAGGTCGCTCCTGTAAAAAATCTTTCAGCTTAGTGTGCTATACCTGGTTAAAAAACAACTAAATAAAAAAAAAAAAAAAAAAAATTAGGCTGTGTACCAGTCAAGAGCACAGTGGAACATAGTATGAGCCTTCAAGCTTTCTCCTAAGGCCAGAGCAGTAGAACAGTGCAGATTACTCACCAGCCTCTTAGTAAACTGTTAGTAAGTCTGATCAGAGTTCCAAGCCTGGCCCCATCCTGAATCATGCTGAGACAGCAGTTGGCTGCCCTCAGCTTCATTACACACTAGTAAGTGGCACCTCACACAGAAGCCCAGCATAGCAGTGACCCAACCTTTAGGTTTCTCATGACTGATCATGAAGAGCTCTTTTCTCAATAAAAGGACAGCCAAACCATAGTTTGCCGTGGCCTGCCCAGTCTGCTGAAGCGCTTGGAATTTGAGCCTTCCCTTCTAATGATTAAAAAGGTATCACATAACTACCACAGTGACACATGTCACATAAAAAATAAGGACAACAGCTGGCCCGGTGGCGCTGGTGGTTGAGACGCTGAATGTCACACCTCGCGCCATGCTGGTGACCCGGATTTAGAAGCGAGACCGGGCCGTCGGGGGTCGGCAGGGGAGGGAGAGGATTGAGCATCTGGAGGACAGCTCCCTCTCCCGGGAGGCCCATGCTCGGCGCGCTTGACTGCCTCTGTACAAGGCCAGTGGCATGGGCAAGCGCAAAGCAGATGTAGAGGGATGTGGGAGTGGCGATGCCGGCAGTGATGCCTTGGCATAGGGTGCATGCCACTTCTCCACAGAAAAATGGAAAAACACCTGCAGATCCCAGAAAGAAGCACCCGAACCGTGCCTTCAATGTGCCCTCACCTGCCCAACTACCTCTGGTCCGACGAAATATAAGTATCGGGGTGCTTGCCCACCCCATCTCGGCCCTACTTGGGGGGGAAAGCCACAGCTACATGGGGACGGAGAGGTAAGTCTGGGTAGGGCGAGTGAGGCAGGAGGATGACTCCTTGGCCGTCCCAAAGGGTCAGGATCTGCAGGAAGTAGGGGGGATAAAAAGTGATTTTAAAAAAATAAATAAATAAGGACAACAAAAACTATGCTAGACTTTTAAAAAGTTCTCAAGACCATGCCCAGTTTTTCAGCCACCCACCCAAAGTGGGGGAAAAGCCAATGAATTTGGTGACAACAGGACTCGGACATGAAAACCATACAGAAATAGAAAGGAGAAGAGACTAAACATGACACTCATTTATCCTGTTCAGCTGAATATGGATTTAAAATTCAACAGGGAATTGCAGCCAAGATGTAACACAATGTCGGGGGGGGGGTGCATTAATGAAACGAGACAGCAGTCTTTTGAAAGTTCAAATTCTTTTGTTCATACACTTCTCACAAGGCCAAAATTCTCAGCAGTTCACCTGTAAATTGCAGGCTTTTTCAGGAGAGCACCTTTTTTCCTATTTACAAACACATAAATAGAACTTACCATGCTGTCCACCAATAACAGTTTAATATATATTTTACATATTCAAAGTTGTATGCTACTTACTGCTAGTAAGTGCTTGTGAAGGATTCTATGGCAACTGATCTAAAGCCAACAGTGGCCTTTCCTGAAAAAAGCTTCCAGAAAAATAGAAGAATCAAAAACTACTTATTATAAAAATATATTACATTTTATATAAGAACCCTTCACCAGTTACCATTTTTATAGGGTGACTCGGGAGTACTGGGGAGGTTAATTTGGCCATTGGGTGCAGCCATGGAACTAGCCCTAGCCAGCTGAGGGAGGGTTAAAGGGGGTTTAAAGCTATTTTTTTTATTTTTAAACCTAATTTTACCTAAATAATAATGAGTTGAAAATTTGGGCATACAAATACTTGGTGAATTTTCAGGAGAAGCTATTCACACACCCTTACTAAATATCTGTATTCCTAAACTCTCCCTTAGATCTTCTACCAGCTTATCTACCTACAGGTATTTTCCCAGTTTACAATGTGATTAGAATTTGTGCATTGCATTTGATCAGCCATCCTGTATCGCAATTCCATCAGCATTTCCCAGAATATTGCTTGCTTATTTCCTTAAGAAGTGAAATTTTTAGTTGCAACAAACAAAGCAAACTCTTTTCAAACTCCTGAGTTTGAGGTATTTAGTACACATTTTAAGCACCCTCTCCCTCCCGTAAACCTATGAAAAACTGGTACTGACAAAGCATGAGTTACCTGATGGGTAGCGGGGTCAGGTAGTGCGGGTAATGCCTATTTTTGGCTGGGTAGGGTAGGGTAGTTCGGTTAATATACTACCCTACCTGACATAGTGTAATTTTCAGGTCGGGTAGTTTTGGATGGATAACAGGTAATGGTTGAAGTCTCCAAACAGGCATTCAAAAGGGCAGCCTGCAGGGTCCTTCATAGATCTTGTTGCAGATCCGAGGCACATGACACTGGGCTGGCAACCGATTGGACGGTGGTGTCAAGGGCTGTGCTCTGACTCTGTGTGTGGCTCAGACTAGTGTGGGCAACTTGTTGGAAACAGCACGTCTGTTGCTCTTATTCTCCAATCTACAGCACATTCGCAGCCATTTTGAAACAAGATCTGAGAAAGATTTTGTTGTCAGTTGAAATAAAACAAAAGTTTACAGTTTAAAAAGCACTACACTACGTTCGTACACCAGGACATTTTAGAGGGCGGCAAGTAGAGCAGAAAGGGCACCACAAGAGCAAACTGAGAGAAAAAAGGCAGCAGGGAGACTGTGAAAAAAAAAATCTCTCTGGGGAGGGGGATCTAACGGTTGCCGTCAGAGGTGGTACTTGGGTGGGAGTGAAGAACAGCAGGAGCAATAAGGGAGAAAGAAAGGCAGCAGTGGTGGGGGGACTGTGAATGATCTCGGGGAGAGTGAAATCTAACAGTTGCCCTCAGAGGTGGTGCTGGGGGAAGGAACAGAGAAGGAGCAAGGTGGGGGGGAGACAGACAAAAACACAGAACGCAACTGGTTTGAAATTAAAAGTTGAAAGTATTACACTGTTTGTTAGGTGCCCCTGAGCCTGTAAAATGCACTAAAATGGGCAGACATGGTGGGCCTGAGTGCCCTTATCTGCCATCAACTTCTTTGTTTCTGTTTCTACTTATTACTGTTACATAGTCAGCTACATTGTCTGTCTCTGCAGCAGTCAGTGAAAGCCTTTTATGGCTGTATTAACAATGTTTGCTAGGTGCACCCAAGGTCAAAGCCCTGTAATTTATTACTGTGACATAGTCATCTACACTGTCTGTCTCTGCAGCAGTTAGTGAAATCCTTTTATGGCTGTATTACACTGTTTGTTAGGTGCCCCTAAGGCCCAAGCCCTGTCATTTATTGCTGTGACATAGTCAGATACACTGGCTGTCTCTGCAGCAGTTAGTGAAAGCCTTTTATGGCTGCATTACACTGTTTGTTAGGTGTCCCCCGAGACCCGAGTCCTGTCATTTATTGCTGTGACATAGTTAGCTACACTGTCTCTGAAGCAGTCAGTGAAAGTCTTTTACGGCTGTATTACACTGTTAGGTGCTCCGAACCCTGTCATTTATATTACTGTAATGTAGTCAGATATACTGTCTGTCTCTGCAGTAGTTAGTGAAACAACATTCTTTTATGACTGTATTATATTACACTGTTTGTTAGGTGCCCTGAACCCTGTCATTTATTACTGAGACATAGTCAGCTACATTGTCTTTCTCTGTAGCAGTTAGTGAAATCTCTTTATGGCTGCCTTACAGAGTTTGTTAGGTGCCCGTGGCACCCTTGCCCTGTCATGTATTACTGTGACATAGACACTGTCTGTCTCTGCAGCAGTTAGTAAAATCCTTTTATTACACTGTTTGTTAGGTGCCCCGAGCCCTATCATTTATTACTGTGACATTACCAGCTACACATTCTGTCTGTGCAGCAGAGCCCCTGCACCAAGGGCCTCTAAGTCTCTAAGTTCTGAACATACAGGGACTGGCAGCAGCTGCCTAGATGATAGTACAATATATTGTCAGTACACCACTCCACACAGGATTTTCTCTTCGTACACAACCTAGTCATCATATTCAGTATCACTGTTTGCAGGCTATTGTTCATTTTCAGGGTCAGAATCACATAATTCAGTGTTTGGGACAACTGGAAAATTGTCATCATTCATTTAAGCCATTCCACATTTGCAGGACTTAGCAGTGTTCTTTGGTCAATGACTATTCCTCCAGCTGCACTAAATATGCATTCTGAATATACACTTGAAGGTGGACAGCTGAGGTACATTATTCCAGGATTTACGAGATTCTGCCATATTGTTCTCTTTTGTTTCCAACAGAGTAATGGATCTTCCTCAAGACCAATTGCAGCATGGTCTGCAAAATACTCCTAGATCATTGTGCTGTGAGATGGTTAACAGTCTGGCAGATGAACCTGCTGCACTTTCTTGACAGGATACTAGTCCATGTTGTTGCAGGTGACTCAGACTTGATTTGCCTTTCTGACTCTGAACATAGAATGCCTGAGAAGTAGCTGTAGATGTCCTTTCCCTCACTGATGACACTGGTGATTATCGAGAATTTATAGATGTGCCATTGTCTGCACTAGAGGCACTCTCATGGATCGGCAGAATTTGACTGCTGCATATCAGTTAATGTTGTTGGGGCAATGTCACGTGGTTAGCAGAAGATCTCTGCAATACTCAATGTCTTCTCCTGCAGGAAGGGTGGCTTCAGTGTTCCCCTTAAAGCGGGGATCTAGCAACACAGCAAACACATAGGTTTCATTCTGAAACATGGCATTTATTTTCTGATTAGTCGACCGTCAGAGACTCAAGTAATCTGCCAGCATAACAGCAGTGGTATCTTCTTTTGACTGAAAGTCTTTATGTCATCAAGGAAAATGTGAAGAAACCTTATTTGAGGAAGGATTTGACCCAGAGTTGCACTGTCCATTTTGACATCACATGTGGCAGCCTCAGATGGCTCCAATAAGGTGACCAAAGATTCAAGTAGATTCCAACTGCTTGAACTGAGCACGATGTCTACTTTACCTGTTTGATTCTGGATGGTGTAGTCATATACAGTTTTGTTTCTGTTCTAGAAGCCTTTCCAACATGTAAAATGTTGAATTCCAGCTGGTTGGAACTTTCTGCTTTAATATATGCAGTGGTAAGTTGTTTGACCTCCGCAGCCCCTTCAGGATTTTTTGTGCTTTAACACAGTGGCTGAAATGACCACATATTTTCCTAGCAAGACCTAACAGGTTTTCAACATTTCTGATTCCATTTCTTTTTTTTTTTTTGTGTGTGTGTTATTTCTTTTCTCCCCAACTTGCAGCTACATTAGCCTCTCCTTCAGGTGAGCCAAGGCTTCTACTGACCCATCCTGTCCCCCGAGCTTCCGTTCTCAAATGACAGCCACCCCAGGGTAACCCAGCATAACCCTTCACTGGGTGGGTCTCCCTCCTCTGAGGGGGAAGGCACCAGCCAGGGGGCCGCAGACCAGCACAACATCTTGGCCCCGGGGTGCTGCGGAGGAGGAAGGTTTCAGGGACATTGACTACCTCAGAGAGCCAGGCAGCCATCATTCGGCATAACGTAAATCATTTTCACGTTTTCTAGTATGTACGTCCCTCCTACGCCGTTGTGCGGTGCTCCTGGTCTCCACCAGAGGCCGCTGCCAACCGATGCCTCCCTAATCCACCCCCAGGAGAGGAGAGCAGTCCCTATGGACGCTCAATCCTCGCCGACCCCTGCCAGACCCCAGTGGCCCAAGTCCATTCCCAAACCCGGGTCGCCAGCGTGGCTCGAGGTAAGGTGCCCACGCCTCAACCCTCTATGCCACCTGACTGGCATTCCATTTCTGATTTTAAATATTTCTCAGTTGGACTTTCAGTGTTATTGAATCTTCTGTTTGATACCATTTAATTTTGGGGTGCAACCCTGTTTGTTGAAATGTGACTTCACTTGCATTCTTGTTTGTACTGCATATACCTGTAGAAAGAGTGTCTTCAGGGCTGACATGATACCTACTTTGAATGTCTGGTGTCTCATTCTTTACAGGACTGTGACTTGCAGTATGCTCTGTGTTTGATGCTTGTGTTTGGAAACTTGAATCAGGTAGAGACTTCTCATTTTAACCAGAGGAGTTTTTCTTGGATAGTAGTAGCTTCCCAGTACTTGCAGACGGACTGTAACTGGACTGTTGCAGCAGAGTTGTGATGGATGGTACCATCCCCAGTATCGATTCTGGATTCTCTGCAAAGTGTTGTTAAAGGATGAGCAGATTTAAACAATCTGCAAACAAGATATGTGTTGGTAGTTGCCATCTGTAACAATTTTGGCACCATTATCTGACACTATGAACCCTGGAGATAAGAAATACCGAGTAAGCCATTTCTGGAATTGTTTTTTGCAGCTTCTGTAAAATATTCACAGCAGTGCGGTATTCCTCAGAAGTGGTGACACATAATACTGCCTGCTTCTTGCCAATTATGGCAGAGCAGGGATTATTACTTTCTGACTGAAAACTTGCCCAATGAGCTATAAGTCATGTAGTAAATTGTTTGGTTGCTGGTCCATATATCTGTTGTTATGTGAACCTGCTTCACCTCAGAGAGTTTCAACTACTTAATAACTTCAGTACCCACTAAGTCATACAACTGTTGAAAAGTACAGTATGTTTGACAGTGAACAGTGTACTGTGGTTCAATCCAGTGCATGACCTTGAGGAAATCTTTCTGACAACAAAAGCAAAAAGGAAGTTGACAATCGGCCAACAGTTCTGCAATGGCTTTATTTAACTGTTGGCATGTTGGATGCTTGTGGGTAAATTCTGATGCCCTCACAACACTTTCTTATAATGTTAGTTGACTAGATACTTTTGACTTTTTGGGGAATGTATTTTTCACGCCTTTTCCACATGGAGTACCCACTTTGGGATTTTCCATTACTTGATGTACGTTTGGGAAGACAGCTCGAGAGTTGTCTACAGGGTCAATGTAAAATAAATTTCACGCTAAAGATTTACCTTTTTTGCTTTGTGCCATAGTGCCTGGCACTACTTGTTGTACAAACAAGGGAACTGGAGGAAACCTTACACTGCTGTTTCCTTGTTGAGATAAATTGTTGTCATTCGTACACATCTTCTTATTTGTAGCATATGATTTTTTTCTGCACTTGCCTCATGCCTTAAAGTGAATTTCCAACATGTTATTATTTGCCTTTGGGCTTTATATAGCCCACTACCTTATGGCCGCAAAAGTCATTTTGCACATAACATTTAATTATTTGCTCAGTCTTTTTTGAAAGGGAAGGGATCATATATCTTGCCAAACTGACAGCCACCCAGTCCCTTCCACTTCCCTGTCCGCCGGCTCTGCCCTCACCCTCAGATGTTTTATGAAGTTTAACTTGAGAGAGCAAGGGGATGCACCTCATTGTGGTCTATTGGGGAATTTTAAAAACATTTTTTATATATGTTAAAGGAACATTTTATATAAAGAAAGCTACCCACTCAACTGATAGGGTCCTATCAGTTGGTGGTAACTTTCATTATATAAATGTTGTTTAAATGCCCCATAGACCACAGTGGGGGGGTCTGCCATGCTCTCCTGGTTAGACATCATTAAATGTCTGAGCACAGGGCAGAACAGGCAGACAGGGAAGTGATAAGGAATCAGGTGGCTGTCAGTTTGATGAGATATACAATCCTTCCTTCCAAAGTAGACTGAGCAAAAATAATTTTTTGCACAGAGTGACTTTCATGCACCATAAGTTAATGGGCTATAAAGCCTAGAAGCATATCTTGGAAATTCACTTGAAAGCAGCATCCTCTTCTAACCCCTCTTTGAAACTACCGACCTCATCTCCACAAGATTCAGAAGAACTGGAAGCGCCATCATTATTATGTAGGACACACCCTAGGCTATCCCGTTCTCAGTCCCCACTATCACCACCATCTCTATCAGCATTCCCTGTCTCAGCATCTGAGCTTATATTTGAGGAGGATGCCTCCTTGCATGCTGCTTCAGGAGCTGGAAGTATCCTGGCACATGTGGCAAATTGTCGAGTACCTCTGTGAGTAACTCCAGTCAGCTTTTTCTGAAACTCTGCTATCATTTCATTGCTAACATGCTTTTTTTTTTTTTTTTGCAGGACATTTAGTGCCAGTCATGATGATGTAATTATTGTCACTATGTTCTGCTTCATTAGTGCTATGTTTCATGTAGTCCATATAATTAACAGTTGCACATGTAGCATCACTGCTTACTTTTAGTAGACTTACAAGACTGGGAAATAGGAGACATAGTAGACACAGCCATAAACAAGATATTTGTTTCACTAACTGCTGTATTGACAGACAGTGTAGTTGACTATGTCACAGTAATAAATGACAGGGCTTGGGGCACCTAACAAACCATGTCTGTAAGTCCTCTCAGAGTATGTGTCTATCATACCTTCCTCAAAACAGACCCTTAAGTAGTTTCCTCTGTTTAGGTTAGTCAGAAACAATCTTTTACATATTGTTATGCTCAGGGTAGGGTAATAGGGTAGTAGAATTATTATGGTAGTAACTACCAGACCCTAACCAACTACCCATTTTGCATTAGGGTATTTTTATCATAATTCAGGGTAGTTTGGAGGTACCCAGTTTAAGGTAGGGTATTTTACTACCCACCCATGCCTAGTCCTGACCTAACATAGATCACTATGGTGAGCTCTGGCCCCCTGCGGCTGTCAGACACTCTAGAAAATACTCCCCTAACTGGGCCATAGAAACATAGAAATTTGCTGCAGAAAAGGACCCATTGGCCCATCCAGTCTACCCAAATACCACCCCCCCCCCAAGTCAGGTTTATCTTACTCCCTCCATTCCATGTCATACTTACTTCTATTTAGCCCCATGTAGTTGTCCCAAGCCCTCTTGATTTTGCTCACCGAATCTACCCCCACTGCCCATTCTGGCAGCCTATTCCAAGGACCCACCTCTCTCTCAGTGAAGAACTGCTCCCTCACATTTCCTTTAAATCTGCCCCCTCCAGCTTGAATGCATGTCCCCTAGTTGATTTGTTTTAACTCATCCTGAATATGCTACCTTCCATCAACTTATACATTTCCTTCAGATATTTGAAGGTTTCTACCATATCCCCCCTTTCCCTCCTCATCTCCAGTGTGTATTAGTTTAGTTCCTCCAGCCTTTCCTCATATGACCTCCTGTGTAGCCATGAACCATCTGTGTTGCTCTTCTCTGGACCCTCTCCAACCTGTCTCTGTCACCTTGTAAGTGTGGCCTCCAGAACTGGACCCCATATTCTAGATGTGGTCTGACCATAGTTTTGTATAGCGGCATGATCACCTCCTTCCTCCTGCTTATAAAGCCCCTCCCTATGCATGCCAACATTCTACTTGCCTTCCCCACCGCCTTGTTGCATTGGTTCCCAACCTTCAGGTTATCCAACATGATGATCCTCAGGTCCCTTTCCTACTCTGTTACCTCCAGTCCCCCCCCCCCCCACCAGTATTTTGCCCTTGGGTTGTTATGCCCTGAAAAACAAAAAGTACATTCCTTTCTACCTACTTTATAGATACAGCTGTAGCTTTTTGGTCTGGTTCCCTGGGGCCTTCGAAAACAGTACCCATCCCCAGCACCTCACATGTCTTGTTTAGACTACAAGTGTAAACCACACCACTCATCAGTGCAATGTGAAATGTTTGCCTGCATCATGCAGTGACAGGATCTTGTGTGTGACTGAGAAACATTCACATTCCTATCCATTTTACATTTGATTTTCTTCATTTTTGAGTTTGCGCATGTGCATTGAACTCCTTGGGAGAGTAGGCTTTGAGGGGTGTGACACTGTCTGTCCAATGCAGAGTCCTCTGCATGGGGCTCGACAGTATCACACCAATCCTCGGTCAGGCTGGTCCGGACGCTGTTTTGCCTGCAGTGGTCTGCACTTGAAAAGAAAAGGCCACGCCAATCAGGAGCTGGCTTTTTTCTTTCATCTGCAGGGCATTGCAGTGCAAACAGCTATTTGTGTTGTGACAAAGATTCTCCCACCCATGCGGAGCAGGCCACAGCCTAAGCTCCATACAGGCTGGGAGTAATGAGTGCCCAAAGGCACTTTTACTGTGTCTGCGATCCAATTGTGCTGGCTGGGAAGAGGCGCTTTCCTTGCCTGCCTCCTCCATGTCCCTGTCATGCTGGTGGACCCCCCTTCCCCTGCCTGCCAACATCAGGGTGCTCAATCCCTGTCTGGCCTGTATCCCCAAACTCCTTATCCTTTAATGTGGCACACTGGGAGCCAACCCCAGTGTGCCAAAACCCTGCTGTGGTGTTTTCCTGACACCGAGATGCCCACTCCCGGTGTTGGAGATGCGCCCCTCCCCCATAAACTCTGATCACGGGGTGCCCATTCCCTGGGTCAGCATTGATCCCCCCCTTTCACCTCCGAATACTCTGACACACTGGGAGCCCACCTCAGTGTGTCAACATCCATAGATTCCCTGTAAAAAAAGAAAACAGACCCACAAAGTCTTTAGATTTTTTTTAAACCTGAAAAGACAGAAAACGGTCCCTCTTGGTTGCTGCCTGCCCCCTTCCCCAACCAGCACCCTCCCTCAGCACGCCCCAGCTCCCCGCACTCCCCTTCCACCCATACTTACCTGTGGAGGTTGGGAGCAGCAATCTTCAGTGGACCAGGAACACGTCTGCACTCTTCAAAAGCTGACCGCAAACTGAAGAAATGATGGTAAGTCCTATAATGGCAGTGAATGGGGGATTTTCAATTTAGGTTGATGTCTCAGCCATTTTTGGTCCCAAATTTTCAACATGGGGTTCTTGGGACCCTACCTCATGAACACAGTCACTGTCATTTCGTTTCTCGGTCCCGCATCACCTTTCAGGACCAATTAATGAAACAGCAGTGCCACTGTTCATGAGTGGGGTCCAAAAAGCCTTGTTGCAAATTTGGTGTTTATTTTTCAAAAAGGACTGTGATACGAGGCGTCCATTGTGCAGTTTCTACGCACGCTCGTAACGTCATCAATTTTTAAGATTTTCACTTCATATTTCCAACATTGCCATTTTTTCACACACCCCTTATGAACAGTACAGCTGTCATTTTTTGTATCATTCCCAAAATGTGTTTTTGCACCTGTGGCACAGAATGGCGTGGTTGCTGTGCGAAATCAACTTTCGGGACAGAGTAACGAAATTCCAGTGCCACTGTTCATGAGGGGAAGTCTTAAAAGGCCATGTTGAAAATTTGCGAAAAGACTTCAAAAATGATCATGCTATGAGCGCAGCATTGCACGGTTTCTACATACTCTGTAACTTCGCCACTTTCATATTTTCACCCAGATTTTCAACATTGCCATTTCTTCACACCTCCTCATGAGCAGTATAGCTGTCATTTTTCACATCCTGCCCAAAATGTGTTTTTGCACCTGTGGCGCTGACTGGCACACTCGCTCTGCGAAATCACCTTTTGGGATTGAGTAACAAAATTATACTGGCACTGTTCATGAAGTGATGTCCCAAAAAGCCCATGTTGAAAATTTGGAGCAAAAATACCAACTAACGCCCAGGATGTTAGGGTTTCCAACCATAATGACCACCCTTAAAATGCAAGACAGAGGACTATAGAGAGAAACACATGGGAGGCATGTACAGGAGCAATACCAACAGCGAACTCTCGGCATTGACAAATTCTTATTTTTACCTTTATGCTTATTCTTCTCTTGACTTTCTGTAGTATTATCTCCCCCCCTCTGCCACCTCCATCTTTTCATAGTGATCCATACATTTGCATTCTCCTAACAACTGTTTCTACTTTGTTTCTACTGTTGCTTGTACGTTTATTTATGCAGGATGCCATTGTAACAGTTTTTCTGTTTTTGTCTTTGCTCAGCTACTGACTAATACTGTCTCTAGTATCTTTTGCCTATGACTTACTTTGTTATTCTGTGTTGATCATGACATTATTAATATGTCTGATATCTATCTTTGTATTCTTGTCACATGCGTACTTTATAACAATTACCTTTATCTTTAGGTAGGTTATGTAAAACTGTTATGACTCCTTTGTATTCCTGCAGGTTGTTCCTGAAAACTGGCATTGTATTTTCTAGTGCATCTGCCTGGTAAACAGAAACTAAACTAACTAAACTACCACTGCAGCCCTTGCAGCTCCCACCCACTGGCCGCTGATAAATAAAACAAACTCTGGCTAGAGCCGATAGGGCTGCAAAGTGCTACCAAGTGACGAAAGTTACAGATGTGTGTAGAAATTATTCAATGCCCAGGTGTAACTTGGCCATATGTTGGAGGTGGTGCACCTGATTTTCAACATGGCCTTTTTTGGACCCCTCCTCACGAACAGTGCCAGTGTAATTTTGTTCGGTTGTCCCAAAAGGTGATTGCAAACGTGCTCTTCTGCACTACAAGTGCGAAAACATGGTTTGGGCAGGTTGTGGAAAATGACAGCTGTACAGTTGTGAAGGAGGTGTACAAAAATGGCTATGTTAAAAATGTGAAGAGAAAATATTAAAAATTAGCGATGTTAGGAGCTTGCGTAGAAACGGCGCAATGCACGCTTGTAACGTAGTCAATTTTTGGAATTGTTTCACCAAATTTTCAACATGGGCTTTGTTGGACCCCTCCTCATGAACAGTGGCAGTATCATTTTGTTAGTATTCCTAAAAGGTGATGGCGCAGAGCAAACGTACTATTCTGCACCACAGGTGCGAAAACATGTTTCGGACAGGTTTTGGAAAATGACAGCTGTACTATTGTGAATGAGGTGTGCAAAAATGGCAATGTTAAAAATGTGGAGTGAAAATATGAAAAATTAGCGGTGTTAGGAGCGTGCATATAAACTGCGCAATGCATGCTCATAACGCAGTCAGTTTTTGGAATTTTTCACCAAATTTGCAGTATGGGCATTTTGGGACCCCACCTCATGAACGGTGGCACTGTCATTTCGTGAATTGGTCCCGAAGGGTGATTCCACGCAGTGACCACAACATCACCTTTCAGGACCGGGCAACAAAATGACAGTGACAGTGTTCATGAGGAGGGGTTCTAAGAAGCCCATGTTGAAAATTTGGGGCAAAAATTTCAAAATATGGCTGAGAGATCAGCATAAGTTGAAAATCCCTTTAACTGGCTGTATAGCATGCTTACCTTTAATTCTTCAATTCGTGGTTGGGCTTTTCAGAGTGCAGACATGTCCCGGTCCAGAGAAGATGTCAGCACTGACCTCCGGAGGTAAGTATGGGGTAAGAGGGATGGGGAGGTGGTGCGCAGTGGGAGGGTGGGGAAGGAGGAGACTGCAGCAACGATTTAGGACCATTTTCACTTTTACAGGGAAACAAAAGTGACAGTGAGGGACTGTTTTCAATTTTACAGCATAGGAGCAACGGGACATGGAAACAACACATTTCAGCACACTGGGGTGGGCTCCCAGTGTGCCACGCAAATGCCAACATGGGGATTAGGTACCCCACGTCGGGCATAACATGGGCAGGGGGCCAGAAACAAAACATTTTGGCACACTGGGGTGGGCTCCCAGTGTGCCACATGAATGCCGACATGGGGATTGGGCACCCCATGTCAGGGGGCAACGGACACAACAATACCGATGAGGGACAGTTTTCTAATTTTTAGACAAACAATTTTGCACACTGGGGTGGGCTCCCAGTGTTGCAGTATCGCGACTTGGGGAGGGGGGGCACAAAATACAGAATGGCATTGTGCCATTACGCAACATGCGGCACACGCGGCATGCGTATCTTATGACTCTGTGTGCATGCCAAGAGGGTACATATCGGAATGCGGAAGTAACAGCCGAAATAATGCGGCTGTTATTCCGTACAATGATCGTGATGGAGGGCTTTCAGCTCCGTTGGGCTTTCAGAAGGATACTTCCAAAAGTCCAATGGAAGAGGTTGTGAGATCGGCCGTTTTCAGAGCTAGAAAGCTCTCGCAAAATGTCTGTAGACTCCACCCACAGCCCTAAAAAGGCTGTGATATTTTTTCTTTGCTTTGCTCAACTAGTGACTAGAATCTTTTTTGTTTGTTTGTTTTTTGTTAATGCGTTGCTGCTATTAAACAAAACTAGTGACTGGAATTTGTTTTGTTTTTTTATTTAGTGCACTGCTGTTTTTAAATAGAAACCCTACAAATGTAGCATTAACTTTTAGTGACACAAATGCAATTCTGTAATCCGAACCAGCTGGTGCTTTTCTTTTAAACCCATCTGACACCTGTCCAACTTGACTCATCTTCTCTGTCAAGTATCTCAGACATGGAGGTTTAAATAAGATTTGCACTACATAGCCTGTCCTTTGTTTCCTTTTTTGGCT
Source organism: Neoceratodus forsteri (assembly GCA_016271365.2). Lineage (NCBI taxonomy): Eukaryota > Metazoa > Chordata > Ceratodontiformes > Ceratodontidae > Neoceratodus > Neoceratodus forsteri. Next base: position 160,200,507 of record CM057456.1, on the reverse strand, counting down.
GCTTTTTAGATATTAGGGAGGGTCTGCCTGGACTGTTAGTTATCTCTCTGGTGCATAATAGCAGTTCACCACCAATACTGAATTGTGGTCTAGCATCTCAGTGTTAATGCCTCTTTAGGCGAACTGTGTTGTCATTTAGTAAAATTTGACGTCTCAAATGTACAAGTCAACGAGTGTGATGTATTGTTAACTTCTGTCAGTTTACCATAATTTTCTGCATCCTTACTGTAACTGAGCTATACCCCACTGCAAAGCATCATGGGTGTGCAGATCCTTGTGTGAGTTGCTGGCTGACCAGACTTCACCAGAACAAAAGACACCTTCTGTACAGGTTTTTGCATCTGTCCCTGTCGGAACTGTGAATGGCAAACTATGGGCACGGGTTTAGTCCGGTTGGGATTCCTCATGATGTTTTGCACTTGGTTTGTGGCATTAGAGTGTACAGTATGTGTGAGTGTGTGGTTTGGAGAGATATGCAGAAACCAAATAAATTGAAAATGTGATCTCTCCTTGTACCTTTTGTGGAGCCTAAATACTGCTGTTCTTCCAACCTGCCTCTGTGGTATGTTACCGCTGAGTGCATGTGTTGTTTTGTTTGCTCTTGGTCTGACTTGGTACTTGGCTGAGATAATGACCGCACTGCACTAATGCCCAATAGGAGGTCAAGAACAGTGGGGGAATTTAAGAATGCATGGGACAGACATAAGGCAATTCTAGTGGGGATAGGAGGAAGTAGGCTATTGGTTAACTAGGATCTGTGGCTTATCCAATAGGTAGGGAAATGGGCAGACTGGTGGGCCAAGCGGTCCTTATCTGCTGTCAAAGTCTATGTTTCTAATGGAGGAGATTCTCTCAAAAAGCTACTGTTGTAGTAAGTTCTTACATAACTGTTCTAACTTCAAGGATGTCTCCTCCATTAGGCAACATCTTTGGAATGATTCACAAGCAGTACAAAGCAACTCAGGAGAATGCCACAGTCTGATATGTGATCAGGACAGAAGGCCTTGCAGTACAGCAAACCCTAAGCCAGCACATCTATGAGAGACAATGTCCAGACTCTAGTATTTAGTGAAAGTGTGGACAGTGCTCCATGTAGTGGCAGCACATATATGTCAGCAGCAGGGACTTTTCTGAAACAAGCAACAGAAGTGCCCTTACCACTGTGGAGTGACCATGAACAGCACCAGGAAATTCCTTACCATACTTCCACAATTAGTCCGTCATTTGGACGCTTTATTTTAACACAGGGGTGCCCTCTTTTCCAGGGGTGAACGAAACCCAAGAAGTCCTTCTGCAGTCTTTAGTGAAAGTAACATCGTATTTCAGTGTTCTCAGTACATCAAGAGTGTGGGGCAATGCCTCACCCTCATTGGCATCCTCATGCTCTGGCTAGTAAACAGGAAGATGTATTGGTTGGGTCATTTTGAATTCAAAGACCACCTTCAGTCGAAACTTAGGATTTATATGCAAAGAAGCTCTGTTTTTGTGAAGAATCAATTAAGGAGGTCCACACATTAAAGTCTGAAGCTCAGAAATCCTCTGTGCAGAAGTCATGGCAACTAAACATAATGTTTTCCATGACAATAAATGTAAGTCACAAGTCACGGAAGCTCAAAAGTAACTAACATCAATTTCTCAAGTGTGAAATTCAAGTCCAATGGTGAGACTGGGACTGTATTATGGATCAGAGGTTTCATATGCAGAATACTTCTCAGAAAAGTACGAGACACCTCTAGTTGTGCAACCATACGGCCATCAGTAGGAGCATGTAATGCTGATGTAGCAGCCAAATAAACCTTAAAGGAGAACTGTGCTGAATCTGTAAGTCACTTGTCCCATTAGACACTTTTTTTCACGTATTTGATCCCTTTCAGTTATTGTTCCATCTTTACTGGCCTTTTAGTGAACACAATGGGTGTTTCTTATGTACACTCTACTGATAAGTGCCATTTTAGAACTGTATGATGTAGTGTATGTCCCCTTTGGCCGCAGAGTCCCAGAGTAGAACGTGAATGCATTGTGAAAACAATCTAAGTTCTTTAACAAGGACATAAAGTACATCATAGAGTTCTAAAATGGTACTGCCCACTGCAGTGAAAAGCAGAAGCATCCAGTGAATTTACTAAAAGGCCAGTACAGAGCGAACAAAAACAGAATGTGAACCAGTATTAGAAACACAGCTTCTACAAAACAAACAGGGTTGCAAATTCGAGGCAGTTCTCCTTTAATAGAGGAATACTGCAGGCCTGAATCAGATAGGGAAAGCAAGTATTCCAGAACAGAATTAACAAGACATGTAAAAGGGTCCATATTCCGAGAAGCAGACAACAAAATGAATGCTTTCATTTTAAGGAATAAGCATGTCTGGTAGAGGGCTTGCTAGCTGCAAGCAGGACATCAGCAACCTTAGGGGATACCCCAAAGCATGCAATGGCAACATTTGTAGGAGCTATGCATGCAGTTGTAGGGACTTCAGATCTGGATGGACTAGAGTCCTCATGCTCTATGACAGCAGACCCCGACACAGAGGAAGAGGAACAGGATGCTCCACCGCCAGATGTTGTAGTGGTGGAAACCATATCTGATAAGGCCATAAGAGAGCAATGAGGATGAGAGTTGCACTCTTCATCCTGCAGTTGCGCTCTTCATCCTGCCTCTCGCCAAAAAAACTCCAGGCACTGGAGCAAGCGAGCCAAAGTGTGGCAATTTTGCATTATGTGGGATGCAAAAAGGTCCAATTCCGGACAACCCCATCTTTTGAAGAGGTCATTTACCATGGAGGTGAGCAGTTCTCATTCATGAACCAGGGACTAAGACCTGCTTAACAACAAGAAAGCTCTTCATTTGTGGAGTCTTTTACACATCAGGCCCACATGTAGAGAAGTAAGGTAAAGTGTTTTGTTCTGGCACCAAATGAATAATTCTAGCTATAGCCCTCTGCCCTGGTGCTTCAACCTAGACAGGGTTTTTGTCAGTGGGTGGATCAAGTGGGAAAAGGTAGTACACCCCTTTTATACATAAATTGCTTAAAAATGTACATACCGTTCTATAACATTACAAAACAATGTGAACATAATTTCACAATATATCTGACACATATTCAAATAGAGAAATTAACAAAAAATACAAAATAGGGGAAGGGAGAAAGAAGACGGCGTGTACATAAGGTGAGAATAAATGAAAAGAAGACTGGTGTAAAACTCCAAAAACAGAGAAGCATAATTTATCCATTAATCAGATCCATATTACACAAAGGCCTGTTCAGAACTCATTTTTATTAAGTCAGAATATATATATATATATATATATATATAACGTGCAAATCATTTTTAGACAGAACCAATAGCAATGATGTGATGTGATGTATATATACTGATCTTCTTCGGGTGTATCTCAGTCATCATGTCACACTGTAGAAACTTCACTGTCGGTGAAGCAGGATCCACACGGAAGATTTTCAGCAGTACAGCTGGGGCGCCCTGCCGTCCACATCTGTTGACATCACCAACCCTATAAAGGCATGAGTGGCCCGCTTCTTCCTCGTTCTTTTCCCAATTGGCCGACTGGCCGCATGTGCCCATGAAGCTCTGATACAGTATTTGCGCCTTTTTTCGCCTATGACTTTTCTTCTGTTATTTTTCAGAATCCCTTTTATTAAAGAGATTCCTGCATCTTGTTTATGTCGAGAGTTAATCCTTCTCTCTTTCGTCGCTGCTGCTGTGGAAGAAAATTGCCTCCACAGACGAACATTTTCTCTGTGTCTGCTGTCTTGGGCGTGACAACAATGTTTCTGATTGTGAGCTCTGCCAGAAGGATAACCAAACAACCCTCTGGTAACGCAGAAAGGATCTTAAAAATTTCCTGATGGATCAACAGGTAGCCAGTTCCAGACAAGGGTCCTCCGGGGTCCCAGCCGCTGATGGGGTCATCGAGCTCCCTGGCCTCCAAGGCCCAAGACAAATCCTCGAGGAAAAGTCATGAAAAAGACCATGACCACTCCCCTGGCAGTGATCTCATTTCCCAACAGCCTCTTCTCCTTCTTCAGGGGGATCCTTGTTGGCTGCGGCTGCACTAATGTGCAAAACTGCTGTCCAGGTCTCTGTGCCCACCAGACCCATACCAACAGCACCCCTGCCCGATACTCACAGGGTGGTCAGCTGTCCCCTGCCCGATAGTCACAGAGCGGTCAGCCGTCAACTTCTAGGTCATTGGCCTCTCCTTCCAACAGCCCTCCCGTCGAGGTCTGACCCTTCTCCCTCCAGGGCTATGGGCTTTTTGGGTTCACAGGGCCCAGCAGGCTGGGTCATCGACACCTGTGCCATCGACCCCCCCATCGATGAATGTCGTAAACCTGAATGAAATATTGACAAAGTTCACTTCAGTGATTGTTCAACAGCTGGACGCATACCAGCCCATTTCGCCAGTGCTGTCGATGGCAGCTTCATCGTCGACACCTACACATCGGCCACGGAAAGCTCCCCGAAGGCCATCGTCAGCGCATCTGATGCCGGATCTAGATTTGGAAGAGTTCGACGTTGAAGAAGAGTACCTTCCAGACCTCCTTTTTCCTGATGATGAGGAGGAGGAAGATGAGGAAGAGATCCTAGTCTCTGACGGATCCACAGCTTCTTCTGTCAGTGAGGATTTGGTCAAGCACACTCCCAGATCTCCTCCTGAGGACCCCACATTTTTTAATGTGATGAAGCAGCCATCCTCAGCCATGGGCTTCCACACTGAGGAAGAGGATGCCACCAGGAAAGGGCTGGTGGACTTCCTTGAGACCCCAGAATCTCCCCTAAAAATCATTCCTCCAATTTTGCCTGCCTTGAGGATTGCAGCTATGACAGCTTGACACAGACCAGACATGGTGCCAGCTATGCCTTGCAAAGCAGACACACTTTACCATGTCCCTCAGGGGTTCCCCTACTATACTGCCCAGCCCAAAAGAGATTCAGTGGTCATTAAGGCAGCCCACGACAGGTCTAAGGCACCTAAGCACCTTAGTTCCCTCCCTCTGGACAAAGAGTCTTGCAGAATTGGCCTCTGGGGTAAGAGAGTATATGCCTCCTCCACACTGGGTTTGAGGATTGCAAACTACCTGTCTCACATTGTAAAGTACCAAAATGCTAATTGGAAGTAGGGCAAGACTGCTGCCCAGGCCCTCACAGATGGCACACAAAGGCAGGAGCTGCTTCAGTGCCTTCAGACAGCTGAGGACATTAGCAAACACCTCCTCAGAGCCCTCTATGACATGACTAACACTATTGCCAGGGCTGCTGCCATGGGCATATGCCTACGTAGACACTCCTGACTGAGGATATCCAGTTTTGCTGCTGATGTTCAGCAGAAGATGCTTAATGCCCCTTTTAATGGCACTAAGCTGTTCGGCCCTGATGATCGGGACATTATCAATGATCTGCAAGCCTCAGGCAGGGCGCTTAAGTCTGTCCACTCCCTCTGCCATTCTCAACCAGGAGGTAGAGGGTACCCTTCCTTTCACAAAGGGACCAATAGGCCTAGTGCAACCTCTCACCCTCAAGGGAAGCGCAGAGCCCTGGCTGCCTTGCCCGCCCCCTCCAACACTGGAGCCATGGCCAAGCATCGTAGAAGTGAGTGACCAGCCCCTGTGGCTGGATCTGCCACTGCTTGACTCCTTGCCAAACTCTTCTGATCCTCAACCAAAAGGTGGTGGTCGAAGGTCAGGTCTCCATCCATCTAAACCAATGGAGCACTATAACTTCGGATGCCTGGACTTTGCAGATCATACAGAGGGGTCACACCCTGGAGCTTATCGAGCAACCTCCGGAAACCCCTCCCCTGTCCTCAGGTTACCCCCCCCCCCAGCTCTCTTGTCTGTACTCCGGGAGGAGGTACAGTCCCTTCTCGCAAGCAAGACATACAGCCAGTACCCAGGCACCAGAGGAACAAGGGGTTTTATTTCAGGTTTTTCCTGGTCCCCAAAAAGATTGGAGATTTGAGGCCCATTCTGGATCTAAAGGACTTCAATCTGTATGTCCAGTACAAAAAGTTCCAGATGGTAACTTCACCAGGCTTGCTGCCCCTCCTCAAGAGGGGAGACTGGCTTTGTTTATTGGACATACAAGATGCTTACCTGCACATATAGGAACATAGGTATCGTGTCAGCAAATGGGGACTGCAAGATCCATCTAGTCTGCCCGTGTTTCTGCCCCCTCCCTATTTAGACTGCACCCTGATGTGTCCACAATGTCTGTCCCATGCAAGTTTGAATTTGTGTACTGTCTTGTATTCCACCACCTCCTGAAGTAGGCTGTTCAATGGGTCTGTTACCCTTTCTGTAAAGAAGTACTTCCTGAGGTTGCTTTTGAACCTGCCTCCCACTGGACACAAGTTGCGCCCCTTTGTACACACATCCCTGTTTTGCTGGAAGAGGTTTCCTGCTTGTGTTGTGTTGATTCCCTTAACGTACTTAAAAGTTTTGATCATGTCCCCTCTGTTTCTTCTCTGCTCAAGGGTGTACAGATTTAGTTTCCTGAGTCTTGCCTCATACTGCTCACGATGCAGTCCATGCACCATCTTTGTAGCCCTTCTCTGTACTGTCTCCAGGTGGTCTATGTCTTTTTTGAGGTGGGGCCTCCAAAACTGACCGCAGTACTCTAAATGTGGCCTCACTAAGGACCTGTAGAGAGAAATGATAACCTCACTCTTTTTACTTGTAATTCCCCTACTAATGCAGCCAAGGATGCCACTCACCCTCTGTGCTGCCTTTTCACACTGTTTTCCAGCCTGTAAGTCATCCATGATGACTACTACGCGGTCTCTTTCTATCTTTGTGCCCTCCCAATGTGTACTTTATCCCTGGGTTTCTTTTTCCTATATGCATAACCTTGCACTTCTTGGCATTAAACTTCAACTGCCAATCCCTGGACCATTCCTCAAGTTTTTTCAGGTCTGCTTCCATACCTTTCACTCCCTCCTACATGTCTACTCTGTTGCAGAGTTTTGTGTCATCTGCAACCAGGCAAACCTTCCCCTTCAAGTCATTTGTAATATCCCCTATAAATATGTTAAAGAGGATAGGTCCCAGCACAGACCCCCTGTGGAATGCCACTGGTCACTTTGCCTTCCCTTGATAGTGATCCATTGACAAGCACTCTCTGCATCCTATCTTGCAGCCAGTTGGTGATCCAGTTAACTACTGTATCTTGTGACCGACTCCTGTATGCTCTAATTTGTTAGCTAGCCTTTTGTGAGGGACAGTGTCGAAGGCTTTGCTGACATCCAGGTACACAGTGTCCACTGCTCCTGCCTGGCTGACTGCTCTGGTGACCCAGGTACTTAACTATCCTCTCCTTTAGCAACAACTCCATAATTTCTCCTACCACTGAGGTCAAACTGACCGGTCGGTAGTTTCCTGCCTCTTCGCTGCTTCTGCTCTTGTGTAAAGGCACTACTTTTGCCCTTTTCCAGTCCTGAGGTATTATTCCACTTTGTAGTGACTTGCTGAAAAGCTACCAGTGGTGTGGCGAGTTCTTCCCGAAGCTCCTTCAGTACCCTAAGGTGGATGCCATCTGGCCCCATTGCTTTATCTACCTTGAGCCTATTCAGTTCTTCTAGGACCCTTTCCCTTGTGAAGGGTCTTGTGTCTGCTCCTGTGGTATTGTGTACTGACCTACTTAGTGTAGAACCCTTCCCCGTTGTCTTCTATAGTGAAGACCGAGCAAAACAAATCATTTAGTAACTGCTTTGTCTTTGTCTGTCTCTGCCATCTTGCCTTTCTTTGTTGCTAACCTGACTATTTCCCCCTTACGCTTTCTTTTTTCCCGTATATATCTGAAGAAGGTTTGTCTTCCTTCTTGACCCCCTGTGCTATTTTCTCCTCTGTCTGCGCTTTTGATCTCCTAACTGCCTTTCCTGCCTCACTCAGCTTGTTTTTGTATTCTTCTCTAATTCACTTTTAGTTTGTTTATATTTTGTAAAAGCCCTCCTTTTTCCCTTGATTTTGGTTGCAACTTCCTTGATGAACCAGAATGAATTTTTCTTTCTTTTGGATTTGGTGATCTGCCTAGTGCATGTAGCTGTAGCTGTATTTAAAGCATTTTTCAAGGTCTCCCAATGGTGTTCTACATCTCCCGAGTTTCTGCCATCTAGCATGGATGTGACTGTATGTTTCATTTCAGGAAAGTTAGCGCTCCTGGAATCTAGAACCTTGGTTTTAGTGTGACTGGTATCTTCTACCTTGTTCGCAGTTAGCTGGATTGTCCTGTGGTCACTGGTCCCCAGATTGACATATCCGTCATTCCTCCTCACAGGAGGTTTCTCTGCTTCACTTTTCAGGGCAAACATTATCAGTTCAAAGTGCTGCCCTTTGGTTTGTCCTCTGCACCCCGAGTCTTTACCAAGTGCTTAGCAGCAGTAGCAGCAGCTCTCAGAAGGGAGGTACTGTATGTTTTCTCTTATCTGGATGATTGGCTTCTAAAGGCCCCATCCAGAGACCAGCTTCTGCTGACTCTGGAGAGAACTTTCCAGTTGTTTTGCTCTCTGGGTATCATTGTCAATCTGCCTAAGTTGGTTCTGGTTCCATCTCAAAGGCTGCAATATATAAGGGCAGTTCTGGACTCAGCACAGGGGAAGGCCTTCCTACCCCAGAACAGGGTGGAGTGCCTTATAACCCAAGCTCAGGAGGTCACCCAAAGCCGCTATATTCCTGCCAGGGTATACCTGAGACTGCTGGGTTTGATGGCTGCCATACCCACTGTTCCGCTGGCCAGACTTCACATGCACATTCTCCAGTAGACTCTCCAAGTACAGTGGGATCAGCGTACAGATCAGTTAGATCATCCAATCCTGGTCTCTTCCCCAGTCCGCAACAGTATTGCGATGGTGGATGGACCCCTTGAATCTGCTTCAAGGCGTCCCTTTTCAGATCCCCTCCTCACAACAGATCCTCACCATGGATGCATCTGGTTTTGCCTGGGGAGCACACCTGGGTCCCTTCCAGCTCCAGGGCTCTTGGTCCCAGTTGGAAGCCTCCCTGCATATCAGTGTCCTGGAGATGAGAGCGGTGCTCTACGCCATGCAGACCTTTCAGGAACGCCTTGCTCCAGGTCAGCTGCTGGTGCAGTCAGACAATCTCAGTGTAGTGTACTACATCAACAAGCAGAGGGGGACTTATTCATACCCCTTTGCAGAGAGACCATGAGAGTGTGATACTGGGTGTTGAATTGTGGTCTGACACTCTCAGCGGTCCACGTGCCAGGCGTGTTAAACACTGTAGCAGACAGCCTTAGCCGGACTGAGTCCAGCATGCACGAATGGAAGATTCTCTCATCTGTCACAGAAGACTTGTCCAACAGATGGGGTCATCCAGAGTTGGACCTTTTTGCGTCCTCACTCAATGTAAAACTACCCAGTTTTTGCTCTCTAGATCCAGGGCCTGGAATTTTCTGGTGAGATGCGTTGTCCCTCTTCTGGAGTGGGAGGTTCCTTTACACCTTTCCCTCCATTTCCTCTCATTCAGTGGGTGCTAGTCAAGCTACAGATGGAGGGGGCAGCATGATTCTGGTAGCTCCTTTCTGGCCTCGGCAGATATGGTAACCCCTCCTTCAGCAGCTGGCGGAGGAACCCCTTGTCCCTCTCCCCCTCTACAGAAGCCTACTGACCCAGGATCAGGGGACCCTGGTCCATCCCAACCTCAGGTCCCTCCATCTGCAGGCTTGGCTCCTGAGAACATAGCCATTGCCAGATTTGGAGTCTCTACCAGAGTGGTGGATGTCCTAGTGGCCACCCACAAGCCTTCAACTCGAGCCACTTATGCCATGAAGTGGAAGCGGTTTGCCATCTGAGCTGCCAAACATAGTCTGGACCCTTGCACCTCTTCGGTGAACCACATCCTGGACTACCTGATCTCTCTGTCTGACTCAGGTCTCCAGTACTCTCCCTCAAAGTGCACCTTTCAGTTATTTCTGCCTTTCATGAGCCCTTGGGTGACTGCACGACTGCTCAGCAGGATGTCTCCCATACCTTTTTAAAGGGTATCCTGCATCTGAACCCACCAATCTGTTCTCCTGTCCCAGCTTGAGTCGTGAATTTTGTTTTGGAGAGGTTGACCTTGTCTCCCTTTGAGCCAGTTGAGACTTGCAATTTATGCTTTCTTTCTTGGAACGCGTTATTTTTAGTTGCCATTACTTCTGCTCAAAGAATTTCAGAGCTTCAGGCCCTCTGGTGTGAGGAGCCTTATTTGATATTTCAGAAAGACAGGGTGTCTTTGCTCACAAATTCTAAGTTTCTCCCAAAGGTGGTCTCAGAGGTTACACTCAACCAGTCTGTCCACCTTTCTGTTTATTTTCCTGAGCGTGCCAAACCAGGGGAAGCACTGCTCCATACGTTAGATGTGCACAGAACTTTGAAGTACTGTTTGCTTTGGTCCAAGGAATGTAGAAAGTCGAAGCAGTTGTTTGTTTCCTTTGCCCCAGGTAGAGCGGGCACTTCTGTTTCTAAGCAATATTTATCCAAATGGTTGGCAAATTGCACTGTGTTCTACTACAGTAAGGTATGGCAAAGAATTGCTTGGAGCTGTCAAGGCTCACTCCACAAGAGGTATGGCTACCTCTGTGGCTTGTTTCTGAGGGGTCTCAGCCACTGACATATGTGCAGCTGCCACCTGGAGTACTGTCCATACTTTTACCAAGCACTACAGTCTGGACATTGCCTCTAGAGCCTGTGCAGGTTTTGGCAGGGCTGTGCTGCAGGGCCTCCTCTCAAGTTTATGGTGAGCCCTCCTCTGAGAATGTCTGTTTTCACCTGTAGCTGCTTGGGACTCATTCCTATGGTGTGACCTGATGACTGAGATACCCCTGAAGAAGATAAAACAGTTATGTAAGAACTCACCATAACAGTAGATCTTCAAGAGGATTTCGGTCATCAGATCTGCTTTCCCTCCCACCATCCCCCTTCTTGAGGCTGTTGTCTAGGAACTGGCTATTTGATGTATGCAGCCTTTCATATAGGTCTGGGTACCTCTCTCTCTCTCTCTCCCTCTCCTCGGTTCCCCATGGCTAGAGCTATGCTTCCTTTGTCTTTGGGGGAAAGAACTGAGGAAGGAGCCTGACCCAGTTGTACTGCTGAAAATCTTCCATGTGGATCCTGCTTCACTGATGGTGACGTTTCTATGGTGTGACCTGATGACTGAGATCCCCTGAAGATCTACTGTTACAGTAAGTTCTTACGTAAATGTTCTATTTTGATTTACTAAGTAAGAGACAGAGAGGAATCAACTAATGGTACATAGTAAAAGGGGACTAGAACAAGATATTGTATAAAGAGGAGTTTCAAATGGATGGAAATGTAAAGACAGGATAAGAGTGGTAGCATGAGGAAAAAGGACAAGACACAAACTGACATAATATAAATCAAGGATTAGCAAGGAACATCAGTGTAATGGAGCTAGACCGATGGAAGGGAGGTTTAAAGGAAAGAAAAATAGAAAAATGAAGAAGGGGGGAGGGAAAATGGCACGAAGAGAAAAATATGGCAGAAAGTTACAAGACTGTAGATTGGGGTCAGGGAAGAAGTATACATAGAGAAGTTCCCTCCCCCAGTCCAATTTAGGTAAGGAACTGGGGATCTAAAGCCAGACGGGATGCAGTCGAGGATCTCCGTTTGGAATTGTACTGATGGTGGGGGCTATCATCGGTGATTCCTGGTCCAAGTCTGTGCAGATTCCACATGTGGTAAAATCTACAGAAAGGAAACACAAAGAAATGTTATCTGGGGTTTACACTCTGGGTGTTACATACAGTAATCCAACAATCCTAGGCACAGCAACCCCACCTTCTTGCACAATATTTATAAAAATGGAGTGAAATTCACTTCTTCATTCAAGCCACTTGGAAAAGCATTTTTTTAGTAGTAATCCACTTTGTTTCCTTTTGTAAAAGAGTGTGCAGTCTATCCCCTCCCATTAGATGTCTGAGAATGTGTTTGAAGGCTATAAAGTTCATGCAGTCTAGTGTCAATCTACGGGCTTTAAAGAAATTGGCACCAAGTGCATCGTTTGGTTGACATTAATGATTGCCCTAGTGCATTCCTGTATGTGGAATTTTACAGGACTAATGGTCCTGCCAAAATAAAGAAGGCTACGGGAACACCAGCATACATATACCACAAAGGTCGTGGTACATGTCATATTGATTCATTTTATTTATTTATTTATTTGTTAATATTTCAGAATTACACACCTTTGAGTCAGAGACTCCTTTACAAAGGCTCCACGTGATAGCAATCAAACAGGAGACACAATGAAAAAAGTGTATTTACATGTTCACAGGCACCATTAAAACAGTGCAGCAGCCGTTTAAATATATATATATATATATATATATATATATATATATATATATATATATACACACACACACACACGAGACATAGTACAAAGATGCCAGACCACGCAGGGAGACCGGCATTGCAAAACTGAATTGGTACACAAAGGCACTGAAAACATTGAGAGTGTGAATTAGCAATGTAGATAAACACTAGCTAGGCAAACTTAAGATCTGAGACCAGGTACCCTGAAAGATTACTTGGAGTGACAGTCAGAAAAGGGGAGTTGCATAAGTAAACTGCTTGATCTCAAAACCTTTGCCCTCAGTAATAAATTTGTCTCCCATATGAGCACATTTACACATGCTGTATTTGGCACATTTAAAAAACCATGGGATTTTTTTCTGAGCCAGCTCAGCCCCTCCCTTGATTTTTCCTCAGCCACCAAGTAGTTGTGCATAAGTTTGTCTCCATACTCCTGCCCGTGCTAAAGGTAACCCTATGTTTTGGGGCAGTGGTCTCCTTTAAAACTGAATCAGTAAAGAGAACAGGCCAAAATTTGTGTACAGGCCCATTCACTCAGTCAGCTGTTGGGCTGTATTTAGTAACAGATGTTACCGGGGGGGGGGGGGTTCAGAGTCAGTGGCCCCAAAATCTCAATACCAATTTTTTGGCAATTAGTAGCTCATCTCTCTCTAATGTTAAAACTTTCTGAAATGCCACCTCCAACATTGTCTGGTTATAGCACCAGCTGGAAAAATCTGTTTTTCATCTCATTGGCCTGTTAAAAAAATACCTGGTCATCAGAACAATTACATCAGAGTCACAGTAATTTCCCATATAGTATGGACGAAACTAACCATTTGAGATGGGCACTACTGGCTTGAAGAACAGAATTAGCTGCTGTGTCTTTTCTAAACCCATCAGTGGATATTACATGAACTAGTGTCCCTGTTAATTTAAGATCTAGAAATGTTATTGATATCTTACCTGTTTCATAGGTAAACATTAAGTTCAAAGAATTGTTATTCTGGTATTCCAGTAATTCTGGTATTTTATTATTGTCTCCATTACAGACAACAATAATATCACCAGTAAACCTTAACCATAGCTGAATATGATCCGGGTACTTCTTGTTGCAGGCACTGTAGATGAAATTCTCCTCCTAAAAGCCCACAAATAGATTACCACACACCTGAAGATACAAGTCTTTGTCAAACTGACAGAAGTTGTGTGTTAAGCTAAATTTAAGGGCTCTTAGTAGGAAAGCACATGGGACATCAGCATAGTCAGATAAAAAGAACTTAACTGCTTCCAGACCTTGAGCATATCAAATTGATGTGTATAAGCTGGACCTGTCTATGGTGACCCAGCTATACTGTAAATTCCAAATGAAACCTCTGAGTTTCCCTAGAAGGTCCATGCTGTCTCTTATCTGTGATTTCAGTTTACAAACATAAGGCTGTAAAAAAACTGTTCACAAACATGGATAGATTTTCCATCAGTGACCCCACGCCTGTGACGACTGGCCATCCTGGGGAATCTACAGTGTTTTTATGGGTCTTTGGGAGAATATGAAAATATGAAAAATATGAAAATATGAGAATATGAAAGTGGGTAGCCTTGATGAATTCTGCTTCTGACCCTGTTATCTACCCATGCCTCTGTAAGAGTTCAACAAATTGAAACAACTCACTTTGAAAGTGACTGGTGGGGTCATTGCACAATTTCAGACAATTTTCTTTAATAGTTCCATACATTTACTGTAACAGAATTATTCTCAAATCATGACTATGTTGTCACCTTTATCTGATTTTTTTTTTTTAAAGTTTGCAAATTTTCAAGTTTTGTTAGTGCCCTACTCTCTGCAGCACTTAATTTGTTGTTAAACCCAGTGGGTGAGTTGTTAAATAACAATTCCATTTCATTAAGTAACAGTTTTCCAAATGTTGTAGTGGCAAGACCAAAAACCTGCGAACAAAAAGGGACTTAGGAAGCCAGCCCAGTGGCGCTGAGGGTTGAGGCGCTGGACGCCACACCGGCCACCCGGGCTCGTGAATGAGCTCGGGGAGTCGGGGGTCGGCAGGGGAGGAAGAGGATTGAGTGACCGGAGGACTGCTCTCCTCTCCCTGGGGAGGGTTTCAGGCCGCTTGGTAGTCCTTGCAACCCCAATGGAGATTGATTACAACAGATCACCAGCCAGAGTTGTAAGGGCGGGAGAGCAGCAGACGCCAGCAGGGCAGCTGGCGCAGACGCCATTGCATGTCGCCTCTCCAGGGGAAATAAAAAAAAAAAGGCAGGAAATCCCCGTCCACGGGGATAGGCGACGGCACCACTGCCCACCACCACACTCCATCAGCCAGACTCCATCCACCCCTGGGCCCAGACCAGCCTGGCCTGCCAAATTGTAGATAGAGCACCCTGGGAGGAAAGGGCGGCCCTACCTCAGGGGGGCTCAGAGCCGGGGGGATCACTGGGCTGGTGCCAGGGGTTGGAGAGTTTCAGGCTCGGAGGTAGAGTGGCGAGGTTAGGTGGAGGCCTGAGAGTGTTTCCCCGTGAGTACAGTGCATAAATAAAAGTAAAAAAAAAAAGGACTTAATTTTAAACTTACTCCCACTCTCTGCACCGGTTTAGCTGGGTTGGTCGGCAAACAAATCATCAGCTTCATGTAATAGTTCTGATAAATCCAGCCAGTCACTAATATCAATATCAGTGTTCAAATTTTGATATCCAGGACAGAATCAGAAGGCTCTGTCTCCTCAGAATTGGCATCTATCAAAATCCCACTTGTGTTTGGACTTGGCTAGCAGTGATAATGTGTCCTTGTTGTCCTGTTACTGTGAATGCAGCATTCTTCAGTCCTTCTTCTAAAAACCCCATTGTGGCAGAACCCAAATGATGCATAGTGGTCTGTTTCTTCGCAAAATGATGTCTGTTTTAACTTTCAGGTTAATTTGAAAGTGTCAACTTTTACTTTGAATAAAGCTGGTTGTGGGGTCAGCACAAATGAAAACCCTTTTGAGAGTACCTTGGTTTGTACTTCAGTTAAAGCTATATCCGTTAGATTTATGATGTTAATTGCTTGCTTCTTAGGGTTCTCTGTGTTAACATTTATTATTTCATCTGCTCTTGGAAGGGGGTGCTGTTGGCTCTCATTCCAAGATGGAAGATCCCAAGACTGTAGAGGAGGAAGTTGTGCAGCAGACTGTGGAGTTGTTCTCCCTCCTAGCCAAAGTCCCCAAGGAGAATGAGATTGTAATGATGAACCGAGCACTGGACCCAGAGCCAGAGAAAAATGTACCTCAGCTGGCAGGAATGGATAACCGACATACCTGAGACTACAGCTATAGATACAGCTGCAGCTGAAGAGCAGCTTGAAATGGAGATGGGTGAAAGAAGAAAAATGCTGACAACACTCCTATCCAAAGATGAGGAGAGATATGGAAAATGAAAGGCGGCATCCTGACACAGGAAAAGTTCCGAGGGCTGGCAGCATATTCCAACAGAACAAACACCAGAGACTGCTAGCACTTCAGAGTTAGAGGTTGACAGGGAGCAGACAGAAGCTGAGAATCAGCTAGTGAGAGATCAGAGGGAGCTGCCCGCACAGAGATACATCAATTAATCTTTTCACCTACGGTCACAGAACGAGCAGGAGCCAGAGTAACCATAGACACCAGATCAAGCTTTACTCTGTGCTGGCTGAATAAAAATGATGGCAGGGCTCTGGGTCCCGGATCCTTCCTGGGACTCACAGCTGAGCAGCCCAACATATAAAATAGTGGACAGAAAACTAAAGTAATGAAAAGCACCTGGAATGACAGAGAATACACTATAAGGACTTTTATCACCTGTAGAACGAATATGTGGTATATTGCATAACGTGTCCCTGTACCCTTTATTACATTGGAGAGACAACAAGACCATTAAAACAATGCATAACAGAACATAAAAGCAATATCAGAAGCATGGATGTGAGATCACCCCTAGCAAGACATTTTATAGAACATCATCACCCCATATCCAGCTTGAGATTCTATGGACTAGAGAGAATATTGGAAAACCCACACGGTGGCAACAGGGAATCAACTCTGTTAAGAAGAGAAGCATGGTGGATTTACACCTTAAGGACACATATACCAAGATATGGACTCAATGAAAATTTAATCTGGACTGCATTTGAATAATACAGCATCTGGTGCATGCACTTATTCAAAAAACTCAATCTCTCAGAGATTTCATGAAATCTGCCTTCACTCTTTTCCTTCATTTATTTCCACTACATTTCCTTCATTTGGCATAAATCCTAACTCTCCTATCTTTTCTAGTGCACACTGTCACTGGGATTAACATCTATTTAGAATGCAAGAAGAATTCCCTTTTCATAGAGGAGATATCACTGGTATATCTGGTTTGACGCCCACCAGTCACTGTCAGTTTCGGTTCTCTATCTTTTTTCTTATCACCCCCCCAACCCTCTGGAATCCTGATGGGTGAAACCCCTTTTTCTCCCATTTTTGATCCTTTACACTTGTTCCCTATACACAGAAGTCTTTTTACATCTTTACGGATACATGCCCAAGTCTGCTATCCTTATAATTTAGGGCGTAGCTCATTTCATTTTTTATGTTTGCTTGCACGTATGTGCAAGAAACATAGTGCCATCATCCGAGTTTTCGGAGGTGTGGCAGCCCTCTTCCAATTCAGGCAGTGTGTTTGCAGGCGCGGCCGCAGTTCTCCAATGCCTGCTGAGCTGTCTATGACAGCAGACAAAATGCAGTGGCGCATAGTTGAAAGGGGAGCTATGCTTCAGTGAGCAGCGATAAGATATCGCCTGCCTGCGCGCGCCCCCACATTAAAACACACGCACGCATACTGCGTGTTCGCTCCACACACACACACTGTATAGCCGACGGGGTGCCCAATCCCCGCGGCTCCACTGGTTCCCCCAGCAAGGTGCCACACTGGGAGCCCACCCCAGCGTGACAACACATGCTGTCGCCAGCGGGGTGCTCAATCCCCCGGCCGCTCCATGCCCCCACCAGCCGCCCTGTGCCGTGCTGGGAGCCCACCCCAGCATGGCAAACGCCCCGCCGTCATAATTTAAAAACACCTGAAACTTGAAGACGGTCCTCGGTGTTCTGCCCCACCCGTGCCCACCCACTGCGCACCCTGCCTCCCCACACCCCCTCACCCCATACTTACCTCCAGACTCCGCCGATGATCTTCGTGGACCGAAACATGTCTGCACCTTCAAAGCCGACCGCGAACTGAGGAAATGCCGTAAGCTGTATAATGGGATAGATAGGGTTTTTCAACTTGCTGCATATCTCAGGCATTTTTGAATTTTGCACCAAATTTTCAACATGGGGTTTTGGGACCCCTTCTCTTATGAATGCTGTCACTGTCATGAGTAACTGGCCCTGTGATTTCGCAGTCACGCGCCAAGTAACCTTTCGGGCCGAGTAACCAAAACGACACTGCCACTGTTCATAGGTGGGCTCTCAAAAGCCTATGTTGAAAATTTGGTGGAAAATTCTAAAATGACTGTTTTACGAGCTGCTGCTAGTTCCTGCGCACACTGTGAAGTTCGCGGAATTTTCAATATTTTCACCCCAGATTTTCAACATTGCCATTTACCACACCTCCTTATGAGCAGTACAGCTGTCATTTTTCACATCTTGTCCAAAACGTGTTTCCTGCCCATAGTGCACAATGGCGAGAGTGTGCTAAATCAATGTATGGGACACATTAAGAAAACACAGTGACACTGTTCATGAGCAGCGGTCTTAAATGGCTATGTTGAAATTTGGTGAAAAATTCCTAGAAATGACTGTTTTAGCGCTTTTGCGATGAGTTCCTACACACGCAGTAAGTTTGCGAATTTTCTATATTTTCACTCCAGATTTTCCACATTGCCATTTTATTACACTTCCTTATGAACAGTACAGCTGCCATTTTTCACATGTCACCCAAAATGTGTTTCCGCACATGTAGAGTCCCTTCTGACCTTAGATCAACATTGGTGCAGTCGATCAACAAAGGTGCAGTCGGTGTGCAAAAGCAATGTTTGGGACAGATTAAGAAAATCACAGTTACACTGTTCATGAGCAGAGGTCTTAAAATGGCTATGTTGAAAATTTGGTGACAAAAGTCCATAAAATGACTGTGTTACGAGTGAGCATTGCGCAGTTTCCACGCACCATCGTAAGTTCATGACTTTGTAATATTTTCAGTCCAGATTTTCACCAGTGGGATTTTTCCACACTTCCTTATGAACAGTACAGCTGTCATTTTTCACAACATGGCCGAAATGTGTTTTCACACTTTCAGCGCAGAGATGCGTGGTCGCTGTGGGAAATTATTGTTCGGGACAGATAAAGAAAATCACAGTGACACTGTTCATGATCAGAGGTCCCAAAATGCCTGTGTTGACAATCTGCTGTAAAAAATCCCCAAACTAATTACATTACGGGTGTGCGATGCACAGTTTCTATGCACGCTCGTGACTTCACCAGTTTTTGTAATATTTTTACTGCAAATTTGCAACATTGCTATTTTTTACACCTCCCCATGAACAGTATAGCTGTCATTTTTCACATCCTGTTCGGAATGTGTTTTTGCACCTGTGGTGCTAAATGCCGTAGTCGCTGTGCATAAGCAGCTTTCGGCTAACAAATTGATATTGCCACTGTTCATGAGGTGGGGGTCACAAAAAAACATGTTCAAAATTTGGAGTGAAAATACCAACGAATGCCTGAGGTGTTAGGGTTTCCAACCATAACACCCCACCCTGTAGAGAATGACAGGCATCAGGGGTGTGACTTGGGATTCTTGCCTGTAATGCTCATACCATTCCACACCCTGCAGCCAGTGAGAGGCATCGAGGTATGCCTTGGACTCTTCGGCCCCAAAGTTCACCCCATTCTCCTATACCGCACACATCTCACTGTATTTCCTGATGGAATGGGGTGCGCATAAGGGCCAAAGACCCCAAGGCACACCGTGACACTTGTCAGTGTCTGCAGGGTAGGGTGTGGTGAAATGGCGTGGCCGTTATGCCTGACGACCCAAAGGCACACCCCAACGCCTGTCACTCTCTGCAGGGTGGTGGTGGGGTTGGCTTCAGTTCACTACTTCACTGCCATTTCTGTTATGCAGCTCTGTAACTTCTACACTACCAATGCCAATGCCAGCAAACAAACATAAAGCATAAATGCTTGTTATTATTTGGAGCACAGTTATTTTCTCTTTAGCCTGCCCAACTTTGCTCTTTCCAGAATCAGAGTGCAGTTCATCTTACTTGATTGAAGCACAGTAATTTGCCCTTTTGTCTAATAAAAGGCACTTGCATATGTGTTTAAAAACACTGCAATATGATATAAATATATATTATTTGAGGAATAGAATAAAGGAGAAAGTATCTGGATAGAAATGTAAAATATACATAAAAATGTGATTAGTGTAAATATAAAAGATCCAAAGGATTTAGAATTGAGAAATGGATTTTTTCAACAAAAGGTTTGTAAACACAAATCAAGGAGAAGGGGACTTTCTGGAAGTTTTCTTTTGCTCCAGCAAGTTTCTTTAATGACTGGGCTTACCAGGTGATGTCAGGTATGATGTCAGCACACTAACAGGCGTGCAGCCTAGCGGCCCGGCTCTTCTTCTTCACCTGGAAAGGTGGTAGTACAACTTCATACTACAACAGAGTGGCGTGTAATGGTGGTAGGAGTAGCAGCGTTCTTTGCCAAGTATATGTGAACCTCCGAATGAGAGAATTAAACAAAGAGTGGGGCACAGATAGGAAGAGCAAAGTTTTCTGCTCACAGACATTGTTCTTTTTTTAAAAAAGGAGTTGGAAATCAACAAGTCTGAAACTTCACCAAATGATGTTGTTCAATTTGATTTAGAGAACATACTGAAGGCACTAACTACACAAGAGGGCTTTGGTATGACGAATATTTTGCCCCCTATTAACTACAAGTAAGATGCCAAAATACACAAAAACCTATATAAAATAATGGAAAGAAGTCTTTGTAGTTGTAATTAACTAAGATAATGTTTCTTCATTTTAGACAATGAAGCATTGAGAAAATTTACTGGCAAAGAACTTAGCACCCCACGCTGATTACAGAGATTAAGATATGTCTTAGAATTAAAGGTTTATCAGGTCAGTTCCACCTGTATTAAATGAATAAATAAATAAATAAATAAATAAATATTATATACAAAATATCAAAAAGAATGACAATAAATATAAACAATAAGATTTATAAGTATATATTAAAAAACAAATCTTATATTTTGTTTGATTTAGATAAATGGAAGTAAGCTTCAAGTCTGAGGAAGGAACTTAAACAGTTCTGAAACGTTACAGTACACAACATAAATAAGGAGTATGAGAAAAAATATGGAATTATAAAAAACAATAAACCAAGTTTGAAGAAGAAGATTTTTGTTTCATTCATCAAGGGTAGATTGAGACTTTTTTCTGTTTGACTTTGTTCATAGTAATCCACATTGTCTCACTCCTCTGCTTATTTTTAACTGATAAAAGTTAAATAAAAAGGAACCTTGGACGACTAAAACGTGGATACAATTTTGGATAAAAATGATGGCAGGGCTCTGAGTCCCGGATCCTTCCTGGGACTTGACCTGGGACTCACAACCGAGCAGCCCAACATTTAAAATGGCTGCTGCAGTGGACTGAAGAGACACTGAAATGACTGCAGGGAAAATGGTGTTAGGGTGCTTTAATCCATGAACTGCCACCAGCAGAATGCTGCCACTGAGAAAGTACGCAGGGCTGTGTGTTATGGGAATGCTGCTCAGAACAGAGAGACAGAAGGGGGAAGCGAAATGGCTGAGTCAGAGTAAAACATGCCAGTGGATTTGTGTGCTAGAATTCTACTGAAGCCAAGAATACAGCAGGTGAGAATCCTGGGGGGGGGGGATGAAGTTTTGTACGACTGCCTTCCTCTTCCCTTTCAATAAGTGATTATGGTGGTAATATGGGGGAAGGTTGTAATATTAAAAATATCACCGCTCCGAGTACACTTGTGGAACTGTATGAGGACCATTCTCTAGCTGTCCCAACTTCCTCTGCGGATAATACTTTGACAGAAGCTGATGTACGTGTCAGGGAACCACAACCATCTACCTCCCATGCTCCCCTACTTGCCCCAATCAGGGGCCTTCGAGTCTGGGCAATCCTGAAAATACTTCAAACACCTCAAAACCTGAGGAGAGGGAAAAGTTCAACTAGGCGTGGTACCCACCCCCAGTCTGCTACAAAATGTTCTGATTTTTTTTAAACAGATCAGAACCAGAACCTAGAAAGAATGCAGTGCACTTATGCCATAGAGAAGGAATGACAGAGAAACTGGGCAGAGTATTTGTGGGGAAAGCTGTATTGAAAGACTCATTAGGTTCTTGCTAGGGGCTGGCAGTAGAGCCTAGAGGTTATAGTAACAATCTGTGAATGAGCTTGGTACATCCAGCAGACCTGGGTTTGATTCCCACAACTTCCAGTTGCATACTGTGTGACTGAACAAGTCACTTAACCTTCCCAACTGCTCCCAGACCACCCCTGAAAACAGGCACTTGTGCCTAGTGGTCCTTATCCAGTTTCCAAAGAATAAAATAAATAAGGTTTTGTAGCATCTGAAGTTTATGCTTTAGTCCACATCACAGGTGAAGAGACCTTTGATATTAGCTTTAAATCCTGACAACGTTTGGAAAGATTTTGGCCTAAATGTCAACAACTTAAAACAACCCCACTATGGACCCCTTTCATAGTGATCCCTCTAGCTTAACCTCTGGTGAAAACAATGACTGTGATGTTCATGAACAAGGGAGTAAATGTAGGGAACATTCATTACTGGTTGGGGCAGTGATGTGTGATATTTCAGTGTGCACCTCCACCCCACAGAAGCCGTCATTGATTTGAAATGCTTATACGAATATATGAAAAAGCCAGCAGAAGAAGGACATTTGGTTTATCACATTCTTATCTCCTCAGGTGGCACACTGGATGTGTCCTGGGCCTGGCTTTACAAGCAAATGGTCAGAGGTTTGATTCTAGGCAAGGGCACATATTTATTTAGGAGGCAGTATAGCCTAGTGGTTAAGGGCACTGAGCTACAAACCTGGAGACCTGAGTTTGAATTCCAACAGCCCCCACTTGCATACTGTGTGACCCTGAGCAAGTCACTTAACTTCTTGTGCTCCCAGGTTGCACCTGGAAACAAGTTCCAGCCTAGTGTGTCTTTCCTGGTTAAAAACCCCCCCATGGACCAGTGGTTGAAAATTGAAAGTGAAGCTTCGTCATAATGTGGCAGGGGTTCTTCATGTACAAAAGATTTTGTTTCTAGGGACATGGATATGTTGTTCATCCACACTGTCTGGCAGGTATCCTTGCCGCTTTAAATCTTGCCGGAAGGTCTTCAAGCTGGCTCCTCCCACCCACCCGGGTGGTAAAACTCTCGGCTCCGCCCCATGACGCCAGATCTTCCTTACCGCTTGGAAGCTCAGGTTCCCTCCTTAACACTCTGTGTATAAGACTGGTTCCTAATTCTTCGAATTTTCGAAATTAAAAGTTTTTTGCTAAAAAGACTTCGGTCTTCTCTCCCTCGCGGCTGCGATGGACAAATCGACTCCCGGTTTCCGGAGATGCCCTTGTGGGCAGAAGATGTCTCGGACGGATCCGCACTCCACGTGCGTCTACTGCTTAGGCCTTGAGCACGACCCGCAGGCCTGCGACCTGTGCTCTTCCTTTTTGGCCTACGTCCTCGAAGACCGTGCTGCCGTTACAACTGGGGCGCCCCGAGAAGCGATTTCCTCCGGTGAAGTCAAAAGAGGCCTGGTCGGCGGTGTCCGCGGCGGCAGGATCAGAGGATCAGCTCGAGCAGATGATCGCCCTCGAAGAGGAGGCGGCGCGGGCCGCTTCTACCTCGGTTGCGGCATTTGTCCCGCCTCTCGGTGCTCTTATTCAGCTTCTTTAAGGAGCTTTGTCTGACCTCTCTCTACTAAAGGTGAGGGACCAACTTCTTCTGGACTGTTTTCTCGGTCCAAAAAGAGACAAGGGTAGAGTCTCACCATCGGCTCTTGGGAGGCCGGGAAAGATCCCTCTCCCGAGTTGTCGGCAAATCGACTTCCGGTCGACTGGAAAAAGCGCCGACCACTGGTCTTCTGGTGTCCCCGTCAGGCCAGTTGACGAAGACTCCGTCGGCGCGGTCGAGATTTTTCTTGACCCGTTGGACGGGTTGTCAGCTGGAGAAGCAGATCCCCTCTCCTAGTTCCCCAGTGGGAGTTGAGGACCCCGTTGGCTCGTCTGTGCCTCCGGTTCCGGAGCCTCCGGTTGAATCTTCCGAACCGAGGGGAGTGCCGGTTCCCCACGACACCTCCCCGCACCGTCCTCGTCAAAACCGAGGTTCTCGGTCTCGGACTTCTTCGCGGTCCAGCCGATCCCGCCGTCATAGGTGGTCTCGGTCTCGGCACCACGGCGAGCGGCGCCGCCGTTCATCCTCTTCCTCCTCCTCCTCGGACAAGGGGAGGCTTCGGCGCAAGTTGCGTCGAAGATATGAGGAACTCATGTGGAAACAGCTCCTTCTGACCGGGAATAAGCCGACGCCGCCGTCATCTTCCCTGGCCATTAAGTGGCTGTCACCGGAGCGGCCGAAACAACCCTCGTTTTATCCGAGGAGCCTGTTCCAGGCCGGTTGTTCGGCCAAAACCAGCTGCCCTAGTCCACCTTGGAACCTCCGCCTCCACAGCCATTAGTTGGGCTCCGACCAAAAATTCTCGGTCGGCTCAGGGACTGCCCCATAGGCTGTCTGTCACCCTCACTCCCGATCGACCTCAGCAGGTGGAGGGTGGCTCAGGCCCGAGTCAGCTCTTTGAGGACTCTTCCGAGTCCGAAGACGATTCCTCCCTTTTCTCCAAGCGAATGGACTTGGAGTCCTCAGGAGGACAGTTGGTGGATGATAGCCCTTTGTCCTTCCTGGGATTGCTTCGGCTCATCTCGGAGTCCACCGGGATGAAGCTCGAACCCGTTTCTAAGCGGGCCAGGTATCCCCTCACGGAGATTCTGGACCGAAGGGATTCCCCTACGGAGGCCTTTCCGGTGGCCGAGGCCATAGTGGGCCTGGCCTGGCTCCTGGAGCGCCTGCTTCTGTCCTGCGCCTTGGCCAGGATGGCCAGGAAGTATGCGGTCCCTACCGGTTCCCTGTCCAGTTTTTCGGAACACCCCTCGGCCAAGGGGTTAGTAACCAACAGCATTTTCCGGCGTGCCGGGAACGCTAGGGATGTGGACAAACCTGCCGACAAGGAGTCCAAGAAATTGGACTATGCTGGGCGAAAAGTCTATGCTGCGTCCTCCCTCGGCCTTCGCCAGGCCAGTTCGGCCGTCCTCATGGCACATTTCTCTCATGCCCTGTTGGGCTCCCTGGATGAGGTCGTCCCTCATCTTCCCGCGGATCTGCAGACCACGGTCAGGCAGGTGCGGGACCAGGGCAGGGCAGTGGCCAAACAGCAGCTCCAGACTGCTTTAGACATTGGGGACTCATGTGCCAGGTCTGTGGCGGCCGCAGTGGCTGCGCCGTCGGCTTGGCTGAGGATATCCACCTTTACTTCGGATACCCAGCACAGTTACGGATGTCCTCTTTGGGGACCGACCTCTTCGCCCTGGGGTGGAAGGTCACCTGCAGAGGATCGAGAAGTCCAATGCTACCTTGGACTCCGGTCTCTTCGATCAGAAGGACAAAGGCCGCAAACCACAGCCTAAGCCCTTTCATCCTTCTGCGCCCGGCAGCCGTCCGGCCAACAACGTCCGGGGCCAGCAGGCTCGATTGCATCCCAAACCAAGCCGGGGCTTCCCTCCACAGGAAGCCGGGGGTAAGGCCCAGGAGGTCCCTCGGCCGGTCCCTCTCAAACCTGCCCAGTGTGGGCTGAGGGGTGTCGCCCCAACCCCGTCCTCACCCAGGTTCCCCGTGGGGGCGGCTCCTAGCACTTCCTTTCCACCTGGTCCGTATTACCACGGACAGGTGGGTGCTGGAGGTGGTGGGAAAAGTCCTGCCTCTAGAATTCGAGCAGGCCCCGCCCTTCAGAGCCGTCGCAACTCGGGGGGCCTCGGGGTCCGCAGCCTCACTGTCGGCTCGTCGGGCCGACATCGCTCTCCTCCTCCAAAAGGAGGTGATCAGGAGGTGGCGGACCCTCCCTCAGACCCGGGTTTGTGTCCAGGTACTTCCTGGTTCCGAAACGGACGGGGGGCTGGCGCCCCATTCTCGACCTACACGACCTGAACAAGTTCCTACGGTCTCGAACCTTCAGGATGGTCACTCTGGCTCAGATAATACCATCCTTGGAACACGGCGTGTGGTTCTGCTCTCTGGACCTGCAGGACGCGTTCTTTCACGTCCCTATCCGTCCGTCATATCGGAGATTCCTTAGCTTTCGAGCGGAGGGATCCCTTTTCAAGTTCCGAGCCATGCTCTTCGGCCTGTCTCCAGCTCCCAGGGTCTTCACCAAATGCATAGCAGTGGTGACAGCTTTCCTGCGGCGCCGAGGGGTCCGGGTGTACCCTTACCTGGACGATTGGCTGATAGCAGCCCCCTCCAGACAGGAGGTGGAGCGGTCCAGAGATCTGGCCCTCCAGGTTTGCTCTCAAATCGGCCTTCTCATCAACGAGGCCAAGTCGGAACTCGAGCCGAAGCAGGTCATTCTGTTTATTCGGTCAGAGCTCGACTCTCTTCGAGCCAGAGCATGGCTCCCGGCGGACAGGGCCGAGGTTCTTACCTCCTTTGCCCAGTCATTTCTGGTTGGGCAATCGCGCCCTGCCCGGGACTTCCTGCGCCTCCTGGGTCTCATGGCGGCCTGTACCAGCGTGGTCCGTTGGACACGCTGGCACATGCGCCCCCTTCAGTGGGGACTGGCCAGCCAGTGGTCACAATGCTGCGATCCATTGGACCAGCTAGTGACGGTGACCCAGGGGATGTGGAACACTCTCCGGTGGTGGACCGTTCCAGCTCATCTGCAGGAGGGCATCCCATTTGTCCACCCGAGCCGACGGTCTCTCTGTCGACCGATGCCTCTCTGATGGGTTGAGGTGCCCATCTGGGGGAACACTGGGCGCACGGCCTCTGGTCCCTCGCGGGAGTCCCGATGCCACATCAACCTGCTGGAGCTCCGAGCGGTCCGCCTAGCTCTCACCACCTTTGCTCCGTTTCGGGGTCAAGTGGTCCAAGTCCAGACGGACAATACCACGACCATGTACTACCTAAACCGCCAGGGCGGGACGCGTTCCATGCTTCTATGCAAGGAAGCTCTCCGCATTTGGTCACTCGTGCGCAGCTTGGAGGCAGATCTCCTAGCCATTCATGTGGCAGGAGCCTCCAACACCCTGGCCGATGCCCTGAGCCAGATAGGGGCTGCATCTCACGAGTGGTCTCTCCTGCCGGAGGTAGTACAAGATCTGTTCTCCCATTGGGGCACACCTCAGGTGGACCTGTTTGCCTCCAGGGAGAACGCGAAGCTGAGTCTGTTCCATGCCCGCCCCCTTCAGCAGGGCTCGCTGCAGGGGGATGCCTTCTCGAGGCCGTGGACCCCGGGCCTCTTCTACGCCTTCCCCCCATTTCCCTTGATTCACAAGGTGCTTCTCAAAGCAAGGAGGGACAAGGTGCAGGTGATTCTGATAGCCCCAGACTGGCCCCGCCAGTTCTGGTACCCAGATCTCCTCAGCCTCAGCTCCAGGCTCCCGAGGCAGCTTCCAGCTCGCCCAGACCTGCTCGCAGTCAATTAGGGGAAGGTGTTCCATCCGGACCTTCAATCCCTGCACCTGACGGCCTGGTTCCTGAGCGGCTAGAGTTCCAGGCCTTGGGTCTTTCCGACGAGGTCTTCAATGTTGTTGAGGCGTCCGTGAAGGAGTCGACCAGGAATGCTATGCCTTCAAATGGAAGAGATTTTCCATTTGATGTCAGGCAAGGGCTTGGACCCTTCCTCCTGTCCTTTGGCAAGCATCTTGGACTATGTATGGTCCCTTCTCGTCAAGGGCTTAGGTCGGCGACCCTAAAGGTGCACCTGGCAGCCATCTCTGCTTACCGGGCACGGGCAGGGAGCAGTCGGTGGCGCAGGAGAAGGTAATTGGCGCTTTTCAAGGCCTTGGTCCACATTTCCCTACGGTGCGAACCTCCACCTCCGTGGATTTACTGCTGGTACTGGCAAAGCTCATGGGCAAGCCATTCGAACCAATGCACAGGTGTGAACTCTCTCACCTGTCGTGGAAGACCGTCTTCTTGGTGGCTATCACGTCAGCCAGAAGGATGGGAGAACTCCAGGTGCTCTACATCGAGTCTCCTTACCTGGTCTTCCACAGGGACAAGGTTGTTCTGCGCCCCCACCCGAAATTCCTTCCAAAAGGTGGTGTCGGAGTTTCACCTTAACCAGGTGTTGACTCTGCCGGTGTTCTACCCCAGTCACACCTTGGAGGCCGAATACGGGCTCCATATTTGGGACCCTAGAAGGGCGCTCACTTATTATAAGGAGCGCACGGCTGAAATTTGGGGAGAGGTTCGCCAGCTGTTTGTCACCTACGCTGAAGCCGCACCTGGCAGACCTGCAGCCAAGCTGACGATAAGCAGGTGGGTCACCTCCTGCATAGATCTCTGCTATAAGTTGGCGGGCATGGAGCCCCAGAGGGACAAGAGCTCATTCACCCGCCATACTGCTGCATCGTTGGCTGCTTCAGGGACGTCCCTATCCAGGAAATCTGCAGGGCTGCTACCTGGAAGTCAGCACACACCTTCATTACCCACTACCACATCGACCTTGAGTCACGGGATGCTGGTTTTGGGGCCTCGGTTCTCAGTCTCTATTCCCTAAGTAGGGGTGCTGCCTTCTCCCTCCTCGGAGAACTGCTAGGAGTCTGCCAGACAGTGTGGATGAACAACATATCCATGTCCCTAGAAATACAGGTTACTCACCTGTAGCAGGAGTTCTAGGAATGGTATATGTTGTTCATCCGACTACCAACCTCCCGGCTTTGGCCTTTAATCCTGAGCTTCCAGCGGGCGAGATCTGGCGTCATGGGGCGGAGCCGAGAGTTTTACCACCCGGGTGGGTGGGAGGAGCCAGCTTGAAGACCTTCCGGCAAGATTTAAAGCGGCAAGGATACCTGCCAGGCAGTGTGGATGAACAACATATACCATTCCTAGAACTCCTGTTACAGGTGAGTAACCTGTATTTTTAGGCGGTGACCGAGGAGCAAGCTTCTGTGCGAGCCAACTGAAGGTCTGCTACAAATGTGATAGGATTCATCTATAGAGTGCCTGTGATAAGCTTTGATGCAGACTTTGTGGTCAGTTTGGCCACATCAGTTTGCCCTGCCAATTGGCAAAGATGCAGTCTCTGTGAAGAAAAAGGCCACATTTTTCAGGATTGTCCATGGGCCTTATGCAACAGATTTGATCAAGATGGTCTTGTCCACGGAGCTCAAAGGTCCAGTTCTGTGATTAGCCACACCTCCGATTCACTTAGGCCTAATTCAGATGGTCTGGTAAGAACCAGCAAAGAGCCTAGCGCAACTTAGTGGCCCTCATGGCCTTGTCTGACAGAAATAACCCCTAATTCAACTCGTACTGAACCTGCACCCAGGAGAATCCAAGTATCTTTCACAAAGTACAGGGTCAGGCTGAATACAGGCCTGCTGAGGGTTCAGGGGCTCAGACTTCAGTTCTGACATCTATGCAAGAGGAGTTTGAATTGCAACCTGCTAATCCGGAGGTTACTCTTTCAGCTGACGAAGGTGCCAGAATGCTTCCTCCACCCAAACTAGCACTTAAACCCCCAAGGGAGAGTACAAGACTACTCAAATGAACATTAAGGGTCCCCTAATCTAAGTTGAAGTTTTACAGGAAAAAAGAACTTGGGAGATTTAGATATGGAGGAGCTGGATTCCGATGCATCCTCCACCCTCTCATCTCAATCTTTACCCCCTGTCTTGGCTCATCTACTAGGCTGCCACTGTAAAAAAAGGAAAAAAACAGAGTGTGGGACAGGGTGCTGGAGATGTGTCATGATAATTTGGATTTTGTTTCTTTTTTCTTTTCTGAATCATGGAGTAATTAAAGGTGGCCTGCTTGAATAGCATTAAAAGCCACCAAAGACGCAAGGCTATGTTGCATCAGGAAAATCTGGATTTTGTTTTCCTGCAGAAGACTTGAATGAATACAGTAACTGGTTTGATGTGTGCAAAGAAAGACTGGTGGTGGGGACCCTTGTTTTTGTCTTTTGGGGAGGGCAGGGCAGACGGGGTGGGCTTCTTTTTTCAGGGATCGAACTTTACTGTAAGTAGATTGGTTAAGGTAGTCCTGTGGAGAGCTTTGCTCCTAGATATTCAGTGGAATAATAGGCATTTCAGATGTATCAACATCTCTGCCCCCCAGGTATAAGCTCATCGAGTATCCTTATTTGAAACCATCTAGCCCTTTTTAGCTACATCGAGACATATTTTTGGAGGTTACTTTAATTATTCCTTAGACATTTCCATCCGCCATCATAGTGGATAAAAGATATATTGTGACTCTGTGGCTTTAAACAATAGCAGTAGAATTGACTGGATTAATTCATAGTTATAAGCATTTACATCCTTCAGAAGGTAGTACTACCACAGGGGACATCTGGGGCCCGATATTCAGACATCTGCGCAGGTGCTAACCAATGTTTTTGCAAACTGGGCTTTGTGGCAGAGCCCAGTATTCAAAGGGCTTTGTTGCACCAGCAAACAGGTAGCTCCCATGCATACCAAAAAGAGGGAGTAATCAGATAGTGGAGTGGAGACAGGAATATCGGCGCAAGCAGATTCAGTGGATTTACACAGTACAAGAGGGCTTGTGTGGTCCTTTTGCGCTGCACAGATGCCACTAATGAAAATGTGGTCTTATGTCTCACATAACCCTAGTGGCTGCCAGAGTAATGCAGCCAGCACCCCCCACCCCAGAATCGCCAGCCCTATATTAAGAAATCATTCCTGGTGATAGTGGTCCCACTCCCTCTGATCGTCAGCCCGTCAATGAAAACAAAAATCCCTGGTGACAGTGGTTCCCCCCACCACCACCAATCTGCAGTACAAAGATAAACCTCCCTGGCATCCATTGGACTCCCCCCACCCCACGGCACTGGACATACCACTCCCCCTGGCCCACTCACCATAGCAGGATCCATAGTGCTTCGAGAGCGTACGGTGACCGGCACAGCCCTCTTCATACCTCCTCGGCTGGCCACTGTATGTACAGGCTGGGAAAATGCCTCCTATTTATAGGAAAGGGCATGCCACCCTTTCCTGTAAATAAGAAACGTGCTCCCTGGCCAAGGAGGAGTGAGGAGAGCTGTGCCGGTCGCTCTATGCCCCTGCAGCAACACAGATCCTGCTGCGATGAGTGGGGGAGGTATGCCCGATGCCGCGTGGGGATCACTGGATGCCAGGGAGATTTACCTTTTCTACTTCCAGGCTAGCAATTGGCAGGAGGAGGGACCACTGGCACCAGGGATTTTTGGGCATTGATGGTGGCTAGCAATCGGGGGGGGGGGGGCACTACCACCTGGAAGGTTATGTTTTCATACGGGGCTGGCAATCAGAGGAAGGGGGACCACACCCACCATGGAAGTGATTTCTTAATATGGGGCGGGTGATTGGGGTGGGGGTGGGGAACACTACCACCAGGGATGTATCATTTCATTGCGGGACTGGTGATCGGAGGGACCACTACCACCAGTGAAGTAATTTCTTAATATGGGGCTGGTGACCGGAGGCCACTATCACCAGGAATATAACATTTTATTACAGGGCTGGTGAATGGGGGGACACTAGCACCAGGCATAGCTATAGCTATCATGGGGAGTCCGCACTACCTGCCTCCACTATCCATGCAAATGGGCCTGTAATAGGCATGCAAATGGCCCATTTGAACCTTGCATGCCCAATGGGCTCTTTGCATGGGTACCTTTGAAAATTGCTGATATCACTCCAGCAATATCAACACCTGTGGCCAACTTTGGGACCCATGTCGGGGGGGGGGGGCGCTACCTCTTTTAACACTGTGCTGACATGGCCCTGTATTCAGTTGAGTTGCGCCCGACTGAATATAGCATCCTCAGACCCCTGGGCAATTGCGAAGTGCAGAGCAAACATTTGTGCTGCGCTTTTTGCCTGACTGAATATTGGGGCCCTAAGCCCTAGAATTCATTTCATCTTCCTGTCTCCTCATTTGGTAGTGTACCAAGCTAGTACTCTTCCAGTGGAATTTTCTGACTACACTCTTTTAGAGGTGGACATTCGGAGTGAGTTTGGCTCCCCTCCTGGCTCTACTAGGTGGAGGTTAAATGTAGCAACTTTACAGTTACCTGAAGTTCAAAGGGGGAGATGTCTCTTATTAGAATGAGTGTCTGTACAATGTCTACATGATGGCATAGGTATTTGTTGAAAAGAAACGAAATCTGACAGAAAAACCTGATTTCAACATTTTGGAAGGAAAAAACAAGATTTTTTTTTTTTTTGCAGTTTATCTATTTTTTCTCTTCCTGGAGTCCTCTGCGTCCATTCTGACGTCCCCCCCCCCACGCCCGGCACCAGGTATGAGACCCCTTCTCCTAGATCCCACGACTTACCTTTCATGGCAGAGGGTGGGGAGCGACTCGACCCACCGGACCGGATTTAGTGTTTGGGGAGGTGCCTTCCTGGGCCGTCGCAGAGGGGACCATCGTCATCCTCGCAGAGGACTCCCATTTTTCCTTCTTTCCTTCCCCCGAGGTCTCGGCATGCAGTGGCACCAGCAGCGGTGGCACGCACACTCCCACGTGCATCCTCGCCAAGCACCTGCCGCAGACTCTCGCCCACAGATTCAATGCTGGCATGCCACCTCCCAGCCTCCACTAGGCGGCAGGCAATCACCGAGCACTGCGATCCCCCCCTCCCTGGAGAAGGAGAGCAGTGCTGGGAACGCTCAATCCCTCTCCTCCCTGCCAACCCCCGGTGCCCCATGTCCATTCCCAAACACAGGTCGCTGGCGTGACACGAGGTGAGGTGTCCAGTGCCTCAGCCCTCAGCGCCACTGGGCCGGACCAAACCAAGAATATTTTAAGTTTTTAAACTTATGGAGGTAATTACAACAATTCACATAGTTAGCAAACAATGGCACTGGTAATTATGCAAATCAGATGCAGCATTTGAAGCTGAAAATGCAGCATTACCAGTATAATTGTGCTGCCTCTCTAGAAGCAGAGCTAAAATATGGAGCCCAGAAAACACCCTGTAGTGAACCCTGTGAAGCTTGTAAAGACAGTGTTGCAGCATCATGTATTAAGACATTAACAGACCATGCTGGAAAGGTGGATACTGATCCACTAGAAATTTCCAGGTTAGTCGACACTTACATTTAAGAAATGTTTGGGCAACCTGCAACAGCATCTGCAGACATAGAGGGCTGGATATTCAAACTGCGCTATTTTGTGGTGCAAGCCCTTGCGCTGCACAAAATAGTTAGCATGAGGGTAATGGCAGGCGATATTCAAGGAGTTGCAGCTATTGAGCAACTCCTTTGAATATCACCTCGCCACTTGCCACTGTGCATGGCTAGGAATTTGCGCCCACCACAAGTGGTCAGAGTGGAGCATTCAAGTTATGTGCTGGGGCACCATTGTGCCATGCGCAAATTTCCGATATTCAAAGGTGACATGCAAATGGGGCCGTAATTCATGCAAAGGCGCAGGGGCCATTTGCATCTATTTATAGCTCATTGCATCCCATTAGCATGCAGGTGCGCCCGATCCCGAGGACTTGCGCCTGGCACCCTGCCAGGCAGCAGCCGCCAGGGACCGACGCCCCTGCAGCCCGATCGCTGGGCAAAAGTGTAAAAATCCCCCACCCCCGCTGGCCGATCACGGGCAGCAAAGTGTCA
This sequence comes from Neoceratodus forsteri, assembly GCA_016271365.2. NCBI lineage: Eukaryota > Metazoa > Chordata > Ceratodontiformes > Ceratodontidae > Neoceratodus > Neoceratodus forsteri. The sequence continues at coordinate 160,167,253 of CM057456.1, read as the reverse complement.
ACCCCTCCCCAAGAACATATCCCTGGTGGTCCAGTGGACCGCTAAGCCCGATCGCGGGCTGCATAATGTGGCGACACCGCCCCACCCCCAAGACCATATCCCTGGTGATCTAGTGTCCCCCACCCCACCCACCCACGAGAGCCCCACCACCCACGCTCCCGTAGGCGGCGGCAGATACCACCCGCCTGCCGCCCGCCGACTGACTGCCCGATAGGGCTGCATGCCCATTGGTGCAGAGCAAGAGCCAATGGGCGTGCAGCCCATACCGTACAAGGCAGTCCAGATATGTGAATGAAGAATTCATCTGGATGCATCCGGCCTCGATCCCGGCAGTTCCTCAGAAGTCGGATAGGCTGTATAAGGCCCCAAAGGTGGAACCCTTTCTAGCGGAAACACCCTCAGGCCGACTCTTCAGTGATCACGGCTGCCCATGACAAGTCTTGGCAACCTAAGCACCTCAGCTCCCAGCCTCCCGACCCGGAGTCCCGCTACCTGGACCAGGTGGGCAAGAAAGTGTATGCAGCCTCCACCTGTTCCATCCGCTCCCTCAATTACCTGATGCATATGGTACAGTACCAGAATGCGCTGTGGGAAAGGGGACTGGAGCTGGCACAGACCATGCCAGACTCTGACAAAAAGACAGAGCTCCTGGCCCTCCTCCAGTCAGGCTCAGACGTAGGCTCCCATGTACTGAGGGCCTTGTATGACACTGCAGACACGGCAGCCAGGGCAGCCGCCTCCAGGGTGTGCCTCCAGCGCCATGCCTAGTTGAGAGTCACAGGCTTTCACCAGGATCTGTAGGCCGGTATCTGGGATCTGCCCTTCCAGGGTACCATGCTGTTTGGGCAGGAGACGGAGTCTTTGATCTCCCGCCTCCAAGAGTCGGGCAAGTCGATCTGGTCGGTCCGCCAGATGTACCGTGACGACCAGCGACGTCAGCACTGTAGACGGCCTTTTCGGAAGTCCTCAGGCAGTCAAGGTTCAGCCCGTGGCAACCAACAGAGGCAGAGAGGAGGCTTCCGCAGGAGATCCGGGAACCAGCATTCTGGTGGACCTCCCGCCCATGGGCCCAAGTCCTCCCAGGCCTCTCTTCCCACTCCCGGCTCTGCCCAATGACTCCCTCCTGCCCCTCTCCTTCCGCCAGAAGACCCAGGGGAGCCGGTTGGGGGCCGCTTCTCCCTTCATTTTGAAGGGTGGAAGTCTATTACCGCAGACTAGTGGGTCTTGGATATTATACAGAGAGGACACACGCTAGAGTTCACAGAGTTTCCTCTGCATACTCCGCCAAAGCTCTCCCGTTATCCTCACATCCCCACTAATAGAAGGAGAGATACAGACTCTCCTGCAGAAGAGAGCAATAGAGAGAGTCCCCTTGCAGCAGCAGGGTCAGGGGTTCTATTCCCACTTCTTTCTGGTCCCAAAAAAGACTGGGGACCTTCGTCCCATTCTGAATCTCAGCCCTCTAAACCTCTTTATCGAGTACAAAAGGTTCAGGATGGTAACTCTTCAAGGACTCCTTCCCTTGCTGCACCAAGGGGACTGGCTATATTCTCTCGACATGCAGGATGCATATATGCATATCGGGGTCTATCCTCCCCACAGGAAGTTTCTGAGGTTCCACTTCCAAGGGGAGCATTTTCAGTTTCGAGTGCTTCCGTTCGGCCTCTCTTCCACTCCGCGAGTCTTCACCAAATGCCTAGCAGTGGTGGCTGTGGCTCTAAGGCGGATGGGACACTATGTGTTCCCCTACCTCGACGATTGGCTACATACAGCCCCGTCAAGAGTAGGCCTCTTACGAGCTCTCAAAGACACTTATACTCTGTTCCGAGAGCTGGGGATCACCCTAAACTTACAAAAATCATCCCCGGAGCCCAGCCAAGAGCTCGCTTTCATAGGAGCAATCCTGGATTCCATCCAGGGCATGGCTTTCCTCCCACAGGACAGGGGAGTTCACTTGCAAGAGATGGCAGAACAGATCTCCATAACTCCTCGAGTTCTGGCTCGGAACTTCCTCAGTTTACTGGGGCACATGGTGGCGGCCATTCCTGTCACTCCTTTGGCCCGTCTCCACATGAGAGTCCCGCAGTGGATGCTCAGGGTGCAGTGGGACCAAAGCTACGACGTTCAGACTCCCCGGTCAAGATCTCGGAGCCAGTCAGGAGAACTCTGCTTTGGTGGATGGACCCCAACAATCTGGAGAAAGGGTCAGCTTTCATCCAGAGCCACCAGGTCAGACTCTGACAACAGATGCATCGGACCTGAGGTGGGGGGCACACCTGGGTGCACATCGAATGCAGGGGTTTGGTCACCCGAGGAGCAGTCCCTCCACATCAATGTACTGGAAATGCGACGGTCCTCTCGCCTCCAGGCTTTTCGAGAGGATCTGGTGCCAGGCTCTCTTCTAGTTCAGACAGACAACATGGCGGTCGTCTTTTACATCAACAAACAAGGAGGCACTCATTCGTATCCTCTTTGCAGGGAGGAGATGAGAGTCTGGCACTGGAGCGGGGCATCCTGCTGTCCGCGATGCACGTTCAGGCGTCCTAAACAATCTGGCCGACAGCCTCAGCAGGTTGCGTTCCAGAGCGCCAGTGGGAGCTGCTACAATCCTTAGCGGACCAGCTCTTCGACAGGTGGGGTCTTCCAGAGCTGGACCTCTTTGCGTCACCACACAATGCCAAACTGCCAACGTTCTGCTCGCGAGAGCACGCACCTGGAGTTTTTTGGCCAGACGCGTTATCCCTTTGCTGGGCAGGGAGGTTTCTCTATGCCTTTCCGTCCTTCCCTCTCATTCAGAGAGTACTGCTCAAGTTACAGGCAGAAGGGGCCCAGATGATCCTAGTGGCCCCCAAATGGCCTCGGCAGATTTGGTTCCCACTACTGCAGCGGCTATCCACGGAACCTCCAGTTCCACTGCCCATATGCTCGCAGTTACTGTCCCAGGACCAAGGGTCGCTGGTCCATCCGGATCTTCGATCCTTATACCTACATGCTTGGCTCCTTAAGACGTAGCTCAACATAGATACGGGGTTTCCCTGGAAGTGGCGGTGGTCTTAGTGTCAGCAAGAAAGCCCTCTACTCGCTTCACCTACGCTATGAAGTGGAAGCGTTTCTGTCTTTGGGCATTGCCGCAGTGTTTGGATCCCGTCACCTGCCCTGTGAACTCAGCTTTACAGTATCTCCTCTCCTTGTACAATAAAGGTCTGAGTTACTCCTCTATCAAGGTGCACATGTGGGCAATCTCCACCTATCATGCTGTCATGGGAGAGAGAGCATTAGCACAATTGGATGTGGCCTGCACCTTTCTTAGGGGAATTCTACATATGAGACCTCCCATTCGGGACCCTGTCCCACCCTGGGACCTCCTTTTTGTGTTGGAGAAACTCACCCTCCCTCCTTTTGAGCCAGCAGCGGATTGTGAGCTGCGTTACCTTTCTTGGAAGGTTTGCTTTTTGGTTGCTGTTACTTCAGCTCGAAGGGTTTCCGAGCTTCAGGCTCTGATGTGTAAAGAGCCCTATTTGGTTTTCCACAGGGAAAGGGTTTCCCCTCAGAACAAATCCTAAGTTTCTTCCGAAAGTGGTCTCAGAACTGACCCTCAACCAGTCGGTTGATCTTTCTGTTTATTTTCCTTCCCCTTCTAATAGAGGGGAGGCTGTCCTCCACACATTGGATGTCCACAGGACTCTGATGTATTACCTCAAAAGGACGGTTCAGCACCGTAAATCGGAGTAGCTATTTGTGGCCTTTGCACCACATTGCTTGGGTCAACCGGTGTCCAAGCAAACTATCTCTAAATGGATAGTTCGCTGTGTCTCGTTTTGCTACGAGCATCACAATAAATCCCTGCCGGGCCCGGTTAGGGGTCACTCCACCAGAGGAGTGTCAGCTTCTTTCGCTGCCCTGTGGAATGTCGCCATTCAGGACATTTGTGCGGCTGCAACCTGGAACTCGGTGCATACCTTTATCAAGTATTACAGCTTGGATATCATCTCCAGACGCCGAGCTGGCTTCGGCCTAGCCGTTTTACAAGGGCTTTTGTCCTAAGGCCTCTGGAGTCTGCATATTCCACCTCCCGGGGTCATCTACCTCCTTGTTGTGGGGCTGCTTGGGACTCAGTCCTGATTGTAATAATCTGCTGCAAGAGCTCCCACTCAAAGTAAGATAGTACAGTTACGTAAGAACTTACTGTATCAGTAGATCTTTGAGAGGAGCTCTTGCAGCAGGCACTACTTCCCACCCGTCTTCCTCCTCGAGGTGTGCAGATCCATTTTCGTGTTTCCTTCTCCAACTCTCTTCATGGTAGGCTTCATCTCCTTCTTTTGTCAGGCCTTTTGCTGGGTCTTGGCGGGAGAACTGAGGTGGAGCTGGGTCCGCCCCCTCTTGTACCCTGACCGACGTCGGGGCGGGGCCGGCGTCGGGGGCGGTCCCTGCTGTGTATTGCTGGCAGAAGTTTCACCGAAGGGTCCTAGTGCCTGTGGCATAGTCCTGATTGTAATAGCCTGCTGCAAGAGCTCCTCTCGAAGATCTACTGTCACGGTTAGTTCTTACGTAACTGTACTTTATATTATTCGGGATGTTACAGAATATTGTGAATATCAAAAGAAGTCAGATTATCTACTTTCATTATATCAGATTCTATAGGCAGGGAGAAATGGGTCAACTAGGTGGGCCGAGTGGTCCTTGTCTTCTATGTTTCAGAGAAAGACCTTATAAAGTTAGTCATAAATATCTATTTATTGTTTTGACATAGTATGGGATCTCTGAGGCCTTTGTTTCCTGCAATAGGGAGTTGTATACGTCAGCATTGATTACATCCTTCAATAATGGGAGAATTGGGAGGTCAGACTCTATATAAGTTGGGGTATGGCAGGGGTGCCTGTTCAGCCCCTTTCTTTATGTCTTTGGCTTGAATCCCCTTATTCATAGTATTATGAATAATCCGCACATAACAGGACTATCATGGCAATCAGTCATGGGTGCCTGAAAATGTTGGCCTATGCGGATCATATCTGCTTATACCTGGCACATAAGCATAGCGGCAAGCTGGCATTAAGTTCCATTACAAAATTCTCCACTATATCTGGTGCTAGTTTAAATTTAGCAAAAAGCACAGGGGTTAATTTAGGAGAGGCGCCATTAGGAGGAGTGGTTATAGCATGAATCCAAAACAGTGGAGGGCCCCATAACAATATTGGGAATCAAGTTTGGGATGGAAGATGTGACACAAATGAATTGGTCAGATAAATTTGTGGTTTGTCATAGCCGTTGCCAGGGGGGGTTCGTATGGTTCGAAAGAACACCCCCTTTTGACATTCCCCCCTTTTTTTCATTATTTGTAAAAATTTTTCATCATTTCTGTTTATTTTGTGACTGTCACAGAGTGCTTATGCACTCATGAACTCAACACTTTCTCTGCATGCGCCCCAATCTGCTGTTAATCAGCTTCCTCAGTGCCAGTAAGATGACTGGAGCTGCTTTGTGAGTCTCTTTCAGCACGCCTCCCCATGGCTGGCTGGCCAATTGCAGCCTGCTATGTCAGCATCGTGACCGAATACAGCACGGTTGCTGCCCACACCCGCACTGTCAGCTGGGCACTCAAGGAAGATGGAGCATGGTGGCAGCTCAGAGACGACAGCTCCAGGAGAGCAAAAAAAAAAGTAGAGTACCTTGACTTATAATATTATCAGTCACTGGCAGATACATTTTGCTGGCCACACTTGCCAAACATATGTCCCTTAATAACTGTATATCAAGGGATAGGCTGTGCAGAACTGGGCAAAGGAGCTTTTCAGGTGGGTGGGCGGAAGACTTAGAAATAAATTACTTAAATCCTCCTCTATACAAAATGCAAAGTTGTCTTGTTTCATATGCCTGTTTTAACTTTTCATAAGTTAAGCAAAAGAGGTACCACAGTGGAAAGGTAATGCAAGTGTTTGGAAGGGCCTGGCTGGGATCTACACTGCCACCTCACTAACTGTGCTGTTCAGAGAGGTCTTCACTGTGGTCCCATATTTATTGACATTCAGTTCCAATTTTGTCAGTGTTATCTGTGCCAGACGCAGTCAAAACAAATACGTTGTGATAAGCATTTTCTCCAGATGATCACATGTTTGTTTGTTGAATTTTGTTGACCCGGTAAGCCCACTGGGCCTAGAAGTCCTTTTTTCAGGGGCGACCGGAGAGGAGGGGGAGGGGGGATACAGATGATAAGCAATTGAAATTGAGCCAGATTAAGCTGTTGGTGGTATTTTTAGTGAATGAGTGTCAGTACAATGACATTTGTTGCTACAGCTCAGTATTATGAACATACCCACTATACTTTTGGAAGTATGATGGGAGTTGGGGGGAGGCATTTAGGAGAAGGTAACTTTGCACTGGGAATCCCCACCACTGTCAAATTACCTTTCCCCTCACTCCCATTGTCATGCCTACCACATTGGAGAATGGAGGGGGGGCAACAAGTGTAGTACCCAATACTGAACTAAGAATTATGTTACAGATTTTTTCCAAGCAGGGTGCTTGGTATAGAAACAGACAGTGATGGCAGAAAAAGACAGAGGTCCATCCAGTCTGCCCAAGTTCCCTATAATCCCTGGAACCTACCTACCATTTCTCCAGGGTACTAACCCTCCAAATCCTCTCTCTATTCTCCTCCTTTGTCCTGTTGCCCCCAGTAACCATTATTCCCTTTATTATGTCCCAGCTCAGCTTGAATCCTCTGACTGTTTTTGCACCCACCAGTTCAGCCAACAGACTGTTCCTAAGTTCCACCAACCTTTCTGTAAAGCAGTACTTCCTCACATCTCTCCAGAACCTACCTCCTGTTAATTTCCATTTGTGTCCATGTGACCATGAATTGGTACTCAGGCTAAATAGTACCCCGCAGTTCACTTTGTTAATTCCTTTAAGGAACTTGAAGGTCCCCATCACATCTCCCCTCTCCCTTCTGGTCTCCAGTGAGTACATATTTAGTGCCTTGAGGCGCTCCTCATAGGATTTACCTTGCTGTCGCCGAATCATTTTAGTTACTCGGCACTGCACTGTCTCCAACCTATCCTTATCCTTTCTGAAGTGAGGACTCCAGCACTGGCCACAGTACTCTAGGTGAGGCCTCACCAGGGATCTGTAGAAGGGAAGTGTTGTCTTCTTTCTTCTGCTATTAATACCCCTACCGATACATCCCAGCATCCTGCTAGCCTTGCTATAGGCCGTGTTGCACTAACTCTATTGCTTAAATGGTATATTGAGTTCGGTAGGGTGGGGGTTACATCAAGGGGTAGAGGGAGCTCAGATATGAGTTATATAGGCTTAAAATAAGCCACAAATTGCGCCACACAGCATACCGTAGCCCATGGTTTCTGGGGGACATAATACATCTGAGACAATGCCTTAGGTATATTACAGTAGCAGCCTCTTGCTGCCCTCTGGTACTGAATACAAATATGTATTCACCCTGCAGCCAGCCAGATAATTTTGCTTAGAGCAAGGGGTGTAGGAGGTCTCAGATATGACGTCTTCAAATGCTTCAAAATGAGCCCTAAATTCACCACATGGCTTCTGGGGTCCTGGCGGCGCTAAGACCCACAGCTTTTTTTAAAAGGTTGCAGACTGCATAAAAAGAACCCCCTTGTGAAAATCCTGGTAACCCCCTGCAAATGGGGGTTCCAAAGACTTCCAGGAGCTTGCTTGAATGCTCCAAGCCTGAATGGTGTTTGGCATTTAAGCCATTTATCAGTGAGTGTTTTAGAGCCTCTGGTACTGTCTCTTTAAGAACTGTCTGCTTGCAAACATAATTAGTTTGTATGGAGGACTGTGTGCTTCTCTGAGTACCACTCGAGCTGCTGCCAATTCACTTCATTTTGCAGTCACTAGAGTGCAAAGGAACCTATCTGAAAGATGTAACTGTTTGCCAGAAATTATTTAGAGTAATAATGAAATTACAGTTTGTCTAACCTGCTTTCTTTGCAGTCAGAACTGTGTCTGCTAGTTCCCCATTCTAGTTTTGAACTGCTGAACTGGACCAATCAGTGTGGGTTAAGCTAGCTCTAAAATGGTGCCTTGGACGAATCAGAACTTGGACTCATAATCTGAGCCAGCCACAAGAGGATTGTGTGGGCAGTGACTCTGGGAGATGTAGTTTAGACTTCAGTGCCTTTTGGACCAACAGCAGCAGTCTATTGTGGTGACAGCCAATCCAGTCAAGAACTGGGAGGAACTCAAAGGAAGTGCCCAGTTTTGTCGGTTGGAGTTTGAGTTGAGCTTTGGCAGTGAAGAAGGAAGGAGCCTGTGCTTTTCAGTGTGCAGTTTTAGTCAAAACAGTGTGTAAGGCCCAGAGTTCCGGTCTGCAGCTTGTTGGGACTGAATCAGTCCTGTGAAAAGAATCAAAGGATCTCTGAAGAGTAGAAACCAGGCTCACCCTGTAGAAGACTGGAGGAATTGCTGAAAATTACACTCGGTCTGTCAGGAACTGAATCTGCTGTGTGTTCTCCCGGGTATTATGCAGTAATTGCGATTGGGATACAGATGCAGCCTGCCTGGTATAGTGCTTTCTTTATATGGATGTGTGAAAGAGGTTTGTGTACCTCAAGTGAGCCCTGCTGACATTGAAGGACCCTATCTTATTTGCAGGTCGTGAGTACTAATTCAGGTCGCTCCCTGTTGAATTGCTCACATTAAATCCAAATGGAATTACTGTACTGCTGACTGTTTAATTCTCCTTTTCTCTGTGAAAGGGCCCTACCAGCTGCCACGGTTTGGACTAGCCACTAGGGCTTGGGTACCCAGGGACAGTAACTGATAGGGATAGGCCTGTGCACAGAGACCAAGGTAGATTATTAGAGTGATAAGCTAATTAACCTGAATTCCCCTGTCCTTGTTATATCCCCTAAATAAATCAGAGCTGCTTGTTTCAGCAAAGTTATACTGCCTGAGGTATTTGTCTATGTTAAAGTACTGTACTGTGATTGTTGCACTGTATCTCATTTCACAGGAGGTCCCAGTGCAGAACCAGACCTGGGGTAAGTGTATACTGTGAAGGTAATTCTGATATATTGTGTGGGCCACTAGTGGGAAGAAAGGGGTTGCAGTGTCCCAGAGGGCTGTGACAAGTTAGTTTAACTATTGCAAACCCTGACCTCTGGGTGGGGCACCAGCATTGGATCCAGGCCCCTCAACCTGTTAGTGGCAAATCAGGCAGGGGTAGTAGCCCCTGGGATAGCGCCATCTAGGGGTTACATCTTGGAGGCTCACCGCTGGGATTGTGTGTCCCTCTAGTGGCCATATTCCTGAACCACTGTTAAGAAAAATAGGTACCCGACAGAAGTGGCTGTGCACGCTGGTGGAGTGGTGTACTGGGAGGAGATCAACCCCAAAATGCTATGCTTATCCTGGACATCCCCTGGGTATCAATAGGACACTGTGCAGGGAGTACTTTCCAAGGTGGAAGGTTTACAAAACCCTGTGGTGGTGGGTCGGCATGCTAATCTGCTCACCCACACTTTCCTGGCCCTAGTAGAGTTTAAGGATCCCATAGATAGCTCCAAAGTGCCACAGACCATTACCCAGAGGAGCCCTCACTGCTTGGAGAGTGATAACTAAGGACAGTAAAGACCGGGGAATCAGCCCACCACTATCTGAAACTTTGAGGAGAAATTTGCTGAATGGTTTGCTGGGAGAGGAAAACTGTGGAGGACTTGAAGAAACTATTCTTGCCACCTGGGGTGTTCCTCCCCAACACCCTCTCCTGCTCCAGTGCCTCAATGGTGGCTGAACCAATGCAGACTCCTATTTCTGCACCTGCCATTAGTCACGACTCTTACAGAAGGTTGAGGATCTTCTCTGGCACCCTCCCACCCCCAAGGGGAGGATGACTGGGAGACCTGGATAGACTATGTTGCCCCCAAGTGCTAGAATGGCAATGCTCCAGAAGGCGCGAAAGGGTTAGTGAGGCCTCCGAGGTCCTGCCCTGGCTACCATCCGTGCTTAACGGGCCCAGTAACCCTGAAGCGACTGCACAGGCCTATCTTGAGGCCTTGGAGAATGTGTATGGAGCCCAGATTCTGATGAGGACCTATGGTGGAGAGTAAGAAATGCACAACAGTACCAAGGGGAGTTGTTGTCTGTGTATGTCTCTCGGCTGGAAAAATTGTTGCAAGAATGCCTCAGAAAGGGTAGTTTGCCAGCGATTGAACTGGACCGAACCAGACTGGACAGAATCTTAAGTCTGCCCCCTTCTCAGAACTGCTGTTGCTTCAGTTACGCCTGGCAAATCGACTGGAATCCCCACCCTCTTGATGAGTTAATGAGAGAAATTCGAGGAGTTGAGAAAGGCGACCTTCGGGAGGTACCTGCACCACCAGCTGTGGCTACGATCCAGTGACTGAGGGTGACCCATCATGAAGTTCAGGGGCAGAGGTTGACAGTCAATGAGTGCTCTGACAAGGAAAAGAATATGCCACAATGGGGCGAACTGTTGAGAGAGATCCGAGAATTCAAAACAGTCCCTTTATGAAGGCCACGCCTGCAAGTACGAGGCCCTGACCTATATCCGACTGCATCTGCTATGGGGTGGGGTACCTACCCATGTATCTCCTGCTGATAACAGCTCCAAACTCAATTCCTTGACCATGGAAGTGGAGAAACTGACGAGATGTCTCCAAATGCTTATCACACCACAGACAGAGATGGCACCCAGGTTTCCAGTTAGTAATACCCGCCCTGGCTCCCAGTGTGCGCCTCGGCCAGCTCAAACTCCAGAAAGTATGTTTTGCTATAATTGTGGGAAAGATGGGCACATGAAAAGGAATGCCAGTCCCCAAAGACACTGACAAAGTTGCATATAGGCTACAAGGAGAGCTTCGGAGAAGAAATCAGTGGTTAAGAGGTGCACGACATGATCCCAGTGAGGGCACCAAAAATGCTAAGTCCACGTCCTTTTTGTGGCAAGGTCAGTTGCCAGGCCCCCCACTACCGCCTCTCCAGACTGGTCCAGAATAGTGGGTCCCTCCATGGAGACCACTGTAAAGGTGAATGGAGTGTCTACAAGAGCTGTATTAGACAGTGGCCTAAGTGACAATTATGTTCCAGGATTGGTATCAGAAGCATTTGTCAGACGTGCCCTACAACCATTAGAAGGACTGCATGTATGGGGTTAAGTGAGAAGGCCTACCCCTATTCCGGGTATATCCGAATTTGGCTGTCTTTCCCCACCTCCGTGGCTGGAGTGGCCGAACAAGTAGAGACCCTAGCCTTAGTGTGTCCCCACTGGACTGTATGATGGTGTCCCTTTGTTGATTGGAACAAATGCTCACATGTTCGGAAGGCTGGCACAGTTGTGTTATGAAAACAGGGGTCAAAGACTAGTAGAGCTTTAAGAGTTCGGCTTTAATTAAGAAGGTATATGAGGCACAGAGAGATGCTGAAAAACAGAACCAGAGGAACCGGTCGAATGTATGGAAGAAGGATCCTGAGTCTCTGATCCTGGCGCCAAATGCCCAGTGTACCTTACAGGGAGAGGTCCGTATCAGAAAGGATGTTAGAATAAAATATTAATGTTGGATGCACCAGGCGATGGAAAATTGCCAGAGGGACTGCTGGTCAAGCCTAGTATTTGCCCGCTAGAGCCCATGCTTATGCCAGAAGGGTAATGGTCCAAGTTCATAATGTGTCTGAAAGAGACATTCGAGTAAACAGAGGTTGCATCCTGGCTAATGTGCATTGTGCAGACACTGCAGTGCTACAGCAAAGTTCAAGGAAGAATGACAGAGTAACATCTGACTTGTTTGATTTGACTCCCGCTGCCAGCTGAATGGAAAGTGAGGATCAGTGAGAAGCTTGCCCAGAGAGACCAGGTGTTTTCTTTAAAGGAATGGGATGTAGGATGCGGCAAGGAGCTGAGCACAATATCCGCTGCATGACGAAAGACCATTTCGTGAGAGGTCTCGACGCCTGGCACCTGCTGACATAGATGATGTGAGACGGCATCTGCAAGAGATGTTAGCTGCTGGTAATACAAGAATCCAGAAGCCCTTATGCTTCCCCCATTGTGGTAGTGAGGAAAAAGAATGGAACAGTAAGGATGTGTGTGGATTATCGCACCTTAAACCGGCGGACTATCCCTGATCAGTACACTATGCCCCGCATTCAGGATGCTTTGGACTGCCTAAACGGGAGCAAGTGGTTCTCTGTGCTGGATCTCCGCAGTGGGTACTACCAGATCCCGATGGCCCCAGAGGACCGTGAGAAGACGGCCTTTATCTGTCCGCTTGGCTTCTATGAATTCATGAGGATGCCTCAAGGGATTTCAGGTGCCCCAGCCACTTTTCAACGATTGATGGAGCGTGCAGTGGGGGACATGAACTTACTAGAGTGCCTGGTATACCTAGATGATGTTATTGTGTTTGGCAGCTCACTGGAGGAACATGAGAGCAGATTATTTAAGGTATTGGACCGACTGGAGGACTTTGGCCTTAAACTGTCCATTGATAAGTGTCAATTCTTTCAAACATCAGTAAAGTATGTGGGACACATAGTATCCACCGAGGGAATAGAGACCGACCCAAGTAAAGTTGAGGCCTTGACCACCTGGCCACAGCCCAAAAATCTAAAAGAACTGCAAAGATTCCTGGGATTCTGTGGTTATTATCGGCGTCTCATCAAGGACTATTCAAGAGTGATCCGCCTTTACTTAACCTTACTCAAGGGTATCCCCAACCCACAAAAATACCAAAAGTCAGCGTCCCTCAAGACTGAAAGAGTGTATTTTCATCCGAGTGAAGTATTTGGGGCCGCTGGACTCCTGATTGTGAGACTGCTTTTCATGAGATCATATATCAACTACCCATGCTCCAGTGCTGGCCTATGCGATCCAAGAAAACCTTACGTCCCTGCACACTGATGCTAGCTTGCAAGGGTTGGGGCTGTGTTGTACCAAGAGCACGAGAATGGCCTGAGACCAGTGGCCTTTGCCAGTAGAAGCCTGACCCCATCCGAAAAGAACTATCCTTTACATAAGTTAGAGTTCCTAGCTTTGAAGTGGGCTATTGTTGACCAATTCCATGAGTACTTGTATGGGGCTAAAATACTAGTAAAAACTGACAATAATCCTTTGACCTATGTGCAGACCTCAGCTAAGTTGGATGCCACTGGCCATAGGTGGCTTTCTGCATTATCTACATATGACTATGCTCTCGAATACCAAGCAGGTCTGAACCACATAGATGCTGATGCTCTCTCCCGGAGGCCTGTTCCCCAGAATGATTGGGTCCGATTGGCAGAACCTGACATTCGGGCACTGTGCCAGAAGTTTGACAGGAGGAACAAATGTCCACGGACGCAGTGGACTGCATGGTGGATTGCTTGGGAGCCTCTGAGAATGCATACCTGCTGCTTATTGCCACTTTTCTGCAATAGACATTGGTGCACTGCCTCAGCTGGACAATGACAGTATTCACGTGGCTCAATCCCGGATCCCATGATCAAAGCAGCTTTAGAAGCCCTCTATGCAGGAAAAGATGTGTCCAAATTACGCCCACTGATTTGAGAACTGCACTGTTATACAAAGAAGGTCCTAAGTTGAAACTGATCAATAAACTGTTATACAGAGAAACAGTAGACAGAGGGGACAAGTAGACAAACAACAACTAACTGTGCTGCCCACTGCCTTCGAGACTCAGTACTGAGGTCCTTGCACAACCACATGGGGCACCTTGGTATAGACAGAACACTTGACTTGGTGAGATCCAGATTCTATTGGCCTAAGATGGGGGCTGATGTGGCAACACATTCGAACTTGTAGTCGCTGCTTACAGAGGAAAGCTTTGCCCCAGAGGGCTGCCCCCTTGTTAACATCACCACCAGTGCACCCATGGAGCTGGTCTGTATTGTTTCTGAGTTTGGAGTCAGATCGAAGAAATATCAGTAATGTGCTGGTGGTCACTGACCATTTCACGAGATATGCCCAAGCTTTCCCCACCAAAGACCAGAAAGCATCCACTGTAGCCAAAGTACTTGTAGAAAACTTTTTGTTCACTATGGGGCTCCACAAAGAATCCATTCTGATCAAGGGAGAGACTTTGAGAGTCGTCTGATCAAAGAGATGCTTTCTCTGTGGGGAGGCAAAGTCCAGAACCACTCCTTACCACCCCAGGGGACCCACAGCCTGAACGCTTTCAACCGCACTTTGCTAGATATGCTAGGCACCCTGCACCCAAAGGACAAGCCTAGATGGAGCCAACAAATTAGCACCTGGTACATGCTTATAACTGCACCAAAAGTGATGCCACTGGATTCTCCCCTACCGCCTGATGTTTGGAAGAGAAGCTCGACTACCAGTAGATGTGTGTTTTGGGGTCTCTCCTGATGGGGTTCAAGCTGACAACTATTTACAGTATGTGCAAAAGTTAAAGGCCCAGCTAACTCATGCGTACCAACTGGCTCAAACCATGGCTGCCAAAGAAATCTGGCCAACAAAGAAAGGTATGATAAAAGGTGAAAGCACAGGAACTCCAGGAGGAGATCGGGTATTGCTAAGAAATCTGGGACTGCATGGCAAGCACAAGATTGCTGACAGATGGCACCATCTCCCTCACATTGTAGTGGGCAAACTAGATGATCTGCCAGTGTACAAAGTAAGGCCTGAGAATAATTCAAAAGATGTAAAAACAATGCATATAAATCATTTACTGCCCATTGGACAAATCTTAATTGAGTCTGAGCCCCTAGAAGATGCCCCCTCTGGACCAGTGACTAGAGCTGCTGCTAAGAAAAGATCAAGAAAGTCTGCACCTACAGAAGCAAAGTTAAAGTGTTCCCCTCCACAAGTCCCAGTTGAGCATGACTGTCAGTCCATATCGGAAGAAAGTGAGAGTGACTTTGAATACTATCCTTCTTACGAACTGAGTCAATTGTTTCGGGCAATCCCTAGTCAATACTGGAGATGAAGCTGGGCCTTCTGGACTGTCTAAGCCCCAGCTTCATCCCTGGAGCCAATGCTCCCAGAAAGTGAAGTGCAAAGCATCAGATCAGATGAAATGGAATCATTGTGCATGGTTGAACTGTTTGAGCTTTCAGGAGGAAAATGATAGATTAGGGCAGACTGGTGATACACCGAACAAGAAGAGTATTTTTGAGTGCCCTGACAGTCCACCACAGTGTCCGAAAGCTCTCCATGTGAGCCAAATGTTGTGGACTCAGAAACTGTAACTCCTGGAGCTGAAAGTGCCCCAAGTTCTAGCCTCTCTACCCCATGGAGACTCCCTGACAAGTGAGGACAATGCTGAAAATGAGGCTCAGAGTGCAGAGACTATAACAGTTCCCCTAGAAAGACTGGTCGAGCTGTAAAGCCTGTGGTGCACCTCAGTTATGATTCCCTTGGGAGGCCTGTGGACTTGCCTCTCAATGTTGTCCATAAAGGATGTATGTGTCCCCGAGCTCATTGCCCAAACTGACATCAGTGCTAACTCCAAGTTACTTGTGTTGCTCCTCTATATGGTGCCCTTGCCCCATCCAGCCCCAAGGTAACTGATAGGAAGGGCCCTCTCTTCAGGTTTCATGTACAAGAGGTAATAACTTGAGTTATGGTACAATGTGTATGTAATACTGTGTAAAGAGTGACGTACTGCAATGTTTCAGAAATGTGTTCTTGGTAAAATGATATATTGACTGATGATTACATGTGAGCCTAATGCAAATGTATATGGTTGCAGTTGAAACTTATGGGGGTACTTGCTTGACGCGGACGTCAAGCTTTCCCAGGCCAGGAAGGGTGTAACCCCCCTGCAAATGGGGGTTCCCAAAAGACTTCCAGGAGCTTGCTTGAATGCTCCAAGCCTGAATGGTGTTTGGCATTTAAGCCATTTATCAGTGAGTGTTTTTAGAGCCTCTGGTACTGTCTCTTTAAGAACTGTCTGCTTGCAAACATAATTAGTTTGTATGGAGGGACTGTGTGCTTCTCTGAGTACCACTCGAGCTGCTGCCAATTCACTTCATTTTTGCAGTCACTAGGAGTGCAAAGGGAACCTATCTGAAAGATGTAACTGTTTGCCAGAAATTATTTAGAGTAATAATGAAATTACAGTTTGTCTAACCTGCTTTCTTTGCAGTCAGAACTGTGTCTGCTAGTTCCCCATTCTAGTTTTGAACTGCTGAACTGGACCAATCAGTGTGGGGTAAGCTAGCTCTAAAATGGTGCCTTGGACGAATCAGAACTTGGACTCATAATCTGAGCCAGCCACAAGAGGATTGTGTGGGCAGTGACTCTGGGAGATGTAGTTTAGACTTCAGTGCCTTTTGGACCAACAGCAGCAGTCTATTGTGAGTGACAGCAATCCAGTCAAGAACTGGGAGGAACTCAAAGGAAGTGCCAGTTTTGTCGGTTGGAGTTTGAGTTGAGCTTTGGCAGTGAAGAAGGAGAAGAGCCCTGTGCTTTTTCAGTGTGCAGTTTTAGTCAAAACGTGTGTAAGGCCCAGAGTTCCGGTCTGCAGCTTGTTGGGACTGAATCCGTCCTGTGAAAAGAATCAAAGGATCTCTGAAGAGTAGAAACCAGGCTCACCCTGTAGAAGACTGGAGGAATTGCTGAAAATTACACTCGGTCTGTCAGAACTGAATCTGCTGTGTGTTCTCCCGGTATTATGCAGTAATTGCGATTGGGATACAGATGCAGCCTGCCTGGTATAGTGCTTTCTTTTATATGGATGTGTGAAGAGGTTTGTGTACCTCAAGTGAGCCCTGCTGACATTGAAGGACCCTATCTTATTTGCAGGTCGTGAGTACTAATTCAGGGTCGCTCCCTGTTGAATTGCCACATTAAATCCAAATGGAATTACTGTACTGCTGACTGTTTAATTCTCCTTTCTCTGTGTGAAAGGGCCCTACCAGCTGCCACGGTTTGGACTAGCCACTAGGGCTTGGGTACCCAGGGACAGTAACTGATAGGGATAGGCCTGTGCACAGAGCCATAGGTAGATTATTAGAGTGATAAGCTAATTAACCTGAATTCCCCTGTCCTTGTTATATCCCCTAAATAAATCAGAGCTGCTTGTTTCAGCAAAGTTATACTGCCTGAGGTATTTGTCTATGTTAAAGTACTGTACTGTGATTGTTGCACTGTATCTCATTTCACAGGAGGTCCCAGTGCGGAACCAGACCTGGGGTAAGTGTATACTGTGAAGGTAATTCTGATATATTGTGTGGGCCACTAGTGGGAAGAAAGGGGGGTTGCAGTGTCCCAGAGGGCTGTGACCAAGTTAGTTTAACTATTGCAAACCCTGACCTCTGGGTGGAGGCACCCGCCATTGGATCCAGGCCCCTCAACCTGTTAGTGGCAAATCAGGCAGGGGTAGTAGCCCCTGGGATAGCGCCATCTAGGGGTTACACTAGCAATGGCCCTGTTTGTGCACGCAAAGTGACTAGGTGGACGGAATGAAAATTCTCTGAATTTAAGAGGGTATTCATTTTTAAACAATTTTTAATCCCCATTCTCTTATATTTCACTTATGTATTCCTTTTACCTGCTAACCTGGAGACTACTGTGTAAAGCATTGTTTTAATCAAATGTTCTGAGGGAGTCAACTCAACCCCATTAAGAGAGAGATGACATATTTACCTAAGGAAAAAGGTAGGGTTCATATGCCTAATCCCATAGTCTTGTTTTAATTCACTATTTTGGGCAGGAGCCCTGAACTAGGCCTGGGAACCAGTACCCACTGGCACTAATGTCTGGATCAAGCAACTGTCAGGAAAGTTCCTACATGTGTGGCAGGAAACACCAATTAAACTAACCTGTAGTGTAACAGTTCCTGATTTTATTAGGCCATCTGCAAAAATTATATAAAAGGAAAATTCTCTGTTCAGTCATATGATCTTCATCCAGGAAACAATTGTATGAGACGATAATGTTACACATTTGTCCACAGTAGTCAGAATTTAAACATTGCAGAATTGAAAAGAATCACCTGGTGATTCAACAGCTGGCGGATAAAATAATCCTCACCAAATGCGGTATATTCTGTGGTTATGCACTTATGGGAGGTTGAATGTACAAGAGAATAATAAACATAAGTCCCTTGAAGAAAGAGCATGTCCATGCCCAGACTGTGATGCTAATGTGGCAAAAATGGTATATTTTTTCTTTGACTGAGGGTTTGTGAAGAGGTTTTAGCAATACAAGTGAATAAGTAGAAGCGTCCATGGTTGGGAAGATTAACCTATGAGTGCTTAGTAACTTCTCGGTGACTTTCCAGCAACCTTAAGGAGTGTAATAATAGCACATTGGTAGTACTGTTTGCCTGCTGAAGGTTTTACTTGTGGCAGTAAAGATGCCACTTAGTGCTACGCTCCAGCAAGAATACCTTATGTATCCCTTGCAAAAATGTGTGAATCTGCTGTTATGGAGATTCATAAGAATGATTGTAAGGTACTTACACATGAACAATTTAGATCATTATGTACAAGGATTATTTCAATAAGCCTCCCTGATTAAGGAAGGATGGAACAGGTAGTCTATTATGATAAGGTCTGACCAGATATTAGGTAGCTTTCTTTTATATGTTACTTTTGCCCTTTTCTGATCACAGAGATAGGGATTCTTTTGTGCCCCTGCTGGGCTGCACTGCTTGTTGGTAAATATTATTTCTTGATGATTTTTCAATACAATTCCCCCTACTCTTGTGAGTACTGCCATGACAGATGGAAGGCCTGGACCATGACCAAGCATATGTTTTTTTTTTATGTAAATCTTTCTTGTTACTGATTTTCTTATATTTAATTTCAGGTTACCCGCTGCCTTTGGGACTGGACGCAAAAATGTATAGCATGTTTTTTTAAATTAATTTGGAGAAGCCATCTGAGCCTGGCAAAGCAGAACAGACTCCAGAATATCTTCACCATTTATTCCCACTAATGGGTTTGTGTTGGAGGCATTAGGGCCCCATGGGAGTAAAGTCTTTCTGCAGGCTACAGCCTAGGGGGTCAACGTTGGTGTCAGCGCTGTCCGCGAGGTGGATGTATGACGTGGCGCTCATAGACTGGCCAGTAACCGACGCCAACCCCCTACATTCCTCAGTTCTGTTTCCAATAAAGAAAACAAGTGGGAAAGAAAAAAAAAGAGAGAGAGAGACTAAGGAAACTAGCCCCAAGGGATAGAAAACAGTAAGGCAGTATAGCGCAGTGGTCTAAGGCTCTGAGCTGTAAATCTGGTGACATCCAGCAGACCAGACCTGGGTTTGAATCCCACAGCTTCCACTTACATACTGTGTGACCCTGAGCAAGTCATTTAACCTCCTTGTGCTCCCAGGTCGCTCCTGTAAAAAAGCTTTCAGCTTAGTCTGCTATACCTGGTTAAACAACTACATAAAAAAAACCAAAAACGGATGCAGGGTATAAAATCATAGAAACATTAAAACCTGACTACCAACTTGGAGAAAGAGGTTAAGATGGGCCCTAAGGGTAGCAGATTATAGGGAGCCAGAGTCTAGGGCCACCTAGACAATGAAAGTGGGAAAGCAGTAGCCATGGTTGTGACTCTGGCTAGAAAGGGAGATGAAGAGATCTCCATCTTTAGTCATTATTAAAAAACAAAATCAGAAAAAAGAGTTGTACAGAAGTACAAGTAGGAAAATACAGTAGAAAGAAAGAGGGCTAGCCCTTTCCACTGTCATAGGGAAAGAGGGAGAAGAGATGTAACCCCCCTTACAAATGGGAGTTCCCAAAAGTCTTCCTTGGGCTTGCCTAAATGCCTACTGCCAGCTGGCGTTCTGTGTCCTAGCAGTTTAAAAGTGTTTGTATGTGAGTGCCCTGTTAGCCTCCGTGCCTGTCTCTTTAAGAGCTGCCTATTTCGTAGTGTATAATTAATCTGGGTAGGGGCCGAGTAGTTTCAGGCTCGAGTCCCACCCGGGCTGCAGTGTTATCACTCCATTCTGCCATCGCTAATTGCGCAGAGGGAGCCCTATTAGGAACTGTAACTGTTTGTTGTTTATCTGTTTAATAATAATATTGTAGTTTGTCTAACCTGCTTTCCTTTGCAGCATGGACATTTCTGTTAATCCCCACCATCTTGGTTCTGGACTGCTAGTTCTGACCAATCAGAACCTTTGGGGACCATAAAATGGAGTCTGTCCCCAGGGGTCTTGTGGGAGTGAATTTCTGTAGGAATTGTAGTTTTTGCATTTTGGTGCCTAAATGGACCTGGAGGGGGATCTCTAGTTGTGACGGACAGATGAATCAACGAATCAAATCTTTTGGCTCACTGGGAAGGTCCCAAGCTGCCTGCAGCAGTGTGTCAGTCTGAGTTTGGAGTTGGAAGAGTGAACAACTCGAGAGATTCGAGCAGCTGCTCCTGTGTAGTCGCAGGGTAAATCGGTGGGAAGGTGTGTTTGGCCTGCCTGCCACCATCTTCTGTAGTGAAGAAGTCTGCTTAACATATCAGACTTCATCCGAAGTTGCTGTGCTTGTGACCAGAATCCTGAATTGTGACAAACTGGATTTTCCTGAAGTGGACCGAAGATTTGCCTCGGTGAGATCGGCCTGTCAGGACCTGAGACTGCCTCAGAGCATACGGTTTGCGCAGAGACACTGAATTGCAACCAGACCGTCCTCTGAACAGTGGTATTTACTTGCTTTTACTATAAGTGTGCTGAATGCTGATAGTGGGTCGTGATTTGGTACCCCACTGCCTGATTGTGTGACGCTTGCTGGAAGCTGCATCCAGCAACCACCGGACTGTTATCTGAATTCTTTACCCGGTCTGGGCCCTGCCACCTTGGTCCAGACAGCTGCTCACACCACAGAGAAAACCATTGACGAGAGACCAGCCCAGGGATCAGCCCTCTGCTCAACATCATGAACAGGAACAACACCACAGTACATCGTGTGGGCCCTGCTTCTCCTGGCCATCCAGCTCTTCATCCACAGGTCTTCATTTCATCAATCCTGTGTCCTGTACTGGGTAGCGTGAGTAAATTCCAGGGTAGCTCCCTGCAACAGCTCAATCAAAGTGTCATCTGATTTAATTGTTTTGCCTAATTATCACAAACTGAGCCACCTGGCTCTGGATTACAAATTGTGGCTTACTGTGCATGTTTATTTCTTACCATCATTAGGGCCCCGACCAGCCCTGAGCAACGCTTCAGGCTAGCCTTTACCAACATCTC
The DNA here is from genome assembly GCA_016271365.2 of Neoceratodus forsteri. NCBI lineage: Eukaryota > Metazoa > Chordata > Ceratodontiformes > Ceratodontidae > Neoceratodus > Neoceratodus forsteri. Next base: position 160,146,107 of record CM057456.1, on the reverse strand, counting down.
GGTACCCAGAGTGTGTGTGACTGTGTTGTGGGACTCTAATGTGCATGCCATATAACCTGAATCTTTCAGATCTTGAATCAACCACCAGATTCTGCCCCTTCCTTGTTACTGCCCCCTTAAATAAATCAGATCTAAATCTTTTTGCATTGAAACTGGTTGTGCTGTACCTCTGTACAGACAGCACTGAAATACTGTTGGTTGTTGTGCCAGATCTGATTTTACAGGGGGTCTTCAGGGCCAAGCCAGCTGAATCAGCCCTGGTGGTATGTGCAACAAGTGTGGGGTTAAAACTGTTGTCAGGGGTAAATTGCAATTGTGTATTCTATGAATCATTTAGGCCACTAGAGGGAAAAGAGGAGGGTAACAGAATCCCAGAGGGCTGTACCCAGATCAGCTACACTACCACAAACCCTGTCCTCTGGGTGGAGGCACCCGTTTTCAGTACTCAGGCCCCTCAACCTGCACCTAGTCATGCAGGCAGGGGTAGTATCCCTTGGGATAGCGCCACCTAGGGGTTACAGAGATAAAAAAATAACAGAGTGGTGTGTCTTCCCCTAAAGAGCAGGTTGTTGTGACCCAAGGGGTTAACTCTTGCTAGCAGGGGCTGATAGAGGCTAGACAGAAAATCTCTCTATGTCCAGGGGGCTGGAGCAGCTGCTGTGAGAGCACTGTAAGACAGCAGCAACAGCTAGGAAGAAGAAATAAAAGGGCTAAAGAGGAGGACTACAGATGAAGGAGGGAATAAGGTCCCTCCGGGGAGGGGGATTAATTTTTTTTTTTTATAAATTTTTTTATATTTTTTTAAGAAAGAAACCACAAAATGAGGATAGTCTCCCTTCCCTTTTTCTTGTGTTTTATTTTATTTTATGAAAAAGAGTTCCAATAGGAGCAGGAGTCACAAGGAAAGGTGGAAAAAGAGTGGCAGGGGGACAGGCGAAGAGAAGAAAGACAGGGGAGCTACCCAGACTCCCTAGCCTGTAGCTGAGCGGGGATGGTGGTGTACAGGTGTGTCAATAAATGGTGAAGATATTCTGGAATATCAAGAACCACACTGAGTATGTCATTTTCATGTCTTCCAAGAAACAGTTTTCACCATTTATTCCCACTAATGGGTCAGAGTTCCAAGTTTACCACCCAGAAGGGCGTTGTTGCTGACCCTGAGGGAAAAAGTTATTCCCCAAGTTATCTGTGGGAAATAACTACAAGAAGGCAGGGACCTCTTACAGGTTTGGTGGAACTCAAGGCTGATCAGGGGCAGGTGGAGGTCTCCATGGCCTAGGAGCAGGAATGCACCCTGACAACTCACTCCTGACCCTGTAGGAAAATAAGTGGGTCTCCTGGATGTGTGAGGCAAGCACCCAAAGCTGGGCTAGGGGTGACAACCTGGACAGGTGAAGCCATGCCCTCCGAAGAATGCAGACTGCTGTTCCCACCAACCTGGAAGCTACCTCACTGGCATCATAAGATGCCCACACTTAGTGCCTTGCCAGCTCCAGGCCCTGGGCAAAAAGGCAAATGGCCTGCCTGGTTGCTTTGCAGTCAGTCGTGGATGCTAGCAGTTGACCCAGTGTCATCCGTAGGCACCTGCCATAGGTCGCCTTATGGATCTCATCTGCAGAAATGCACAGCATGGTGCGTGCCACCAAAAAAAACCTTCTGCCCCAGAGATCAAACTCTGCAGAGTCAGAGTCAGGAGAGATGTTTATGCACTGGGCGTCTATGCCTGGGGGGGTATCCAGGAGCAGGATCCTAGAAGAGGGATGTGGCATGGCACCTGGAGACCCCACAGGAGTGCAGTACCTGCACTGAACATCCCTCGGGGGCTGGAGAAGGGTCAAAGGGACAGAGCCAGAGATCCTTGGATGCCTCCACGAAGGGCTGAGACCATGGAGGGATGACTGTGGAGTCTCTGCTGTATTCAGCCAGGGATTACAGCACCAGGTTAGCAGGATTGCAACCAGCAAAATGGTGTAGGATAAGCTTCTTCATCACTTCCCCAAGAAGCCACTGGTACTGGATATACTCAGTGTCAGAGTAGAGATGAACAGAGGTGTCCTCTTCCTCAGGGGAGGAAGTGGGAGAAGATGAGGAGCAGGAATCAGGGTGGAGGAATAGGTACCTCAGGTCAAAAGATGGCCTGGTCTATCCTGGGGAAAAGCAACAAACACTGCCCTGAACTGTTCCCAGGACAGGTGCCCAAGATGACCAAGGGTACCTGGGAGAGGAGGAGGAGGGGGTGCAGAAGAGGAGGGGGGGAGGAGGAGGGTCATGCAAGACCAGGCTGCATCCTCTGCCAAGGTTGCAAGAATGTTTAGCATACCTCTTGGGGGGAGGGGCTGGCAAACTTGCCCTCCAGTGAATGGCCACAACTGTGGATTAATAGGGATGGTGTCCTTTAGGGGAAACCACCCCGGTGGGGAGAACAGAGCCATGTCAGTCCCAAAGGGAGGCCCAGATCCACACCATTGCTAGTTCTAGTCAGTTCCAAAAAGAAACGAGGGTCAAAGTTGGAGCTGTGACTCCTGCCAAAGCTGCTATCTACTCTGGGCAAGGAGTGAGCCACCAACCTAGACCTCAAGGTCCCCTCCTCACCAAGATTGGTCCTGTCCCTTGGACCAGGCCCAGAATCTATTCTAGAACATAGTCCCTAGGGGCAGAGGTGCTGGAAACAGTGCTGCAAATGGCACTAAATACGCCTTCGATGCCATGAATGTCACCAGGACTGGGGTGGCACCTGGAACGATGTTGGGACCCAAACCTGCACCACAAATGGTGCCAACAGGGTTCCTGACAGTGAGAAAAGTGCTGAGACCTAGACTGCACTGGAAACAATGCCAGCAGGTGCCCGGCCCCTGCCGCGATGTCGTCCACAGTCACGACCACCATAGGAGACCGCAACTGTGACCTGGGCCCAGAACAGGCCCAGCAGGACTGTTTCATTGCTGGATCCCTCAACAGTCCCGAGGTCCTCCCTGACAGCCTTCCTTGTGTCATCCTGCTCGTGGGAGGATATCCAAAATACCTCCGTGGAACAAGAGGACCTAGCTCCAGAAACCTTCCCTCCTCTGGAACCACAAGCAGTGTTGGGAAGGGGCCTGGCCTTGTGACCATCAGCGCCCTGCTCACCAGTACTGGCCTGAGTACCAGGAGCCAAGGCAGCATCAAGCCACAACACCAAGGTTCCCACTGATGTAGGCCCAGTGTATAGCTCCGATCTAACCACGTGGGGTGTCCGCTGCTCCAAAGGGCTGACAGACTCAGAGGGGTGCTCAGCTGGTCCCCTGGAGGTGAGTGACTGTCCACCAGATCCCTCTCTCAGGCTGTCCAATATCCTGCAGGGTGTGCATGAGGAAAGGCCTGGTTGTCTGCAGTACATATAGTGCTAGGAAGAGGCTCAGAGGAAGAGCCAATGGACCACACCTTGGCCTCTCTGGTGTGACACCTGCCTCCGAAAGTGGAGGGCGTATGATCCCACTTCATCATGAAGATCTCAAGGGTGTGGTAATCCATAGAAGGCAGGCATCACACCTACCATATCATGCTCAGCACTGAGGCAGGTTGAACAGGTGTGTGCTAGTCCCAGATGATGATGTGACCCCACAGGAGTACTGACACATAAGGGGCCATCCTTGTTCTTCTGCTTCTGAGAAGACTTCTTCTTGGGTTTCTTGGAACCAGACATGGTGCAGAACAGGAAATAAGAAAAATGAAGGAACAAAAAAGATTTGATGTTGCACAGAGACAGAAAATAATTATAGTGGTACCAGTGCAGAGACAGTGCCGGGGTATGGCATCAAACGGGGTGGTGGCAAACTGAGGAAAGAATATGATGCAGATAAAGTGACAGAAGCACTCCCATGATGTACTCTACATGGCAGGAAAATCAGAACCAAGGAAGGTAGAGGACTGGCATGGATAACTGGCCATTCCATGAGCACCATGTCATATGTCTGCCTCGTGAGCGGCGCCATTACTGATGTCAGTCCCCTTCGCTGTAGGCTGGAGAAGGACTTTGCTTCCTCGGGGCCTAGTGCCTCCAGCACAGACCCATTAGAGGGAATAAATGGTGAAGATTGATTCTTGAAAGATCGATTTGTTCCTACTCATCCATCAGTTAATCACACTGGACCCTGAGTGTCCATTGCGGGATTCGCATATGAAGCCAAGTTAACGGCACTGTCACTGTGGCAGCAGCCATCAGGCCAAAGAGATGCAACATTGACCTGCAGAGATGTAGTAGCTCCTGTGAACTAAGTGCACCTGAGCAGTCAAGTTGTCTGCCCTGTCCTGAGGCAGGAAGGCACAGCCATTCTCTATGTCCAAGCCCCCCCACCCCAACACATATTGTAGTCATTGGCACGGAGTCAGTACAGACTTTGGCACACACTGTGACTCACCAGTTCTTCCAACAGCTGTTGTGTTTGGGATAAGTTGTGAAGGAGAACTTCTCTGGAGTTGGCCTCCAGGAGTCAATTGCCCAGATAAGGGAAAACATAAAGCCTTTTCCTGCGGAGGGCTGCTGCAACCATTGCTAAGCATTTTGTAAAGACCAGTAGCACAGAGGATAAACCAAAGGGCAACAATTTGAACTGATTGCGCCTGCCCTCCAGCATAAAGCAGAGGTACTGTCTGACACTTTCTGATCTTGATGTGAAGGTATGTATCCATCAAGTCCAGGGAACAAAGTCAGTCCCACAGTTTTCAATAGGGGAATCAGGACCTGCAGGGATACCATTTAAAACTTTTTGTATTCGATTTACAGAATGAAGTCCTTGAGATCAAGTACAAGACATAGATCTCACGTCCACTTTGGGACTAGGAGTATCATGAATAGAACCCTTTGCTCCTGTCTTGTGGACAAAACGTTTCGATAGCCCGCTTTTGAAACAGCGTCTGGACCACTTCCTTTAGAAGGGACAAGTGGCACAGAGGTTAAAAGGAAGAAGGCGGAGGATGATCTGGAGGGGTTTCTGTCAAGTCCAGAGCATGCCCCTTTGCAGTTTTCTCCATAACCCATTCATCTGAGGTGATCTCCCTTCATTGCTTTAAGTGCAGGGAGATCCTGCCCCCACATTCACCCCTGGAAGCAATAGCTGAGGGCTGGAGACAGAAGACAGTCAGGTGGAAATGGGGTTGGCAGGGCCACAGGAACCTATTCCTCTGGGTGCTTTGGTATGTGCACCAGGGGGTAGCGGACATGGGAGGTGACCACCACCTCTACCACAGCCATTTTGGCAGCAGGTTGATGAAAAGAGCCGCTACCATGCCCTGTAGTGGGTGTGAGGTACAGGGATTTAACTGGCCTTAAGGTCGTTTCAGAGGACTGAAGGCCACAAAGGGCTTTTCAGCATCATAGCCAAACACTCTGGAACCCTTAAAAGGAGCATTTAAAAAGTTCAGTTGCATAACTACCATAATGGTAGATCTTCAAGGGGTATCTCTTGCAGCAGGTAATACACTTTGGTTGTCGCCAGAGAGAGCTGTGGTGCACGGCAGCTCTCTTCTAGCAGTCTTTTTCCAGGGGCTGCCTACACATGACATCATCACTCTGCTCCTATATAAGAGTGGGCAGTCCCTGGTAGCCTCAGTTCCTGCCGGATTCAGCTCGTTAAACGAGGACTGAGGGAGAGCCGAGGTGCCAAAGTATCTCTTCCCATATATATTTGGCTCAGAAGTTGTTCTCTTAGAAAAGGAGGGGGATGGATGGGGGGAGGGACGTACCTGCTGCAGGAGATACCCCTCGAAGATCTACCATTACGGTAAGTACGCAACTGTACTATCTTCCACGGGGATAATCTCTTGCAGCAGGTAATGCACTTGAGATGACTCCCAAGCAATAAACCCAAGAAGGGTGGAAAGTTATGACAGAAGACCTTGTAGGACAGTGCGGCCAAAGGCCGTCCTACGGCGCGAAACAATGTCTAAGTTGTAGTGCTTCATGAAAGTATGTATTGTGGACCATGTGGCTGCATTGCAGATATCTATGATAGAAGCCCCTTTGAAGCAGGCTGCTGTAGTGGCAGTGGCTCGGGTAAAATGGGCTTGGACAGGTCCTGGTAATGGCTTGTTATATTTCTTATAACAAAAGGTTATACAGTGTGCCAACCAGTTGGAGAGCGTCTGTTTAGCGACTAGGAAAACTTCCCATGTTGAGGCAAAGGTAACAAAAAGCTGAGAAGTTTTTCTAACAGATTTGGTACGATTTATATAGTACAGTATATGCCACTTGTAATGGACTGATTTGACAACCAGCAATCTATCCATTACATGCGGCGTCCGGTACAACAATATCCCCACACACCAACAAAAAAAGCGAGCGCTGAGTGTAAAAAGGAAAAAGGCAAGCGTTGAGTGTAATGTAGGTAGTGAATTATAGTTCTTCTCTGACTTTGTTGTAGTCTGCAAAAAACCTCTGGAAACTTTATTTAAATCGTTAAAGAAAATAAAGACAAACGAAAGCGCTGTTCTCGGTTGTGCTGTGCTTATCTACTTCAGGATGTAATCCTCCATCGTAGTTTGGCATTTTTTCCTATCGTGTAGCGATGCCAGGCAGTCTCGACATTAGCAAGCTGATCCCACTGAGGGGGTAATATCATCCCGCTGCTCGACGGTCCTACGGAGAGTCAGGATAGCCTTCCTTACATCCACTGGTGTTACAGGCACCTCATCACCCTCGGTCTCTTCCTGTGATAAAATTTCCTCTTCCTCCTCATCAGTTCTTGCTCCCTGCAATTCACTGATTGCCTCTGCTGTGTCATCTACATCAGCGTGAGGTGTGTCATTCCCCAGCAAACACAGCTCATTCATGATCTCTGTTGGCAAATCAGTATCAGCAGGCTCCTTCTCCTCCTCTGGTACAACACCAATTAGGGGGTCATTGGTGAATCCTCCCTTCCTGAAGCATCTCTGTATTGTTTCTTGCGAGACAATGTGCCATGCTTGCTATATAAGGCGTACTGAATCTAGTAAGTTAATGCGTCGTACGCAGACAGAAGCAGTAATTTCTTCCTCACCATCCAGAATATCAAGCAAACTTCCCCTCATTATCCTTACATAGTGGCGCTTGAAGCTGTATATAATCCCTTGATCTAAGGGTTGCATTAAGCATGTAGTGTTGGGAGACAGGTACACAAGTTTAATGTTTTTAAGCCAGCTATTGGTGGGTGGGAGGTACAGTTGTCTAAAAGCAAAGCGATTTTCCAAGATCTCAGTGATCAGTCCCAGTTTCGCAGCCAATTAGAAAAGATCTCGGAAGTCATCCTCGCTGTTTTGTTATTTTTATAAATGACTGGCAAATGCTGCATGCCTCTGAAACACCTTGGCTGTGCACTTTTGCCAATCACTATTGGCGTTGGTTTCTCCACACCAGCCATGTTACACGTAAGGAGGACTGTGATGCGTTCTTTTGCTTTTTTCAAACCTAAGGGATTCTCTGACTTAAAGCAAGTGTGCCATAACCAACACAACGAAAAAAAAGCCCAGTCTTATCAGTATTGAAGATGTTCTCTGAAGAGTAGCCTTGGAGGAGATCAGGCAACACTTCCTTCAGCCATGCTTCAGCAGCTGTTGTGTCAGCTGTTAGCTTCTCGCCATGGACTTTGCGGAATGAAATGTTGTTCCGTATTTTCCAATGGCTTAGCCACCCATCCATGGCTTTAAAATCAGTTTTGCCCATGGCAACTGCAATATGATCAGCTTTCTGCAACAGTAAGGGGCCCCTAATTAAAGCCACCCTACCCCTTGCATTAGTAAACCAACGCAAAAGCGCTTCTTCCACATCGTTATCTTTACCTTCATGCTTTCTCTTTCTATCGGGGTTCTGATTACAATACCAGTCTGACAGGAGCACCTCCTTATTCTTAAGCAAGTCAGACAAGGTTGACTTGGGGATAGAAAAATGTGTGCTGAGGTCACACGTACTTAATTTTGGCATTTTTTCTATCTCCTTGATTATCTTGACTTTTTTTGAAAGAGTGAGACTTGTTCTCTTACCAGCAGCATTCTTGGTAGCACTCATAATTTGTACAGTAGAAGCACAGCACAACTCTCAGAACAGTGTTAGCAGGTAGAGGAAAGGAATAGCATGGGGATTTCACACCGAACATAAGAAGGCAGTAATACAGCTGAACGGCATTAATTACATCGTTTGGTTGAACTAATTGGACTGTAATTGGGCGGTACTGCAGGAATTAAAGGTCCACTTTAACGGACAATTATAACACAGCCAGAACAGCAAATGGCTTTTGACATGGGCTAAATGTCCATTAGAAACGGAAGTCCGTTACATCAGGAGTCGATATAAGTGGCATATACTGTATTTCAAAATACGATGGACATCTAAGGTGTGTAGGAGGTATTCTCCCTGATTAGAGTACTCAGGGTAGTAAACTGACAATTCTATGCACCGATTTAAGGTGTGTTCCGAGACCACCTTAGGTAAAAAGGAAGGATTGGTACGAAGAGCCACTCTGTCTTGTGAAAGATTAAGTAAGGCTCTTTACACGTTAGGGCATGAAACTCAGATATACGGTGAGCTGAAGTGACAGCAACTAAAATTACTGTCTTCCAAGAAAGAAAGTGGAGGTTGCAGGTGGCTGACAGTTCAAAAGGTTCAAGGATCAGATTTTCCAATAGGAAATTCAAATCCCAGGGAGGGGTGGGCCATCTAATAGGAGGTTTGAGGTGTAACGTTCCTCTTAAAAATATTTTGGTAAGATGGTGTTGATAAAGTAATCTCCCTTCTAAAGGCTCATGAAAGGCTGAGGTAGAGGCCCAAATGAATTTTAATAGAGGAGTAGCTCAAGCCTGTCTCGGCAAGTGAGGCCAGGTAGTCCAATACTTTAGTCAGTGGACATGAATAAGGGTCCAACGACCAGGAAGCGGCTCATATGGAGAAGCGTTTCCATTTAGCATTATATGTTTCCCTGGTAGATGGTTTGTGTGAAGCCAACAGAATATTGGTCACTGGTGAGGAGACTTGAAGGCGGGCTGTGAAAGTATCCTCAGGAGCCAAGCGTGAAGGTGTAGTGACTTCAGGTTGGGGTGAAGAAGGGTTCCCTGATCTTGAGTTAATAGATGTGGCCTGATCGGCAATGGAATTGGGTCCGCTACTGAGAACTGTTGAAGTAGGGAAAACCATGCCTGCTGGGGCCACAGAGGGGCTATGAGGATCATGGTGGCAGGTTCAAACTGTAGTTTCTTTTTTTTTTTTTTAAATAGTTTTTATTAAGAGACTTTTCTTTTAACAAAGCGATTTCATTTTACATACAACAAGAGACATCTCCATGTAGAAAGTTTACACATTCTTTGTCAAAAAAACATTTAGCCACATGCTGCCCATATCTTATCACTTTTACACCACCATGGGTCACAGGGCACGTATTTCCCATACCTTGATATATCACTATATACTGGGTGAACTCCCAGATCCTGTATTCTCTTTGATGCCTTAGACAGCAGTCTGTTCATAATGTTTATATCCATCAGCATACACATGGAGAGTCTAATTTAGCAAATAATAGCCTAAGAAGTAGAGAAGGAATGTAGAAGAATAGGAAAGAAAGGAGGAAAGATGAGAAAAGAAAAAGAGGGGGCTTAAAGTTGGTGGAGGAGCGGCCCCTTAGGGAGTCGTAAGCAGGAGAGAACGGGGTACCTTCTATTCTAGGAAAATGGCTCCATCATCATTTTCTAATCAACAGTGGGCTAACTGGGCAAAAGCAACCTATCTTTACCCCTTATCTAGATTATAACTTTTAAATGTAAGACTCCACCAAAAGATGTTAGCCCTCATTCAAGTCACCTCAGCCAGGATCTGTATTATATCTTTGTTTTCCTTGGTTGCTCGGAAATGCAGAAAGGGCAGCCATCTAGACTTGAACTTATCTAAATGTGTTCTCAATTTAGCTGTTAGGTGCTTCATTTGCATGATTTTTAGGCAAACTGAGTACCATAATTTCTCCGTGGGCACCGTGGGAGTGAGCCAACTTTTGGTAATAGATTTCAAGGCCACTCCTAATAACGTGTAAAGCAGTAGAGTTTGTGACCCTGTCAGTACAGCCTTGGGAGTAAGGCCAAATAACCAGGTTTCTGGGGATGCTGGGAGTTGGGATACAAATATTTGGTTAAAAACCAATCTTATTTGATCCCAGTATGACCTAATTTTAGCACATGTCCAGAAAATGCGTGTGTGTGTGAGCCTACCTCCCCACATTGCCTCCAACACAGGTTAGTAGTCGAAGTCTTCAAATGCTGTGTATGGGTAAGAGTTAAGAAAAACCTAACTACCACCTTCCACCTAAATTCCCTTAGCCAAAGAGAGGTTGAGGTACGATGTACCCCCACCCAGATTGATGCCTAGGCCTCTTCCTGTAGACTAATACCAGCCTCATTTTCCCATTTAGCTGCAAGGTCAGCAGTACAATGGGAATCCTGAATGTCTAGCATCTGCACTAATCTAGAAATCAGACCCTTGTCGACCCCCCTTTCTACTAAGGATGTCAAGGAGTCCAACAAGGGGTCCGAATTTGGGCCTTCCTGAATATCTAATCCCTTCCCAAGCAAAAAATGTCTAATTTGTAAGAATCTAAAAAAATCTTGTCTTTGTAAACCATAATCATTGCTCAGTTGTTGGAAAGATTTTAAGGTTCCCCCAACCAAAAGATGTTCCACTCTTGTTAGACCTCTTCTATACCATCTGGTGAAACCCATATCTAGTTGAAGTGGGGCAAAATCCAGACAAGCCCAGAGGGTAGTAGGGTGGCCAATTTTCAATGACAACTTCAATCTCCTACACATGGCTAACCAGGCCTACCTCATAACTCCTGTCCAGAGGTTATTAAAGGAAACTTTGGAGTGCCCTAGTTCATCCATATATAACAGATTTGGCACCCTTAGCAATGGGGCTAGAATTGTTTCCAAGGAATTCCACAGGGGCGGGTCCTCCACCAAATGAAACTTTGCTACTACCCCAAGCTGGGCTGCCCAATAATATTTCTGGAAGTCTGGCATACCGAGACCTCCAATGGCTTTAGCCTTCATCAAAGTGGACCATTTTATCCATGGTAGACGGTTTCACCATATAAAATGGGAGGTGGCGGATTTCATCCTTTTCCAGAAAGACGTAGGAAGTTTCAAGGGGATAGCTGAAAAGAGAAAGAGAAATCTAGGTAGGACATTCATACGAATGCATTCCAGTCAGCCAGATAAAGAGAGAGGGAGGAGACTCCATCTATGGAAGTCTTCCTGCACCGTTTGCAAAAGCTTAAGATGGTTAACATTATAGAATTTGGAAACATCCCGGGGTATCTGGATCCTGAGATACTGAAAACTGTCTTTCACCCACTTAAAATTGCCCAGCCGAAGGAGGGGAGACTGACCATCAGCTAGAATAGGGAACATCTCAGTTTTTGCCTCATTGATTTTAAAACCCGAAATCACACCAAATTCCCTCAACATGACTTCCAAGAGGGGGATGGAGTGTTCCAGGTCAGAAACATGCAACAAAGTATCATCTGCATGAAGGGAGATTCGAATTTCCAACCCTTAACTTTAATCCCCTTATAGTCTTGAGACTGTCTGACCATAGCCGCAAAGGGCTCCATACTAAGGGCAAAAAGTAGGGGAGAGAGCGGGCATCCCTGTCTGGTTCCCCTTTCTATCCCAAAAGTTTCTGAGGTCACTCCATTAACTTTTACATGGGCTTTCGGACTATTATATAAATTAGACATCCATTTAAGGAATTTCTCCCCAAATCCAAATTTCTTTAGGGTGCACTCTAAATCCAGCCAATCCAGCCTGTCAAAGGCATTCTCAGCATCTAACGTTATAACAGCATTTACACATTCAGAGGGGAAGGAGTCTGCAGCCGAAATAGTATTTAGGAGCAGGCGGATGTTGTCTTGTATATGACGTCCGGGAATAAAACCAGTTTGATCGGAAGGACCAAAGAGGGGATGAGAGACTGCAGTCTATTACTTAGCAATTTAGTAAAAATCTTGGCGTCCTGATTAAGGAGTGCTATTGGGCGATAACTCCCACAATCTGCCAGGTGTTTGCCTGGTTTAGGGAATAAAGAGATGAGAGCCTCCTCCCAAGTGTCAGGTGCTTCCCCGGACTCATGGGCTGAGTTGCAAACTTTTGTCAGCAAAGGTGTGAGTTCAGGTGCCAGCTGCTTAAAGAACTCCACTGAAAAACCATCAGATCCTGGGGATTTTCCACTTTGTAAGAAATTGATCACCAACAGAACCTCCTCTTCCATAAACGGACACACGAGGGCAACCCTTTGGTCCTCTGTCAGTGTGGGGAGCACCACTCGTTCAAGAAATTGTGTTATTTCTTGTGCATGGTTGTGGCCTCTTTTCCTTTGGTAAAGAGCTATGCAATAGGAGGAGAACTCTTTTGCTGTCTCCCTGGGTTGAGTGACCGGGATAGTGGGATCTGCTAATGAGTTAATTTTAGTGATGTACCTATCGGCTTCTTGTTTTTTAAGGCTAAGTGCCAACTCTCTCTCCCCCCCCCCATAATATTTTTGGGTTGGTGAACCTCAGTGAGTTCAGGGCCCTACGGGTCAGTAACTGGTCATGAGACTCCCTGGCAGTTTTCAGCTTGGTCAACACCTTCGGATCTCGGGATACTTTGTGCTGTGCTCCTAGCGTAGAGATCTCCTCTAAGCTTTTAATTACTTTAGCTTGGTGTAATTTATTCAAATAGGCTGAATCGCTAAGAAATTTCCCTCGAAGTACAGCCTTCAGGCCGTCCCATATATACTTCAAGGCTGTGTCAGTCTCCCTGTTCTCCTCTGTGTAATATACAATAGCTTCTTTAATGTTTTGCAGAAATGTCCCATCGTTTAATAATCCTGGGTCATATCTCCAGCCCCCCCCGACCTCCCCATCCCAATAGATCCGTGCCTGTACCATTGAGTGGTCAGAGAAGGTGACCGGGTGAACCACCACATCTTTAAAAAAATAAACCCCTTGTTTCCAGGTGTAAATTCAGTCCAATCTGGAATAGGGTTGAGATGCTGGAGTGAAAAAGGTAATGTCTTGGGCAGACGGATTTAACCATCTCCAAACATCCAGCATCCCCCTTTCCTTGACCAAGGCTCGGAGATGCCTGGAAATACTCGTGGACCCCCCTCTGTGGGAGGGGGACTTATCCAACAAACAGTTTTCAACAACATTCCAGTCTCCCAGTAAGCACAACTCCGCAGGAGGTAACATAGCTATACGATTGAATAGAGAGGTGAAAAAGGTACGTGAGGAAGGAGTGGGTGCATATATAGAGACTATGTGAATGGGTCTACCCCTTAAATTTCCCCGAGAGGATGACCCACCGACCATTGCTCTCTGTCTGTACTCCCATCACATGAAATGGGAGGCCCTTTTTGATCAATATGGCTGACCCGGCCTTGGCCGAGGTGGGATGAGAATCTGCGTAGACCGCCCCAACCCACATCCATCGTAAATTTTCATGTTCCACCTTTGATAATGTAGTCTCCTGTAGGCATCCGATATCACATCCCATCCTTCGTAAGTCCTACAGAATTTCAGTGCATTTCATCACATTATTGATACCCTTAACATTTATTGTACAAATATCAAGAGTACCCATTAAGACACATTAAGCAACACCTTTCACCTGCCCCCCACCCCTCCCTCAAGCCCACAGAAAGCAAGGAGCTATAGATAACAAATGGGACAGAAATAGAGAGAAACAACAAATTTTCCCTGCCTAAAACCACAGGGAAAACATGTGAAGCATTATAAAAACAACCAGGGGACATTGAACTGCCCCTAGGCATACAACAAGTAGCCCACAGAGCCCTTGGGTGGCTCACACCAATCCCTTAGCGGGGGGTGAGCTCAAAGAGAAACGCCTCTCGAGGGTCAAGAGGTAGAGGAGTCAAGCACTATTCTGTGCTGAGAGAGATTCTTCAACGTATGTCGGAGCTTCTAACTCTCCTCCTTTGTAGTTCTATGTTGACTGCATGACGAAACCTTGACTCTGCCGGCCAGGTCCAATGCAATGCAAAATTAAAAAATCCATGCTGTCACCAAATAAAAGAAGGCTCCAGTCCATACCTTTTTCCTCCTGCCTAACCTCTGGTCGATGCAATTTTTATATCGCCCATTTCAGGACTTTCCCCTGATGTCTAGCAGTCTGGATGTGGTGACTGGGCTAACTTATCTACTAAGCTACTATTAGATGGGAGCACACAAAGTGAAAAACAAAAAAGGGGAAAAGTTCACAGGTAAATCACCCCCCCTTCCCGTCCATTAACAATATTACTATCCCAACAGTCTGTATGTTTCAGTGTGCTCCTTTATAAAGAAACCTCACTTCACAAACCCAAATTACCCTATCTTTCGTATAAACAAGGTATCTTATCAATGGAGAAAGCAATAAAACAAGTAGCAATTCCTGTCTAAATGGCAGTAAGTAAACAAATTTTCTTGGTTTAGGCCCAGCTGTGAAGTCACATAGTGTCCCCCATTTATGTTGTGGTTGACTGCATAGAAGCTGTTCGCCACTGTAAGAGACTGAAACAACCTAAAAAGTACTTACAGAATAATAGTAAAGTTGCAACTCCTCAAGGAGACAAAAGTTCCACGCCAGTTGGAGCCAAGGGGACCTTTCCTGTGTTCGAGAAGGGACTGTTTGGGGGGAGGAAAATATATAAGACACCGCCTCGGTGGTCCAAATGAAAAACAGTCCCCAAAAAACTGTACTCCGTCTGCATGGTTCTGCTTACAGAAAGCGCACCACACTTGTAACCTCCTAGGTGGCACTATCCCAAGGGCTACTACCCCTGACTGCTTGGCTAGTAGCAGGTTAAGGGGCCTGGGTAATGAAACGGGTGCCTCCACCCGGAAGTCAGGGTTGTTAGTGGTCAAGCTAACCTGGGCACAGCCCTCCAGGACACTGTAACCCCCGTCTTTCCCTTCTAGTGGCCTTTATGCATGCAGTTCAGAGTCCCTACACAGTCACACACTCTGAGTACCCAGGTAGGAAAACAGTGGGCAAGCCAGGAACGTTGCAGCTGGTTGGGGCCCTGTGACAGAAGAAAGCAACATGCACAACACACACTATTTGTAATCCAGAGCCGGAGGGCTCAGTTCATGAAAGAAAAGGCAACAAGACAATCAGATGACAACACTTTTAGATTTAGCTGTTGTTGCAGAGAGCTACCCTGATGTTTACTCACAATACCCAATACTGGACACAGGCAGGATGAAATCAGAGACTGCAGGCTGTTGACCTGGAGTGCCTGGAGAAGCAGGGCCCACACAAATCACAGAGGCGTCATTCTTGTTCAAGGCGTTGAGCAGGGGGCTGATCCCCAGGCCGGTCTCTCGTCGATGACTTTCTCTGCGTAGCAGGTATTCTGGCTGGGCCAGTGTAGCAGTGCCCAGGCAAACGGAAATGGATACGGATTCAGTCTGTGGAGCTGGATACAGCCTCCAGCAAGCAAAACACAGTTCAGACACACAGTGGGGAACCAAATCATGACCCACTATAAGCACACAGCACATTCACATGTAAGGAAATTCCATTGTACCAGGCAAATGGCTCTCCGGTCGCAAGTACAGAGTCTCTGCACAATCAGGGAGTTCAGAAGTAGCTGGAAGTCCTGACAGGCTGATTGCATTCAGCAAATTCTCGGTTCTTCAGGTTAAAGTCTGGTCATAATTCAGTGGCTTAATTCGCTCTCCAAATTCAGATTCAGTCCAAAAAAATCACAAGTTCCCTCTCACGGAAAGCAGGCAGGCATACAGGCCAAACTCAGGCCTTTCCACAGTTCTCCCACGTGAATCCTCTATGGACTGCTGCTTGAACTATCTTGAGCTGTTATTTCTTTACTTCCCAACTCAGATCTAACTGAAACTGCAAGCAGTGTGGGACTTTCCCCAAGATCCAAAAGGTTCAGTTGGCTGATCTGTCTGTTAGTCACAACAAGGGCTCCCCCTCCAGGTTATTTTAGGCACCAAAAGCCCAAAACTACAATTCCTACAGGTTTTGGCCCCACCAAGCCCCTGTATGCAGGCTCCATTTTAGAGTCCCAGATGTACTGATTGGCCCATTCTGCAGTCCAGGACCGAGATGATGGAAACAAACAGAACTGTCCATCCTGCAAAGAAGGCAGGTTAGAACAAACTGCAATATTATTGCTACTCTAACAAATGATCAGCAAACAAGTACATCTTCTAACAGAGCTCCCTCTCTGATTAATCATGACTGCAATCCAGGCAGCTCTTAAAGAGACAGTACACAGAGGCTATACAGGCACTCTCTGGCAATACATTTAAACTGCTAAAATACAGGACACCAGCCTGGCAGTGAGCATTTAAGCAAGCTCAAGGAAGACTTTTCTGGAACCCCCATTTGTAGGGGGGGTTACACACTGAACTAGTGAAGCCAACAGCCAGGACTTACGAAGTGCTGCCTTCAAACCTGCATCCAGAGCTATGCAGCAGTTAAGTTCGTCAGAAATCAATGATATAGCACAAGGTAAGAAAAGGTCGACTTCATTTATTCAGATATTTGGGAAGTAGCCACTTTGTGATGTCAACGTAGAGGGGGAGTAAAGAATCCACTCGTCTTTTGCCTGGTCTTCTAGCTCCAGGGGCCAGTTGCCATAATTGCACCTTGATTTCCTGGTCAGCCAGTTCTTCACTCATATCAGGTACAGGGATGTTCAGCGCATTCAGTTTAGGAGTGGCTTGTAGGAGGGAGTCGAACACTTGAATCCCCTCAGCATTCTGTAGCCATAGTTTAGCAGAATAGTGCAGAAATGCTTTGTAGCCCTTCTCTCTGAGAGTCTTTACTACAGTAAGAACCATCTTCCGTTTTACCATCATATGTGGGGGCAAATCTTGATCAATGTAGACACACTGGCCATCAATGTTGAGATTTTTCTTGTCCCAGGCGAGTTTAAGTACTTTCTCCTTAGTAATGTATTTGAGAGATTTCACCACTATTGCTCGTGGAGGGGCTCCAGTCTTGGACTTAGGAGCTATAGAGCAGTGCGCCCTCTTGATCTCTAGGAGAAGGCCCTCAGGCAGGTCTAGCTCCCGGTGCAGCCAGGAATCAATGAAAGCAGCCATATCAGCCTGTTCAGAGTCCTCTACTATGCCCGAGATGCGGATATTGTTCCGCCGTGCTCTTGCTTCTGCATCTTCAGCTCAAAGAGTAAGTTCTTTCTCCCGCTAATGTAGATATGCTAGTGAACACCCGTAGGCCATATGTTCATTTTGGAGCAAGTCCAAGTGCGACTCTACTGTGGTGGTACGAGCTTCGAGTTTTTTAAAATCTGAATGTAATCCTGAGATTTTAGCATCGATTCTATGCAGGATCAACATACAGTTTCTGTCAGCTTTAGTGGAAATGCTGGTTGCGTGAAACGCATCAGGGAACGTGGACCACCTGACCATGAGGGAGAGGACCAAGGATGTGAACAAACGAGCATTTTAAGAAAAAGGCATTGAGAAACTTTTTGTCTTGCATGTGCACTTTAAAATAAAATCAAGCACTATATGGAATAAGGTACAGTATGCTGTCCTTGGTTTATTGATAAATGCTGCAGATGAAGTTATTGACTATGAGGTGAGGCGAGTGCCAGAATTCTGAGTCTTTTGTTTACATTTACTGTTTTTGGCCAGGCACCACCGTTTCCCAGGTGCAGCCTTACTTTTTGATACAGCTTTAGTGAAGTAGTTACTGAGCTGGAGTTTGAATCTGAGCTGGAATCGTCTTCATCAGCGGAGGCAGTCAACATTGAAGAGCGGGACATAGTGGGGCTCACAGGCCTTGGAGTCATCTGTCTAGTTGAAGAACGATTTGGAGTGCCCATATCCTTTTTCTTCGATTTCCCCATCACAATAGCACTTCCCGGAGCAACAAACAATGCTGAGATCTACCACTCTTTAGCAGATGGCAATGGATTCATACTATAAAATGACCTGGCAAGGAGAAGTAGCAGAGCTAAGCTGCCATTTGTGTCGTGCTGAAACTGGAAGTCCCTCGAGCTGTAGTTTCAGAAGAATCCATTGCAGGAGAGGGACGGGGGGAAAGCATATAAGAAGAGTCCTGTCCACGGCTGGGACAGGGCATCTATAGACAGTCCCTTTCTGTTCAGGATAATGGAATTGTGGAAGAAATAGGACGTGATGTATAAACAGGTCTAGCCCCTGGGTGGTAAAGATCAGGGTCCCAGTACCTGTCTGACTGGCCTCTATGAGAGAATGGTTGTAAAAGAGGAAGGGCAGTAGAAACGGCAAAACCAGTAGTTCTCCACATAAAACCCGACCCATCGTCAATGGGGCAGCAAAGGAGGAAGCATTAGAATGCCTAAAAGTAGACATCATCGATGGGAAACGAGTCCCCATCGAAGGGACTTCAATGGAACTTGCATAGGGTTCCATAGAAACTGCTGAAAGGGCACCAGAAAGTGCCGTCGACAAGAGTGTGTAAACTCCTGTCGACATGGAAGCAGTTCTGGAGGGTATCGTTGATGGTGGAGCACATGTGATGGTGGCTGTCGATGAGTGACTGCCTGATGATGATGAGGATGATTTATACTCATCACATTTATGCTTCTTGTGTGAAGCTGTAACAGGGGGCTCCTTGGGATGGGCCCCCTTCTCCAAGAGAGACAATTTCTGCTCCATGAGGTGAGCTTCAGTCTCCTATAGCCGTCGTCGACGGGTTGCCTGGTTGAATTCCTGGCAGTGTTTGCAGGAGATGGTGTCACTTGTGGGACCTAGACACCTAATACAAATGGTGTGGTTGTTGTAACGGTAGATCTTCTACCACAACAACATGACTGAAATAGTGCTGACTTGCTTGTAGAGTCTTTGGACATTCGTCAATGAAGATCGGAAACGGAGGAAAATTCCATTCCCAGCTGAAGTTCTCGTCGATGACTGCTTCACTAGCACTAGCTGCTGCGTGCGAGCTGAAGGCGATGGGAAAATGAATTGAGGATACCAGGGACCACCAACTCTTATATAGGAGCAGAGTGATGATGTCATGTGTGGGCGGCCCCTGGAAAAAGACTGCTAGAAGAGAGATGCTGTGCACCACAGCACCCTCTGGCAACGACCCAAGTGTATTACCTGCTGCAAGAGATTATCCTCGTGGAAGATCTGCCTGTTGTACATGAGTAGCAAAATGAGTGACTCTGAGCCAAGAATAGCAGCGAATACAAATACCAGAGGTCGCAGCCCTGGAGGAGGCATCAGATACAGCAAAAGCTGAATGTAGCAAATGTTTCCCCTACTTCAGCAGCAGCAGCTAAGGTTTTGACCAAGTCAGTCTTGGCAGGGCCATCAGGCAAAGCTTGGACTGCAGTACAAGGAGCCTTCCAGAGGCTATTCTGATATTTTATCATGTGGGCCTGGTAATTTGCAGTCTGAGGGCTCAGGGATGCAGAGGCACAAGTACACTTGCCCATAACATCCAGCCTCCTAGTTTGCCCATAACATACAGACTCCTAGATTCTTTATCTGGAGGCAAAGTACTCATGAATTGAGGGGCTTTAGAGAGATAATGAGCAGCCATAATGACTACAGAGTCTGCGTCAGGCTGTGCAGTATAATGAGGCTTAACAGGGGGAGCAGGGTGCTGATTATCAGCCTTCCTTGTAATAACAGCTGCAGCAGCTGCTGCTGAGCAACAAATCTGGTGACATCCAGCAGACCAGACCTGGGTTTGAATCCCACAGCTTCCACTTGCATACTGTGTGACCCTGAGCAAGTCACTTAACTTCCCTGTGCTCCCAGGATGCACCTGTAAAAAAGCTTTCAGCTTAGTGTGCTACTCCTGGTTAAACAACTAAATAAAAAAACAGGGTGTTAGACCCATGCCATGCAGCAAAGGTAGTATCCAGGGCACTCGGTGGGACATTTTGTTGGGGAGTCCCGGACTTTCTGGGAAAAAAAATTGGGGTCCTGACCTAAAATCTGGGAGTCCCCATGAAATTTTTGGGTGTCCCCACTGGAATGAATGGATTGAGTCTGGAAAGTGCATTTCTCAAGTGTTGTTTATTTATCCCCATGTATTTTGTATATACCAGAGTCAGAATTATGCAGATATAATGAAAAAATTGTTATAGAGAAGTGTTTTTTGTCTCAGCTGAGTTGCAAAGTCATATAAAGGTGCCTTAGCCCTATAAAGTGACTAAAAACCACAGCAGTGTGATCACATTCAGAACAGAATTTCACCTGACCAAGTACAGAGTGCGCTCTAACTTGTTCTTCATTCACATTGTTTACAGTGAAATAAAACAAATTGTACTTACAGTTTCACTGTCATTTCTGCCTTTACATTAATTATATTTTGCCGCAGGAGGTAGTAGACTAGTGTGTAGCCCACCAGAAAAAAATCTTGTGTGGCTACAAAGTGAAGGAACTAGGCTACAGTGTAAGTAATTGTTCACAATTACATTGGCAAACAGTCATGCTGACAGCCACTTATGTCTCCCACCAGTCATCTCTCCTGCCCAATACTTCTCCTGTCTTCTCTCCTGCACCTTCTTTGTAGTTGCAATTTAGAAATTTGACTAAAACAGCCCTGCCCCCCACCCACTTACTAAGAGCAAAGTGTGCCATCACTGTGGCACGCATCATTGTCTCCTCCCACTTTACAGCAGAATCAGTGTTGCTAAAATCATTTTACTACCTCTCCACCCCCACCCCTCAGGCAGAGTGACATTGGTCTGAATAGCGCAATATTACTTTTTTTTCATGTTTGACCAGGTATAGTCTCCTAACGCCCTTCTGCCCATAACTTCTCCTAAACTACCCTCCTGCCCAGAACTTCTCCTAAACACCCTCCTGCCCAGAACTTCTCCTTCCTGCTCTCCTGCACATTTCTTAAAATTGTGTGTGTGGCAGCTAAAGAACTTGCCAGTGTTCCAGAGACTGGAGAGCACAGTGGGGTGACTAAAGCCCCTACCCACCCACCCAGACCCTTAGGCTCTCCCAAATCTGTCAGGTTTGAGATAGTGGCACAATCTACATCTGGTTGGTGGCATCATTGGACTCTGCAGCATGTCGTGCTTTTCTTTGTACTTCTTTTTTCATGGCATGGCATTCTGTGGCAATAGTCTCCTAACACCCTCCTGCCCGTAACTTCTCCGAAACACCCTCCCATGGGCTTGCTTAAAAGACAGCATCACTAGCAGACTACAGCACCCTCAGAGTTAATAAAATTGGTAGATTCATAAAAGTCCAGAGTCAGAGGCGGATCTAGCAGGGAGCCAAGAGTGCTACCGCACATAATTCAAACAAATGTGTGAAGTACTAGATAGTCTCACAGATGCAGTTCAGGTCCATTGATCAAAGCGCAGCTGTAAAGTGGACCACAGTCAGGACAGCCTGGGAGCCATTAAACTTGTTTTTCTGTGGCCATCCCAGAACAGTAAAGCAGACAGAATGTAAATAGAATTTAGCAGATTGACACCCTTCTTGCCCAGTGAAGTCAGAGTATGTTTCAGAACTATCCTTTTGTGCTGGCAAGTGGGGTTTTGAAGTGTGATCGGTGGCACCATCTTATCTACAGACTCCGAGCAGTAAAAGCACAACACCCACACCCCACCACCAACCTGCATGCAAAAAAGGGGAGATCGCTTGGCTGATAGGGTATAAAGTATTTGTATGTCAGAATTACAGACCCACTTCTTCCTGCTGCAGCCTGAGAATAGGATCCTGACACAAATGACCTGGCTGACTCGCTCCTTCCCAGTGCAGCGCTGCCTTATCTATTTCTCCATGTCCACACCGACTGGTTAAATACCAACCACCCTCCCTAAGGTAATTACATTTTCTTAAAATTAAGTTTAAAAAAAAGTTTTGTACTGTGCTCCCTCCAATCTGTGATGCAGGCAGCAGGCAGGTGTAGAAAGTAGAAGTCAAAGCATGAATAGCTACATACTACTGACTGCAGCTATTCTGCAGTTTTAGTAAAGGTTGAATTGGGACACTTAATACAAAAAAAGTGTTTCAGTTCATTATTAATTTAGCAGCCCAGCAGGTATCCCTATGGAAAATATAGATGTCATTAACAGTAAAGTGACTGATGGTTAGGTTTTGCAGAGTACACACTCACTGTTGATTTAGAAGCTTGAAGGGATCCATGCCTTGCCCATACAAACTACAAATCATTGACTGACATGAGTACTGGTTTCTATGGGATGGATGCTGGGCTGTTAAATTAAAAAAGAATGAAAGTGATTTTTGGGTGAGGGTATTGAATAAAGTGGCTCAGTCCTGCCTTTGCTAAAAGTGCAGATAAAGTATTAGCTGCCTGGCAACCGAAAAACTGTCAACTGACAAACACAAACAAACCAGGGATATCCGTCTGCCCCTGTATACAGAAGTGGTTCTGGAAGTCTTGGTCAGAGTGTCAGCTCAGCAGTATCTTGAGTTTTTGCTAGTAACTATTTACTGAAATCCTTGGCTGCATTATCTTTCACAGTCCAACACTTAGACACTTAAAAATCATGTTTCAGTTCTCTAATCATTTAGCAGACCAGCATCTATCCCTGTAGAAAGCAGGACTGTGTTCAGTGACTTGTAGTTTGCTGTATAGGCATCATCACATACTTCACATTATTTATTTAGAATATTGTATAATGTGATGCCTATACAAACTGTAAATCATTGATGGAGCACTGATTTCTATAGGGATGGCTGCCTGGCTGCTAAATTAATAAAGTATTTAAACACAATTTTTCCGTTTTTTGTATTAAGTGTCTTAAGCTACATAGCTGTCGGACAAGATGAGCTGATATAAATAAATATATCGATGGAGGTCTGGGAGGAATGAAGAACTTTCTTTGGTTACCTGCAAATGAACTGATCTTACTTCGAGAGGGCTCTTGCAGTAGGTAATTACATATAGGACTGACGCCGGCAGGCGGCAGGACCCCACAGAAAAATTTCTAGCTAGCAGTCCTTGGCGAGGGACCGGCGTCAGGAGATGTCGGTACAAAGGGGTAGTCCCTCACACCGCCTTCCAGTTCTTTCCATGCGTTAGCTCATGCCAGCGCCTGCGGAAAAGTTCCTTGCTCGTCAGGCTCCTACGTCGGTTCTTTTACCGAGTATTTTCACTTTTCTTAGAAAATGTCAGTCATTCATAGGTGTTTGTCGTCTCCTACACCCTCCGAACACAAAAACAGAAGTGGGACTGGTGCGGGCAACTCCCGCTGGGGCGGTACTTCCTGTGCCTTTTGCCTAGGCCCCGACCATCCAGTAGAGAACTGCCAGCACTGCCCGAGTTTCAACTTGGCCACCCGGAGAAGGTGGCAGCATTCCCTTGAAGCCCACATTCTCAAAAAGAAGATGAGCTCCATGGAGAAAGAACTCAAAAAGCTTCGGTAGGCATCGACTTCCCCTGAAGGCCATCGCAAGAAAAAGGACAAAGAAAAGCACCGGAACAAGGGCTCCTCTCCCACCGCGACTTCCTTGGGAGTCGCCGTGTTAAAATGCGTCACCCGGGGGACGCTCTCGGCAGCGCGCCTTGCCGACTTCTAAAGCGCATCGTCCACCATCTGGCTCGCTTTCCGGGCCCTTCGGACGCCTCCGGGCTGTTGGAAGCCTCCACCCCAGTAAAGCCATGGTTTTGCGGCCTACTGGTGCAGGCAGCTCCGATAAGCCGGACATCGGCTCCTCTGACGTCCGCACGGAGAAGGTAGGTAAGTCGCCCGACCCTTCGGGGCAGCACGCGGCCCCTCTTCCGCCAGACCAGGCCACCCCTCCTTTGTGGCCTGCCTCCAGTGAAGGGTCCAGTAAGCCGGACGCCAGCTCCTCCGGCGCCCGCCCGGATCCCGCTGCTAAGCCGCACGTTGGTTCCCCCGACGTCTGCATAGCGGAAGAGCTGATGCTGGACCCTCCCACGTCTGTCGTTCCCTGCTCCCCGCAGCCTTCGCTGCCCTCCGGGGACCTGGAGTCGCCTCAGCCCAACCCCGGGGATTTCTCCCCTCCATCCCCGGGCGACGCTGAGTCCCTGTTCCACCTCCATCAGACCATCCTCCTGCTGATCTGGCGCGGCACCTCGGCCGGCCCGCCAGACGCCCGGTATTGCCGACTCCGGGCGACATCCCTCCTGGATGCCACCCCAACACCAGGCCCTCCGGTCTTCTGCCCCAGATCCGCCTCGGGGGAGCCTCCGGCTGGGCCCGTCTGCCGGCAGCTCACCCCACCTCTTCGGGTACCAACCCCGAAGTGGTATCCATGCGTCGTGCCGGGACCACAGTATCCGGCCTGCCGCAGTACCCGACGCCGCCCATCCAGTGCCGCAGTACCAACGCCACAATACCCGATGCTGGGCTTCCGTCATCAGGTTATGGATACTGTCTTATGGGTATAACCCATACCCTTATCCCCTCCTCCTCCTCCTCCTCCACCGCCCCCAGTGGCGGTGGATTTGCAGGAGACTCTGGCCTCCTGGTGGGCTGAGGCAAGGCTCAGCTCCCAGAGAGGTGGAGAAGTCGTCTTCCGGCGATGGTGCGGTACCAGTTCCCGTACGTCCACGATGACAAACTCCCTCTCCTCTCCGGACACCAGGGCTAAACCCTCTGGGTCCAGAGAGGGGCAGGACACGCTTCTCCGAGGGTTTCCCAAAGGGTCCGTTCCTCCCCCTAGACGGGAGAGGGAGTCGTTTTCTTCTTCATTTTCTTCCTCTTCCTCCTTGGACTCCTCCGACGGCTGCTCCAAGAAGGACGACGAGCCTCGCTCTCCATCAAAGCCCAGGCCAAGGACTCCTCTGAAGTCTCCAGAGGATCCTTCCTTCACGGAGCTGCTACATGAAATCCAGGCAGTGCAAAAGTGGCAATCCTTGGAGCCAGACCCACAGCGGGTGAAACTCGCTGAGCATCTGGATCTGCCCGTGACAGCTCCCACCATGGTGCCACCCTGGATCGAGCCTCATGCCCACCTTGTTACCACTATTTGGAAACAACTGTCGGCATTAGCCCCTCTTCCTCGGAAGTCGAACAGGCTATACCAGGCTCCCGAGGGTGTTGATTTTTTAGATTCTCACCCTCAAGCTGACTCGGTCGTGATTAGCGCCTCTCACGGCTGGACAGCTAATCCAAAGCATCTTAGCTCATCGCCACCTGATAAAGAATCTCGCCTTCTGGACCAGTATGGCAAGAAGATTTTCACTTCTTCCACACTGGGGATCAGGGCCCTGAACTATGTCGGTCACATGGGGGATTACCAGGAGGCAATTCTTACTGAGGTGGAAACCAAATTGGACTGCCAGCCGGACTCTCAAGTCAAGCAGAAACTGTCTGACCTCATCCACTCTGCACGTTCAGCCAGTTGACACATGCTTCGTGTGACTTACGATGCAGTGGACACTGCTGGACGGAGCTCAGCTTTCACCGTAGGCTTATGGCGTCATGCTTGGCTCCGTGTGTCAGGGTTGGTCCCAGAAGTGCAGTCCGCTATACAGGAAGCGCCCTTCTGGGGATCGGTGCTCTTCGGGGTGATGTCAAGGACATCATCACTGAGCTGCAGGAGAAGGGGACGGCACTGAAGTCCGTCGGCTCTATGTACCATCCCCATCAACAGCAGTGCCATCCCTTTCGCAGACAGAATTGGCCAAAGGCGAAACCTCTGGGAAAGCAGGCCACTAAACGCCAGGCCCCCACAGCTGCCAAGCCCTCTCACCCAAAAAAGCAACGGGTGCTTCAGCTGTGGCGCTGCCCCACACCACCTGACTCCTTCCCTCTCCCACAGCCTCCGGGCTTCCCAGAGGAACCGGTAGAAGGGAGGTTCTCCTTCCACCTTACGGGCTGGGAGAAGATAACAACAGATTCATGGGTGCTCCAGCTAATCGCAGAAGGACAATCAGTAGAGTTTCTACAGAAACCACCTTGTCACCCTCCCCAAAGGTCGTCGTACTCTCGGAACATCTTTTGGTCCAGGAAGAGATTTCAGCACTGTTGCTGAAAGAGGCGATAGAACCTGTTCCCCTTCCTCTTCAAGGAACGGGTTACTATTCCACTTCTTCCTGGTCCCGAAGAAGACGGGAGATGTAAGACCTATCCTGGATCTCAGTTCCCCGAACCTATTCATGGAATACAAGAGGTTCAGAATGCTCTTACTGCAGAGCCTTCTGCCCCTCCTCCGCTCGGGTCAGTGGCTGTGCGCTCTGGATATGCAGGATGCCTACCTGCATATATCCATTCACAAGTCCCACCACAGATATCTCCGTTTTGCTTTCCAGGGGGACCACTACCAGTTCAAGGCACTTCCATTTGGCCTCTCCTCGGCTCCCCGAGTATTTACCAAATGCCTTGCAGTGGTGGCGGCCTACCTGCATACCCGGGGAGTGCAGGTTTTCCCGTACCTGGACGACTGGCTCCTGGCGGCCCCGTCCAGGGAGGAACTCCTGCGCTGCCTCTCCCTTACCCAGCAGGTCTTTGCCTGCCTGGGTATTACCATCAACCATTCCAAGTCTCATTTGATCCCATCCCAGAGACTCCAGTTTATCGGGGCGATACTAGACATGACCCCGGGCAGGGTCTTCCTGCCACCGGACAGGGCAGCCACTATCCAGACTCAGGTAAGCCTGTTGTCCGGCCGCAGGTGAGTCACTGCAAGGTTGGTTCTTTGCCTTCTCGGGCTCATGGTGGCTGCTATCCTGACAGTTCTTCACACTCAACTCCACATGAGGGTTTCTCAGTGGACGCTTCACTCCCAATGGGATCAATTGGTGGACGACTTGGATCAGCTGGTCCTGGTCTCCTCTCCCATGGTTCGAGATTTGCAGTGGTGGATGGTCAGAGAGAACCTGTTTCAGGGGGGTTCCATTCTTCCTTCCTCCCCCCTCCCAGACTCTAACCACAGATGCCTCAGGTGAAGGTTGGGGAGCCCATCTCGGTCCTCATCGGACCCAGAGCTCTTGGTCCAAGCTCAAACAATCACTTCACATCAATGTGCTCGAGCTTCGGGCAGTGCTTTATGCACTACAAGCCCTCCGTCTGCATCTCCTTTCAGGCCACCTAGCCATCCAGACGGACAATATGTGTGTGGTATGGTACATCAACAAACAGGGAGGGACTCGGTCCAACCCTCTTTGCAGGGATGCAATGAGAGTGTGGGACTGGGCAGCACAACATGACTTCACCTTACAGCAATTCATGTTCCGGGAGTCAAGAACACCTTGGCAGACAAGCTGAGTCGCTCATCCGCCCTGGCCCACGAGTGGGAACTGGATCAGGGGGTCCTAGACGATATCTTTCTATGTTGGGGAACACCACAGGTCGACCTGTTCACTTCCCCTCAAAACGCAAAGCTTCCAAACTTCTGCTCACTCGTTCAAAAGTGAGGCATTTTCTGGAGGGACGCTCTGTCTCTAGATTGGAAGGACAGATTCGTCTATGCCTTTCCCCCAATTCCTTTGATCCCACGGGTCTTGCAGAAACTAGGTTCAGAAGGAGCACGAATGATTCTGATCGCTCCCTTTTGGCCCAGGCAAGTTTGGTTCTCTCTTCTGAAACAATTCTCAAAGGAACCTCCGCTTCCTCTTCCTCTTGTCACAATGTTTGCTGACCCAGGATCAGGGGACCCTGGTCCATCCAGGTCTCAAGTCCCTTCAGCTTAATGCATGGCTCCTGCAGACATAGCTCAAGCCCGCTTTGGAGTTTCTCACCAGGTGGCGGAGATTCTGGTGGAGGCCAGGAAACCCTCCACTAGGTCTACCTATACCATGAAGTGGAAGAGATTTACAATCTGGGCTGCTTTGAAAGAAGTTGAGCCTTTCTCCTGCCCTGTTGGACGTCTGCTGGAGTACCTTCGCCATCTCTTTGACCCGGGTCTTAGTCACTCCTCCTTGAAAGTCCACGTGGTGGCTATTTCAGCCTATCATGTTCCTTTGCAGACAGAACGTTTGCTCAGCTGGATGTCTCTAAGACTTTCCTCAGAGGGGTTCTCCACCTGAGACCTCCTATCCGAGTCCCCGCCCCTCCTTGGGATTTGAATTTTGTTCTTGAGAAATTAACTCTGCCTCCTTTTGAACCAGCAGCTTCCGCAGACTTGAAGTTCCTTTCTTGTAAGACACTTTTTCTCGTGGCCATTACCTCTGCTCAGAGGATTTCCGAGCTCCAGGCCCTGATGTGTAAAATTCCATACTTAATTTTCCACAAGGAACGTGTGGCTCTGCGTACCAATCCTAAGTTTCTCCCCAAGGTGGTAGCGGAATCTACTCTGAACCAGTCCATAGAGTTACCCGCTTTCTTTACGCAGTACTCCAATCAAGGGGGGTATTTGTTACATACTATGGATGTTCACTGGATTCTGAGATACTACACTAACAGGACGAAGGATCTCAGAAAGACAGATCAACTGTTTGTCTCTTTTGCTCCCAAAAGGGAAGGCAATGCTGTTTCTAAGCAATGCCTATCCAAATGGTTGGTTCATTGCGTCACTTTCTGTTATGACAAGTACAACAAGACCCTTCCGGGTCAAGTAAGAGGCCACTCCACCAGAGGAGTCACTGCCTCAGCAGCTTGTTTCAAGAATGTGTCAGCGGCAGACATATGTGCTGCCACCACTTGGACTTCTATCTATACCTTTACAAAGCATTACAGTTTGGATATAGCCTCTCGCCGTAGAGCAGGCTTTGGGCTGGCTGTCTTGCAAGGCCTCCTCTCTTAAGGCCTTCACAGCTAGGGGATCTACTCTGAGTAGCTTTCCTCCTCCCGCCGTGCTTCTTCTTGTTTCAGACTGCTTGGGACTCAGTCCTGTATGTAATTTCCTACTGCAAGAGCCCTCTCGAAGTGAGATAGTACAGTTACGTAAGAATTTACGTAACAGTAGATCTTCGAGAGAGGCTCTTGCAGTAGGTAATACCCTCCCACCCTCCATCCCCCTAAGCTTTTTTAGCTCCTTTTCCAGTTAAGGAAATCTCCGCTTCTCTCTCGTCCGGCCTCTTTTGGCCTCTGGCGGGAAAGAACTGGAAGACGGGTGTGAGGGACCGCCCCTTTATACTGACGCCGGTCACCTGACGTGAGGGCGGTCCCTCGCCAGGGACTGCTAGCTAGAAGTTTTTCTGTGGGATCCTGCCGCCTACCGGCGCCAGTCCTATATGTAATTACCTACTGCAAGAGCCTCTCTCGAAGATCTACTGTTACGGTAAGTTCTTACATACCTGTACTTTCTCTTTTTTTCAGGGGCCACTTATATTGTAGCCAATTTTCCGCACTGCAAATGAGCAGTGCGAATGTCAGTAAAGTCAGCTGTCTTTCTTTGTTTAAAGACTTCTTGGAATTTGAGAGGGTTATTACTTCTTGAATAGCATAGCAGTTAACTGCAGTCTGGTGTCCTTTGGCTGTGAAGTTCTCCACACAGATGGAGAAACTATTCCTCCTACTTTCCTGCAGTATTGCTGAAACTCCTAAGTGTTTTGCTTTGCATTGTCTGGACAATGTAGGTTGCAATATATTGGTTTATTCCATTACATTAAAGTGTGTGTGGTCCCTGCTACTGCTTCCATGCTGCAATACTGATCTAGCAGCATGGCCAGTGCCGTCCCAGATGGTGGGGTGAACTCATGCCTCCAGCTGTTCTGTCTTGGGGTCCTTAGAGCTAAAGATTAGGGGTGGCTGGCTGAGTCAGATAAAAACAGTCATGGACCATGACTGTTTTTATCTGAATCGGCTACCCACCCCACATCTACTGATAGATGATCCACAACAGGAGTTGGTACAGGACTGTGTTGGTAAGGGGATGCAATCTTATTTCTCTACTGCCACTTCCCAAAGGCTTGCGTTGCTGCACAAGTTAAAACATGACATAAAACACATCATGAATCAGAAAACACCAGATATGCTTCAAATCAATTTAAATGAATTACAGAACACACAAAAGGCAACTTGCTGACAGCTAATGACAAGGTAACATTGTGGTGATAGCCTGGTAGGGGAGCTGTGATGTCCCTATATGGAAAAAAAAAAAGTGGAGTCTGAACAGGCTGTTGTTAGAACACATGTTCAGGAACCCAGAGAGTCAGGTTCAAATCCTAATATAGCCACTTACTCTCTGCGTGACTGAGCGAGTTACTTAAGGTGCATACATGAGTACAACCTTCACTCGACTGAAAATGAGATACTGCATTTCAGCAAGGGTCATCCTCCATAAGAAAAAAGTGACAATGCATTAGTGGTGTAGGGAGGGGAACTTAATTGATAATGGCAAGAGACAGAACACAGTAACCAGGAGACGTGCAAAGAGTTTGAGAACGGCTCTTCATGGCAGCTACTGTTGTGTGATCCCCCTCCCAGTGGTAACTCAGGTGAAGAGAGTCACACTCAGCAGGGTCTCCCTTCTGGACTTCTCTCTGATGTACATGGGGCATTGACACAGACTTAAGTATAGTCAGCCCAAACCTGTCCCCAGTGAGGTGTCACAATGACATCATGCATTGGCTAGATATAGGTAGTAGCTCACCCCCTACTTCCATGCTAGATTCTTTTTATGTTGGCTCGTGCACATGCGCAGGCAACATACTGCAGTACTAGCAGATTTGTAGGCACGGCCACTGTTGGGCGAATGCAGGACACGCATCAGTAGGTGCGTCCCTCATTCCCCAATCAGCCAGAAGCAGGGGCCGACACCTTGCATACCCTAATGAAGCCACCAGATCTGAGAAAAGGTCTGCTGCAATGAGAGCAAAGCTCTCATGCAGTGTGACCACAACACACCTCCCGACATGCAGGCAACATGGCAGCAGGCGGCGGTGGCAGTCACCTGTCACAATGCCGACGGGGGAGCCCACTCCCTATCGGCATTATGTAACCTCCCTCCCGCATTTGCTGTGTGCTGACGGGGGTGCCTAAGCCCTGTCGGCATCATGTTACCCCCCCGCTTTTATTTTGTGCCGACGGGGTGCCCAATCCCTGTCGGCATAATGTGGCCTCCCCTTTTGTTGTGTGCCGACGGGGGTACCCAATCCCCCGTCAGCTACAGCTGCCCCCCCAGTAAGACTCTGATGAGCTCCGTGGCACTCTGGGAGCCCACCCCAGCGTGCCACATTCCCTGTCAAAGAAAAAACGGTCCAGGAATGTTTTTTTTGTTGTTTTACCTGTGGGAAAATAAACGCGTCCCTCGGTGGTCTCCCTGCCCCCTCCCACAACCCGCGCCCACCCACTGTGCACCCCATCTCCCCACACCCCTCACCCCATACTTACTCAGCAGAGTCTGGCGACGACCGGGTTGACCGGGAACACGCCTGCTCTTCAAAGCTGACCGCGAACTGAGGAAATGCCGTAAACTGTATAATGGAATAAATAGGGTTTTTTCAACTTTGATGCATATCTCAGGCATTTTGGGAATTTTGGCACCACATTTTTAACATGGGGTTTTTGGGACCCCTCCTCATGAATTCTGCCACTGTCATGGCGTTAATCGGCCCTGAAAGCTGATTTTAGGTCACTATACGGAATCATCTTTTGGGACCGATTAATGAAACGACAGTGCCAGTGTTCATGAGGTGGGGTCTCAAAAAGCCTATGTTGCAAATTTGGTGGAAAAAAATCCAAAAAATTACTTTTACGAGTGTGTGTTGCGCAGTTTCTATGCACGCTCGTAACTTCGCGAATTTGCAATATTTTCACCCCAGATTTTCAACATTTGCATTTTTCTACACCTCCTTATGAACAGCACAGCTGTCATTTTTCACATCCTGGCTGAAATGTGTTTTCGCACTTCGGCGCAGAATAGCGCGGTCACTGTGGGAAATCAGTGTTCGGGACAGATTATGAAAATGACAGTGACACTGTTCATGAGCAGAGGTCCTAAAATGCCTATGTTGAAAATTTGGTGACGAAAGTCCATAAATTGAGTGTTTTACGAGTGTGCTTTGCGCAGCTTCCACACACGCCCGTAACTTCGTGAATCTGTAATATTTTCACTCCAGATTTTCAACGTTGCCATTTTTGTATGCCTTCTCATGAACAATACAGTTGTCATGTTCCATGTTCCTGCCCAAAATGTGTTTTCGTTCCTGTGTTGCCAAATGTTATAGCTGCTGTGCAAAACCACCTTTCGACTTACAAACTGATTGTGCCGCTCTTCGTGAGGTGGTGTCACAAAAAGTCTATGTTGAAAATTTGGAGTGAAAGCACCAACACACAACTACGGTGTTACGGTTTCCAGCTTTGGCACCCCACCCTGTACAGACTGACAGGAGTCAGGGTTGTGACTTGAGATCATCATCTGTAATGCTCACGCCTTTCCACCCCCACCCCACCCTGCAGCCAGTGACAGGCATCATGGTGTGCCTTGCAGTGTTCAGCCACAAAGTTCACCCCATTCTCGTATACTGCACCCACCTCAGCATATTTTCTTATAGAATGGGGTAAGTATAATGCCCAATGACCCCAAATCACACCACGACACTTGTCAGTGTCTACAGAGTAGGGTGAGGTACAATGGCATGAGCGTTATAGCCGATGACCCAGAGGCACACCCCCAATGCCTGTTGGTCTCTACAGGGTGGGGGTGGGGTTGGCGTCACTTCAGTACTTCGCTGCCATTCCTATTATGCGTCTCTAACTCCGGCACTACCAATGCCAATGCCAGTGAGACAATATTCGGCATTGACAAATTGTTTCATTTTACTTTATTTTAGAATGTTTCTAGGTGTGACTCAGCAGCACAGGGAGGTTAAGTGACTTGCTCAGGGTCACATCGTATGCAATGCAAGTGGTAGTTGTGGGATTTAGACAGGCTCAGGTCTGCTATCCTCACCAGAACATTAGGTCAAGGGGTGAGGTAGAAGAGACCTGTTCAAGCAAACTTGATGGACCACTGGTCTTTTTCTGCTGGCAATGTCTATGTTTCTGTGCTGGTTATATAGGTTCACAACTTTGTTTCCTAACCTTACTTCCTTACTTACTTGTCTGCCTTACTGGCAGAAAGTTGACAGTTTTTCAGCATAGGTGAGGGTCCTGGAAAAGGGACACATGCCATGTAGTCTTAAATACACAATTCACTAGAGTTCATGTGAGCAGATAAAATCTGACTTTTCTTTTAAGGTTGTACTTTGCCTGCTATTTTATCATACACACTGGCCATTTCATTTTAGAGAAAGAGAGAAGAGAGTATCAAATTTACAACAACTGGATCTGCAGACTGTGGCTATACTATACCTTTCTTAGAAAGCGTCTGTCTGTTCGGTGTCAAGCTGTCATGTGTTATGTCTGCCTCAGTGTGAGATAATGAGTTTGGGTATTTATTTCAAGTGAATTAGGTTATGTGGTAGATGCAGGCAGACGCTGAAAGATCCAGACCATGTGCACATAATATATATATCTCTGGAGAATTGGTGATGTTAAGTCTGTACAGTTTTCGTAGCTAGGCTCCTATGGTCAGTGTACTTGATTCTCAACAAGTGGCCATTTTATTATTAGTCCAGGTGCTTGATCTGACCTTTCTTGTATGGGAGGCTTCAATTTAGACTACAGACATATATATATATATATATATATATATATATATATATATATATATATACACACACACACACTATATGAGAGAGAGAGAGCCACAGCAAGCAATTCTGCAGGCTGCTGCTCTCTTTGTCAAGTCCAAAATGTAAAAAGTCCCCTTCACTGATATATTGTACTGCACTGTTATTCCCTGTGTGGACAGAACCAGAAGCAAATAGTTTGATACCTTTTATTGGACCAACATAGATGTTACAAACAGAAAACATAGATGTTCATCAGAGTACGAGGAAGGACTTGCTTGGTCTGAAAGCTTAGACATTGTTTTCTTTTTATAGCATCTATGTTGGTCCAATAATAGATATCAAGCCATCTGCTTCTGGATCTGTTCTTACAAGGACCAATATGGCAACTACTCTATCCCTGTGTGGAGGACAGCGCATCCAGGCTGAAGCTGGTATGTATTTGTAGTTACCTAAGTGAGGGTGACTGTTGTAAATAGTTTAGAAGCATAGATCCAACATCACATTCATTCCCATTCATTAATCAAGAACTATACAGCTTCAATACATAAAAGAAAGCAGCTGAACATGTTAATAAGCTGCTGTCGCATGTATGAGAGCGAGGTGGTGATTGTTGATCTATTTCAGCCTCTCCATTGCCATCTCCAGTTTATTTACAGAGTAAAGCTTTCCCACCTACCATAGCATCTCTAGTTGCTCAAACCAGTAATATACGTTTATATGTATGTACAGTTATGTGTCTCTTGTGGTCTCAAGTTCTTCGGGTGACAAAACTGTGAAGTGAAGCTGAGCAGTTCTAGCACAAAAGGACTTTAAAAGAAAGTCTTATAACCACGAGAGGCATTCAAACTGTACATATAAAGATATTATAAATCATTGTTGAAGATTCCTATTTTAAAAACATTAACTTAAAGGCTGGTACATCTTCTGAATTGACTACAGACTGGGGCCTCACCAGACACCGAGCAAAACTAGCAGGTTACCTGCCTTAATTTGTACCTCACATAAATGCTACAATGGTATCCTTGGCAGCTTCAGCATGTCATAGGAATTAAGGCTCAGTGCCCACCACCTAAGATGTGCCACTTAAGCCCTTTCTCAATGTTCTGCCTCTGCCTTTCATACAGTTAAACCTGCCTGCCCCCCACACACACACACACACACACTGGGACCACCATGCTGCCACTGGCAAAAATTGATTGTGTTTTTCCTAGTAAAATAGACCATAATAAATTTGTGACTCACAAGACTTTTCTCTTTCTATCCTTTGTCTTGCAACAAATTAATTATAAACATAATGCAGTCTTCTGTCTATCTCTGTGCTCCATAGCCAGTGGTATTGGTGTTGGCGCAAATGGCTAGGTGGAGCCATGTCCCCCCAAACCTTTTAGCCGTGGTTACACCCCTGCGATCATCCTGCCTATAACTTCTCCTAAGCACCCTCCTGCCCCTAACCTCTCCACCAAGCTCTCCTGCACATTTCTTAACTGTTCTGTGTGGTAAATTTGTTGATGAGAAAGAAGTCACTGTTGTAGACAGCAACTGTGGAAGGATCAGAGGGTTACAGTTACATTAGACAATTTATCCTGACCTCCCATAACCAGATAAGAGTCACAGTGGAGATTATTTTATGGAGAATAAAGTATGAGGTGGTGTGTATAATGAGATTTTACACACACCGTCGTTGTGGGATGCATTTCATAAACCCCGAGGGTACAGCCCAAGTGATTTATGAAATGCATCCCCCAATGAGGGTGTGTGTAAACTCTCATTATACATACCAC
This sequence comes from Neoceratodus forsteri, assembly GCA_016271365.2. Classification (NCBI taxonomy): domain Eukaryota; kingdom Metazoa; phylum Chordata; order Ceratodontiformes; family Ceratodontidae; genus Neoceratodus; species Neoceratodus forsteri. Next base: position 160,110,843 of record CM057456.1, on the reverse strand, counting down.
CCCATATTTTATATAATTGTTGGGGAGTGTTTTCTCACCACAGCAACTATATAAAATAAAGATATTTCTACTGAGCTGCAAACCAGTCGTGTTTCAGTGCAGTCCATGGCTCGCTAGAAAAACAATTGCTCATTTTTGTTTTTTTCTCTTACCCAGCTGCTATAAAAAAATGTTGCCCAGTTGTTTAATGTTTTAAAAATAACTTACCGCTGCTGACTCTGAGTGCAGTGAACTGTGTACAGCTGGGGAATGGCAGCCGGAACCGAGGAGTGAAAGAGCTGCGCATGCTCAGTGCGAGAGAAACCTGGCGTACATTCACCGTTATAACCCACAGGTTATAATGGCGAATTTTAACTGGGTTTCTCAATGGGAGAAAATGCTCCCCAGTTATTATACTTATTTTATGCCACCCCCAGCCCCTTACTGAACTTGTTAGACTATTACCCTACCCCACCTATAAAAACCCAATGCAGTAATTATAAGCAGAATAGAGTTTATAATTAATGTTAATGTTAATGGCCAGCCACTCACCCACATTGAAATGTGTAACTACTATTGAATCTTGATAATCCTACCCATTCCCCACCAAACAGAGGCAGAATTGGCCTTAGGCTATAATTACTGTAGCACCCCCACCCCTACCCCACCCACCTCCCTTCTAGAACAAACATGAAATTTGTAACTCTTATCTTCTCTACTGTGCCCATGTTGCCATCAAGCTATCTGTCTCTGTGTCACGTCAGTCTGCTGTGCCTTTGAAACTAAAAACACAAGCACAATTTAATACAGTTCAAAAACATAATTATTTTCTGCGCAGTCTTATGGCCTTACATTTCTTAAGTGCTAGATGAGTGTCATAATCTTCAACTTCAGCTCCTTCTTGTGAAATCCACATGAGTTTGATCAGTGTCAGCCTTTAGGGAACATCTGCCTTTTGTTTTTATTTTGTTTTGTACTGAAAACCCTCTTTCACATGCCACTGATGTAACAGGTGACAAGTAAAATCTTGGCCATTATGACAATCTGGGAATACATCCATATAGTTCTCAATTAAGTCTTGGCAGACACTGCTGAGCAAAGTCAGTCCTTTTTTTGATTTCAGAACAAATTTGACTTGTCTGTAATCTTTCTCAGCCCTGTCTTGGTCAATAAGTGCTGGCAGTGTTTCTTCTTGAAAGGTTGTGTCTTGGAAATAAGTGCAAACATCCTTGAGTTCCTGCAGTCCATGGTCCATTATCTTGGAGTCATCAGGGAGACACATATGATTTAGAAGAACATTTAAGTTATGCAGCAGCTCCATTGAAGTTGACTCAAATCTTGTGTGAATGTTTGCAATGAGTTGCATCAGGTATTCCTGAGATGCAGTCGGGAACGGCATACGCAGTGCTGGCCTGTCATTCACTTTTTGATCCTGCCACATGCCAGTAACACTTGCGTCGAGTCTTCTGAAGCTGCCGAGTCACCCGCTTTCCTCACTTTACATTCGGGGGCCGCTTCTTTCATAGCAAAGTAGGAAAAGTGATCTTTAGTAATGGAACTGAGGTAATTTTTACACTCAATACTGCTGTTTCCATAGGTTGTATAGTACGCTGTTCACAGGAGTGAGCACTGCTCGGTCACACTTCAGTGAGGGACCCTCAGTTACTTGCCCTCGGCTCCACTGTCGACACTGGAAGTCCATGCACCAGCAATTATAAAAAATAAAGAATATGCAAGTGTGTGTTGAAGGATTTTTTTACACACCCATAAACTTTGAGTGGTCACCACACACCTTGGGTGTGTAAAAAAATCCATAACACACACTTGCCTATTCAATATTCTCTATTTATTACTAGTAGTGTCAGTCCAATTTTTCTTGATGGAGTAAAGCCAGTACCTGTTCTTGTTCCTCTGGTGTGAAATTATAAGACAGAAAGGTGCTCTCGACACCTTGCTGCAACTCCTGAAGTGGTACTGAGATCATACCTTACATTCAATTGACAGGGTTAGTGGTCATTCTATTCACAATAGTCAGTGAAATATAACTTGTCTGTTGTTTAGGGACACAGACCCAAAACTGGGGGTGCTGAGGGAAGGGTGGTGGGGTGGAATGAGGGGGTGGGGGGTAGGTGCAGAGGGAAGATTTGTGGAGAAGGGGATAGCTTAGTGTGCCTATGAGTATCCTATCACTCTGCTACGGTACTGCCTAATAGGGACCACTGGACCAAAGGCTTATCATATGATTATAGTAAGTAACAGCAAACTTGTAGGGAATAGCTATTTCACCACTGGGGCATGGTGGCTCTCGTTCCTTATCCATAACCTTTGCTCCATTTTGAATAAATAAGTAACATTAAAAGGTGGAGATTTGAAGAAGTGGTTGGCATTATAACTGTTTTTAGAAAAAACATGTTTTTCAGTTTAAAAAGAACTGAAAGAGGAACCACTGCAATTTGTCAGTTTCTCCAGACTCAGTGTGATCCACCATCACCACTTCCCTCTGAGCTAGTGAGGAACATACAGAGGCGTGTGTTTACATGGCCATGTAGCAGCCGAGATGGGTGGTATCTCAGAGGGATGTCATATATGATGTCATCCCTCCTTCCTGCAGTGCAGTATAAGAACTGCACAGGACCACCAACTGTCCACTCCTAGACACTGAAGGAGTCATCTAGGCAGCACAGCATCTTCCCCTGCAACACAGAGTAAGTTTTCTTGACAGGCACATCCATGCTAGAAGTTCAAATGAATTACAAGCGTATCACACTTACTCTGAATTTTGTATTTGAACAGAGCGATTTAAGGACAGTATACTGAGAGGGATGCAGTTGCCCAGTTCTACAAAGTGTGATTTTTTTTTTTTTTTTTAGAGGTGACGATTTTTAATTTTGAGAGGTTTGAGGTACAAAAGGGAACTTATTAAATGTTTTTGGCTGAAATGACCTGAAGAAGAATATTTCTGTCTAGAGGTCCAGATGGCCCATGGATGGAATATAACTGTCTGAAGAAGGTATAACATATATAAACCTGGCTAAGATATGAATTATTAATTTTTTTTTTTTGTAGATTCTTTTTCTCGCTTGACAGTCTGGGGCATCCCTCAGGCGGGTTCGCTCACCTTTCACCCCTTTACCGCCTGCCTGAACCACTCTTCTGACCGAAACATCGGTATCAGGATCCCCTCCTCTCCAGCCGACCACATACAGGAGGAGGCCAAGGATCCCCAAGGGGTAGGGTCCAGATCGTGGCCAGCATTGAATGTGTGGGGGTTTCTGTCCCAGGAGACCACCCCATCACCTCACCCGGCTCCCAGGGGTTTTTCAGTCTTGGATCCTCTCAGAGTGCAGCGTGCAATGACGGCTGCACATGGCTGCCCTGCTAGCATCTGCTGCACTCTGCCCCTTACGTTGGCTGGTGTACCTGTAGTACCCCCGCTGTCCATTGAGGGGTCATCAGAACACCATGCGGCCCTGAAATCCTCCCCAGGGAGAGGAGAGCTGTCCTCCGGATGCTAATTATTCTCCCTTCCCTGCCAACCCCCGGCTACCCAAATCCATCACCAATCCCAGGTCGTTGGTGCAGCGTGAGGTGTGGCGTACAGCACCTCAACCCTCAGCGTCACCGGGCTAGTATGAATTAGTTTATTGACAGGCAGAATATCAGCAGGCACTAAAGTCTTGTGGTACAAAGCCCATTAGAGGGCGTACATTTGTTGGATATTAGAAACCATATGTTTATATGTATCATAACTGGATGGTATTTTTGATTATTAACTACAGAGCTAATACAATTTGAAGAACTATATGTGCTTATATGGAAAACATTTTGGATATATGGTAAAATACAGGGAGTATAACAGGAACCCTTGTGTGCAGTCAGACTACGTGCTCTGGTTGGGCAGGAGTTTCATTTGTGATTAACAGAAAGATGCAATTGTGCACATGGCTAGGACACTAAAATAGGTGACTGTGCATGATCACAGAGTGTTGGTGAAGGGGAGCATGGTGATGCCATTGTAAAGCAGTAGGAATGGAAGATTTTTAGACAAACTTGTTTTATTATTTTAACGGATACGAAACACAGTGTGCCTGGAGAAGTGGCGACATTAGCTCTCATAGTGTTATGCGACAATAAACCTGTTAAGTATTAAGAATATCAGTCTCAGTGGTGTTCATCCAACCTTCCTCATTACTGGTTTATCTTAGGAATCTGTATCATGGTCTTGACCAAGACAGATCAAGCAAACGTGATGTCGATTCTGGTGACGATCGCCTTCCCACAGGAACACTGATGCATAACCAGTTTTTTTTTGGCCCCTTTACTTTTCTTCTTGGACTCAGACATCATGAGCAAAATAATAAAGTGAAGGCTGCACCTTAAAAGATGAAATTTCAGCATTGTCATAGCAGAATTTCTGAAGTTCAACAATTTTGAATTGAGGCGTTCCCACGATATGCACTTGATGGTGGAAAGAACAGAACTGAGGTGCATGAGGGAATTGGCAACAGTTATTTGCTGGTGCATGGCACCATGTGGAATGGGCTGCGCCAATACCAGACATCTTTCTTCCTAAAGGATGAAAGCTCCCGTGGGGTCCAAGTGCCTCATGCCCTATGACCCATATGTAAGAATCAATGGTGAAGATTGATTCAGGGAAGATCATGAAGCATAATAGTGAAACTAGGACACCAGCATAATATTCTGTGATGATTCCCTATGATGATTCTGTGGTGATTTGCATATACAGACCATGATGCTTTGCATTATGGGGGTATGTCTGATTTTGTATTTCTTTGAAACTTGGCTTCCCGGCCAATGCCCTTTGGGGTAATCCTTGCCTCAGTGCTTGCGCACTGAGGTTCTTTGTCTTTTAGCTTTTTTAATTTTTTAATTGGGCTCACCACAACATAACTCAGATAGATCAACTTAGGGTAGCTGGTTCATTCCACTGGGGTGTCATACAGATGAGGCACACTGATGAGTCCTGGTAGAATGAAACACGTGTCTGTGTCTTCTGTTGGCACCCTTTGCAGACTGTGTGAGAGAGGCCTTTTGGCACCATGCATTTCTGCTTAAAGTTGAACCAACATAATATTCTGTGGTGATTTGCATTATGGGGGTATGTGTGATTTTGTATTTCTAGGACACCATTAGTACTATCCTTGGCAGTATCTGATTGCTTTATCTTATAAAGTACTCAGCCTTCGGCCTCATATTGTATCTACTCAGCAATCAGATTATTGCCTCATATAGTACTACTATTGTCCTATTATCACTTCATTTAATCATAGACTGCATATAGTGGTACCTGTTGTTTTGTGGTTATATTTCTATATTGATTACAGAGAAGTATAGTTCTTTTATTATGGCTGTGGGCAGAGCCTACAGCCATCTTGCTATCTGTAGCTGGAAAATGGAGTATCGTGGAACACGTTTTGGACTTTTCAATGTATCCTTCCATGCCAACTGAAATAAAATACTCCCTTCTTTCTATTAAGAATGTTGGAGACAGAACTCCAAGCTGTTTATCAGATGCCATTAGGAAACTGAAACAGCTTGTTAAATATTTTTGAAATATTGTTTGACTGTTAAACTGGAGATTTGTTTACCCCCTTCAGAATGCAACAACTTGCACATTTAAATCCTTAGCATTTAAAAAACTTTTTGCTACTAGTTTCACTTCGGAATGTATTGTCTTTCAAGAAAGATTCATACCTCATAAATGTCATCCCTTTCCCAGCAAATTGATAATTTACACTGTTTTTTTTAACCTCTAAAGACACTATCTGATAAGAAATCTCAGACATATGCCAGGTCTTCAGTGAACTACCCAGACTGAATATGTAGCAATCAGCAGGCATTTTCTACTAAGCTTTTTGGGAAAAAGTATATTGAGCTACAGCAAGCACTCACACTCACACTCTGTACAAACCATCCTCATAGCTACAACATTCAGAATAAATACTGCATTCTAATATGTTATAAACATATGTTTATGTCAGTGAATACAGTGAAGTTCAGTTGAGAGTAGATTTCCTTTAAATATTTCTTATCCTATATTTTGTATCCTGGATAGCGCAGGGGAGATACTATATCTCATTGTAATAGGGATCTTCATTTACACAGTTTTGCATTGTATTTACTCAGGCTGTCCCAGATTAGATGCACTATCTTGTTTTCAGTGGGGTCATGATTTTATCGTTTTGATAATGTTTTTCTTCAGGGTAGCCTGGTCCAGGGCTCCCATATTCAAAGGAGATGCGCCGCGCATCCTGGTGGAAAAGGAAGATGTACCGCACAACTCCAACAATGCACCACAGCATGATATTCAAATGTGCGGGATGTGCCAGCTGCAAGGGAAAGGGCCATGGTGCACACAAGTAGTATGCCGTGCAAGTCGATAGGTGTGTTCCCATTCATATGCCGAGCTGCAGCATACTCAGTGGGAATGCACCCCTCATAGTTCAGAGCAGTGTGTTCCACAGTTAGGCCATGAATAGCTGGCCTAACCCAGCCATCCACCCACAGGCGGGCTGCGGAAGTGCACAGCAGCCTGGCAGCCCTGGTGGACTAGAGGTAGCCCCTCCCATCCCCGATCGATCCAACTCCATCCCCAAAGACGCAGTATGGCGTAGTGGTTTAAGGCTCTGAGCTGCAAATCTGGAGACCTGGGTTTGAATCCCATAGCCCCCCCTTGCATACTGTGTGACCCTGAGCAAGTCACTTAACTTCCTTTTGCTTCCAGGTTGCACCTGTAAACAAACTTTCAGCTTAGTGTGTCTCACCTGGTTGAATAATTGGGAAAACAAAAAGAGCTCCATAGTGTAGGGCACCCCGGACCCAATCGAACCACAGGAAACCACGGTTCATATCCAAAGGACCCCCACTCACCACCTTGATACATAGACCCCCCCAATCTCCCCATTCCTAACCTGTTGTGGATACTGGCACTGCCCTCCATAACCTGCCATGGCCAGCCGCCGACTGCACAGGATCTGGGCCAGAGACCTGCACTCAAGAATGACCCAAGTGGCTGTACCGTGCATTGGGGCACTACACAAGCTGCAGACCCACCAGTGTATGCAGCCGTGTGTATGTCCCTGGCAAACCGTTAGGGGGAATTGACATACCTCCAATGCATGCCTTATCGATGCTATATCTTCCTGCTGTCATATAACACTGCAGGCCCACACTCTCCCCCATTCCCCCTGTATAACATGCCACCCTCCAGACTGCTGAGGTATCCTGGGCACCATGGGGTGCGGTATCCTGCAATGCCATTTGCAGTGTACATTCCAGACTATGAATAGTGCATCCGCGGTTCTCCAGTTGTACAAACAAATGGGAGGTCAGCTGTGACATGCCTCTTCTGGGACCTGTGAGTGGGTACAGCATCGGCTGTCGCCCACACTGAGCAGTACAACAGCACTGGAATGATGGCTCCGCTTGCGAGCGCCTGAGGTGCATGGCCACTGGGCATTATCGCCCGCACACAGCTCGTGCCTATGTATGACACATTCCAGTGTCCTACTGCCAGTACTCCGCCACCCGAAAATAAGATGCCATTTCTTCTGTGAACTATCCAGGCTAAATATATAGCAATCAGCAGGCATATTTTAGGAAAATACATTGTAAAAATGTGTAAAAGGAAGCTCACATTGACACTACCTCTCAGCAAATCTGCATTGTGCAGATTCATTAGAAATAATGGGTAAAAGCATCCCAAAAGCTCTCCACAGCCATACTGGCTCTGACCAGAATTTGTTTTGTGACGGCAAATTCCTATGAATTCCAACAAGTGTAATACCACTTGTTTAGGTTTGTGAATAACATTTGTAATTATTATGCCACTTATAAATCAAAAGTATGCCAATTCTCTTTGATACAGTACTACTCCGTTGGATGTTTCAGTTGAGTACAGAAATGTATTTCAGTGCAATAAAAACATGAAAGTACAAAAACACCAGAAATAAATTTCTCCTGTCTGTATTTCATAACTGCATAAACCAAGATACATTTTTTATGAAAACCTTGTAAGAGTTTCTGCATCTTACATCAAAACAAGATTCTAACTGACAGTGCAAAAGAGGTATTGCCATAGCAACTGTGACAGATTATATCATGTTAGTGAAAATCATCAAGAAGCAGAAGGGGTGGGTGACTCATGGTGCTCGCTGGAGTACACTGTGCTGCCAAGTGGGAGACTGGGATATTAGTGTCCTATCTTAGGACTTCCACAGTGGGCAATGATACACTTCTGAGTGGGCACTATCCTCCAAAGAGGGTGACAGGACTAGTTTTATGTATTGCTGTACCTCTCCCCCCAACCCCAGATTTGCCATAGAGAAGCAAAGGGCAGCTTAACAGCTGAGAGGGGTGGGACATCAGTAGAACACTCATGCAGGCAATTAGTTCCACTACAGTGCTGTCTTGAGGAGGGGGGCATAAAGGGGAAAAACACATCTCTCAATATCTGGGCTCAGTCCTCTTCAGTAACTTCACGCTCTAACTCAGGCACATGTTTTCTTTTTTTTTTTTTATTTGTATAATCAGATTTACAACCTTTGAGCCAGAGGCTCGTTTACAAAGGTACCTCGTCAAAGAGAGGACATACAGTATACACAGTTACAGAAAATACAAGACATTGAGTGACAGAGTTACACAGTAGAATTCATACAATAAGCAGTTAAACATTTTGTGGTGCAATCATTAGCACATTCAGATACGTCAGAAGGGCAGGGTACCAGTGGGAATTGTTTGGGGGGGGGGAGGCAGTTCAGCCCAGCAGGCTTTGTCAGGGGCCAAAGATGGTAGCAGTGCACCGATTAGAGAGGTGCAACTGTGGGCATTAAATAGCTAGTTACAAAGGGCGGATTTGAAGGCGCCGATTTTGGGGGCATTGGAGATGGATGCAGGAAGGGAGTTAAACCAAGATGGAGCTCTGTAGCAGAACAGTTGCAGGACTAGTTTTATGTATTGCTGTACCTCCCTCCCCAGAATTGCCATAGAGAATATTTTCAACAGTGGTGGCAGACCTGTGAGCTCCACTGTGAATGAAAAGTCATGGACAGTGGTGGCTGGATATTAAAAGATAGTCTGGTCTCATGCTGGATGGGGTAGGTTGAGTGGGAAGTATAAATAACATTAGAAATTTAAAAGTGTACCTTTTGTATCTAGTATATCAAGTACATTTAGTAATTTCCAGTTTCTGATAAGCATAAAAAAGCTAAGTAGATGTCTTTAATGAGCTGCTTTAACTGTTAAATGTCATGCATTATGAAAAAAGATTACTGTGGTATGTGGAACTAATGAATCATTACTGTAGATCAAGTTAATCATGTTTGGATTCTTATTATAACAGACATACAAAAAGAAGCTTCCAACTGAAGACTCAAGGGACATTTCTGCTGCCATGAAGGACCTAAAGAATGGATATTGCAATGGTTATGTATACGCAGCAAATGGCACACTACCTGAGAAGAAAGCACAGTAAAAATGTCTATGATTAAAGATATTCTGTTATGTTCTGGAAGGCCCAGCTTCCAGTGTTATGAGGATTTCACTTTTAAATTGTTGCATAACTTCTAGCGTCAAAGATCATGTTATATTTGATGCATCAATTTTCTTCCAGTTTTTGTGACCTCAGTTTTAGTTTTTAACAGTGTTGCATTGTACTAAATGAAATTGCCACACAGGCATTTATATCCAACGTATGAGAACAAGTGTGTTCAGTGCTTTCGTTCCAGATATTTTCAAATGCATCTAACAGGTGTAACTCCCATAAATGCCTTATGAAAGTCCTTGTGTATGATACCTAATTTCTGTTTTAACATTACTACTATGTTTTGTCCACTAAAGGGCATTTTTACATTACGGTCTCTATATACTCCTCAGCGGTGGCACTCCCTTGAAGGGTTTACCAATTAACATGCCTTACTTCAAATTTGCAAGGGCTGACTAATTACAAAGCTTCATTTGCCAAGTGTTCTTAAGACCCCTGACAAATGAAAGTAATAGCTTCAGGTAGATTCAGAAAACAGTTGTGTCTAGACTTCTCTGGTCTTGAATTTTTTGTCTTGTTCCAAATGCTGCAACAGTACACCATAATGATACAGGCAAAATGTGTCTATTTAGCTGACCATGCATTTGTATTCCATGATTGAGGTAAATAAACATACCCTACAATTTTTTTTGCCAGCTTGCATTTTGGAAACAGATATCGATTTGGTTCTTTAGGGTAGTGTTTAAGAAAAATAAACGCAAGTGTGAAAGAAAAGATAATAAATCCCTTTCTAGTAAACTCACGTAGTCCTGTCTTTTTCTGACTTCGGCTTTCCATTGAAGAAATAGAGTATGATTTGCAATTCAAATGTGGTAGCTTTGTGTATTGTGATATTTATAAACAAAAAGGCAATAAAGGAATGAGAGTCAGTATATAAAATTTACATACTTACCATGACTGGTGATCTTCCTGACTATCTTCTCTGCTGAGTACCACTAATGGATATGGGCTGGAGACTCTTTTGGCTGAGGGACTGATGGTGGCTGCTGGGCACAGTGCTTATGTGCCCCCATGTGGTAGCAGCATGGCTGCGAATAACCGTTGCTAGCATCCTCACCAGCCTCAGTTCTGTTCGCCAGGAGAGAAACAAAGTGGTGTCAGATAAGCTGAGGCTTGAGAACAAGTAGCCAAAAGGAATAGCATAAGGATATAGAACAAATAAATAACTAAATAAAACCTGACTACCAACTTTTAGAGAAAGAAGAAAAAGGGGGCACACTAAGGTGGCACAGATAAGATCGTTTGGTTTACTGAGCCAAAACCTCAAGAGCCACCCACTAGCCAGGCAAGAAGACAAAGCCAAGAAGGACAGAGGGAACAATGCAGCAGCCCTGTATGCATATGGGCTCTGTCTAACTGACCAGAAGGGTAACACGATGTTACCTCTTTTAAATGAGATGGCACAAGTGTGCCAAACAGCAGAGATTCAAGTAACTCCTAAATAAGCAATCAGCATGCTACCAGCAAAAAGGACTGATCTTCCAAGAAGCAATCTTCGCCATGTATTCCCACTTATGGGTCTAAGCCAGAACCACCAGGAGCCAGCGTGAGTAAAGTCTTTTGCAGCCTAGGGCTTCAATGTCGATGCTGGTACCACCCATGAGGTAGACGTAGTTACGTTGTGCTAATGGCTTGGCCAGTAATCAATGCGGTGCCCTCCCTTCCTCAGTTCTATTTTTCCTGCCATCGGGTGTGCACCAAGGAAGCCTTTCTGTCACTGAACTGTGTCACATACGAAAAAGCCAGCATAACAAGGCTATTGGGTCTATCTAGTCTGCTCACATGGCAGGGTCCACAGCTTAAGCTACTGATCCTGTCCCCCTTCCTAATCCTCCCCTCCTTTCCATATGCTCCCCCATGACCCTTACCTTTCCCTTATGTCTATTCCAGACTCTCTTGAATCTACCCACTGTCTTCAATGAGACCACCTCCTCCAGTAGTGTAATCCAACTGGCCACCACCTTCTCCTTGAGGACATGCCTCCTAACCTCCTTCTTAAACCCCCCCCCCATCTTAAGACAGTGTCCCTTTGTGTTATGGCTGCAACTTAGCCTAAAGAGACTCTCCTTATCCACTCAGTGTATCCTTTTCAGGTACCTGAAGGTCTCAATCATGTCCCCTCTGTCCCTCCTGTCCTCCAGGGAGTACGTGTTCAGTACGCTCAACCTCTCCTCGTATGCTTTACCCTGCAGACCCACGATCATCTTTATTACCCTCTGTACTATCTGCAGCAGTCTAATGTCCTTCTTGAGGTGTGTGCACCAGTACCGCACTCCGTACTCTAGATGTGGCCTCACCAGTAACCTGTAAAAAGGCAGTATAACCTCCTCTTGCCTACTACTGATCACCTTAGCTATGCATCCCAACATCTTATTTGCCCTTGCTGCTGCCTTCTTGCACTGTGTGGAGTGCTTTAGGTTGCTAGCAATTATTCCCCCCCCCCCGATCCTCCTCTTCCATTGCAGATATCCAGACTCCTCCCAGGTAGTGCGCCATCTTGGAAATCTTGGTCCCAACATGCATAACTTTGCATTTCCTGACACTGAAGCCAAGCTGCCAGATCCCAGACCACCTCTCAAGCTTTTTTAGATTGTCCTGTAGGTCCTGCATCCCTTCAGTTGTGTCCACCCTCCCACAGAGCGTGGTGTCATCTGTGAAAAGACACATTTTGCCCTTAACGCCATCTCCAATGTTATTGTTGAAGACATTGAACAACACCGGTCCCAGCACCAAGCACTGTAGAACCTCACTGGTGACCTCCCTAGTGCCTGATAACTCTCCCCACACCACCACCCTCTGGATCCTGTATGCCATCGCCAATGTCATTGAACAACACTGGTCCCAGCACCAAGCCCTGTGGAACCTCACTGGTGACCTCCCTAGTGCCTGATAACTATCCCTCCACCACCACCCTCTGGGTCTTGTCCCTCAATCAGTTTTCTACCCATATGGTCATCTTCTCCCCAATCCTAAGCTCCTCCAACTTTCTGATCATCCTTTTGTGGGGTACAGAGTCAAAAACTTTGCTGAAATCCAGATACAGGATGTCCACCGCTTGGCCCATCTGCTGCTTTAATGACCAGTCAAAGAAGTTGATCAGATTCATTTTAACATGATATCCCTCCCATGAATCCATGCTGCCTCACATCCTGGAGACCCTACTTCTCTAGATATTCTACCAACCTTTCCTTAAGTATGGTCCCCATGAGCTTGTACATGATTGAGGTCAGACTGACCAGTCTGTAGTTCGCTGAGTCTTCCTTGGGACCATGCTTGTGGTGGGGCACCACATGTGCTGTTCTCCAGTCCTAAGGTATCATACCCGACTCCAGTGAACAACTGAACAGGCCCGCCAGTGGCCCTGCAAGCTCCTCTGCCAGCTTCCTCAGTACCCTTGGGTGTACACCATCTGAACCCGGTGACTGCCCCTCCCTTATTCTCTCCTCCTCTATCACTGCATCTGTGCTTCCCTTCCCCCACTCCTCTTCTTCCCCCTGTAGGCACCAGTCCGTCTTTCTGCTTGGTAAAGGCAGAACAGAAGTATTCATTCAGTACCTCTGCTTTTCCGCAATTCTTCACCAACTCTTCCCCTTTCCAAAGCCTAACAATCCTGTCCTTCTTCCCTCCTTTCTCACTTATATAGAAAAAAAGTTCTTCCACTTCTTAATTCCCACAGCTATCTGCAGTTCCTTCTGTGCTTTAGCCCTCCATACTACCCTCTTGCCTCACTAGCCAACCTTAGGTAATTCTCCCTATCCACCTCTTTCTGTCTTTCTGAATTTCCTATATGCTAGCCTCTTTTCCCTTACAGCGTGGGCACCCCAAGAACAGAACCAGCTAGGTGCTTTGGGCCTTGGATTCTTCCCACTAAGCCTAATATACTCCTTTGTGGCAACCCACAGTCCCTCCTTAATGATGGACCACCTTTGGTTCACCTCCATATCTGCACTGATGCCTGCCAGGTGCCTCCTTGGCACCTTGCCCATCTTCCTGAAGTCCACCATCCTAAACTCCAGGATTTTGATCTTAGTGGGGATGTTTTCCCTGCCCATGTCCAACCAGAACCATATTGTGTTATGGTCACTTCCACCCAGGGGCTCCATGACTGTTATTTCCTGTACATGCTCCCCATTCGTAAGCACCAGATCAAGGACTGCCCCCTTGCTGGTGGGTTCTATGATGCCCTGAGTCAGGAACCCACTCTGTAACACCTCCAGGATCACCTGACTCCTGGCACATCTTGGGGCAGGTGTGCTCCAGTCTACCTTGGGCAAGCTGAAGTTCCCCCACTAATATCACCTCTCCTTTCTCTGCAGCTTCCAATATTTGTAAGCTCAGTTCCCTATCCCATTCCTCATCCTGGTTGGGTGGTCTGTAAACTACCCTCAATCTCACCTTTCTCCCTCTATTGGGCCATAACTTTTATTTAAAGATCATGTGCAACGGTTTTTACGTATTTTTAATAAAAGCTTGAAAAGCTGAAATTCAAATCATTGTATCATGATTAGTGTTCCCTGAAAATTTCATGCTGTTTGGTTTTGTGGTTTTCTTTAAATTAGCACTTGTTAACTTTTTCTGCAGTGGTTGAAAATAGTGGAGTTATTTCTGTCCTCTCAGTCAAACTTAGAGTGTGATTACATCATTTTGGAGTAGCTTGCCGTTTCAGATTCTCAATCAGAGCAGCACACTGCAGAGTTTATGGTTTGCTGAGCTTTCCAGGTTTCTTACAAACCCAGTCTCTGGTTTGTGTTTAGATCAGCTTAAAATACATCATTTTCTTCCTTTCAAAAAATTGATAATTTCAGTTTCAATGCTGAATTGAAGTAGTGGAAATCTTTTTCTGTGAGAAATCAGCTTGCCTGTATCATAGCTCTGTTCTTTCTGATTAAACCTGTATTTTTTTTCTAACTATACTGTATAACACAGGGCTGCTTAATGAACATGAAATAAATTAAAATTTTATTCATTCGTGGAAACAGTTTGTCTTTGATGTAGCCTTCATAAATACAATCATGTAAGAACATTTTTATTCATGTCAGATTGACAAACAGGTGCTTGTCACACTGTGCTACAGTATTTCAAGCACATGTACTGTCAGAGCTCACAAATTTCAGTTCTTTGGTGGTTTCTGTGTGAAAATACAACATGTATGTGTATAACTAAAAACACTATGTGGCATCCCCGATGCACCATGTCTCTACCTCACAGTTGAGGCAGCTGCAGTCTACTGCTACAAGTTCCCTGCCCCATAAGCCCCCTGCCTTCTGCTTCACATTCAAGGCTGCTGCACCTTGTTGCCCACTGTATTCTCCCACACAGTCAGGGATTGTGCACCCTGCTGCCTCCATCCCCTGCCTAAAGAATCAGGACTACTGTACCCTGACCCCCCCCCCGCCCAAACAATTGGGGTTGCAGCACCCTGCTGCCCTCTCTCCCTACCCTGACAGAGTCGGGGCTGCTGTGTTGTGCTAAGCCCTAGAGTGCCAGGTTCCCTGCCTCCACAGCTGGGGCTATTGAACCATGCTGCCCTAGCTACCAGAGGTGGGGCTTTTGCTACACCCTGCTACCCACTTCCATTGCCCCAAATGGGCAGAGCTGCTGCACCACCTGTACCCCATTTCACAGTCAGGGCTGCTGCACCCTGTTGCCCCATGTGTTCTGCACCACAGTTGAGACATCTGCATCATGCTGTCCTCTATCCCCTGTCACAAGAGACTGGGCTGCTGCACCCTTCTCCTTTCTACACAGTTGGGGTTACTATGGCCTGCTGTGCTCTAGATCCCCATGCCTCTGCAGTTCGGGCTGCTACACCATGCTGCCACTTGTAACAAGATTCAGGGCATTTGCTGCACCCTGTTGCATGCCTCCACAATCCCTGACTGTGTGGGAGAAGACATTGGCAGCAGGATGCAGCAGCCTCAAATGTGGAGCAGAAGGCAGGGGGCTTATGCGGTAGGGACAGGTGGCAGTAGACTGCAGCTGCCTCAACTGAGAGGCAGAGACACAGTGCATCGGGATGCCACATAGTGTTTCTAGTTATACACATACATGATGTATTTTCTCACAGAAACCTCCAAAGAACTGACATTTGTGAGTTCAGACAGGTGCCTATCACACTCTGCTGCAGTATTTGAAGGACATGTACTGTTTGTCAATCTGACATGAAACGAATGTTCTTATATGAATGTATTTATGAAGGCTACATCAAAGACAAACTGTTTCTGTGAATGAAAAAAATTTAGATTAATTTTATATTCATTAAATATCCCTGTGTTATATAGTTAGAAAAAAATCAGAGTTTTTTTTTTTTATATATTTTCTTTTTATGCCCCCTTCTCACCCCGGTGCTTCCTCACCTTTGGGAGTCTCCTACAGCCTTGTACATCCCTGCTCGTCTGTCGGCATCGGGTGCAGTCATCCCCCCACACTGCCTTAGTTTGACCCCCAGGTGGGTACGAGGTGGGGGCCCCCCTTCCACTGCCCCGAGCAACTGTGATTTCGTCGGTGATCTGTCATCTGTGCCGGCAGGGGCCCTGGATCGGGACCTGAAGCTCCGTCTGCAGGGGAGCACCGGAGGCATTTCCTTTTTTCGCCCAATCTCCTGTAGGGACGCCTGCGCACTAGGAGAGCCTAGAAGCGCGCACGCCACAGCGTGCCAACGCTCCAGCTCCCGGCAGACGTCCTCCCTCTCTGCTACATGCAGTCCTCACTGCACCACCACCCGTGGTCACCCAGGTGGCAGTATCGCAGGGGGACCCACATCCCACCCCACCTGGAGGAGGAGAGCAGCCTCTGGGCGCTCAATCCTCCTCCCCCCGGCTGGCCCTCTAGTTCCCCGAGTCTGTTCCCAAACCCAGGTCGCTGGTGCCACGAGCGGTAACCCTACCGCTGCGCCGACGGGCCGGCAAAAATCAGAGTTTTGATTAGAAAGAAGTGAGAGCTGTGATACAGACAAGCTGATTTCTCACAGTGAAAGATTTCCACTACTTCAGTTCAGCATTGAAACTGAAATGATCGGCTTTTTATGAGAAGATAATGATATGTTTTAAGTTGATCTATCTAAACACAAACCAGAGACTGGGTTTCTAAGAAACGTGGAGAGCTCAACAAACCATTAACTCTACAAACTACTGCTCTGATTGTTAATCTGAAACAGCAAGCTACTCCAAAATGATGTCATCGCACTTTTAAGTTTGACTGAGAGGACAGAAATAACTCCACTGCTTTCAGTCACAGTAGAGAAAGTTAACAAATGCTGATTTAAAGAAAACCTCAAAACCAAACAGCATGAAATTTTCAGTAAACACTAATAATGACACAGGGACTTGAATTTCAACTTTTCAAGCTTTTATAAAAAATATGTAAAAACCGTTGCACATGATCTTTAAGACTGCTGATTTGATTAGAACTGCATGCATTTAAAAGAAATTATTTTACTGCTAGCTTGCATTTCCAAGAAATTATTGACTGCTTATTTACTGCTAGCTTAAAACTGCAAGCCAGCTAGCCAGTATCACTGTAATAGGCACAGTCTTGTTCTACACTGGTATACTGGTAATTAATTATTGTTTAGCAAAAGCCCAGTTGTTTTACTATAAATTAATTGTTGCCTTGACAGACACTGGCCAACTGCTGATAGCTGTAGTAGGATAGCTTTTTTTTTTTTACTGTTAGTGGAATTAGCGAAGTTAAGCTAGGGGAGTTCAGCTACTGCCTGAAAATTACCTCCCTCCTAGACATTCCCCTGTAACCCGCCCATCCTTTTCTCTCTCTTTCACAGCCAACCCCCCCCCCCAACAGCTAAATTACAGCCAAGCAGCTTACCTGCTCACAAAAGAGCTCCCAGCTACCACCGGAGAACAGTAGAGGTACGCAGCAGCCTAATAGCCACGCAGTGTGCTGCGGTACAGATTTTGAACTTGGTGCCATCTTTTGAGCAGCCCCTGATCTCCTCACCATGCAGATTGCTTTTTAAATTGCAAAGACTTTTATTTAAGTCTGCTGTTTTCTTTAGAATTGCACACATTTAAAAGAAATTATGTTACTACTAGCTAGCATTTCCAGTAAATTATTGACTGCTTATTTACTGCTAGCTTTTATATTAAAGTTACAAGCCAGCTAGCCAGTATCACTGTAATAGGCTCGGTCTTGTTTCTCCCACCGGCGTTAGCATGCCAGAAGCCCCACCCTCGGCCGGCTTCAGTTATATAGGACGTGGTGATCATGTGAAAAACAAACACATGACCTCACCATCTGTACATTATACCGATCCTCCACTAGAGGTCACTAAGACTTCACACAGTCCTCTAACCAAGGTTGCACTTCCACATCAGTACTAAATTAAGCCTCCTGGCCTGGCCATTTAAATCCCAGTATCTTTAATCCCCCATAAGCCCATGTTGTGGCTCCAGCATGCCTCCCTCCTACAACAAAACCCTCTTACTCTTACTTGCGGTCTTGGCTGCAACTATGGAAATCACTTGCTACAATGTCCCACACTCTGAGGGAGCTAACACCCATCCCCCACAGATCTACCACTATGCACATTTTAAAATAACATTGTCTTGGTCACAAGCCAAAGTGATTGCGACCCTTGGCACTTATGTGACAACCAAGGTACCACTCAGGTATATCATAGAAACATAGAAACATAGAAGTTGACGGCAGATAAGGACCACAAGGCCCATCCAGTCTGCCCATTTCTTTTTCTACCTTATAAATGTGCCATCGGCCTTTGCTCTGTCAGTGACCTATCTATTCATAGTCATTTGTATTGCTCCCTTATGCCTATCCCATGCCTGTTTGAAGCCCTGCACTGTATTCATAGCCACCACTTCTTGTGGTAAGCATTCCATGCATCTACCACCCTTTCTGTGAAAAAGAATTTCCACATTCCCCTTAATCGGCCTCCCTCTAATCTCATGCTGTGTCCTCTTGTCCTGCTATTTTTCTTATATTTAAACATGTTAGACTCTTTCACCTTGTTTATGCCCTTAAGGTGTTTAAATGTCTCGATCATATCACCTCTCTCCTCCTTTGCTCAAGGGTATAATATTGAGCTCCGCTAATCTGTCCCTCATATGTCTTCTGGATGCAGTCCCTGCACCATTTTGCTGTCTCTTCTCTGGACTGCCTCAATTTGGTTAATGTCCTTGTGAAGGTGTGCTCCAATACTGCACTCAGTACTCCAGATGGGGCCTAACTAATGTCTTGTACAGAGGGATTATTACCTCCTCTTACGACTTGTGATACCCCTACTAATACACCCTAACACCCCCCTAGCCTTACCTACTGCTTTAGAGGTCTGCTTGGATGATTTTAGGTCATCAGTGATGATGATGCCCAAGTCTCTTTCTTCCTTTGTGACTGCTAGCAACTCCTCCCAGCCTATAAGTGGCTTCAGGGTTTCTCTTCCCTATGTGCATGATTTTGCACTTCTTTGCATTAAATCCCAGTTGCCACTCTTCTGACCATTCTGCTAGTTTATCCAGATCTCTTCTCATTCTGCCCACCCCATCTGATCATCTACTCTGTTGCAGATCTTGGTGTCATCTGCAAACAGACAAGCCTTACCCTCTAGTCCATCTGCAAGGTCACTAATGAAGATGTTGAATAGGACTGGCCCCAGGACTGATCCCTGAGGTACCCCACTTGTGACTTGCATCTCTTCTGACTGTATACCATTTACCACCACTCTCTGTTTTCTGCCAGTCAACCAGTTTGCCACCCAGTTGACCAACTTCTGACCCACCCCGAGCCTACCTAGCTTATTTATCAATCTTCTATGTGGAACAGTGTCAAAAGCTTTGCTGAAGTCAAGGTAGGCTACATCAACTGCTCCCCTTGGTCCACCACTCTGGTTACCCAGTCAAAGAAATCTATGAGATTAGTTTGACAGGACCTTCCTTTGTAAACCCATGCTGTCTTGGATCCTGTGCCCTATGGATTCCAGGTGTTGCACTATCCTTTCCTTAAGGAGTGCCTCCATAATCTTGCCCACTACTGAGGTAAGACTGACTGGTCTGTAGTTCCCCTGCCTCCTCCCTGCTACCACTCTTGTGGAGCGGGATCACATGAGCCCTTCTCCAGTCTTCTGGGACCTCTCCTGTGCTCAGAGACTCACTAAACAATTCTGCTAATGGCTCTGCTAGTTCCTCCTTTAGCTCCTTAAGTACCCTGGGATGTATGCCATCAGGTCCCATTGCCTTATCCACCCTGAGCTTAGCAAGCTCTTATAGGACCCTTTCTTTTGTGAAGGAGTAGTGCTCACCTCCTCCCCTGTGTCCATGATGCTGAGCCAGGCCCTGCCCTACCTTCTCTTCAGTAAATACTGAGCAAAGTATCTATTTAGGATAGATGCCTTACAGGGTCCTCCTCCTCACATGCTCCCTTTTCTCCATTAAGCAGCATCCCCTGGACTTTCTCCTTCACTAATGTATCTATAGAAAGTCTTGTCACCTTCTTTACTGTTCGTGTCTAGTGCTTCCTCAGTTTGGGACTTTGCCTGCCTTACTGCCTTTTACCTGCTTCCCTTAGGGCAGTTTGGTATGCCTCCCTATCTTCATCCCGCTGTGTTCCCTTATATTTTCTGAAGGCCAGCCTTTTGGCTCTGACCTTTTCTGCTACTGTATTTGAGAACCAAAGTGGTCTACACCATTGGTCTACCCTCTTGGAAGGTGTAAGAGAATCTGTTATCAAGCCCTCCACGACCAAGCCCCACTTAGCTTGCAAACCAGCTCCCTACAGGGGACTACACAAAACCCTGATGCTTCTTCTAATATCAGAAAATATTCATCCAAACCCTGGCCTGCTATAAGGTAACTAGTCGCTCAGGGGCATATGAGGCCTCTTCTGTATCATATCGTTAAACATTGGCAGCTTCTCCTCTAAATTCACCCAATTCGAGGCATGGGTTGCACGTACACAACCTGATATAATTTCCATTACAGAGACCTGGCTCACCGCCAAGGTACCCAACTCAGCAGTTGCTCTGCCAGGTTACACAACCTTCAGACAAGACAGGTTCGGGAAACGTGGGGGTGTTTGCCTCCAATATATAAGAAGCCACATACAGGCCTAAAACATCCCCATCAACTGCCTCGATACATTTTGCGAATGCCTGGCTACAAAGCTAACACTAGGTAAAGGTGATAAAACTCTGCAAATTCTAACAGTATACATCCCCCCCCACCCCGTAACAATGAAACTGGTATCAAGTCCTTCAGCCAGTACTACCAGGAGGTGAGCCCATCCTCAGAAACATTGGTCTTAGGTTACTTTAACATCAATTGTAACTCACAGTCAAACAGTGCACATGAGGATCTAATTAACAGCCCATACCTGACACAGGTAGTAAATGAAAACACCAGAACTAACTATAACACTGGAATGAGCACCCTAATTGACTGGTTCCTCGCCATGCACCCAGAATGGCTATTAAAGGTTACACTACTTCCCGACTCCCTGAGCGACCACTCCCTGGTGCTATGTGACTGGTCAGCAAAAATCCCCAGACCACCCCAAGCTAGTGAACAGTAGGCTCCTCCCCTGTAGCACCCTAGATGCCTTCAAGCTGCAGCTACCATCAGTTGACTGGGGATTCCTGGACTGTATCTCAGATATAGACCTGGCATTGGAGTTTTTCACTAATGAATTTAACATGGCAACAAACATATATGCTCTGTATAAAAAAAGAATGATCCATGGTAAAACTGCTGAGTGGCTAACCCCCCCAAGGGCCCAGATGAAATTAAAAGACCAGTTGCGGTACAAAGCAAGGTCCACAGGTACCCCGCAGGACTTACAGAACTATAAAGCAGTCAGAAATAAATGCAGTAGAAATGCTTGGTCTGCTAAAGCAACCTACTTCAAAATGAAACAGACCCAACTCTGGGGTAACAAGAAAATTCTGGAACAACATTAAGGATCTCCTTGACGAAGAGGAAAAGGCCTCCCCACCCTAATCTCCAACAATAATGCCATTATCACAGATCCTAGCAACATTGCAAATATCTTTAATGCTACAGTCACCAATCTCAGCCAAATACCCCCATGGACTCTAGTAGCACACCTTCTAACCCTCACAGGGATCAGCCCGAGGCAGCCCCTGCCTTTCCACCCTGCCCAGATTTCTACTTCAAACTGGTATCCACATTGGACACCCTCCACCACGTCAATAAGGTACTAGGGAAAACAAGAATGGGCAGCAACACATTAGATATGAAGCTTCATGCTTCAGCCCTGGATGTCCTAATCTTGCCTACAACAAAGCTCTTCAACCACTCGCTATGGTTTGCCCAGTTCCCAAGTATCTGGAAGACAGCCTGCACATAGTGTGGCTGATGCTCGGCAGGTTTGCCATGTGCCGTAGCATCAGGAATGTGCACCACGCATGGGAGGGGAAGCGCACACCAGAACAGAGAAAACACTGGTCTGTGGCGTAGGCGACGGCACTTGCCCCCATGCCCACTGCTGGGTCTATCCTGCCTGGCCTTCCAGTGTCCTCCACCTGGGCTGTCACCCACAGGCTGGAGACTGACTCTGTAGAGCGCCCAAGAGGAGAGGGCGACCCCACCCCGGAGGGGTCAAGCTGGGGGTGCCAGTTGTGTGGGCTGAGAAGGAGGAGAGAGGAGGCTCAGGCAGGAAGACTTCAGGCAGGGCAGGAACAGGCAGGATGCCTGAGAGAGGCTCCACAGACCGTGACCGGAGGGAAAGAAATATGTTAAAAAAAAAAAAGTAGGGGAATTTTTTATTTATCATAAAAACAATAATCATAATACATCAAAACAATTTAAGGTTACAGGACATCAAACTGAAAATCAAAACATTATCAATTTATATACAAGGATTAAACAAAAAGGACACACAAGCAGATAAAGAAACCATAATCCATCATACTATTCCCATATTCCTCACAGTTAACTAGCTTTTATATACATTTCATTACTTCCAGACTACTTAATTCAATACCAAACAGCATATTTGTGTTTGATCCCTGGGAGTAGGGGCCCCCAGGTCTGTTATCTACCCATTATCTAAGAACTTGTAATTTTTCCACAATTGTCTATGGAACTGTGAAGGTGTGTTTCGTGCTTATTGCACATACATCTTCAGAACTTCCTGTCTAACAATTGGCTCCAGTTCCTCATTTGCGGTTACTTTTTGTTGAAAATCCATGTACACCTGGCTTGCCAGATATAATATTTCAGAATAGCTCCAATCACCCCCCCCCCCGAGTGCTTTTATTATACTTCTTCCAGTTATACCCATATAATCCTAGTACCAGTTCCCTGTATGATAAGGTCCTATAGAGGGGTTCTTCCCATTTTTGGGCTAGAAATTCCCAAAAGGTTTGAGCTACTGGGCATTCAAAGAATAAGTGTTCTTGTGTTTCTAATAGCTGGATACAGCCAGTTTGTAAACAGTATCTTTCTATTGACTGTTTGTGCTTATGGGTACTTCTTACCCCTAACTTCCTGTGCATGCTTAACTACAAAACATCCCACATGTATCAAGGGATCCTTTTGCAATTTATACTTTCTATCACTTCCTCTGTTTTCTCATCTGGGGATTGTGGTAATTCTAGCTTATCTATGAATTTGTCTTGCCTTATGGTCTCATACAGTTTTTTCCTTGACATTGTAGTTAACATTTGTACTGTGATTCCCCACTGTTTTACATTTGTCATTGTTGTAGCAATGTAGTCAGGGGTGTTTTGTTGTTTTTTCATTTTACCCATATTCCCTCTTTCCCAATGTACTCTATAAGGCTCAGTCCACTCCTTTATACCCTGTGCCCACAGTTAGTATTAGTATGGTGTTTAAACCAAATGACAATGTTATAATATACTGTAGAAGAACAGGATGGGATTCACCATTCCCACCCTCCCTCTTTCTTTGACTATATCTTATATTCCTTTTTACAGGGTTCAACCTGCTGCCCCACAGACCCTGAAAGAAAATGCTAAGTAACCTAGTTTCATACCCCTCTGGAGTGGGAAAAACATAACTAGTGTATAAGAAAATGGGTATCAGTAAGGTCTTTATTAACATAATTCTCTTTGATTTAAAGATCCTCTTCCCTTTCCATAGATTCACTGTGCTTGAGGCTTTTGCTAAGCACAAATCCCAATTTTTTTCCATAGTTCCCTGGGTACCGTATTGAATCCCCAGTATCTTTATGTCCTGTGCAACAATGGGTATACCCCCTATATTTTCTGGAGGGGAAACTGGTTCCCCTATATAGCACCCCACACTCTTATCATAATTTATTTTGTATCCTGATATCTTAGAGAATCCATCTAATTCTCTAATTACTTAGGTCCCTTCTCTTTCCTTGTTTAGAATTATTGCCATATCATCCACGTATGCCAATATCTTCATATTAGAACTTTGATTATTCAGTATAATACCCTCTATGTTCTCATTGTTTTGAATGCATCTCAGGATCGATCTAACCCAAACACGTACAGCAAAGGGCTCAACGGGCATCCCTGCCTTATGCTTTTTTTTACTTTAATTTCCTGCCCTAACCATTCATTTATGTATGGAATTAAGGTAGCCTGGCATTATAAACTTTTATCCCATCCTACAAATTTTGCTGGTATCCCATCATTTTCTAAGACCTAAAACAAATAATCATGTGATATCCTGTCGAATGCCTTTTCTTGTTCAATACTTAGTAAATAACCACTCACTTTCTCCTGGCTCCCTTTGGTTATTAATTCTCTTAAACACAGTAGGTTATCTTGCACAGTCCTGTTTTTAATGGAGCAAGATTGGTTGGGACAAATCAATTTATCAGACACCGCTGCTAACCTAGCTTGCAATATTTTAGCTAAAATTTTATAATCCGAGTGGGATATTCAAAAGGGTTGCGCATGGCGCAACAGGGTTGCACCATGCACAACCCATTGATGCGCCCTGGCGCGATATTCAATGGGGCAAGTTGCATTGCGCAACTCCCGATGCACCGGGGTGCAACAGCAATGTATGCTGCGCAAGTGCGGGGGGTGTGCCCATGCATATGTGACACATCCCGCTATTCAGCCCGGGATGTGCAGCACATATCCTGGCACATACCCACCTTGTGCCACTCAGGGGGGTGCAAAGATGTGCCTGGTAAAACCAGGAACGAGTCCAGGTGAGCTGCTGTATTGCAAGGCGCAACACGGCAACCGCCTGTTGTGGGTGGCTGGGTGGCCACCCAGGACACAGTCCACATGCCCCCTGCCCAGGGAGCATTGTGCCTCTCCCTTGCCCATTTGTGGGCACAGGTTACCTACATCCCTGGTGGTCCAGTGGACCGCTGTCCAACACCCGATTGTGGGCATAAGAGATCTACCTCCTTCCTGGTGGCTCCAGTGGACCGCCTCCCATGTTCCGAACATGGGCGGAGTTATCGAGGATACCTGGAGGTCCAGTGGCACTACTTCACCCCCGCCTGAGGCCGCGCCTGCTGCTACCCGCCGTCGCGCGCGCAGCTCTCCCGCCGAAGTCGTCTTCACTGACTGACAGCTGCATAGGGTCTGTACGCCATTGGTCCACTGCATGGGCCAATGGGCATTCAGACTATCTGTATATATTGGCTCAATATGTGAATGAATGCCTTCATTCACATATCGGGCCTGTGTAGTACAGTATGGTCTGCACGCCCATTGGCCCATACAGTGGACCAATAGGCATACAGACCCTACTGTACGCTGTCAGTCGGTGGGCGGCTTGCGGGTTGGGTGCTGCCGCCCGCCACTGACTGGGGGGGTGCAGGGTGGCAGGGGCCTCAGTGGGCAGGTGGGAGGGTACCACTGGACCACCAGGATATCCTTCGATAATTCTGCCTGCGATTGGGCACTGGGGGAGGGCATCCACTAGACTGCCAGGGAGTTAGATCAATTATGCCCGTGATCGGGCGATGGACAGCAGTCCACTGGACCACCAGGGAGGTAGATCTCTTATGCCTGTGATCGGGCATTGAGGCGCAGTCCACTGGACCACCAGGGATATACTGTACATATGCCTGCAATCGGGCGTTGGGAAGTGATCCACTGGACCACCAGGGATATACTGTATATATGCCTGTGATCGGCAATGGACAGCGGTCCACTGGACCACCAGGGATGTAGGACACATATGCCCACGATCGGGCAGTGGACAGTGATCCACTGGACCACCAGGGTATACTTCACTTATGCCTACGTTCGGGCATGCGAGAGCGGGGTCTGCCAAGGGACTGCAGGGCGTCGGTCCCTGACGGCTGCAGCCTGGCAGGGCGCCAGGCGCTAGTCGTGCACCGCATGCAAATGGGGCCATAATGACATGCAAATGGCCCCATTTGTGCCTTGCATGCATAATGGCCTCATTTGCATGCCCAGCACTGAATATCGCGGTGGATGCACCGAGTGCAACCGTACTTGTGCTGGCGCACCCCCCTGCTCCCCTTCTGCCACTTGCACTACCGCAGTGCCACTGTGCCGTGTGCAGTGCGTGCACCCTCTGTGCCATATTCAACGGTGCTGAGCCATGGCGCAGCACCGTTGAATATCGCCTGGTCCATGCCCTGGTGCAGCCCAGTTGTGCTGCGCCCAGGCTCGCGCCCCTGCCCAGCACAGTCTGAATAGCCCACCCTCTGTATTTAATAGACACAAAGGCCTCCAATTTCTTAAATCTGCCTTGTCTCCCTTTTTGTGTATCAGTATTAATAAAGCCTCTTTTTGTGATGTAATGATTGTTTCTTCATCTAAACAGCTATTTAAAACTTCTGTCAATACAGGTGCTATTTGTTCTTTAAACCTTTTATAAAATTCAGTACTTAAACCATCTTTGCCAGGCGTAATGTTATCTTTTAACTTATTTATGGCTTGTAATAACTCTTGTTCCTCAATTTTTTTTCTAATTTAGATTTTTCCCTGCTGGTAAGTTTGGGCACTTCCACGTTTTCCCAAAGCTTCGCATCTTGCGCTGTTTGTAGTGCTTCCTCAAACTGCTTTTTGACATATCCATTTATTTCTGTCATTATTTCTGCTTTCGTGTTCCCTATCTTTCCATCATTTTTATACACATTTTTAATGTCTCTTTTTTCGGTTCTAGTGCTGCAATCCTTAAAAGTGTCAAAGGTCTGTTTTTGGCACTGTGTGCCAAACCTCATTTCTTGTAATGATTGTGCTCTGTTGTACTGTAAATCTTTCATTTGTTTTTGTATATTTATCTGTGTACTATAATGTAATTTCTCTATCTCTATTCTTGATATAAATGTTTGCAATTGGTTTCTTAACTGTAAATAATGAATGTATTCCGTCCCTGCTTTGTTTCCTGTATATCTGTTGAATAACTGACATATGTTTTTTTGTCTCCCCCACCAATCACGTAATCTATCATGCAAAACCCTTACTGATAATCTGGCTTCCCATAGTTTATTCCATTTGGGCACTAGTTCTTCATCTGACAAACTGCTATTATTCATACTCCAAATCCCTTTTCCATGGGTCAGTGCTGTCCCCCACTGTAGGGTACATTTTAACATTCGGTGGTCTGAATACTCATAACTCTGAACAGAAGTGTCTACAATATGCATTTGTTTGGATACAAAAATAAAATCAATTCTTGTAGAGGTAGCTCCTCTGAAATATGTATTCCCCCCCGTGAAAAAATATGCCTATGTACATCAGTCAGTTTTGCTGTTTTAATTATATCTCTTAAACGATTTGAGTCTGAAAATAGTTTTTTTTTTTGTCCTCTATCTTCTAGGGATGTCCCGCAATTGAAGTCCCCAACCAACACCAGTGTCCTAGAAGTGAACAAGAAAGGTTTAATTTCAGAAAATAAATTAGCTCTGCCTGCCTTAATTTGGAGGCATATATCGTTATGACCCATATTCTGTGACCTTCAAAATTAATATCTAGAGCTAGGGCCCTACCAAGCTCTATTTCTACCAGCTTAAACTGTTTTAACCTTTTATCATTAAACAAAACACGGACCCCATCACATTTTTCTCTCCAATAGACCAGAAAGAGGGGCCCTTTGTCCAAAGTCTCGATGCCTTGTTTAATTCAAAAGTGGTTTTCAGTCTTGTATGTTGCAGTAAGACCAACTGTGTAAATCAGACAGGCACTACATGACAGATATCATTTTTTTATGACTCTTAATACTGTTAACATTCACAGTAGCTATTTGTAGTGTAGTCACAAGTATAAAAAAAGGGGGGGAGGAAAGAGGGTTTTATATCTAACTCATCCCTTGGGAGTTCATACTCTGGGATCTTGTTCTCCTGCTAACTGCTTGTTTTGAAACAGGATCTTCCTGGTCCTCAGTTTCAGTTAACATTTCCCTGGAAGATGCACTGGAAGAGTCAGCTGATTCCTCCCCTTCTGAATCAGTGTCGCCCCAGTTTTCTTTTTTGGATAATAATTGGTACCTGTTTTTGTATAAAACACTTGCAGGATTCTTTCTGTCCTTTTTTCTATTACAGCTTCTTCTCTAGGTCTTTTCTTGACTTCTTTCCTTCTTACCACTTGCTTAAAGTCAACCTTCTGTGCGATGGGGAAGGGGCGCCTGCACCTCAGCCTGCATGTCTCCTCTTTTCTCCCCGGTCTGTTCCTTTTTCTCCTGCTCACCCTGTTTTTTTCCTCCAATTTCCATTTCTACTTCTTTACTTGTTTCCCCTTCTTCTACCACAGGTTTCTGCCTCTTGCTGCTGTTCTTTTTCTTTTTCATTTCTTATTTTTACTTCTAGCCTTTTTCTGACACTAGTGTGGATCCTTTTTTGTTTGGCCCGAAATCCCAAGTTATCTGGAGAAAGGCATTCCCCTTTGTTATGAGAGGCCCAGGGACACTTTGCATAAGAGTGACCCCTATGCTCACACAGATTGCATTTGAATGTATTTAAGCAATCCTTGGCCAAGTGCCCATATTCAAAAACAATGGTTGCATTTCATGTTATCATGTGCATTCCCTAGGTGCCCATAAGATTCACATTTGAAACATGATTTCGGCTGCCCCATGGTAAACAAGAATCCTCTATACCTCCCCCCCAAAAAAACTCCCTGGCAGGTGTATGATCCCATAATCTGTTTGTTTTAGTTTGATTTTGATTTTCCATCCCCGTCCAGATTGCCTCCTGAATCCAGATTATGCTGTCTCAAGTATTCACATCTTTATTTTAACTAAAACATAATGTCTGATATATTTACACCCTCATTTTTAAATAAGACTGTAACTGTTCATACCATGGGTTTTGTTAAAGGCACTGCTAAAAAAAAGGACCATAATTGTGATTTATACAAAGCATTATATTTTGCCCAGAATCTATCTAGGCCTGCAATGTTCTTAAAACTGATATCAAAGGTAACATCTCCAGTATTTATTAAAGCATAAATTTATGAGGCAGAGAGCCTCATGGAGTCTTGCAATAAGGTTCTTGCTATGTACACTCTATCGGGAGGTTGTTCTAGTCCATCTTTATATATGAGTCTCACTGCATTTCGTCATGGTGCTGGTTCCCCCCTTGCCTGGAATAAGTCTGTGAATTTCTTTATTGGAACTTTTGATCTTTTTCTCCCCGATATCCTTATTCTCTCCTGGAATGTTTGCAGGGGCCCCTGCTGAAATACTTGGTTGTTCACCATCAGTACTAGCTTTTTCTGTCCCACATATGTTTGTTTGTTTGTGTGCTGCATCCTTATTGTTTCTGTGAACCACTGGATCTGAATCATCGGGCCTCCACCCCCCTGTTTCTTTTGGCAGCCATCCAGCCGACAGTAAAGCCTTCTCTGGCGACCAGCTATTTTTTCTCTCGTTGACCACAGTTGCCTTGTTCTCTGGTGCTGTTTTTCTCTTAATGCCCAGTGTTTTTTCCGCACTTTTGTCTCTTTAGGTTCAATTTCTGATTCTGATTCTGAATCAAAGTCTGAAAAGGCAACTGGCCTCATTAATGGAGCAACATCTCTTGATTTTAGAACATCTCCAGCAGAATTAAAGTTTTTACTTACATGTCCTTGAGTGGTATTTGGCATGGCAGTCTGTTGCACTTTCTGTTTCAGGCTTTGCGCAGCAGTTTGTCTCGGCATTTGGTGTGGTTCCTGTTTGTTTTTCTTTGCAGCGTCAGAGTCTCTCCCCACGTCATCCATTGTCAGAATCAGCTGAGCGTCTGTCTGGGCTTTCAGCTGTGATGACTTACTCTGTGGCTCTTCAGATTTTGACGATTGCTGCAAGGTAATTGCACTCTCCATTTCAGATAATAGCAAGAGTAGTTGCTCTTTTTTCTTTTGCAAAGCAGATAGGCATACTACTTCTTCTCTCTCTTGTTCTGTCGTTTGACTTTCTGCACCCATATTTACACTTTTATCAGTGGCCTTCAGTGTTTTTCCTTTACCTTCTATACCTGCCATATCCGTATCCATATTTTCTGTTGACTTTCTCAGCTCAGTTTCTTCAGCCTCAAGCAGCGTAGAGTCAGTAGGGGAGGCCATCCCTCCGGCTCTCTCCACTTCCTTCTCCCCTGCCACATCAGCACTTCCTGCTCTGTCCAGCTCCAAACTTGGCTCCTCCATTCCTGCTGACAGGAAGAACCACCCCCTGGTGCAAGAGTAGGGGAATTTCCCCGGTGCCCTGGCCAAATTTCCCCCCATTCACTAAAAATACCACCAACAGTTTAATCTGGTTCAAGGTCAGTTGGCATTCATCTGTATCCCCCTTCCCAGGTCATGCCTGAAAATAGGCAGAATTTGTCTAGTGCCTTACCCAGTCAACAAAACTAAATAAATCTCCTACAGCAGCAAAAGCCAATAGGAACTCACACATAATCTACAGCAAAGCTTCACGGCCTTAGAGCACTGGTTCCTCCAAAACAAACTAATCCTAAACTGCAAGAAAACAAAATCAATGTTGATTTCCTGTCCTCAAAAATAGAGGGGTCTCCAACTGCTTAATATCGTTTGTAAAAATGTAGGATTTACCCTTATAGACAAATCGGAGGTGAGCTGGGAAGAACAAATTAGCCAAAATTCCATGCTCACCCAGACATTGCCTCAACTGAAGGAGATCTTTTCATCTGGTTTGCATGTGTGTTGCTACATCTGGGAAGATGGATAATCTCTGCCCCTCAAATTGCAGCTCTCATTTATCTCTGGCAGCTGCTAACACTGTTAAGCGCTCCTCCAGGGAATCCAGCGTTACAAGCACTGTCGATGTCTGCGCCATTCCCTCCACGAGTCACCGACAAGACAGAAGGTGAAAGATACATTTAATATGCATGGAGTCCTTAGACAGGCCCAGCGATGTTGTGAGTATCAATCCAAAAACTTGCTGTAAGTCCTTAGCAGCAACAGTGGAAGGAAGCCCCACCACACGGAGATTAGCAGCCCAAAGCTGATTTTCTAATGTTTCCACTTTATTGGAAAGGAATTTGGAGTCCCTGGCCTGGGCCACTGCATAGTGCTGCTGACGGCTACTGAGTTCTTCAATGGCCTAGGAGCTTTCCTCTCTTCCCTCTTTGAGATTTTTAACCCGCTGGTCCATAGCAGACAGAGATTTGTTTGTCTGATTGACTTTTTCCTCGATTTTTTGGAGGATGGCAAAAATCCTGTCCATATTCGGGTCCTTCAGTGGTGGAGTAAATGCTGCTGTCGATGGGCCTTGTTTCGGGAACATATAGTCTTCCATGGATTTGGAATGGGAAGCCTCATTTTTATCAGCTTTTTTTGGTCCCATTATGAATGAGCTGTTGCCCGATCACAAGTGAAGACTTTATGGCACTGACGAGACAGAGTATTTATAAAATTTAGGCTAAATAACTGAAACTGCGATGGAGCTAGTCTGATGCATGTCTGTTCAGCTTTCTGGCTGGCTCCACTCCCTCTTAATATCCTTAATCAGACGGGCACTGTCTTGCAGCAGGGCAGTACCTTTAAATATCTAGGTGTATAACTAGATGACAACCTCTCCTTTGTACATCATGTAGCTCAAATGGTGAAAACAGTAAATAAAAACCTGGGTGCACTATACCGACACAAATATCATATGACAGAGGAGGCTAGGTGTCTGGCAGTTGCACCATCAGTACTCCCGATAGTTGACTACGGGCTCATGGTTTATGCAGCCACCTCTGACTTAACTCTAAATAGAGTAAGAGTGGCACTGAATAATGCATGTCGCCTCATCCTCAGTGCTGACAGAATGTCACACACCTGCAACCTCTATACCAATTTGGGTTGGCTTTCCGTAGACCTATGCATCAACTATCGAACGTGCCGCTGGTAATCTAAGCTCTACAGAACCGCTCCTCCCCCACCCTTCAGACTTTCTTCCTCCCTGCCCAAAACAAGCATGCCACCCATAGCACTCTTAGGAACTCCCTTCATGTCCCCTTTGAAAGGGCTAACCTGGCTACTCGCGACAACCCAGTGGCACTGAGGGTTGAGGCGCTGAATGCCACACCTTGTGCTACGCCGGCGTCCCAAGTTCAGGAGCGAGTTCGGGCACCGGGGGTTGGCAGGGGCCAGTCAAGGATCGAGCACCTGCTGGGCTGCTCTCCTCCCCGGGGGGGGAGATGGGAATCACCTGGCATGCCCAGAGGGTGCTGCGGCATGTCTATAGTGTGGCTGATGCAAGGCAGGGTTGCCATGTGCCATTGCGTCAGGGCGTGCACCACACAAGGGGGGTTGCAAACACCAGAACATGGAAAAACCCAGCTCTGCGGGATAGGCGATGGCACATGTCCCCATGCCCTCAGCCGGGTCCATGCTGCCTGGCCTTCCAGTTCCTCCACCCAAGCCCTCACCCACATTCGGAGTCTATGTATGCAAGTGCACCCAAGAGGAGGGGAGGCCCCACCCCAGAGGCATTAAGCTGGGGGTGCTGGATGTGGGAGGAGGGGGGGGAGAGAGAAGGCTCAGGTCAGGAGGACTTCAGGCAGGGCAGGATCAGGCAGGATGCCTGAGAGAGTCTCCGCAGGCTGTGACCAGGAGGGAAGAGAATAAAAAAAAAACTGGCTACTTGCTCCTTCTCAATTTTAGCCCTGACATGGATAAACGAGCTCCCGCCCTCCATCCTGGGATTAACCGGCCCTGCCCAAATTAAAACAATCCTGGAAAGATACTTCTCTGTTAAAACCACCTGCATCTGCTCTTAACTACCACTATGCCTCTGGATGGGGCATCTATTCCTCTACCTCCCACCCCACTCAATTACTTGCTACCTTATTCCCTACCTCCCTTCCTCTCCCCTCCTACTTACTGTCATATTCCCTACCTCCCTTCCTCTCCCCTCCTCCTGCCCTACCTTTCTGACAACACTTCCATGAAGTGGCCTTCTGATAAACAAGAATTTATAAGTTGCTGTTGTGTTAAATGCACTGTGTGTTATGTCCTGATACTACTGTTGTAGCTCTATAAATGTGACATGTAACCTTTGTAAATGAGCTCCACTCAAAGATGGGTCATAATACTCAAATAAATAAAATAAATGAATAACTGAACCCACAATACTTCCACCTTCCCCTCCTCCAACTCCTCCCTCAAGCATGTTATGCCCTCCCTGATATGAATTGTCACCTCCCCCTTTCTCTACTGCCCTGTCCCTCCTGTATAGTTTGTATCCAGGGATCAAGAGGTTCCAGTCATGGTGTAGACCAGGTCTCGGTTACTGCTACTATGTCCACCCTCTCTTCTGCCAATAGCACCTGCAGGTCATCCATCTTGTTTCCAAGACCCTGTGCATCTTAACCCTTCC
Organism: Neoceratodus forsteri; assembly: GCA_016271365.2. Lineage (NCBI taxonomy): Eukaryota > Metazoa > Chordata > Ceratodontiformes > Ceratodontidae > Neoceratodus > Neoceratodus forsteri. The sequence goes on along the minus strand of CM057456.1, from coordinate 160,077,582 downwards.
CAGTTCATTGCTACCTTTTTTCAGTGCCATTTTTTCTCGGTACAGGGTTTTTCGGTGTTGTTAATTAGTTTTATCCTTTAGTTCAGCACCAAAGTCTTTTCTTTCCTGTTTTTTTAATTTTTTCCATGTCATCATGCCAGGTCCTGAGGAGCATAATTAGGCCAAGAAGAAGCAGAAGGCCAACAGTAATACCCGTATGCATTGGTGCTCTTCTGGTGGTAATATTGCTGTTAAGGACTGGCATGATGATTGCTGGACCTGACTTGGCACTGACCACAACATGGACAGGTGCAACACCTGCTTCTCTGTGTATTTCCACAGCCTTCAGAAGCACATGTTAAAGTGGGTCTGTGATGTGCCCACCTTTGGAGGCAGACATCGCACCAGGGATGCCAAGGTAAGGTCCCCAAGCGCTCCCCCTAAGCCCCTTCTTGGTAATACATATATTGAGGGAGACCAGGGCATTTCCTGCATTCACCTTGCCAAAATGTCAGAGACCTGGGGGGGTCAGGTGGATCTTTCTTCAGTGGACCAGCCTAGCATCCCCCAAGTCTATCAACACTTTGGGACCACAGATGCCCCTGGGGGTGAGGCCAAAGCTGTACGCTCTGTCAGGGTGCTCAGCCCTGTGCAGATTCTTTTCGGTAGTAAATCAGCAAAAGAGACAACATACAAGTAATATATTCTGTAATAAACTTGTTTATTACACAAAAATAATCAGATGCCCTAAAACAGGTCTGACCAATAGACACTGGGAGCCGAAAGTTCCCCAATACTCATAGGAGTGAAGATGGTCTCAGTGGGAATACGTAATACAGTAGGTTATATACCCCCAATAATTACTATGGTAACTAAAGGACTAGATACATAAAATAGGCCTTATTGGCTAAAAGTTATGTGGCTCCACAGTGTTAGCTAAAGATATACAATATTCGTAAAGTCAGCTAATAATGAGAACAAAGGACTCATACAAAATACAGGATATAGTGTGGTGTTACATAAATCCACATGATGGCAGTGTAAGCAATACAATGACTTCTCAGAAGAACAACAGAGAGCACATAAGTGTATCTCGGTTCAGTACTTGCAATAAGGTTTCTTAGCAATGTTGCATATAATCATAAAATGTCCTTGGTTACGTACGCTTATACGGTAAGTACCAATGCCCTAAGTATTAGTAATCATTAGATATTTGTATAGCATATAACCTAGTTTGTCCACAATGGGTATCTAATCAGGAGTGTGAGGACCAAGCACAACATCCTCCCCCCCCCGTTGCCTTACCGAAAAGGCAACAACACTATGGAAAATGAAGATTATCAAGAAGTGGAAGGAGTTGCCTTAGACATTGATTATACTTGGATATAGTTTTCATATCCCCACCATGAACAAAGGGGAGTGCTCCTAGAAGAAGGAGGACCAGATGCAAGATAGCCATCTTGCAGGAATACCTGTAAGGAAAAAGAAAAGGTCAGTAGGTACAATTCCACCCAATGGGGTTAGGAAAAGTAGTTATTCTCCTTTATACAACTGAAGCTGGTTAGCATGCAACCACTTCTCAGTAAGTTTCTTCTGCTGAAGGAGTCTAACTTGGTAGACTGCAGAACTGAGTTCATTAGCAATGGAGTAGAGTTCTTCCCATTTATTGGAGAAGGGGTGTGTAGGGTGAGTAAATCTGAGGACCATTACCTGATCTCCAACCTGCCAGTCCACTTCTTGTGCATGTTTGTTAAAGTGAATTTTGAACTGTTGTGCATTGTCCATACAGTGTGCAGCATACAAGTGGGTTTTGATAATATCATCTCTGAGTTTTGCAACATATTTGTTTACAGACACTCATCTGCAGTGGGTGTGTTTAGGTCAATCAACAAGTGTTCAGGCAATCTCATGGTTCTACCTGCCATCACCTCAAAGGGTGTGCACTGGGTGGTGGCTGAAAGGAGTACCCCTAATTGCCATACTGAGTAAAGGCACAAGGGAATCCCAATCCTTGGGATTGTCCTTGATGAATTTGGAAAGCATTTGCTTAATCTGTCTGTTGGCTCTTTCTACCTGACCTGAGGATTGAGGGTGGTAAGGAATCTGAAACTTCTGGTGTATACCAAGAAGCTCAAATGTTTCTCACATCAACTCATCTGTACAGTTGGTTCCTTGATCAGAGTCTACCTTAAGAGGTGGGTCCCTCCTGGAGACAGTACAGTTGCGTACTTACCATAACAGTAGATCTTCGAGGGGTATCTCTTGCAGCAGGTAATACACATGGATCATCGCCAGAGAGCGCTGTGGTTAATGGCAGCTCTCTTCTAGCAGTCTTTTCCCAGGGGCTGCCCACACATGACATCATCATTCTGCTCCTATGTAAGAGTGGGCAATCCCTGGTATCCTCAGTTCCCTGCTGGATTCAGTTCACTAATCTGGGACTGAGGGAGATCTGAGATACCATAGGTATCCCTTCCCATATGTATTTGGATCAGAAGTTGTTCTCTTAGAGATGGAGGGAGGGATCATACCTGCAGCAAGAGATACCCCCCGATGATCTACCGTTATGGTAAGTACGCAACTGTACTGTCTTCCACAGGGATAATCTCTTGCAGCAGGTAATACACTTGTTATGACTACCATGCAGTAAACCCAGGAAGAGCGGATGTTATGATAAAAGGCCTTGTAGGACAGCCCAGCCAAAGGCCATCCTACAGCACAAAGCAATACTAAGTTGTAATGCTTCATGAAAGTATGTATTGTGGACCACATGGCTACATTGCATATGTCTGTGGCAGAAGCCTGGTAATGGCTTGTTATAGTTCTTATAACAAAAGGTTATACAGTGTGCCAGCCAATTGGAGAGGGTCTGTTTAGCGACTGGGTAACCTTCCCTGGTTGATGCGTAGGTAGCAAAAAGCTGAGGAGTTTTTCTAACAGATTTGGTATGATTGTTATAGTATCTCAATATACGATGGACATCTCAGGTGTGCAGGAGGTATTCACCCCAATTAGAATGCTCAGGGTAGTAAATCAACAATTCTGTGGACTGATTTAAGGTGTGTTCTGAAACCACCTTAGGTAAAAAGGAAGGAATGGTTTGGCGAGCCACTCTGTCTTTGTGAAAGATTAGATAAGGCTGTTTGCACATGAGAGCATGAAGCTCGGATTTACCCCGAGCGGAAGTGACTGCCACTAAAAATACTGTCTTCCAAGAAAGAAAGCGGAGGTTGCAAGTGGCCGCTGGTTTGAAAGGCTCAAGGGTCAGTGTTTCCAAAAGGAAATTCAAGTCCCACAGAGGGGTGGGGCACCTAATGGGAGGTTTAATGTGTAACATTCCTCTTAAGAACATTTTGGCAAGATGATGTTGATACAGTACTCTCCCTTCCAAGGGCTCATGGAAGGCCGAGATAGAGACCAAATTAACTTTAATAGAGGAGTAGCTCAATCCTGTCTCAGCAAGCGAGGTCAGATAGTCCAATACTTTAGTCAGTGGACATGAATAAGGGTCCAACAACCTGGAAGCAGCCCTTATGGAGAAGCGTTTCCATTTAGCATTACAGTGTAACCTCAATTATCCAAACGTCCTGGGGGACATCAGAAATGTTCGCATAATCGAGAGGTTCAGATAATCGAGGTTACCCTTCTTTTTTACCACACTGCGGTGGGGAGTGGTGACTTTTTACTGAAAGTACAAAGTCTTGGAAAAAACAGTCCTTAAAGATACCGCCTGATATCCATGCGCTACTTTGTGCACGGTATAACAGGTAAATTGTCTAAGTTGCAGTGCTTAAAGCATCAGGGGCGCAAAGATCTACCGATCACCAGCAGTTTCAGCTTATGCGATCCGGTAGCATTTGTACAACCAAGAATTTTCAGCCATTCTTTGTTTTTTTTGTAACCGGGGGAAACATTTCTGAGGCACTAGCAAGGGTTTTTCGGGCAGCATTTTCCAAAAAACACCGGTCTCATCTGTATTATAAAGAGCCTCAGGTGAAAGACCTTCCTGTAACATTAGACTGAACAGTCTGTCTCTGAAAGGGCAATTGATGAGTCGGCATTTGATAGATGCTCTCCTGACACAGTTAATTGGCGTATGCCATGCCTTGCCTTGAATCTCTGAAGCCACCCCTCGCTGGCAGTAAACATGTCATCAAGCCCATTCATGTCTGTGTAAAACTGAAGGGCCTTCTGTTTTATTATGGGGCCAGAGATAGGCATACCCCTTACCCGATTCTGTATGAACCATAGGTACAAGGCATGGTCAAGTTGCTCGTCCTTACTCTTTTTCATTGTTTTGCATTGATCCATGGCTTCACACTGCTCCATGGCTACTGCATACTGCCTTAGCTTCTCTTTGGCCTTACTGATGTTGAACACTGTTGATTTGCCAACACCAAACTGCCGCGCTACCTCAATGCCTTTCTGCCCTCATTCAAGACACTCCAAAATTTTAATTTTCTGCTCGATATCAAGCACACATCTTTTGCGTTTGCTGCCCGCCTCTGCCATTGCCCCGAAACATACCCTGAGTGCTGCAATCTAACCTGCCTAAGCTTACTGAAGTTTTTAAGTGCTAATCGTTTGATTGCTTGTAAACAGACACACACTAAATGCTGCAAGGAATGCCATCGGTAAAACATGCTAAACAAGAAAAAACATGCTAAACTAAAGTGCTTAAGTAGTAATCATAATTGCTGTGTTGAAAGGATGCATGTAAGCGGTTGCTATTTGTCGCTAATTGTAAAATGCTAGAATATCCTTGTTAGCACAGGGAAAATGGGAAAAAGAAAGCAAAACTCAGGGGACATGAAGTAGATTCGGTAAACCCAGAGATCCAGATCACTGAGGTCCGGATAATCGATGTTACACTGTATATGTTTCCCTGGTAGATGGTTTGCATGAAGCCAACAGAATATTGGCCACAGGTGAGGAGACTTGAAGACTGGCTATGAAAGCATCCTCAGGAGCCAAGCATGAAGGTGTAGTGACTTCAGGTTGGGATGATGAAGGGTTCCTTGATCTTGAGTCAACAGATCTGAACTGATTGGCAATGGAATGGGGTCTGCTACTGAGAACTGTTGAAGTAGGGGAAACCACACC